>LR738710.1:514553429-514618038 GCA_902687465.1 Secale cereale
GATTGGCTAGGCCCTCTGAAAAGATGGATAATCCACATCCAGTGATTGGCTAAATTGTTTATTAAGTGGAAAGATGGATAATCCACATCCACCGGCCCTCTGAAAAGATGGATAATCCACATTCAGTGATTGGCTAGGCCCTCTGGAAAGATGGATAATCCACATCCAGTGATTGGCTAAATTTTTTCTTATGGTTCATATGGAAAGATGGATAATCCACATCCACCGGCCCTCTGAAAAGATGGATAATCCACATTCAGTGATTGGCTAGGCCCTCTGGAAAGATGGATAATCCACATCCAGTGATTGGCTAAATTTTTTCTTATGGTTCATATGGAAAGATGGATAATCCACATCCACCGGCCCTCTGAAAAGATGGATAATCCACATTCAGTGATTGGCTAGGCACTCTGGAAAGATGGATAATCCACATCCAGTGATTGGCTGAACCTTGCTTTGAGCCTGGCAGCTCTTAAAAAGCCTTGACTACATGGTTTTATTTGCAAATTCGCATCTTTGGTGTTTATGTTTTATAACTCTTTAAACCGGAGTGGAACAGCTACAGAAGCTGACCTCATATCTATAAAGTGAAAAGTCTGGGTCATGAATACCAGCATGAATAAACCGGTGTTCATTATAACCCGGATCATCCATCAGGCAACAAGCTACAAACTTCTGGACAAAGTTTCAGAACGATATAAACCGGTATCTTTTATCAAGCCCGGGGTTGTTATTGGATCCATGAAGATCTTCATCAAGAAATTTTAAATTCTACCGGATTAAGAGTATTGAGCATGCTTGGTCTCAGGTATAAATTTATTTCTGATATAAGTATATATTTGTTTGATATACTGTGAGGGCAATTTAATCTGTCCAGTGGTAAACCACTAGGACATGTTTTCAGTCTTACTTATGTAGGAACAGATGACACGCAAGATAAGCGACATCAGACGAAATTTAATTTGGCAAACATTAAAACAAGAAGTCAGAATATCCGGCTCAAAGCGGATCATGTTTCAACTATCCTATTACAAGGCATAGCAAGCCTGACAGATTAAAAAGATTGTTTGATAAAGCGGAGACTGCAATTACAACAATAAATTCTGAGTTATGCTCCTTCCTGCTAAGACGGCTGGCCATCAGCTTGATCCAGAATATCTTCGTCCTCTTGAAGCGGTTGGAAGTCTGGAACACGCCAATCAATCTTCGTCAAAGCCCGGAAGTACATCTCTTCGCTGATAAGTTCAGAAGGTTCGATATCTGGAGCGAAGGTATGAGGGCGAACTGGTGGGATTAAATTGACGGTGTCATAAACCGGCCGCTCCACCCACTCGTTTTGCAAGTCGTACCCCGGATGATACCTGGATAAATCGGATTCAGCTGCAAGCTTGCTGGCGAGGGGGCGCATCTCCTTCGTCAAGGCGTGGAGGTCCTTCGCGGTAAAAGTGGAACCGTCTTCTTTAGTGTCAGGAAATCCAGTCAAAGCTTCTTCCGGATCAAGATCCGGGACCCAGGCTTTAGCCCTGGTAAGTGCCAGGAGGGCACCGCCTCGAGCAGCAGATTTTTTAACTTCTTCTAGAAGCATGGGCAGAACAGACAACTTTTCCAACGTGCCTTGGATAGTCGTGGGGGCCGGTTTACCGAAAGATGTTGCACTGATGATCCTCTGGGCGCCGGAATACAGCTGCTCGACCAAAGTATAACATGCCTTAAGTTTCTTGCGTAGGTCATCCCCAAGATGGGTGACCCGGCGCCCTGCATATAAATATCACGGTTAAACCGGCACAGATGGAAGATCGCAAGGATAAAGCAGGAGTTCAGATTATACTTACCAAAGATTGCAGAAGTCATCAACTCAATTTGCTGCTTTAAACTGGTTAACTCTTCAGTAACCGGATTAAGCGCCCCTTCAGCATCCTGAACCCTTTTCTCCAGCTCTTTCTTCTGAACCTCAAAAATGGTCTGTTCTTCTTCAAAGAATTTTTTCAGATCTTCAGCGGTCTTTAAACTCACCTGAAGATCTTTCTTGGCTTTCGAAGCAGCAGACTCTGTCTCAGCAAGACGGTTCCGAAGCTCATTGATCTCATCAGCATTCCGGTTTAGTGAAAATCAGACAAGTCTCAAGCACACAAACAAGTTGTCTACTTGACACTTGGGGGCTAATGGCAGTTGAAGCAATAAACAGCAGAAATTCAAAGTCAAAAGTCTCAAGCACACAAAAAAGTTGTCTACTTCACACTTGGGGGCTAATGGATAATTGAGGTATCAGAAGAAATTCTTACAAGTATCAAATACATAACCAAGTTATCTACTTGATACTTGGGGGCTAATGTAAAGATCAATTGTTCAAGCTATAAGTTCCGGTTCACCTTCAACACGCAGCTAAACCGGAACTTGGGGGCTACTATGAGATAGAGGCATATCAAAAGCACAAAGTCAGAAGGAAAAGGATTACCTCATATTTTTCCTTCATCAAGTTAATCAAGCCCGCTTCGTAATCTCGGCTGATGTGGAGCCGGTTTAAATACCCGGAATAGATTTCTTGAGCACTCATATCAGCAAGATTGGATAACTCGGTACTCCATTTACCCTTCTCTTTATATAGTTTCTATGTTTTAGCCGTATGTTTGGCTAAAACGATGGGCTCAGCCGGAGCAACGAAAGCAGCCCCAGTCACTACAACTTCTGGAGAAGTAGGCGCAATTGGTGGAGGTGCAATATGAGCTGGATTGGGAGAGGCCGGATTGGCCTGAGGAGAATTGGTTCGGGCAGGACTTGGCGCATTATGAACATCATCGGCAGTAGGATTCTCGGGCATTGACATATAATCCGTAGGCGCAGGATCCTCAAGAGGAATTGTGGGCTCGCCTTCTGGAGGGACAGTTGAATCCGGATTAGCTGTCGGATCATCAGCGACAATTTCAGCAGTTGAGGGGTTGGCCTTTGATTTTTTACTAGGTTTTGGCTTGCTGAAGGAAGTGAAAAAAAAACAAGTTAGAACTATAAAGACAAATGTAATCATAAACCGGATAAGTTAAAAGGACTTGCCCTAGGACGGTTTTTAGTGGGGGAAGTTGCGTGGCAGTCGATTCACCAGAAGAGGATAGTGGAGTTTCCTGATAATCAGGGTCAGACGGTTTAAGAGGTTTTCGGATAAGCCCGGCCTTGGGATGAAGGAGGGTCAGAGAAAGTATCACCTCAGTGCGGCGCTTCCGAGCCGGAGTTAGAGAAATTCCGGATGACTCCACTGCCAAGCCGCTATGGTGAGTGGTCCGGCGAAGAGCTTCGTGTTGTTGCTTCTACAAAAGAAAATTAGGATCCAATTGAGCATACGGGTGAGAAAATTGATATTTCCGGACTGTCCGACGACTTTTTTGTGGAAGTGGTTCTGAATCGGAAGAAAGGATAGTTACCTCAACATCGGCCGGTTTATCACCTTCAGCCAGCTCCTGTGGAAAGTTATCATTAGATACAGATATGAGTACAAGAAAGCAAATTAAAACCGGATTAATTCATACCTCGGAATCCGGATCATCATCCTCAGCGTGAGAACTAGAGTCAATAGCTGCTTTTCTTTTCTTATTAGCAAAGGTCTTCCGGCGTGCTTGTTTGCCGGGTTTCTCCTGAGGTTTTCTCTTCCAGAAAGGATCATCAGCCTATTCAAAGGAAGAAAAGACAATTGAAAGGACGGTTTAAAACAACGGATTACAAATACATAACAAAGCAAAGCTTAGCGCAGGCAACTTGTTCTTCTTGTAATACGGAGCTAATCCGACTTTGCTGCAGTCTGCCAAGGAGACGTTGAGCATCTTCTTAGCCGATTCAATAACCTCCGATTCAGAAAGTTTATCCTTGGTAAACCGTTGAGGGTCGTCCGGTTTACCAGAATACTGGCACATTAACTGCAACCGCCGACTCAAGGGAAGAATACTCCAAGAGAGCCAACAGCGCATAAAGTCGGCTCCTATTAAACCGTTGGCCATAAAAGCTTTCAGTCTGGAAAGCTGAGATGCAAACCTGGTCCGTTCGACGGAGCTGAGTCGTTGTGGCAGAGGATGATCCTCCGGAAGACGGTGTTCGCGATAGCCCGGTAGTGGGTTCTCCCCTTCAGGAGAAGTGTCAACACAGTAAAACCATGACTTGTTCCACTCCTTCGGGTGCGTGTGAAGAGCGGCGTGGGGAAAGACAGCGTCTCTCCTTTTCTGGATGCTAACTCCGCCGAGTTCCTGATGCGGTCCGCTGGTGAATTCCATGCGTCGGTTCAGGTGAAAGAAATCCCGGAACAGATCAACAGACGGTTCTTCTTGCAGATACACCTCTGAGAATACTTGGAAGTCACAAATATTGGAGATAGAGTTTGGACCTATGTCCTGAGATGGAGTTGAAAGGCGGCGAGTACATCCCGGAAAAACTTTGAACCGGGGGGTGTGAAGTCTCGAGTTATGTGATCAAAGAAAACAATAACCTCCCCTTCTCTGGGAGTAGGAGGGCATTTGTTTCCTGGAGCTCGCCACTTCAAAACGGATTGAGGGCCTAAAGTACCAATTTCAGCAATTTTGACCAAGTCTTCTTCGGTGATGATGGAAGGGACCCAGTCACAAGAGACAAACTGCTTGGCCATAGCGACAGAAGGACAAGTACTGAAAAAGATAAAGTGTAAAACCGGATTATGCGAGTATAGCAGGATAAACCGGAAGATATCTACGAAGATTACGTAACGGTTTAGACATGGGACTAATGATATGGTTAAACCGGCAATAACAGGGAGCTATGTCACTGCCGGTTCATGACAGCAAAAGATGAACAGCTAAACCGTCACATTCAACTTCAAAAAATTTACAGGAACTGGGCATGACAGTATAAACCGGAGTATACTTAGCAGATTTATAAAGGAGAAGAAACAAGTTTTTGCAAATAGCTAAAAGCAGAACAGATCTGGATATGCAAGAAAAAGAAAAATAAATACGTGAAGATACAGGAAGAACTACAAGGGTGATAGACGGAGCGGATGAATCTACATGTTATATAAAGTAACGAGATCTAAAGCATAGAAGCAGCAAAATAAAGGCAGGATCTAAGGGCAGAACGTAAAGGTTAAAGTTTCTGTATACAAGGCGAAGCTCTCATAGAGGCTCTAATGGCGGAAGCGCGAGGAAGAACCCTAGAAGACGCGGATCTATAATGAGGAGGAAAGACATACCTGGAACGGTGGAGATCAGCGGCGGAAGTTCTCTGGTCAAGTCAGGTTGATGCAGCGGCCAGTGAGGTCTTGACTCGGCGGGCGACGGCGACGCTTCAAGCTCGGGCGTCAATGGCGTCTTGAAGCTCGGGCGACGGACGAAGGAAGAAGATGCGGGAAGAGAATAAACGGATGGGGGCAGCGGCATTTATAAGGGAAGGTCAGATATGAAGCGATAGGTGCGGGATTCGAGGGAGCAAAGATCGGATAAAGATCCCTTGACGCCTCGATTTTCGGGATAACCATTAAAACAAAGTCACAGTACAGCTCGCAGCGTTAAATGCGGAGATGATGTCACGGTCAGATTCAATGATTCTCGAGGATGACGTCAGAGCCGGTTTACAAAAAATGAGAAGGCACAGAAGAAAGTTATACAAGACAAGGGAGATTGATATGAACAAGTTCAAATCATTCTGGGGCCTAATGTCAGGGATATTACTAGCAGGTATGAACCGGCTAGTGTAAACCGGCTTAGTTATAGTATGCTTGGTTGTAATACTTAGTAAAGGCTATGGCCCATGAGATCTTAGGGCCCATGTATAGAATTATGGTTTGTAAACCGCCAAGCGATGTAACTTGAGAGATAAGGAAGAAAGGACAGAGACCGAGGCGGACACGAGTATGAGCCGGCCTCGGGACTCTGTAAACCGGACCAGGCGTCACCTCTATATAAAGGGACGACCCGGCGACGGATCAAGGGACAAGCAAGAATCAACCCGTCGAGACTACAGGCAAGCGATCCGCTCCCTGTAAACCGATGCCCAAGCAATACCAAACCAACTAGACGTAGGCTTTTACCTTCATCGAAGGGGCCGAACTAGTATAAACTCTCTGTGTCCTTTGTGTGCTATGAACCCCTTCAAGCTAACTCGTGCGATGGTTCCATCATCAAGTCCGCTAAACCGGACATCTGCCATGCTAATTCCACGACACTCACTCTCTTCGAGTTTACTAGTATGTGTTTAGTTTTTCGTTTTGTAAGTGTCAAATTTAGAGCCCCCCATCACATGTTCAAATTTCAATGTGCTTTACATCATTGCATGCATGAATTAAGAGAAAACTCACAAATGAATGTAATTTTGCGAATGACTGGTACGGCTAAAAGGGTACAAAATCAATACCACCATCACACCTGCATCTGACCACCCTGGCCCACCCAAACCCCATCCCTCGCCACGCGCCTTTTCCACCTAAAATGGCCAGCACCACCCTAGAGCGTCAGTGCCACATTAATGCCCGACAAGAGCGGAGGCGATACATCACTGGCATCGGCTTTGAAGTTGCGCGACCGCCAAGAGAGTGCCGCTTCCCGGTGCACGCGACTACTCCGCGTTGAAACGACAGCACGGCCGACCGTTCGTCCATGCCGCCCACCTTAATGACATGCGGTCCTCGAGGAACCTAGTCCGACGTCACCCGTCCGGCCACCCTAGTGCTCCATTATTACTCAAGGCGAGGTCATCCCTCGATCAAAATCAGATCGCCGATCATCGATCTGCTTGGGGCATTTTGTAATGCCCAGTATGAGACTATACCTCCCACGTGTCGAGGCACGACTTAAAGACATAATCTCATACTAGATTGATCTCAAGTATGGTATCTTTGCACAACTCATGTAAAAAAGGGATGAAATTGCAAAAGAGTAGTTGGCTAACACTCGCCACGTCACATAATGCATTACATAAACATTCATCATCCAAATAATATCACAGTCCGACTACGGACGAAGATCCAAATGAAAGATACCATAAATAAAGCAACACAAGATCCTGATCGCCCCTAGTAGGAACCACTACTGATCGTCGAAAACGTCACATACATATGGCCAAGCTCTTCATCGAACTCCCATTGACGTTCTGATCCATCTCCTGCATTGTTCTCAGCAGTACCTGCATCTGGTGTTGTGTAGAATCTATGAGCCATGGAGGACTCAGCAATCCCGTTCCCGGGTAGCAATACTATCAAAGCCTTATGTGTGGAAAAGGCTTAAACAAGGTTGCAGCAGCACTAGCACTATCTTACGTGTATAGAGCGAGAAGGGAAAATGCCAATGATTGTCAGAGTGATCACGAAGTGATCCTATCTAAGCACGTCAGACATAACCCCACCGTGTTCACTTCCCGAACCCCTTCGAAAAGCGACCGTCACGGTTACTCGCGCTGGTAGTGTATTATGATCATGGTGTCAAGTTTTCTACAACCGGATATTAACAAATTCCCATCTGCCACATAACCGCGGGCACGGCTTTCGAAAGATCAAACCCTGCAGGGGTGTCCCAACTTAGCCCATCACAAGCTCACGACCTGCGGAGTCGCAACTCCAAAGTGGGAAGACCCGAGTATTCTCGGAATCCCGTGCTCAAGATATTCCGACAAAGGTAAAACTAATCCAGCAAGACCTCCCGGCGTGCCGACACCCTGATAGTAGCCGCGCGTATCTCGTCTCAGGCCACGACCGGATGGGCGATGCTACAGGTAAAACCAGCCCTCGGGTTTCCCCAAGGTGGCCCCGCAGGACCCCCAGTTAGGACCAACACCATCAGCACTTGCCCGGGTTGTTGATTAATAAATCCTAGGGTTAATTACTCCCTTAGCAAGTTTTAGTTGTTAGGCAAATGTAGAACCAAAGTTGGGCCTTGCTGGAAAAGCTTTAGCACTAAGCGAGTTATCAAGGGGGGCCCGTAAACCCCAACCGTGTTAGGAACGCAAAATCTGGGAATATAACACCAGTTTATCGGGTCCTAAGGTGGCATGAGTGGAACAAAACACCGAGCAAAAGGCCAAGCCTTCCACCCATTGCCAAGTACTCCCTCCGTAAACTAATATAAGAGCGTTTAGAATACTAAAGTAGCGATCTAAACGCTCTTATATTAGTTTACAGAGGTAGTATATAGGTGTGTTAATAAATTTAAGAGATATTGTGATATTCCAACAACAAGTTCCAACATGAAGCAATCTTAATCTTCACCTGCAACTAACAACGCTATAAGAGGGGCTGAGCAAGCGGGTAACATAGCCAAACAACGGTTTGCTGGGAAGGTGTCAAAGGTTAGAGGTTTCATTGCAACAATAGGGGGCTGAAAAACAGACATAGGCATCGAGGCAATATCTAAAGAGCGAGACATCTAGCATAGGCAAAGATAATAGTGATATCTGGGTATGGTCATCTTGCCTGGGATTCCGCAAGGAAGAAGAACAAGTCCATGAAGTAGTCGAACAAAACCTCACAACTCCGAAACGAAACCGAAGCTAACAAGAGAAGCATACCGAAAAGAAGAAACAACACGGTGAACACACAAGCACAAACATGACATATGATGCACAACCAAGTATGATGCATGTCCGGTTTAAATATGCATGGCATGGCAAAGTGCTCAAAAAACACTACAATTTAAGTGGAGCTCAATATGCAACGAGTTGCATATTGATGAAACACCACACTTTATTTAATTAGTTGACTCTTGTTTATTTACAAGACAAGATTAAATGTTTTTATTAAACATGGCAAGAGGTGAAGCATGAGCAAGACTACACTAGCTAGTCATGTTAAATGAGGCCGGAAATAACAACAACAATTCCGAAAAATCCCCATGTGCATATTTAGCAATTTTTGAAGCAAACAACAATTTAAACATTTTTTATGTTGTTATCATGATGCGGATGACATTCTCAAGTTTATGCAAATTTTAGTTAAAGGTTGACATAAGAGATATGAAGCATTTGTCACTATGGTGGAAAGGGGTGCCACGGCGACGATAACCAAAAATGGTAGCGCAACAACATTTCGGTACCGGTAACTCGTTGAGAGACGGGTGCAAAAGAAAGGGTCGACATGAGCGTGTCAAACGAGAGATAGGTGGGGTGATCCAGTTACCAGGTTCCCACAGGTTGGCGACAAGGCAAACGAGGGGCACTCGTACTCGAGGCAAACAAGCGAGTGCATCTCATACAACACAAGCATTCATTCGTTCACGGGTGTCGACTCGGTGGTATACCTTTGAAACGTGCATTCGGGGTGGAACGAGTCGTCGAGGGAAGAAGTCGAACATGTTTCATTTCGGAGAGGGAAGTAGTCGTACACGCGGTGGTAGTGGTACTTGGCGATTCGGTCCGAAGGGGTACTTGGCGCATCCACGGGTCTTGGCGACGGTAGTTGAACTTGGCGAGTGATGGTCGTCGTCTCGTGTAGTCATTCTCGGTGTCCTTGGGGCATAGGTCTCGGCGGGTAAACATGTACCCGTACACGTTCAGCTTGAGAACTTGGCGAAAACACGACACGGACTTGGCGATCTTGAAACTTGGCGCGGTGGAGGTCCGGCCAAACATGGATGACAGCGCGCGGGCCTGAACCAGCCCGAGGCCGGGGATGACAAGCTGGACAGCAGCTCGAAGTAGAGAAGCGGCGCACAAGAGCTCTCCGGCGAGGGTAGCCAGGACAGCGGCGGCAGAGGCACAGCGCTGGAGGTTGCCGACGGCGGCGATCGACGAAGCAAGGAGGTGGGGCGGCGTTGCTGGAGGGGCCCGCGGCATGGGGCAGCGTGGAGGAGGAGGTCGCAGGTGGAGTCGTCGAAGATGGGCACTCTGGTGGTGCACGCGAGGGCGATGGCGAC
The DNA here is from genome assembly GCA_902687465.1 of Secale cereale. Lineage (NCBI taxonomy): Eukaryota > Viridiplantae > Streptophyta > Magnoliopsida > Poales > Poaceae > Secale > Secale cereale. The sequence goes on from LR738710.1 coordinate 514,563,278, forward strand.
GCTCCTCGGCGGCGGGGTCGGTGATGCGGCAAGGCTGCGGCGGGGACGTGGCAAGGCCGCCCGCGGGGCGCCATGGCGAGGCGCGGCGCATCCCACTGCTCGGGTGCACGAGGGGAGATCGACGAGGCGCGGAGGAGGAGAGGTGAGGGACGCGGCAAAAGGAGGCGAGGTGCGGAGGCGTTGCGATGGGGATCGGCGCAGAGGCGTTGTGATGGGGATCGGAGTGAAGGGCCTTTGTGTGTGTGGCGGCGGACAGAGGAACGAGAGGAAGAGAAGCAGGGAGTGAGGGGGCCGGCTAGGATTAGCTAGGAAGGGAGTTGGGCCTAGCCTTAGAAGTTTGGCCTGGGCCGCGGGCGAGGGGTGTCGGCCTGGGTGGAGGCGCGGCTGGGCCTGGGGCAAAAGGGGCCGGCCTGGCTGCAGGGAGCAGGCTGGGCTGCAGCTGCCCTCCTCCTTTCTCTTTCTTTTTTTAAGCAGAAAACAATTAAAGAGAAGAAAAGGAAAGAGGGGTTTAGGGAAAGAATTTGGGCAGGAGGTTAACTTTCCTAGACTCATAAAAATGAGCTAGGTCCAGGGAAAATAGAAGTGGCAATATTGCAAGAATTGAATTCAAATTCATTTGAATTTAATTCAAATGGATTGAATAGGAATGGGGTGTTTGAGAAGTCCATAAATGTTGAGGGTTTAGCAAGAGCCTCGATAAAAGGGAAAGGAAAAGTTGGCAAGGTTTGAGGCAAGGAATTGAGAAAGAGAAGGCATGGGGAAAAATATGCAAGTGTGTTATGGTGAATTCGAGTCAAATGGAATAATTTAATATAGCTCCCTAATAATATTGAGAGGCTTTTATATGTTATAAAGAGAAGTCACCATAGTGAGTATCCCTCAATTTAAATGGATCGAGGATCCATACGGTTTATTTAGTTGATTTTTAAAAATTAAAAGACTTGATGGCATGATGACATGATGCAATGCAAAAATAAATGAAGCAAGCACAAATGAAACACACGGGAAAACCCGGAACATCTGGAATCTTCTGGAGCGTCGGTCTTCGGGCGTCACAACTCTCCCACACTAACAGAGGATCTCGACCCGAGATCCTGGAGATGGCACCGGATAGAAACGAAAAAGAAGAGGTAAAACAAAGTTGCTTCTTTGACAGACGAGTGAAAGCACGAACCTTGAGAGGTTAAGAAAGTTGAATAAGAATACAATGGAGATGAACGAAGATGAAAACACTCCGTTAGAAAAGAGGAACAAGGAACATTACTAGAACCTTGTAGGTTGAAAGACATGAAACAAGAGCTTACGAACCAAAAGAATATGAAACTGCAACGGTATAGCCAAGGAATAAGAATGACATAGTTTGGACAGCACTCCGACTGAAAATGGAAGGAATTGAACATGAACTTGCCAAGTTGGGATGATACTTGATGAAATCAACAACACACTGCCTCCGGAACAATTAAAAGAATGGCACAAGGTTAAGAAATATTTCAGATAGCACTCCGGTTGAAAGAGAGTAAAAACTTGATAAGATGAGAGAACTTGAACGGAGGACACAACACTCGTGTTAAATGGATGAGAAAATAAAAGAACATGATCTTGATATGCCAAGATGATGGTTCGAAGAGAGCAATATCACAAAGCCTCCGGAACGAATAATGGAGTGAAAAGGTCGAACAAGAAGAACATCTTCGACTAGAAATGATTTTGAAAGCATCCTTACGAAGAAGGGTTGAATGGGGTTGATGGAAAATCAACAGCGAAACGAATAAACTTGTTGTGGGCTTATGGAAAAACATCTCAACATTATGAGGTGACAACCGTCCACTAGCAGAAAACAATTTTTGCTAGAGATCAATGAAGAGATGAAAACTCTTTCACCTCGAGGATAATGGAGAATTTGGGTCATTTATAAGCACCATAAATAGCAAAATCCTAATGGAAGGCTATAGGTGAAATCTATACCAAGGTAACTCCAACGAATAAATTGAAGGATTGGAAAGATCTCCTGAACAAAGAAAATGATGGGTTTAAATATCTCATTCCTGACAAATTGTGAATCATGAAACATGAAGGGAAATTGTCAAAAATGACATACCACCATCTCAAATGATAAGGTAGAAAGAATTGCACTTTGGAATGCAAGAAGAAGAATACTTGAGCTCATTGATCAAGAATCTTGATGAAGACTTCGAGGATGAACTAAATCATGAAGAACCACCAAGAAGAACTCCGGTAACAGAAGGATGAAAAGAATAAGATTGAAGCCTTGCAATGATTTAGATAGAGCTTCGTGACAAGATAATTGAAAGAGTCTGGAACTCCGGAAAGAAAAGATGAACAACCAATAATTTGATATCATGAACGAAATCCAGACGAAGGAATTAAACACTTGGAAGGAACAAGAATAAGAATTATGTTATGACTATCCTTCACATATTTAAATTGATGACTACCAATGGATTAACATACTACTTATTCCCGTTGCAAAGAATTAAAGAGAGATCTCGCACAAACTTGAGAGAGTATTCAACGAATCACCGGTAGGGTTTTGAAAGAATGAATGAATTAGTACGATAACAAACAAAGAGAAATCTTGAACGAACCACCGTAAGAATTGAAACCGGGTGATGAAAGAGAATAACCATCAGGAAGAATAAGCACTAGAGGAAATTTAGATGCAATAGAACGAAGAGATCGCGAACTGGTTAAAGAATACTTGGACAAGGCACCGGAAGAATTATGGAGACGAACGAAGAGGCATCAATAAAGAATAGTTGGAGGGCGAAGTTGCAAACTGAGAACGAAGAAATCTTCTGAAATGATGGCCTTCGGAGGATCACAATGGAAAGAATTTATGAAATGCTTCAGATGGGTATAAAAAGAATTCCTCACAATCGAAAACACTTATGAGGATAGTATGAAGCTAGAACCACGGATCTTCAAGAGAACGGGCCAAGATTTAAGAGAAACTCTTCTCCGGTCTTCACAATTTTTAGAATGACGATGAGATACACCTTGAAGAATTTTTGATATGCTCTGAAAGAATGAAAAAATAAAGGTTGAAGCAACAATGAATGAAAGCAATCTTGGAGGATACGTTTGACCGATGAGAGACCCATTCTTATGTCAAACTTGAAAAGAATTTGAGAATAACTCCGGAAAAATAGAAGAGTCACGTAAGATCCTGGGAAAATACCTGTGGGTTAGGGCCCACTCCAAAAGAAATCACCGTTGGAATGATTACTTGAGAGATATTGCACCGGTTGAATTAAATGGCTTGGATGAGATAACAATCTCAAAATATATTGAACAGGTTGAAAATGGAAACACGAGTCCTCTGAGATCTCTTGTACACTCCGGATAAGAATTAGAGAGAGTTGAATAATCAAGAGAGACTTTGGATAAGAATTCCCTCATTGGAAAACATGTGAAACAAGAGGCACAGATATGATCAATACGGAAGCTTGGATTTAGTCCACCGGAGAAGAATATTAGAATTAAGAATAATGAACTTGAAACTCTTGAGCATCTTCACGATAAATCACTGGATAAGAACATTGAAGGAAATGAATGAACAAACATCACATGAATAAAATGGATACTTGATTAAGAATTCTGGCTCCATAAGAAAAAGGGGGGGAGGGTGGGGAAAAACAAGACAACTTGGGAAGAATGAAATAGACACCATTGAGAAAAGACTGAGAGTTGATCTTGCAGATGATGAAGAGATCGGATTAACTTGAAGCGAAGCACACAGGTTGAAAAGAATCTACATGACAATTTCGATGATCAGAAGGATTAGCACTCCCATAGAAATATGAGAACGTCGATTAAAAAAGGTATGGGATCAACATTTGACGTCGAAGCAACTCGAATACCAGAATCAAAACAAAAACAAAGGATAGATATGTTGCAACATAATCTTCAAAATATCATCTGAACAGAGAATTGAACGAATGAATTCCATAGCTTAATGGTACAACACTTGTCGAGAAGCTAGTTGGGAGAACAAAAGGTAAAATAAAAACAACAAGGAGCAGATAGAACAAATACAAGATAGAAGCTTTGTCCCACATATTCGTGCTAAAAGCTCATGGAACGTGTTACAAAAGGGTTTTGCAATCCCCGGATCAGCATAGCCAAGGACCCTTTAAGATGCAACTCCCGATTGGAACAACGCCCATAAAACCACTTCACTCAATGTAGAACCCCGAACACCATATCATGCATTCGTTGGAACAATGCCTACGAGCTACTACATGAACCCACCTATTAATTTCCGAAGGTTTCCGGTTATGCAATCGGGTGTTGGGGATACAGGGGAAGCACCGCACACTCAACTCTAATCCTACATCCAGCTGTATCCATCCTTCAACACATAACCAGTCAGTTTAGAAAACCGTTTACCTTGGACCTTCGAAACGCATCTGTTATACAAGCTATGGCAATACTCCCGAACTACCTCCCCAGTACTGGGTGATGTTGGGGTTATCTTGCCACCAACCGCATAGAAGAGTTTTCGATGTCGGCCGTCTTAAGTATTCCAGAACTGTTGCGATAGATTTGTGACGACAACACCTCGGAGCTCAACTCCGCGGGACACTTCCACAACCCCTAAATGACAGGAGGCATCGAGAACAATGTTCTCGTCACAAAGATATCGGAACAATCCAAACAATACTCGCGTGATCCTAAAAAAAATTAGTGAATTTTTGAGAGTAGAAGAGATAAAGTAATCGTCAGGAGTCCTCACCAGAGTGATAAAGGGATGAGGAGTAAAAAGAAATCCTACTCTCCGATATATATATAGGACTCAAAAAAAATCAAGTGTGTGCCTAGACTCAACCGTCAATGATTCGATCAATCAGTGGGGGCTCCTAGGTCGGAGAAGGCTCTGATACCAACTTGTAATGCCTAGTATCAGACTATACCTCCCACGTGTCGAGGCACGACTTAAAGGCATAATATCATACTAGAATGATCTAAAGTATGGTATCTTTGCACAACTCATGTAAAAGAGGGATGAAATTGCAAAAGAGTAGTTGGCTAACACTCGCCACGTCACACAATGCATTACATAAACATTCATCATCCAAATAACATCACAGTCCGACTACGGATGAAGATCCAAATGAAAGATACCATAAATAAAGCAACACGAGATCCTGATCGCCCCTAGTAGGAACCACTACTGATCGTCGAAAACGTCACATACATACGGCCAAGCTCTTCATCGAACTCCCATTGAAGTTCTGATCCATCTCCTGCATTGTTCTCAGCGGTACCTGCATCTGGTGTTGTGTAGAATCTGGTAGCAATACAATCAAAGCCTTAGGTGTGAAAAAGGCTTAAACAAGGTTGCAGCAGCACTAGCACTATCTTACATGTATAGAGCGAGAAGAGAAAATGCCAACGATCGTCAGAGTGATCACGAAGTGATCCTATCTAAGCACGTCAAACATAACCCCACCGTGTTCACTTCCTGAACCCCTTCCAAAAGCGACCGTCACGGTTACTCGTGCTGGTAGTGTATTACGATCATGGTGTCAAGTTTTCTACAACCGGATATTAACAAATTCCCATCTGCCACATAACCGCGGGCACGGCTTTCGAAAGATCAAACCCTGCAGGGGTGTCCCAACTTAGCCCATCACAAGCTCACGATCTGCGGAGTCGCAACTCCAAAGTGGGAAGACCCGAGTATTCTTGGAATCCCGTGCTCAAGATATTCCGACAAAGGTAAAACTAATCCAGCAAGACCTCCCGGCGTGCCGACACCCTGATAGTAGCCGCGCGTATCTTGTCTCAGGCCACGACCGGATGGGCGATACTACAGGTAAAACCAGCCCTTGGGTTTCCCCAAGGTGGCCCCGCAGGACCGCCAGTTTGGACCAACAGCATCAGCACTGGCCCGGGTTGTTGATTAATAAATCCTCGGGTTAATTACTCCCTCGACAAGTTTTAGTTGTTAGGCAAATGTATAACCAAAGTTGGGCCTTGCTAGAAAAGCTTTAGCACTAAGCGAGTTATTAAGGGGGGCCCATAAACCCCAACCGTGTTAGAAACACAAAATCCGGGAACATAACACCGGTTTATCGGGTCCTAAGGTGGCATGAGTGGAACAAAACACCGAGCAAAAGGCCAAGCCTTCCACCCATTGTCAAGTACTCCCTCCGTAAACTAATATAAGAGCGTTTAGAATACTAAAGTAGTGATCTAAACGCTCTTATATTAGTTTACAGAGGTAGTATATAGGTGTGTTAATATATTTAAGAGATATTGTGATATTCCAACAACAAGTTCCAACATGGAGCAATCTTCATCTTCACCTGCAACTAACAACGCAATAAGAGGGGCTGAGCAAGCGGGTAACATAGCCAAACAACGGTTTGCTGGGAAGGTGTCAAAGGTTAGAGGTTTCATGGAAACAATAGGGGGCTGACAAACAGACATAGGCATCGAGGCAATATCTAAAGAGCGAGACATCTAGCATAGGCAAAGATAGTAGTGATATCTGGGTATGGCCATCTTGCCTGGGATTCCGCAAGGAAGAAAAACAAGTCCATGAAGTAGTCGAACAAAACCTCACAACTCTGGAACGAAACCGAAGCTAACGAGAGAAGCATACCGGAAATAAGAAACAACACGGTAAACACACAAGCACAAACATGACATATGATGCACAACCAAGTATGATGCACGTCCGGTTTAAATATGCATGGTATGGCAAAGTGCTCAAACAACACTACAATTTAAGCGGAGCTCAATATGCAACGAGTTGCATATTGACGAAACACCATACTTTATTTAATTAGTTGACTCTTGTTTATTTGCAAGACAAGATTAAATGTTTTTATTAAACATGGCAAGAGGTGAAGCATGAGCAAGACTACACTAGCTAGTCATTTTAAATGAGGCCGGAAATAACAACAACAATTCCAGAAAATCCCCATGTGCATATTTAGAAATTATTGAAGCAAACAACAATTTAAACATTTTTAATGTTGTTATCATGATGCGGATGACATTCTCAAGTTTATGCAAATTTTATTTAAAGGTTGACATAAGAGATATGAAGCATTTGTCACCGTGGTGGAAAGGGGTGCCACGGCGACGATAACCGAAAATGGTGCCGCGACAACATTTCGGTACTGGTAACTCGTTGAGAGACGGGTGCAAAAGAAAGGGTCGACGTGAGCGTTTCAAACGAGAGATAGGTGGGGTGATCCATTTACCGGGTTCCCACGGGTTGGCGACAAGGCAAACGAGGGGCACTCGGATTGGAGGCAAACAAGCGAGTGCATCTCATACAACACAAGCATTCATTCGTTCACGGGCGTCGACTCGATGGTATACCTTTGAAGCGTGCATTCAGGGTGGAACGAGTCTTCGAGGGAAGAGGTCGAACACGTTTCGTTTCGGAGAGGGAAGTAGTCATACACGCGGTGGTAGTGGTACACATTTTGTAGTGGTACTTGGCGTTTCGGTCCGAAGGGGTACTTGGCGCATCCACGGGTCTTGGCGACGGTAGTTGAACTTGGCGAGTGATGGTCGTCGTCTCGTGTAGTCGTTCTCAGTGTCCTTGGGGCATAGGTCTCGGCGGGCAAACATGTACTCGTACACGTTCAGCTTGAGAACTTGGCAAAAACACGACACGGACTTGGCGATCTTGAAACATGGCGCGGTGGAGGTACGGCCAAACATGGATGACAGTGCGCGGGCCTGAACCAGCCCGAGGCCGGGGATGACGAGTTGCACGGTGTGACGCCCCCGATTTGTCCGTACACTAATCATGCACGCAAATGTGTACGACCAAGATCAGGGACTCACTGGAAGATATCACAACACAACTCTAGACACAAATTAAAATAATACAAGCTTTATATTACAATCCAGGGGCCTCGAGGGCTCGAATACATAAGCTCGAAAACACAAGAGTCAGCGGAAGCAATAATATCTGAGTACAGACATAAGTTAAACATGTTTGCCTTAAGAAGGCTAGCACAAAAGTAACAACGATCGAAAAGGCAAGGCCTCCTGCCTGGGACCTCCTAACTACTCCTCGAAGCCGAACTCCATGTAGAAACATCCTCGGGATCCTCTGGGTCCTGAACTCCACCATCTGGTTGCATCATCCGAGAAGAAGGAACAAAAGAGGAAAAGGGGGAGAAAGCAACCGTGAGTACTCATCCAAAGTACTCGCAAGCAACGATCTATACTACATATGCAATGGTATTTGTGTAAAGGGGTAATATATGTGGGTTAAACTGCAGAATGCCAGAATAAGAGGGGGGTATCTAATCCAATCGAAGACTACGCTTCTGGCAACCTCCATCTTGCAGCATTAGAAGAGAGTAGATGGAATAGTAACAAGTGTCAAAGCTTCTGGTAGCCTCCGTCTTGCAGCAGTAGAATAGAATAGATGGTAAGTTCACCAAGTATCATCGTATAGCATAATCCTACCCGGCGATCCTCCCGCACATCACCATGTGAGAGAGCAACCACCGAGTTATATCTGGAACTCATCTGGGTGTGTTTTATTAAGTATCCGGTTCTAGTTGTCATGAGGTCAGAGTACAACTCCGGGTCGTCCTTTTACCGAGGGACACGGCTATTCGAATAGATTAACTTCCCTGCAGGGGTGCACCACATAACCCAGCACGCTTGATCCCATTTGGCCGGACACACTTTCCAGGGTCATGCCCGGCCTCGGAAGATCAACACGTCGCAGCCCTACCTAAGCACAACAGAGAGGTCAGCATGCCGGTCTAAGTCCTAAGTGCACAGGGGTCTGGGCCCATCGCCCAATGCACACCTGCGTGTTGCGAGGGCGACCGGTGAGCAGACCTAGCAACCTCCATTACTAAGGAAGTTGCGTTACACGGTTCAACCCGGCGCGCGCCGCTAAGTCGCTGACGTCAAGAAGTCTTCGGCTGATACCACGACGTCGAGTGCCCATAACTATTCCCACGTAGCTGGTTAGTGCGTATAGACCAAATGGCCAGACTCAGATCAAATACCAAGATCTCGATAAGCGTGTTATTATGAAATAACCACGGACAACGACCAGGGCCAGGCCCACCTGTCTCCTAGGTGGTCGCAACCCGCCCGGTCGCTTCGCCACAAAGTAACCATCAGGGGACTATCGGGAATCCAGGCCCACCACTACCTGGGTGGAACCACCTGCCCCTTCAGCCCCCATATCCGAATCATCATCGTGTGTCATGTAAAATGTATGTAGTATACCCGTGATCACCACCCAAGTGATCACGGCCCGATAGTATAGCATGGCAGACGGACAAGAATGTAGGGCCACTGATGGAGTACTAGCATCCTATACTAAGCATTAGGATAGCCGTTAAAGGTATCAACAGTTGTAGCAACAATGACAGGCCATGCAACAAATAGGAGCTACGGAATCAACAACTGTAGTAAACTAATGCAAGAGTAAGAGGGAGGAGAATAGGCGATATCTGGTGATCAAGGGGGGGCTTGCCTGGTTGCTCTGGCAAGAAAGAGGGGTCGTCGTCGACGCAGTCGATCACCGTGGCACTGTCAGCGGTCTCAGTCCCGATGTCTATCGGAGAGAAGAGGGGGAAGAAACAATAAATATAAGGCAACTAGTTGTAACACAAAATATGACATGGCGATACGATGTGCCGGGTGTGCCCTAACGTAGTGTAACATGTTACCGACAAAGGAGGATCCCATCCAGGAAAGTTTTCCTGGTTCCGGACATTTGTCAGACAGATGACCGGAGGGGGAAAGTTCCATGTTCAGGTATTTAGGGGCACCACACGAATATGCGGGTATCGTATCCGGGTTCGCCTCGTCGTTCTGAGCAACTTTCATATATAAAACTTTTTCATCCGAGCTATGGATTAAAAGATATGATTTTCTAAAGTTTTTATTAATTTTTGGAATTTAATATTAATTAAGTTAATTTGGAAAAGGATTTATGACATCAGCATGACATCAGCATGGTTGACTGGTCAAGCTGACCAGTGGTTCCCACCTGTCATTGGTTGTTTAGATAATTAACTGTTAATTAAGTTAATTAGTTTTAGGTTATTCTAAACAGAATTAATTAATTAATTAATTAACCCTCTTATTATTTATTAATATTTTAATTATTTTTTATATATATATTTTTAACCCTTTTTTCTAAAAGGTGAGGGGGCCCATAGACTAGTGGCCCATGGCCATAATGGGCGTGGGCTAAGGATGCCCGGGTGTGGCGCCCGTGCCCGACCAGAGGCCGCTCCCGCCTGGGGTTGCGGGGCGAGGCAACCAGGAGGGCGACGGGACGCCGGCGCGGCGGGGGTGGAGGCCTGGCAGTGGTGGTGCACATGTGGCCGGCGGAGGGCGGCGCCGGAGGAGGGGGCGGCGCCGGCGCGCGGGCAGGCGTGTAGGGGAGGCGCGTGGCCGCGCAGCAGTTGCTGCAAACGGCGACGGCGGGAGGCACGCGGCCTGGAGCGCAGCTGGGCGGCGCTGAGCGGGGCCGGTCGTGACGGAGAGGTCTGGGCGGCGCGCTGCGGCGGCGAAGACGAGCGACGGCGGCCGAGCAGGGCGACGCGGGGCTGGAGGCGGGTACTTGCGATGGGAGAGGCAGTCGGAAGCGGCCGAGCGAGCGGGCGATGAAGGGGGGCGACGCGGTACCGGCGCCGCAGGGCGGGCCGGCGTTGCGAGAGGCAACGGGGAGGCTAGGCGAGGTCGTGGCCGGGAGCGACAGGAGGAGCGGCCGGAGCGCGGCGAGCGACACGGCGGTCTCGTAGGCAAAGCGCAACGGTGATGGAGACGAGCCTGGTGACCGCGGAGGACATGGGATGGCGTGGGCGCGTTCGATCTACAGGTGCCTAGTTAGCTACGGGCACGGACGAGCTTACAGCCAGGAGGAGGAGCGCATGCTCACCGGGAAGCCAGTAGTGGAGGGCAGCGGGCTTGAGGAGGACTGCCGGAGCGGGTGTAGTCGACGGAGTCCGACGAGGTAGAGGAGGAAGAAGACGGCGATGTGTGCGCTCCGGTGCTCCCGGGCTCCAAGAGCTTGGCATGGGCGGCGTAGACGACGCCGGTAGAGCATATGGACAGGGAGGTGCAGTGTGGGGACGAAGGTGGCCGTGGGTAGCGCGGCCATGGGGACGGCAGCGGAGAGTGAGCTCGATGAGGGCGATGCAGAACGAGAGAGGGGAAAGGGGAAAATATCTGGGGTGAGATAGGGTTTGACCGGGGTCGCGAGGGTGGCGATCTTATCCCTGCCGGCGCTGTAGCGGCGCGGGAGGGGGTCGAGCTGGCTCGGCGGCAACGGCATGGCGCGGTCGGCTGCGTTCGGGCGAGCAGTGGAAGGAGGAGTGAGGAGAGAAGGCCGGGGGCAGGCTGGACCGCTAGGCCGATTGCGGCCAGCTGGGCCGAGGCCCAGAAAGGGGAGGGGGGTCTCTGTTCCTTCCTTTTTGTAATCTGTTGTGAGCATTTCCTATTCTTTTAATTATTTTACTTTTCTGCTCTATTTATTTTAGAGCGTTTAGGCACATTCAAAAAGTGTTTTCTGCACCATAATTACCTATGCAATTTTTGGCACTGGCCGACATTTTTGTTTTAACTTTTGAAAACTTATATCGTTTACCTTAGTTTCAAAATTTGAATTTGGATCGTTCTGAACTAATGCGAGATTAGCAACAGTGATCGAGGTGATGTGGCATCATTAGCGTGGAATTACTGTAGCGTAATTACCCGGGCGTCACACACGGCAGCTCGAAGCAGAGCAGCGGCGCACAAGAGCTCTCCGGCGAGGGTAGCCAAGACGGCGGCGACAGAGGCACAGCGCTGGAGGTTGCCGATGGCGGCGGTCGACGAAGCAAGGAGGCGGGGCGGCGTTGCTGGAGGGGCCCGCGGCACGGGGCAGCGCGGAGGAAGAGGCCGCAGGTGGAGTCGTCGGAGATGGGCGCTCCGGTGGTGCACGCGAGGGCGTTGGCGACGCTGCTCGGCGGCGGGGTCGGTGACACGGCAAGGCAGCGAAGGGGACGCGGCAAGGCCGCCCGCGGGGCGCCATGGCGAGGCGCGGCGCGTCCCACTGCTCGGGTGCGCGAGGGGAGATCGACGAGGCGCGGAGGAGGAGAGGTGAGGGACGCGGCAAAAGGAGGCGAGGCACGGAGGCGTTGCGATGGGGATCGGCGCGGAGGCGTTGCGATGGGAATCGGGGCGAAGGGCCTTTGTGTGTGTGGCGGCGGACAAAGGAACGAGAGGAGGAGAAGCAGGGAGCAAGGGGGGCCGACTAGGGTTAGCTAGGAAGGGAGTTGGGCCTGGCCTTAGAAGGCTGGCCTGGGCCGCGGGGGAGGGGTGTCGGCCTGGGTAGAGGCGCGGCTGGGCCTGGAGCAAAAGGGGCCGGCCTGGCTGCAGGGAGCAGGCTGGGTTGCGGCTGCCCTCCTCCTTTCTCTTTCTCTTTTTTAAGAAGAAAACAATTAAAGACGAGAAAAAGAAAGAGGGGTTTAGGGAAAGAATTTGGGGAGGAGGTTAACTTTCCTAGACTCATAAAAATGAGCTGGGTCTAGGGAAAATAGAAGTGGCAATATTGCAAGAATTGAATTCAAGTTCATTTGAATTCAATTCAAATGGATTGAATAGGAATGGGGTGTTTGAGAAGTCCATAAATGTTGAGGGTTTAGGAAGAGCCTCGATAAAAGGGAAAGGAAAAGTTGGCAAGGTTTGCGGCAAAGGAATTGAGAAAGAGAAGGGATGGGGAAATTTATGCAAGTGTGTTATGGTGAATTCCAATCAAATGGAATAATTTAATATAGCTCCCTAATAATATTGAGAGGCTTTTATATGTTATAAAGAGAAGTCACTATAGTGAGTATCCCTCAATTTAAATGGATCGAGGATCCATACGGTATATTTAGTTGAGTTTTAAAAATTAAAAGACTTGATGGCATGATGACATGATGCAATGCAAAAATAAATGAAGCAAGCACAAATGAAACACACGGGAAAACCCGGAACATCTGAAATCTTCTGGAGCGTCGGTCTTCGGGCGTCACACATTTGGTCTAACTTGGAACCTTGTAGCTGACGACACCGAGTTAGGATGTATTATCTTAGCGGTCTTTACACATGGCACCATTGAAGGGCAACAAGGTGCTATGATCTATCACGATCAGACCCTGATCATGTACCTAGGTAATCCATTCCCTCCGATCTAAGAGTAGTAGAGCCAGGTATATATACATTTCAGTGCATGTCTCTTCACGTCTAGGACTAGGAGTAGTTATTTCCTTCTTTTGATTTATGATTGATTGGGATTGTCATCTACTCAAATAATTACAAAAGCACACAATTAATGCACTTGTTTTCCTTAAAAAATAATGATACTAGTACCTTCATATAGTGCATATTATCATAGAGTAGTATCATATATGATGTTATTTATTGCCATGCATGACACAAAGTAGCATTGTATTTAACACGATAGGTATCTACCTATGTGCACAATATTATCATGCATGGTCCTTGACCATGCACGTCACCATGTGTCCAGATCTGAGATGCCGCGTGTACCAGATGAACGGCATCGAGTTCGACCCCCATGATACTACCTGGGTACAGATGCACACATTTGGAGAGTACTCGGTTTTCATTGGGGACAGCTACCCCATAGTGAAAACGATGCCACCTTCCATGCACGATGCCGTCGGCCTGCCGTTCATGAAGAACATGTGCATTTTCATTGCGCACCGACGGATTCATATCTTGAATGCCCCTATCCATGATCTATGTCGCTTCACGTTGGATGAGTCTCCATCATGGGGAGCCCCACTAAAGAGTTGCGATGGTTTGGATTCCCGTTGCCCACCGTTGGATTGTGCCATCTATGAAGAACATGCGGGGCTGGAACTACGAGACGAACATGTACTGAGGGATGTACGAACATGAGTAATAGGTAGCACGCTAATTGAAGTAGCCAGGCACAAATAGTATGAACCTGCGTGGAATGTTGGCATTTGTCTTTTACTACTCGTACCACTAAATGTTACGTGCAATGCACGGTGATATTATGATGCAGTGCGTGCCGATGGCGGCTTTGGGTGGTAATTATGCCATGGAGGTTCCTCTTGGTCAATGTGATATGTACAGACTTTCACGGACGGAGGGAGTAGTGCACATGCCAAGTTCATTGGGATGCCGTGTTTCACACTCCTCCATCGTAAAAGGGGAGACAATAGCTTTCATCAAAAATAAACAATGAATAGTACAAAAGAGCAGTGACACTATACCGCCCGATTTCCTTGCTCGCCCTCGATATCTGAAAGAATTAAAAGATGCCCCACGCGTTGCTACGGAACCATTTGCGACTACATTTTCATATAAAGAATCAACAAAATGATATAATATGAAGTCGATAACCGATGTAATTTAACATGTTGTTCACCAACATTAAGTGATGCCTTAGAATGTGTTGTAATAGAATGTTTCGGATAAGAACACAATAAGTATGCTAAATGAACTCCACAACCGACTGAATCAGAGCACTAACTATCACACCTGCAAGTGAGCCACTAAATGTTGTTCTGTCTAAATTCCCGAACCAAGCTTTTGAATGACAAAAGTGAAGCACTGAAGTTAGTAATGCACTCAATATCCGAAGGAGGAAAAAGTGACACCTACGACATGGGCTTCCTTCCAACTTGCGTTGTGTAGCTTCACCAAAACTCAAAGAATAACAAAAATTAGGGTGCATCTATTCAGTAATAATTGTCTAATGACATTAACTGGATCTGCTAAAAGAACATGGTGTTGAAGCCTGGACGTGTAATAGAGAACATCATAAGCACTTGGCAACTTGCATGGATGTGTGTGCTCACACGGGCTGCAGTAAACTGCTGCTCCAAATTGACAAAGCTTAATGGTGCACGTCGTGTTGAATGACCAAGAGGCCACAACATCGCTTGTGCCGCAGACAGATGGGGTTGTCACCATTTCACTGTTGATCTGTATGTGATACCGATAGGTCCACTCTGTGTAGAATAGAGGAAAATGAAATTATGAAAGGGTTCGCTTCAGTACACCATAGTTTCCTCACATATATGCCGACCTAAATTCGTCTAGGCCTATCTTTTTGATCGGATGACGATTATGACATACTTGAATAGAAGGGAAAATGAGCTTTAGTCTTGGGTTGTCGATGATTTTTTTCCAACCAATGTGTTGAATGAAGGGAATCATATGCATGTGCTGTATTGCGTACCAAAACAAATATAAGGTGCATGTTATGTGTTCATCCAGTTCATATAATAGATCTTGCAGATGGGATGGTTATCTACTAACTCGAGTAGTATGAAACCTATATAGGAAGTAAGCAAAAATAGACATTCCAATTTGCGACAAATCATCAAGCAGCTTAGGGGCAAATCTGAGGAAATCAGAAATCAGATAAATACTAGATTAGATGAAGTAAGGAGGACTAAAGATGGACCCAATCACTCACCACTTACATATTGGTAAGAGTAATAAAAAACGGTGTTCAGTTGTGGCGGAAGTTGATTCTCTGCTTTCAGAAAATAAGGTCCATACAAATCAGTTGTAAGAGAAGTTTATTCTCTACTTTCAGAAAATAAGATCCATACACACTTCTGCACTCCAGGCTGATATTTAAAGGATAAGCCAGAGGTTGATTGACCACTAGTAGTTTCCCCAGAATTTGTAACATTGTATGGTGAGTGGTAACACCATCCTTTTATTGTAAATCTGTAGGAAAGGAGATGGTGGAGAAGAAGAGTCGATTAGGCAGAGTCAAGAGCCAAACATGCAGATGAAGACGGGCACAGAACATGTGTTGGAGAGGTCAAATCTAGCCGGTGCGAGACACTGAGGTAGGACGGATGAGGTGTTGAGAGAGAAAGACAGTACGTACCATGTGGTGATGCCATCGATGGACTGGGCCATGGCAAACACGAGAACATTAGAGCGGTCAGTTACCGAACATGGCCAGGCTGGTGGAGGGACGTCGCCACGGGCGGTGGCTACATGCTGGAGGCGGTGTCTCCTACCGACGGTCGACTGGTTCATGAAGCCTCGAGCCTTTGCCTCCCGGTGCAAACAGGTGACAAGTGATCCATTGCTTATAGGAGAATCGACACCATCCATTACTCATACATTAGTTTGGTAGAGAAGAGAATCGGAAGTAGAAGAAGAAGAGACAAGAGTTAATTGGGGAGGTCGATTTTCCTGTAGCACCGCATACGAGGAGCCGGTTAGCCAAATCTTCGTACGTGGACTCTATAGCTCTCACTCAAGGCCCATGTGAAGGAGTCCGGCTGTTGGGCTGCACGGTTGGAAACGGAAGCAGTGGTAGGGACAAAGCTGCTATTTGTTTTGAATCTATAATACTCCCTCCGTCCCAAAATACTTGTCATCAAAATAGACAAAAATGGGTGTATCTAGAACTAATATACATCTAGATACATCCCCTTTTAATCATTTTGATTACGAGTATTTTCGGACGGAGGAAGTACATGCGTGTGCATTTTAAAAAGCTGCTGATGTGGCTTGAGTGCTGAGATGAAATAGCTGCATGTCGAGGTGACGTGGATAGTGATGATACCATAGACCTAGGATAGGGTCATAGGCCTGACCTAGACACCCTACCCAAGGTCACTATCCTAGAGTCAAGGACATTCAAAGGATAACAAAAGATACCGACTGAAGTAACCGAAGAGTGCAATCCACTCGACCGTGTATCTCACTCGGATACCCCAATTCCATTAGACCAGAATGAAGTCACTCGACCGCACAAGAAACCACTCGGAGCATAGAAGATCTAAGGCCACTCAAGGTGGCAACGGTCGGGCATTCACTCTGTAGTTTTAAATGCCATTTATAACTCTTTATTACAGGCGTTATCAGTAACATCATGTCTTTATGAACATTGAACCCTCTGTAACATGGGATGGCTGGGGTCCTGGCGCACTTTATATAAGCCACCCCCTCATCCGGTACAGGGGTTCGCACCCCTTGTAACACACACACACACACACACACACACGCGCGCACGCACGCACGCACGCACGCACGCACGCACGCACGCACACCCACGCAAGTTCTTTCTGATCTTCATCAACATCGTTTCCGGCGGTGGTCTGGCTCTGGGCTGCGAGATCCGACTCAGTTGTCACAGCATGATTTTTGGCCCTTTCTTTTTCTTTTGTTTTCTGAGATTTTTGCCTGAGTTTTCTTTTTCCGTGGCTATGTGGTCTGGAAACTGAAGAAGATGGCCTCTTCTTTCTTTCCAGAGTGGCTTGTCATCCTCATATCTATCCCTAGACCTTGCCATTTCCATCTTGGACCAACCTCAATATTATTTTTCTAGGGAATATTTCTTTTTCTATTAAAGGAATAACCATGTCTGCCCTAGGTTGTGAAGCAACCTATATTTCCATCACTCCTAAAATTCCCAAATAAATTCTAATAATTAGTTTGGGTCATATATTCATCAAATATGGCAAAAGTTTTCATTGCCATGTTCAAAAATATTTCTCAAATATTCCTTTTCCTATTCTGCCCTAAATGGCACTTTGTGAAGCAAGTGTTATTTTCTTTTTCCCAATTGACCTAAAACTCCATGGACACCTTTTCCTGTCCATATCATTGCCACATGACAAAATGCAACCTCATTTGCCTAGTAATTATTTAATTATGATTTTCCAAAATTTCTATCAAAAAAGAAGCTTTGTGAAGGAGGTACAACCTAGGCATATCCAAATTAGTTGCCATTTGGTAGGATCCCTCATATCACCAAGTCATAACTCTCCACCAAAGTAGAGCTCATGTCATGCCACCATATGAGCTCATCTTCAATTCTTTGATTCTGTCCAAAAAAATTAGTTTATGAAGCAAGTATATTTTATCTTGCTCCATTATGGCTGCCAATTTTTCTAGGCCTTCTATTATCCATATAACTTACCTCCACCCATTTTGGGCATAATTCATTGAGCCATTTTCCCTCAAGAATGTTTGCAAGTTTCTGGTCAGTGGAGATGTTTGTGAAGGAAGTACCATCTTGGCTTGTCCACTTGGTATGAAATTTCTACAGCACCTCTATATGACCAAATAACCAAGCCTTGCAAAAATTCAGCTCAAGTCGCCTCACCAAGTGAGTGCAACATCCTGATCTTGTTTCTGGACCATTTTGGTCAGTTGCAAAGCAACTATATTTATTCTGGTCCAAATCTCCTCAAACTTACCAGGACTGTAGTCCTTCCTAACCTAAGCTCCATAGACATTCTGGTTGGCTCTAATCTCACCTATGGTGATCGCTGCATCATGGTTAAGTTTGATGCAGTAAACTTCAGAGTTTTGTTACCCTTTTACCAGAGCCGTTTTCACCTAGCTACCACGCAGCCCAAACCTATCTTGGATGCTCTTACCACAAGACAACATCCCCCAGCCTTGGCATATTTCTCCTCGCCAGTCTACGCGGTGATCACGAGCTTTGGCATGCAATGCGCGCGCTCTGCTGGCGTTGGCCGCGTCCAGTGCGTCTGCTTGCTCGGGCCCCTCCTCTGCTCAGCGTCGCAGCGAGCACGAGCGTGTCCAGCAGCTGGCCCTCGTCGTCGCCGTCCTCCTGAACCCGTCTCCCCCTCCAGAAGCCTCTCCGTTGGTGCTCGTCGCCGCGCGTCCACGGGCAAGCTGTCGCCGACCGAGCTTTAATGGCGTTCGGCCACATCTCTCATGTGCCCTTGGCCTCCTCTGCCCCATGAACGATTCCCCTGCACCTCCCTCGTCTCCTACCCATGAGCTCGCGAGCGAGGGCACGCGTTTGCGGCGCCGGACACGCGTCCATGGCGGTGCCAGCTCCGCACCTCGCCCCCCGCCTATAAATGGCAGCCCCAAGGCCGTTCGACCTCACCACTCACCTCGCCTCGCTCCTAGGACCCCGACCAGCTTCTCGCCCAAGCTCTAGGAGCCCTTCCGCCTCCCCATCGTCACCATGGCCGTCGTGCCCATCATCGGCCTCGGCCTAAATTGGCTTAAGCCGAGCCCTCCCCTTCCTTTCTTCCACCACCAGTAGACCACCACCACCATGGCGAAGCCCCTCAGCCCTTCACCTCATCCGCCGGAGCGCCTTGGCCTCGGTTCCATCTTCACCGACGCCGGCCGTCCGCCGCGGCCGTAGCCCCGCTCTCCTCCGTTGTCTCCGGTGACCGTGCCACCTACCAGTCGACGTGGCTCACCCTGCTGAGCGTTTTGGTAGGTCGGGCGCCGCCTACGGTGGCCGGAGTCACCGGCGAACCTCGTCGGGGCGACTCCTCCCTTGGCCCAGTGCGAACAGGCACGCGAGGAAGAAGAAGACGACGACCCCGCCCCTAGGCCCCGCTTGTCGGCCTCTACGCGTTGACCTGACCGGCCCGCTGACGTGTCAAGTGGAAACGTACTCCTCGGAGTATGCTTTCCCTTACCGAAGGCGTATTCTAGTTCTTCTTCGGGAAAGAATGCGTTTTCCTCTCTGGAAAACGTATTTTCAGACAACGCGCGTTCTGTTTTTCTAGCCGAGGTCCTGTTTGTGATGATTTTATTTACAAATCGGTCCTTGGCAGAAAAACTATCATAACTTTTTGCCCACAACTCCGATTGAGGTGAATCCAGAGCCCACTTCTTCATCTTGTCGAGCCCGTTCTGTTGGTAACATTTTCACTATGGGTTGACATATTGGAAATGACCATTTTGCCCTTACCGTAAACAGCCCCCTCCGAGAGATAACTGTTTTCGACGATTCCTTCCACGGCTTCACCGCACCTCTTCCCGAAGTATCCCGTCACCAGGCAAGCCACAATACCCACTTGCATGATAGTCATGCAGTAGCCATGGTGTTCAACTTGAATATTTATTAAATGTTTGCTTGTTTAAAACATGATTATCGTTGTTTCGGTAATGCTTCGGAGTTATTGTTTATTTTCTTGCTATGTTGTTATGCACTTGTTTATCATGCCCTGCTAGTTGCTAGTACTCTTTGCATATGTTTATGCTTGCTAGTAGTGCATGTCATTGTTGGTGATGGTCTTCGGTGCATGACTGCCGTCTGTCCCGAGTACCGTTGCTATGCATATTCCTTTGCATCCAGTTAGTTAAATGCTTGCATGTTAGTATTGTTGATATGTTCTTCCATGATATTTAGTGTTGATGTTAGTAGTCATGCTATGTTTTGGAGGAGTATGTACTTATGATGTTCATGCTAGTCAGTATGCCATGCTTATGCTTCATTGTTGATATGGTGGTTAGTTATGGTTCTGTCATGATTATGTTGTTATTCATGCTCATGCATTGTAGTTGCATCATGTATTTATCATGACTCGGCATATTCACATCCAAGTTTAACCGGATTAAATTGAACTTGAGCAACTGTTGTCTGAGTCATGGTGCCACCATATCGAACTGACCAGTGCAAACACATTTACCTTTATGAGAAAGTCCTAACTGGGTCTATTGCCATGCCTCTCGCCGGTGCCTCCAACGAGGGAAGGTTATGGGCATGCGGTACCTTGGCCAGGTAAGCAGTCATAATCTTGTGTGCCCGTAGTTGGATGATAAGCGCTTTTGTACCCGTTTGGGACTTTTTATTTTTGCCACGACGGTGGCCGTTGGTGTCTTTGGTAGACACGGGCCCACCCAGGACTATCCCAGTGGGGAGTGAGTCGGAGTGGCCGGGAGAGTGTGATGACAATAGATCGGTTTTGTCAGAACGCTGTTGGTCCACCCGAATGGGAGAACGAGGCCATGGGCTCTGTGGTGTGGGTACAGTGTGCTAACCTCTGCAGAGTGTATATTAAATCTATCGATAGCCGCGCCCGCGGATAAGGGCCCAGTTCGTGTCGGTCACACCGTGATTCAACAGTAATAATAATAATAACTTGATTAATAACAACCCCGATTCGATGATAAGTTGTTTGTGATAGCCGAAAAGATCGCCGTGGTATCGAGGATATTGAGTGTTGGATATTTGTGATGTTGTGCGAGAGTCAATGGTAAAGATCAAGCTCCTTGTGGTCATTTAATGATTACTACGGTATTTTTTATACCAAGCTTTATTTGAGCCTGAGATGATCGTGTGATGTCCATGGTGGTAAGTTTGTGCATGTGATGATTGCGAGGTAACCCGAACAAAATAATTGGTGCATGATAGTATCATCATGTTGCATGTAGTATTTTCATGTTCATGCTATGCCTGTTCTAGTTGTATCATGATCACTTGTGCATGCTATGTTGTTTTGTTAGTACCTTGTTCATGGATTAAATTAACTTGTTAATGCCATGTTGTTGTTTATCTTGAATGCTTTTGGTTTATTGTGAGCTTGCAAGTACATTCAATGTACTGACCTGGCGTGTCATGCCAGTTTGCAGGTCATGCCTAGATTGCTTGCTTGTTTTGGTGTGGTTCCGATGTTCACGAGCTAGGATAAACGTTCCAGCCAGAGTCCCTGTGGATTGGAGTTCATCATCGCCGTTTGTTGTTCCACTGCTTCGAGTTGTTCTGCTGCTTGCATAGAGCAACGGTGGCAGGCGTAGTGTCGTCGTGCCGGTGTTATTCATTGTAATATCGGAGACCTTGTATCCATATTCGTGTAATAATAGAAGGCTGGTTTGTTCTGTGCTAAAAAGTGTCGTATTCGAGAAGACTTCATCTCGATCTTTGGGCTGGAATATGGGGTGTTCCGGTTTCTCTGAGCCGGGGTGCCACAGGCTTGGTATCAGAGTAGTTCTGGCTGTAGGACGCCCTAGACCGCGTGAACGTTAGAATGCGGTAGTATAGGGTTTGGTTGGTCTGTTGCATTTGTTTGTTGCATAGCATGCATATAGATTATTATTTTGTCGCTAACGGTTAATCTTGTGAGTGTAGGTGGCATTGTTTTTAGTCCACTACCTGCACCATCCCTCTTTGCATACCCGTTTTTTGATGTTTGGCGTCACCTCTGTCCCAGCAGAGTGATGCCCTGGTACCGAGTGTTCCAGACACCATTTGCAGGAGTTATGCTCAGGTATCACTTTGATAACTTTCTGCCATCCACTCATAATATGTCGATGATAGACTTGTTTCTATCATCATCCATGCCCTCCATCTCGTCCCCTTGGCAACCCTTGCTGATCTTTGTTATCAGAAAAGGGCAATGCCAATAAACTCGGTCTTCCACTATTATCTTGCCATGCCATTTCATTCTTTGGACGTGTACGAATCCCTTCCGTACGCTCGATGATGAAGTGGTCATGACTTTTGTGTTCCGCTACTTGATCGTCAAGACCATCCTCACCTGTGTATCCATCCAGATTCAGCCACTGTTCAGCCAGTGCTTGGTGTAGCTTCGGTTACGCCAACTCCTTCAACACATGGATATAATTTCCGTGCACATCGCCACAGCATATTAGACCGTAACTGTTAGGATTTAATTAATTCTCTTAATTAAAGGGATAATCCTCCCTATGTAATATCTCGTGCGGTTGTTTCGGCAACCGTCGCGACCCACTCTCACGCGCCTGCGAACGGACACATCTCTTCATTCGCGTTCGTTCCCTTGTATATATACTGCGATCGTCAATGGAATAACACAGAGTTGATTCAGTTGCCTCGCTTCACTCTAAACACGTTATCAGCACGCTCTCTGGCGGAGCGATTTCACGGCCGACTGGCGCGGCGACGAGCGCGCAGCGTCGCGATGCCCTCCGGCCCTGCGTGGCGAAGGAAGCCAGCGCTCCAGCGCTAACAAAGGCAGCGCATGGCGCCGCGCACACCTCGACGGCTAAGCGGGACGAAGGGCATGCGATGCATGCTCATGTACAGGAAAAATCGATCAACATGCACCCACCATCATTCGCCTTGCTCCGCGCTTCGTACGGCGGCCACCGCCCAGCCAATGGTGTTCCAGTGACATCGGGCAAGCCATTCGAGGACGTGGTCTGCTTGGCAGGCCCTCGGCCAGGCCAACGGCCGATGCGCCATCGGAACTAAGGCGGCGACTGGCGCAGCCAAGGCCCTCGGCTAGGCCAAACGGCCGATGCGCCATGAAGCCGTCCATGCGAGCGCACAAAGCGGGTAACGGCTTCCCATCTCCTCGCGTGGCAGCGCCCTCAAGTGAGCGGTGCACTCTTGGTACCGCCCTCCACTGCGGCTCCTGCCCGCAGCCTCGGCTGCAACGGCATGGCGAGGCTGATGCACGAAGACGCGGCTTCGATCTGAAGCGGCACATCTCGCGGCAGCCTTGACCCAGCGCTCAGCGGCACCTGTGGCCACCACGGCCGGCGACGGAGGTGTACCATATCTTCCGGCGCATGCGTGCCCCAGCAGCGCCCGCGGCCACGCCCTCTCCTGTGCCGGCAATGGCAAGGCCGGCTCTCTGCCAGGAAACGCCGAGCGCGGCCACAACCTCCGACGTGGCTGAAGCGGTGTCTCCCCCGCTGCCTCCTGCGGCACCGCGGCCGATGACAGCAGCGGCCTCCGACGCTCGGCGTCGCCTTGGCGCATGATGTAGGAGGCGGCTCCCTGCGGAGCAGCGGCCTCCCGCGCGCCGTCGTCGCACCACAAGCCTGCGCCCGCGCGCCGCCGTAGCCGCACCCGCCCGGCCTCCGCGCGCCGTCGGCCGCACCCCACTCCACCCGTCGGCGGCGCTGGGTTGGAGATGGGGATCGGGGGTGGTTCGGGATTCGGGGTCTCCCACCCGTACCCGTAACCGCTCCTCCTCCCCTGCGGCAGCGGGTGGGCCGGCCAAAGGCCCTGGAGGCCCAGGCGCCTGGGGCGACCTCCGGCTGCCCCCCCCCCCCCCGGCTATGGGCCGGATGGCCTTGGGCCGTTCGTTTTTTCTTCTTCTTCTTTTTCCTCTCTTCTCTGTTTTTATTAATTTAGTACTAATTATTAGTACTCGCATGTTTTAGACTCGGTTATTTTCAGTATTTGTCTTAAATACTGATTTCTGTAGAGTACCTTGTATTCCAGAACGTGATGTAATATATTTCCATGTTTCTTACATGTTGAGATTCATTACATCTATTATTTGCAATTGAGATTTGCTTTTATCTCTTGCAAAGATAAATTTAGTACCTTTAGAGTACTGATTTGCGATTGAGAATTTTCTCCTCTCGCAATACAATCTCATTGCGATTGAGATTAATTTTTCTCTCGCAAAATATTAATTCACTTTGATGAATTATCTTGCAACTTGATACAACATCATCTCATTTAATTTGAGGTTTATACAATTCAAGTTCTCACTTGAACATCAAGTTTACAACATCATTACTATTCATTACAATAGTAGTGTATTTCCGTTGAGTACGATGTATTCCGGAATGTATGTATCTCTATGTTCGCTACATGTCGAGATTAATACGCCTATTTGCAATTGAGATTTTCAATTTCTTGCAAATACATATGCAAAATTCAAGGTGTCATCCTTAGCAATTTGAGATTCGCACTAATGATTTCAAGCCACCTTCTTGAAATCTATTAATTTTGCACCGTTAAGATATATTTATATTACACAATCTGTAATATAAATAAATTATCGGTTTTCCACCGGAGATGATATGTTCTATGTGTTTACCACATTGCCATTCTTCGTGAACATGTCACAGCGGTCGAGATTAATTTCTCCCGCGCAATAAACTTGTAAAATTTTGACAATAACATCTCCCTCATTATATTTGGAAAACACAAGGTAATGAGTTGGTTCTAATGCCCATGAGCAAACTACCTCTATTACTGTGAGATCTGTATGATCTTCAATGTGTTATGTTCCCACAATTGAGGTTGAGCACTTTCAAGTTATACACTTGAGTCAAATTTTTGCATTCTTATTACAAAACCATGATGATTTTTAGTTTACTTCTTATAAATTAATTATCTCTGGCTTGTCCCTATAAGTAATAGATGGCTAACAATTTGAGGCTCTTGCCCTCGATGGCCACAACTTACTTAAGCGGGTCATGGACATCAAGATCAGTCTTGCATCCCATGTGATAGCGCGTGTAATCCAAGCTACGCCACCGGGACGCAATGGACCTCAAGGGTAATGGTTTGAAACTCATTTCAAACCCTCAACCTGACACCATCAAGTTGTCACGAGACCCTATGAGCATGGAGGGCATGGTGGTTGAATATGCATCAACCGACATGTTTGGAGACTACATTTAGTCTCTCAATCTCCTTAGTGATCAATTTGTTTATGTCCATTTCTCATGTTCTTTGGTACAAATTCGTTGTATCAGCACTTTGGTACAAATTCATTTGTATATATTCTATATATATCTGACAGTGATTTTCTTGAGAATGTTCATGTCTATATATAGATTTCTATGGGGGTCAATCTGATGAAAGATGATTTGTGCCATGTGGACATCTGCACCACGAACTCTATACTCGGGGAAGTGAAATGTTTCCACTCTCGTTGAGAGAAAGGAGATATTTTAAAATCGCTAGACGCGATGAGGTATTTGTTGGCTCAACTCGAGTCATATTTACTGTCCCTGTGGGTACTCGAGTAACATCAGGATGCTTTACTGCTTCCGGGTTTAACTCGTACCCTACTAAACTATAGAGGTATCCGTCAAAATAGTTTCCATAGTAAAACTTATGATGACAACAAAGAGGAATATCTTCTCTTTACCATATGCAACGGATATGGCAAGCACATTCTCTTTGTATCATCATGGTTGTACTACACATACTACAAAACCCGTAGCACATGTTGCGTGCGAGATAGTTTTCCAGAGTGTCTTTTGCATGACAAATTTGGCATTCCAGTTTTTGGTCATCATTGACATTGGGTTGAAACCCAAACTATCAGCAATTCCAATGGTTTATGATTATTATGATGCTAAATTCTAACAACATTTGGATTTTATATGCACTACAAGTGACACAGGGAAGCTAATTTTAAGGCCCGCACACCTTAAAGTCTATGCTGAACCACTCAGACTCCTTGAATGCATCAAGTTGAGGTAAGTGGCTCTTCCCATCCATTGACTAGACTATTCAGGTACTCCATGGTTCTAAAAGACATATCTACATGATGGTCTTAAGTGTGTGATTTATTCACACGAAACCATTGGTTTTATCTTGACATCGATTTCAAGCAAATCGGATGGACAACATTGCAGAATTCTCCTTGAGTGCTTCCTCTATGGCTCTCGGATTGAAGTTTAGCAATTTGTATTAATGTCTAGACTCAAAATGGTTTGGTAGAATCCCATCCAAAGAATTGAGCTCATTGCATGATCTTTACTTTGAATTGCAACTTACCAACTTTACGTTGGAGTCATGTAGTCTTACACACTCATGACCAAACTGCATATATCATTCCCCTCTATCTTTGATATGTGGATATCTACCAAGTATTTCCTATCTGCGGTAATTCGGTTACACACCGATATCACCACCCGGCATACATCATTGGCCCCTCAACATATAGTTGGGATCTATGTGAGGAATAACTGTATTTCCGTCAATACCTCAAGCCTCTCGCATGAGGAGTTATTCAAGGCCAGTATGCTGATTCAATGAGGAATATTTCCAGGCATTAGGGGGAGAATTCAAGTACCATGAAGAATGCCAGGAAATTAGTGGAATGTTCAACACATTTCTGCCTCAAATCCACATACTCAAAAATCTTAACCATGCGTTCAGAAGATTTGCAACACATTGCAAATAACTTGCCAGATTCATTTACTGACTATAAAGGTGTCATACAATCCTACAATTCTGCATAAGTACGCCTGAAAGAGTGGAGGTACCAACTAAAACCACTCAACTCCTCGTTCAAAGCAACAGGGGGAGAAGTACGGCAATAGTACATCAGGATTTAGCTTCTTGCAAGCAAGGATATCAAGGCCTCTGAATCAGTAAATGCATGTCAACTTTACGTTGACAGACACCTAATGGGTAGTATACACCCAGTGGAAGGGAAACCTCTACCAACCCAGGTCATAGTGCACACAATGACCGGGACATCAGAATACCCGACTCAATCGCATTGGGAAATCGCGAACAGTCACCATGGGTAATGATATTTCCATCAACTGTATATTGATATATAGATTCTGGAGAATCATATAACCGGAAGTCTACAATTGTCGACATACATTTCTCAACTAGATTACAAAACCTTACGAATGATTCAGATCCAAAGACCATGGCCATGGCAAAGTGTGAATAACACTTGGACTGAAATCAAGCAAAGGGTATAATCTAGGTAGAAATGATCTTGCTCAATAATGGGAAGGTATTCATAAGCAATACCTACACCAGTTTTCTTCTGGAAACAGAATTGAGAACAACGATATGGTGAAACAAAGAGCAAGTATTGTAGCACAAGGGTTCACGCAGATACCCAACTATTCTCCAGAGGTGGAATCTCTTTCGATAACTTATATCATTGGCAATTCAAAATCATCTATTTCTGCAGTTGATAGATGTAGTGATCACATATCCATGTGGATCACTAGATTCAGACGAATCGAAATACAAAATGCAACATACATTGTGTAAAACTAGTAAGTTACCACACAACTTACTGTGGTCGGTACATATGGTACAACCGACATAGTGAGTTCCTTATACAAAAGGATTACTCCTGCAAAGATGATTATCCATGTTTGTATGTCTGCAATGACGACACATGTAATCATCTAATGACGGAGTTTAAATGAAGGACTTGGGTAAACCAAAACATCGCTCGTTAGTACAACTTGAGCACCTTCATTCATGCATTATGGTATACTATGTTGTCTATATCCATGATATATTGGAGAAATTCATTGTGGACAAATCTTATCCATCCATAACTCTCATGGTAGTTCATTCTCTAGACGTAGAGAAAGATCTATATAGACCAAGAGATGATGGAAATGAGATATTGGGACTCAAAGTTCCATAATGCCATTGAATCCACCAAAAACAATTGGTTGGTACTCAAGAATATCTTTCCATATCTCCAAGGCATGAAACATCTTGTCCTGGTTTTTCAGTTTCGGAGAAATCCGAACACCAATATCATTGGATACATCGATCAGATCCCCACTATCAGATCGTAGACAAGTTTAGTGTTCCTACTAGGTGTGGTAGCCCTCTCATAAAGAGTCTTCAAATAAGATCTCATGGCTACATTCACCAACCATTATCTCAACGATAATGTTTCTTGTGTTGCCCGGATGCAAACAGGTTACATAATAAGCAATATCACTATATTGCATATCTTGCAAGTCAAATCATGCGAATGATTTGTTTAGCGGGTCTCTACCAACTTCTATGTTTTGGTATGTGATGACTCGAATTTTGCAAGAATCAGGGGGAGTATCTTCCTGAATTGTTCATGTTCAATGCGTCATATTATACTCTTTTTCCCTTCATGAGTTTACTTTACAGGTTCTCATAAAGGTTTTTAATGAGGTAATATCAACACATGATCATATGCCATACTTTCTGTTTTCCCCACCGGGGTTTTTAGGAAAGCATATACGGCATATTTTATTGTTCTTTCAATTCGATGGGGTTTTCCTCGTATTGAGTTGAAAGAGACAGTAACCATTATATGTTGCGGCATTTTCTCCTTATTTTTCCCACTGGGTTTTGAAGGAGTTTTGGCAACATATCGAATACTATACTCCTCATATTTTTCCCATAGGGTTTTTGGAGGAGATTATTCCAAGGATGGTCGATCGCAAGCACAAGGAAGGATTAGGGGGGGTGTTAGGATTTAATTAATTCTCTTAATTAAAGGGATAATCCTCCCTATGTAATATCTCGTGCGGTTGTTTCGGCAACCGTCGCGACACACTCTCACGCCCCTGCGAACGGACACATCTCTTCGTTCGCGTCCGTTCCCTTGTATATATACTGCGATCGTCAATGGAATAACACAGAGTTGATTCATTTGCCTCGTTTCACTCTAAACAGTAACAACGGAGTTTCCGCGGAATTTGTCTGCTTAGGTGTGCATGCATATTTTGGTGTGAATAGCAGTAATATGTGATGATTGCTTGATTAAATATATTATTAGTATGCTTGTGTGCTTTTATTTTAGTCGTTTCTTTTGCTTCTTTCTTTGGGCCTTCGGTGTGGCATTATTTTTCCCCTTATTAAAGTTGCTTGTCAACCGACATCGGACCCGAAGAATCAGCAAGGAATTCAAATATTTGGAAGCTCAGATAAATAAAATGGAATTCTCAGCTGACTGCAGTAAAATGGAGAATGCCTGATCTGGATGCTACTAATCAAATTTGCATCAGCATACACTCCTCACCACAGTGCAAATAACCATGTCTCCCTCAGCATACACTCTTCATAGCAGAAAAGATCAAATCAGTACGAAGTTAAATTGTGTGCAAGGTTGACAAAATATATCGAAGGTATGGCTCAGATACAAGATTAATTTTTCGTTGAGGATAATTTTGGAACCCGATGTACCTGGAAGCAAGCAAAAATATGGCATGTACTCAGAAAAGAAGATAGTCCTGCAAAATCCCATTTCATACAAGGAATCAAGAGCAAAAAAAATATTAAGATGGTTAAATATGCGGTAATCGGTCCGCATATCTCAGTGAGAAGCTTTTGCGGTAATCAATTCAGTCTTCCCTTGCAAGCTACCAGGGAAGCTTCAACTGTAAGATTCCTCCATCTTCCTCAGCATGATATATGGATGACTTCCCGTGCAAGGTACTCTGTCTTCTTCAGTAAGCAACCGCTTCCGGCATAAGGTACCAAGTTTTCCCTAGCAATTCTTTAAGAGGGGGCTTCTAAAGCACGGTACACAGTCTTCCTCAGCAAGATGCTCTTGATGGTTTCTAGTATAAGCCATCCAATCGTCCTCAGTATGACTTTGATGGCCTGGCTTATTAGGGATGATAGACTACTCATATCCATAAGGAATTCCTTCTTTTCCGAGAGCCCATTCGGATAGAACTCCAAAGTTAAGCGTGCTCAGCTTGGAGTAGTTTCAGGATGGGTGACCGACCGGGAAGTTGCTCCCGGGTGCGCACGAGTGAGGACAAAGTGCGCAGAAAGGACTAGTATTGATATGTGAGGCCAGTCTAGATCCCGCCAGGAGTAACGACCACCGGCGGGTGTGTCCGGAGCGTTACAAGTTGGTATCAGAGCCGACCCTCGCGGTTACATGGATGTTTGCGGACAGTTTGCAGTCATGTTTTGCATGACGTTTGTGACCCGTCGTGGCACACGGCGTGGCACATGTGTTGTCCTGGAAGCACAGACGGTTGTGCCAAGAGGGAACGTTCCTGTGGCCCGACGAGGACGTCGGTTCCTCTGAGTGAGGGTGTATGTGATGGCCTGGCTTATTAAGGATGATATACTACTCATATCAATAAGGAATTCCTTCTTTTCCGGGAGCCCATTCGGATAGAACTCCAAAGTTAAGCGTGCTCAGCTTGGAGTAGTTTCAAGATGGGTGACCGACCCGGAAGTTGCTCCCGGGTGTGCACGAGTGAGGACAAAGTGCGCAGAAAAGACTAGTATTGATATGTGAGGCCAGTCTAGATCCCGCCAGGAGTAACGACCACCGGCGGGTGTGTCCGGGGCGTTACAATGACATTTGTGCAAGATATTAAATTGTGAATTGACAGCATATGGCAGTGCATCTCGAGAATCAAATCCGCAATAGTCTGGTCATATGCAAGAATCTGTCAGAAAACAAGTCTGCCTCGGGAATTAGATTCTCAAATATATGTGAAGGAAGCCAGATATATACCTTAGTGTGACAAAGGACTATCAAGATTGACGACAACACTGAGCTCTGTACAAATACCGGTGAACCTGGAAAATGATCCTGATGAGCCCTCGTCCCCTTTTTCTCCAATGACGGCACCACGCCTGTGATCTAAGCTATTTTAGCTATCCGGGGTGGATGCCGATTTTTCTTTCTCTCTTCAACGACTGTCACGAGTTCTGAGCTACTTTTCGGCCGTCACGTACAGCTGTTGAGTTTATTTTTGTGACAGTAGCCCTATAGCCGCTTTTTGGATATTTTAAGGAGATGTCACCTTCTTCTTATCAGCCCGGTCTCATGTTCTGCGCTGCTTTGCGGCCGTCTTGAGCCGTGGTTGAGTTATTTCAGTGATGTCCCAGTCTGAGTTGTAAAAACCGTTCTGGTGGCTACTGATTTATTTGCCGGTTTCTTGCAAGGGTTCAGATGATCATTTCCCTAAAAACTGGAGAGACGATAAACCTGCCATCAAAGAAAAGTTACCTGCCCAGGGGATAAGGATAAAGATACGCCTATCAAAATAGTTCCCCTGACAGAACTCCTGGTCACGCGAAGAATTAAGAGATATGGCCAAGCCCTCCACCGTCAGTCAAATCTACGGATATTATTATATAAGGTCATATCCCTTTATGTTGGCCACGACAGGAGTCAGTAAAATAATTGGTACAGACACTCAAGACAGTGGAGCCAGTCAAAATGAATCAGAAACTCGTGCGAGAGGTCAGGATCCGCCAGGAGAACGGTTATGAGCTACCTCAATATTTTAAACCTGGAGGACCCACACTTAGTTGGAAAACCCAATGCCAGAAGAGAAAAAAAGATTGGGTGTCCACCAGGAAGAATTTGTTCACAATTTCATGAAAGGATGTCGGTGCTGAATGACACATCAATCAGAGATCACTCTTGGACTAGTGAGACGGACATATATTTCAGTCATAATAGACAATCACACTCAGCCAAGTCAGCCGGTGTGAAAATAATTGTAGCCCGCATCAGCATGAACATGTGAGGTAAGGTCAGTCAGCATATGGGTACAGTAAAGAAAACCACCCCGAGCCGGACAGACAGTCATATGAAATTTAATGGGAACAGTCAATAAAAGAAAAAAGGATACCCGAGTTGGAAAAGGTTTTCTTAAGTCAGTATATTCATACTTATTCCCCGAGCAACCAAATCACGAGGATGAGATTTCTTTAAGGGGGGAAGAGTTGTCACAGCCTGATTTTTGGCCCTTTCTTTTTCTTTTGTTTTTCTGAGATGTTTGCCTGAGTTTTCTATTTCCGTGGCTATGTGGTCTGGAAACTGAAGAAGATGACCTCTTCTTTCTTTCCAAAGTGGCTTGTCATCCTCATATCTATCCCTAGACCTTTCCATTTCCATCTTGGACCAACCTCAATATTCTTTTTCTAGGGAAAATTCCTTTTTCTATTAAAGGAATAACCCTGTCTGCCCTAGGTTGTGAAGCAACCAATATTTCCATCACTCCTAAAATTCCCAAATAAATTCTAATAATTTGTTTGGGTCATATCTTCATCAAATATGGCAAAAAAAATCATTGCCATGTTCAAAAATATTTCTCAAATATTCCTTTTCCTATTCTGCCCTAAATGGCTCTTTGTGAAGCAAGTGCTATTTTCTTTTTCCCAATTGACCTCAAACTCCTTGGACACCTTTTCCTCTCCATATCATTGCCACATGCCAAAATGCAACCTCAATTGCCTAGTAATTATTTAATTATGATTTTCCAAAGTTTCTATCCAGATAGAAGCTTTGTGAAGGAGGTACAAGCTAGGCATATCCAAATGAGTGCCATTTGGCAGGATCCCTCATATCACCAAATCATCTCTCTCCACCAAAGTAGAGCTCATGTCATGCCACCATATGAGCTCATCTTCAATTCTTTGATTCTGTCCAAAAAATTCAGTTTATGAAGCAAGTATATTTATCTTGCTCCATTATGGCTGCCAATTTTTCTAGGCCTTCTATTATCCATATAACTTATCTCCACCTATTTTGGGCATAATTCATCAAGCCATTTTCCCTCAAGAATTTTAGCAAGTTTCTGGTCAGTGGAGATGATTGTGAAGGAAGTACCATCTTGGCTTGTCCACTTGGTATGAAATTTCTACAGCACCTCTATATGACCAAATAACCAAGCCTTGCAAAAATTTAGCTCAAGTGGCCTCACCAAGTGAGTGCAACATCCTGATCTTGTTTCTGGACCATTTTGGTCAGTTGCAAAGCAACTATATTTATTCTGGTCCAAATCTCCTCAAACTTACCAGGACTGTAGTCCTTCCTAACCTAAGCTCCCTAGACATTCTGGTTGGCTCTAATCTCACCTATGGTGATCACTACATCATGGTTAAGTTTGATGCAGTAAACATCACAGCTTTGTTACCCTTTTACCAGAGCCGTTTTCACCTAGCTACCACCGCAGCCCAAACCTATCTTGAATGCTCTTACCACTAGACAACATCCCCCAGCCTTGGCATCTTTCTCCTCGCCGGTCTACGCGGTGATCACGAGCTTTGGCATGCAATGCGCGCGCTCTGCTGGCGTTGGCCACGTCCAGTGCGTCTGCTTGCTCGGCCCCCTCCTCTGCTCAGTGTCACAGCGAGCACGAGCTTGTCCAGTAGCTAGCCCTCGTCGTCGCCGTCCTCCTGGACCCGTCTCCCCCTCCAGAAGTCTCTTCGTCGGTGCTCGTCGCCGCGCGCCCATGGGCAAGTTGTAGCCGATCGAGCTTTAATGGCGTTCAGCTGCATCTCTCATGTGCCCTTGGCCTCCTCTGCCCTGTGAGCGATTCCCCTGCACCTCCCTCGTCTCCTACCCGCGAGCTCGCGAGCGAGGGCACGCGTCCGCGGCGCCGAACACGCGTCTGCGGCGGTGCCAGCTCCGCACCTCGCCCCTCGCCTATAAATGGCGGCCCCAAGGCCGTTCGACCTCACCACTCACCTCGCCTCGCTCCTAGGACCCCGACCAGCTTCTCGCCCAAGCTCCAGGAGCCCTTCTGCCTCGCCATCGTCACCATGGCTGCCGTGCCCATCGTCGGCCTCGGCCTAAATTGGCTCAAGCCGAGCCCTCCCCTTCCTTTCTTCCACCACCAGTAGACCACCACCACCACGGCGAAGCCCCTCAGCCCTTCACCTCATCCGCCGGAGTGCCTTGGCCTCGGTTCCATCTTCACCGACGCCGACTGTCCGCCGCGGCCGTAGCCCCGCTCTCCTCCATCGTCTTTAGTGACCGTGCCACCTACCAGTCGACGTGGCTCACCCTCCTGAGCGTTTTGGTAGGTCGGGCGCCGCCTACGGTGCCCGGAGTCAACGGCGAACCTCGTCGGGGCGACTCCTCCCTTGGCCCAACATGGACAGGCACATGAGGAAGAAGAAGACAACGACCCTGCCCCTGGGCCCCGCCTGTCGGCCTCTACGCGTTGACCTGACCGGCCCGCTGACGTGTCAAGTGGAAACGTACTCCTCGGAGTACGCTTTCCCTTACCGAAGGCATATTCTAGTACTTCTTCGGACAAGAATGCGTTTTCCTCTATGGAAAACGTATTTTCAGACAAGGCGCGTTCTGTTTTTCCAGCCGAGGGCGTGTTTGTGATGATTTTATTTACAAATGGGTCCCTGGCAGAAAAACTATCATAACTTTTTGTCCACAACTCTGATTGAGATGAATCCAAAGCCCATTTCTTCGTCTTGTCCGATTGTGGTCATTTAATGATTACTATGGTATTTTTTATACCAAGCTTTATTTGAGCCTGAGATGATCGTGTGATGTCCGTGGTGGTAAGTTTGTGCATGTGATGATTGCGAGGTAACCCGAACAAAATAATTGGTGCATGATAGTATCATCATGTTGCATGTAGTATTTTCATGTTCATGATATGCATGTTCTAGTTGTATCATGATCAGTTGTGCATGCTATGTTGTTTTGTTAGTACCTTCTTCATGGATTAAATTAAGCTGGTAATGCCATGTTGTTGTTTGTCTTGAATGCTTTTGGTTTATTGTGAGCTTGCAAGTACATTCAATGTACTGACCTGGCGTGTCATGCCAGTTTACAGGTCATGTCTGGATTGCTTGCTTGTTTTGGTGTGGTTCCGATGTTCGCGAGCTAGGATAAACGTTCCAGCCAGAGTCCCTGTGTAATGCCCAGGATGGAGCTATATCTCCTACGTGTCGAGGCACGACTTAGAGACATAACCCCATGCTGGAATGATCGCAAGTCTGGTATCTTTGCACAACTCATGTAAAAAGGGGGATGGAAAACATAAACATAGTTGGCTTACACTCGCCACGTCACACAAA
Source organism: Secale cereale (assembly GCA_902687465.1). Lineage (NCBI taxonomy): Eukaryota > Viridiplantae > Streptophyta > Magnoliopsida > Poales > Poaceae > Secale > Secale cereale. The sequence goes on from LR738710.1 coordinate 514,598,337, forward strand.
TACAATGCATGTCTCAATCATGATACATTAAAACATCACAGCCCTCTAAGGGTAAAATCCAAATAATAAGATACCAAACATAAATTAAATCCACAGGTCGGATCGAATCCTAGTAGAAGTCTCCACTACTGATCATCAGGATAACGAACATAGTAGCGACTACGCTCCTCGTCATACTCCCAGTCTAGCTCGGTGCCATCACCTGGATAGCTCACCACTGGACCTGCATCTGGTGTGGTGAAGTAACTGTGAGCCACAGAGGACTCAGCAATCCCGTTCCCGGGTAACAAGACTATTTAAGCCTTGGGAGAGGATAAGGCTGAAGAAAAGAATAAGTGTCTGCAGCAGCAACTAGCACTAGCTTACGTTAAAGAGTGCGAGAAGAGAAGGCCTCGATCGAGAGATGATCACGAAGTGATCCTAGCTAAAGCTCAACGAACATAACCCCACCGTGTTCAACTCCTGAATCCCTATTTGGAAATTGACAGTCACGGAACACACGCTGGTAGTGTATTAGAACAATGTGTCAAGTTATCTACAACCGGATATTAACAAGCTCCCATCTGCCACATAACCGCGGGCACGGCTTTCGAAAGTTCATAACCCTGCAGGGGTGTTCCAACTTGACCCATTACAAGCCCACGATCCGCGGAGTCGCAACTCCAAAGTGGGAAGACCCGAGTATTCTCGGAATCCCGTGCTCAAGATACTCCAAACTAAGGTAAGGCTAATCCAGCAAATCCTCCCGGCGTGTCGACACCCTGATAGTAGCCGCGCGTATCTAAGTCTCAGGACACGACCGGATGGGCGATTCTACAGGTGTATACCAGATACCTTGGGTTGCCCCAAGGCGGCCCTGCAGAACCCCCAGTTTCGGACCAACACTCATGTGGAGCACTGGCCCGGGGTTGTTGATTAAGAAAGAGGGTTAATTACTCCCTATGCAAGTTTAATTTATTATTAGGCAAATAGTACCAATGTTGGGACTTGCTGGAAAAGACTTAGCACTTAGCGGTTTATCGAGGGGGTCCCATACACCCCAACCGTGTTAGGAACGCATAATCAAGGAACATAACACCGGTTTATACGGTTCCTAACGGCATGAGTGGAACAAAACACCAAGCAAAAGGCTTAGCCTTCCACCCTTGCCAATATATAGATGATTTCATTTAGCAATTATATAGTGTGATATAACCCAACCAAACTTCAACATGAAGCAAGCATCTTCGATCTTCACCTGCAACTAGCAATGCTATAAGAAGGGCTGAGCGAAGCGTACTTAGCCAAGCAACGGTTTGCATAGGTAGGGTGGTTAAACATGGTAATGGTTACAAGTAGGAGGCTGACAGGAAGAACATGGGCATCGAGGCAAACCTATAGAGCGGAACTACTAGCAATAGGCAAAGATAGTAATGTTATCGGGGTTCGGTCATCTTGCCTGAAGAGAAGTCGTTCGGATCGTAAGAAGGGTCCTCGTGCTCAACCTCGTTGGAAACCTCGTGCTCGTACTCGTACTCGGTCTCAGCTTCCGGCTCTAAACAATACAATCACACAAGGCAGCAGAATTTTATTGAAACTTTGGAGCAAAAGTTAAACATGCTACAGCCACTTAAATGAGCATGTGAGAACATGAATGGAAATCCAACAATATATACTACAAGGAACAATCAAGATCCACCCCAAAACTATCATGGTTTGTCCTAGAGCAGCAAGCAAACATGGCATCGGAACGTTACAGATTTCAGACTTAGTGAAAATCCACTAAGTGTTAAAACAGCAGTTTCATCATGGCATCTAAACGAGCAAGTTTAAGTCACCTCGAAACTAAACATGGCAAGTGGTAAGCACCACATCAAAGTACACATGATGGTGATTCCGAAACATACAAGCATGCATCATGGAGATAAACACAACGATAGCAACGAGCTCAACAAGATGGCATTTCATAACAAGTGAAACAACATCACAGCCACATGGCACTTTGCAACGATGATAAACATGGCAAGAATAAATCTATCATGCAACCTATCACCAACAACATGTAGAGCAAGGCAAGACGAACACGTGGACATGTCATTTGCATCATTCGGACAAATGAGCTAAAAGTTATCACATGGCAAAGATGGCATAAAAACATCACATAGCAGCAATTATATCGGGATGCACTCTTGCAACGGGAAAACAAGCACCTAGATGATCTCTAACATGCATGACACAAAAAGATAAAACGTAGTGCTAATCACCACGAACGTCTGGACATGCTATTTGCGTGAAACGGACATCCACATAAAAAGTTAGAGCAGTTTGAACATTGCATCGCAGAACAAATAACAGGGACGTGGAGGGTAAAAGTCAACCTCTCAGATTTGCTGAAAAAAACAAACGGCCCGGGGGAAATGGATCCGGCCCAGGGCGGAGGCGGCTGCTTCGGCCCGCGGCGGCTGGAGTGGCGGCCCGCGGAGGCGGCCTGGATGCGGCTCGGTGGCGGAGCGGAGGAAGTGGGCCGGCCCGGTGGCCTGGGCGGCTCGGAGGGGCTGGCGCGGCCCAGCTGGCGTCGGGCAGGCGGCGGGAGGTGGAGCCCCAGCCCGGGCCTCGGCGGCGCTGGCGACGGCCCAAGAGGAGGGGCGCGGCCCGGCGGTGCGATGAGGATGGCGCGCTGGGGCCTGGGCCCGATCTGGCGACGGCCGGGTCGTTGCGGGAGACGGAGGGAGTGGCGGCGATGTGGTCCCTGGAGGCGATGCGCTGGAGGCGAGCGCTGGGCCTTGGGCCGCCTCGCGCGATGGAATCGGCGAAGTGGTCCAGCGGCTGGCGGATCGAAGGAAAAAACGCGGCGACGTTGACTTCGGACGAGGGGGCTTCGATCCCAGGCGCCTGGCGCTGGATCCCTTCGAGGAACGGCGGCTCGCTCGAGGAAGAGCCAAGTGGAGTGAGGGGAACGGTCAGATCCAGAATTTTAGGGGGAGAAGGAGGAGGAAGAAGCTAGAGATGCCCAAAAATAGACATAGGGGTCTATAAATAGCAGATTTTTAGGGTTGAGGGAATTGGGGGTGCTTAGGAGCCCTCCGATCGCGATCCGACGGATCCAATCGCGGGGGAAGTTTAGATGGGCCTAGGGGATGTTAGTGGGCTGCTGTGAGGGTGTTTTTGGGCCACAAGTGGAGGCGCTTTGGACCCACACGAATAACTGTTGGGATAGCAAACGGAGTCCAAACGCGACGAGATTTGACAGGCGGGTTACACACAACAAAACAACAACACACGACAAGACTCGCGCCACCCCGGTAACGTAACACGGCCAAACCACAAAGTAGACCTACGGGACGCCACAGACACGTGAGGGAGCTCCGGAACGCGAAACGGACAACGGGAAGGAACGCGTGGAACCGGATGCAAACGACAACACAAATGCAATGCGATGCACATGACTATATGATATGAATGAATGCCACACACGCACACAACAAAACGACGAGAACCCGAAAGACAAAGAACCCGAAATGGAATAGATGAAGCCAGAGATATATTATATGCCCAAAAGGGAAAGTATTACATCCGGGGCATTACAACTCTCCTCTACTACAAAAAGATCTCGTCCCGAGATCTAGGACTGGAAAAAGGAAGGGTACTCGGAACGAAGATGATCTTCTCGTTCCCACGTAGCCTCTCGGTCGGTGTGATGTGACCACTTGACTTTCAAGAATTTGATGGACTTGTTGCGGGTCTTGCGCTCGATTTCTTCGAGAATAGCAACTGGATGCTCTCGGTAGGACAGGTCTTGTTGAAGATCAATCTCTTCAAACGGAATCATGCGCTCAGGTGCCTTGAAGCATTTGCGGAGTTGAGACACATGGAACACATCATGAACATTGGCGAAGTTGGGAGGGAGCTCGAGTTGATAGGCTAGATCGCCTCTTTTGCCAAGAATCTTGAAAGGCCTGACGTATCTAGGAGCAAGCTTTCCTTTGATACCGAATCTTTGGGTGCCTTTCATCGGAGACACACGGAGATAAACATGATCATCAATGTTGAAAGCCAAATCACGATGCTTGCCGTCATAGTAGCTCTTCTGACGCGACTGAGCGGCCTTGAGATTCTCACGTATGACTTTGCACATCTCTTCGGCTTCTGAGATCAAGTCATTGCCAAGAAGTTGACGTTCGCCTGTTTCAGACCAGTTGAGAGGGGTACGGCACTTTCTGCCATAGAGGATTTCAAACGGAGCTTTGCCGGCACTTGCTTGAAAGCTGTTGTTGTAAGAGAACTCGGCAAATGGAAGGCAGTCTTCCCATTTCATGCCGAAAGATATGACACAGGCTCTGAGCATGTCTTCTATAATCTGATTCACTCGCTCGACTTGACCACTAGTCTGAGGGTGAAAAGCAGTGCTGAACCTGATCTTAGTGCCCATGGCGGACTGAAAGGAGTCCCAGAACCTGGATGTGAACAAGCTTCCACGGTCTGAGGATATAACTTGAGGAATGCCATGTAAGGACACAATTCTGGAAGTGTACAGCTCTGCCAATTGAGCTGCATTGATTGATTCTTTGACTGGCAGGAAGTGAGCGACTTTGGTAAGCTTGTCAATCACCACGAAGATAGAATCATTTCCCCGCTTGGATTTAGGAAAACCAGTGATGAAGTCCATTTCAATGTGGTCGAACTTCCACTCGGGAATAGGAAGAGGTTGGAGAAGACCGGCTGGACATTGATGTTCTGCTTTCACTCTTCTGCAAACATCACATTCATTCACGAATTGGGCAATTTCCCTTTTCATGCGTGTCCACCAGTAAGACTGCTTGAGATCTTGATACATCTTGGAACTGCCAGGATGAATGGAAAGGAGAGAATCATGAGCTTCCTGAGATCACCTTTGGGAACAACGAGTCTGTCCTCGAAGAACAAGGTATCTCTCTCATCAACACGGAAGCACTTGTATTTCGGAATGCCCTTAGCAATAGCATGTTTCACCTTCTTCACCATGGTATCCGTGAGTTGGGCCTCACGGACCTGATCTTCCAAGGTAGGAGCAATTTGAAGATTTGCAAGAAAACCCTGCGGAACAACTTGGAGGTTGAGTTTCCTGAATGCTTTACAAAGCTCAGGCTGGCACGGCTTGATAAGAAGGCTGTTGCAATATGCCTTTCTGCTCAAAGCATCTGCAATCACATTCGCCTTGCCAGGAGTGTATTCAACGCTGGGATCATACTCTTGGATCATTTCAACCCAACGAGTCTGGCGGAGGTTCAGATGCGGCAGTGTGAAGATGTACTTCAAGCTCTTGTGATCAGTGAAGATGTCGACTTTTCTGCCCAACAACAGATGTCTCCACGTAATCAAAGCATGTACCACAGCTGCTAGCTCGAGATCATGTGTGGGATAGTTCTTCTCACTTGGCTTGAGCTGCCGAGAAGTATATGCCACAATTCTCTTATCTTGCATAAGCACACCACCAAGACCTTGAAGAGAAGCATCACAGAATACTTCATAGGGCTTGGACTCATCTGGAGGAGTCAGAACTGGAGCAGAGACAAGAACAAGTAAACACAATTTTCAATTGTCTCAACAACAGAGTTGGATCAGAATAAGGAATAAAAGTAAATTCGTTCGAAATGAGACAAAGAAAAGAGTTTAAAGACGACTCATTTCCACCACACCGACGCCTCCGGTCTCCCCCGCGGAGGAAGATTTCGGTTTTTCTCCTTCCCTCTTTTAAATAAGAAGAAGTATTTGAAATGAAACAAATTCCTCTTCATTCTGTTGTGCTCAGCGAAGGAACTGCCTAAGCATACTTTTGCGGATCCAAACTTCTTTGTTTTGCATTTCTCGACAAATATAATCTGTTTAGCTATTCTAAGTGCCTGAACGATCCTAAAAATCCCTCGAAGGAGATAATAAAGAACCCAAAGCAGATGGTATCCTACTGCAAGGGTGGTCTTAAGAATCCAAAAGAGGTGGCCTAAGACGATTCCAAATAGAAAAACTTCAATCATCTGTTTGTTGGCACCGACCTCGATAAGAAGCAAGGGAGTGGTGCCGAAGCGAACGGAGCTGCAGAGCCGTTTGTTTACCAATCCGCCAACTTAAGCTAGGAAAAGCGATTTTCTGGTTAAATACATTACAAGATGTTTTTCCATACTTTCCGCATTCAGTTCTAGCTATTTCCGACCCAAGTAAGCCTCACTCACGGGTATCTGAGCAATTCTTTCTGTTGCTTTTACAAAACTCCCCTCTTGTATCATCAACCCGTCACCCGATAAGCCCCAATTTACTGCTTCTTCTCCGCTAATAAAACCTACTCCTTCAACTCGATCTAAAAGGGTTTTGAATGCCACTTCACACTCTGGAGACCAAAAGTATTTGACATTCTTCTGAAGAAAGTTGGAAAGAGGCTTGGCAATCTTGGAGAAGTTCTCAACGAACCTTCTGCAATAGCTGGCAAGACCCAGAAAACTGCGGAGTTGCTTGACGTTCTGAGGAGCTTCCCAGTTGACAATTGCTTCAACTTTCTCGGGATTTACCGCAATGCCGTCAGCTGAGATGATATGGCCCAGGTACAAAACCTTATCGAGCCAAAATTCGCACTTTGAGAACTTGGCATAGAACTTATACTCTCGGAGTCGATCAAGAACCATACGTAAGTGCTTTTCGTGATCTTCTTCATTCTTGGAAAACACCAGAATATCATCCAGATACACAAGCACAAACTCGCCGGTATAGGGGTTGAAGATGTAGTGAATCATCCTCGAAAAGGTAGGAGGAGCATTGGCGAGACCAAAGGACATGACGGTATACTTGTATGAACCGTAGCTCGTTCTGAAGGCCGTCTTGGGAATGTCTTCCTCGCGAATGCGAATTTGGTGATAGCCCATTCGGAGGTCAAGCTTAGAGAACACTTTAGCTCCTTTGAGCTGCTCAATTAGTTCATTGATGTTGGGGAGCGGATACTTGTTCTGTATTGTCTTCTTGTTCAATGGCCGGTAATCAACACAGAGACGCTCCGTGCCATCCTTTTTCTTGACAAATAAGACACCACAGCCCCACGGAGACGTACTAGGCCTGATGAGACCCATACTCTCCTGTTTATCAAGCTGCTTCTTCAATTCCTTCAATTCATCTGAAAAGAGCTTGTACGGACGTCGGCATGCTGGCTCAGTACCCGGCTCGAGTTCAATTACGAATTCCACCTGACGGTGTGGAGGCATGCCTGGAAGTTCTTCAGGAAAGACGTCTTGATATTCGTTCACCACCGGAATTTGAGATATGGCATTAATTTTGCCCTTATCATTGAGAGAGAAAAGCCTGATAGTGTTATCCCTAGAGGCAAAGATAATCACATCTTCATCAGGATGAGTCATCTTGACTTCTTTCTGTGCACAATCAATGTGAGCATCGTGCTGAGAAAGCCAATCCATTCCGAGGATGAGGTCAATGTCAGAATTACCAAGAACCACCGGATTAGCCAGAAATCGATAATCACCCATGCGAATAGAAACATTCGGAGCATATATACTGGAATGCATCTGCTTTCCCGGAGAAGAAACTGCCAACTGTCTTGGTAAAGCTGCTGTGGTCACACTATGCTTGGATGCAAATGGGTATGACATGAAAGAATGTGAAGCACCCGAATTAAACAAAACTTTAGCAGGGATAGAGTTCACTGGAAGGTTACCCAAAATGACATCAGAAGAATTCTCCGCTTGTGCTGCATTCATCAGATTGACCCTTGCAGCCTTTGGATCATGCTTGACAATAGCTGAACTCACAGGTGGAGGAGGAGGAAGACGCTTCAGATTCGAACATCTGTTGTCATAATGACCCTTCTGGCCACACTTGTTGCACACCACTTCTGAGAGAGGACGGAAATGAGAGCCACTTGACTTGGAGCCTTGAGACTGAAACTGGTTCTTCGACTTGTTGTTCGGGTTGGGTGGGTGGGAGAAACCATGTCCACCAGAGTTCTTGTTGCTGTTGGAGTTGTTGTAAGGAGCTCGAATCACTGGAGGAGGAGGAAGCCAGAATTTCTGCTGCTTTGCGACGACTTGAGAAGAAGAGGAGGAGTGGACTGCATCACGAATCCTCTTTTTAGAAGCCTCCATCTTGAGCTGAGCTGCTTCTTGTTTCAAAGCCATGTTATAGAACTTGTCGAATTCATCGGGCTCGAACAAAGTGAGAGCAAGCTGAAGTTCATCTTTGAGACCTCCACGGAACTGGTAGATTTTGCTCTTAGCATCAGGAATGTCTTGCTTAGCATAGCAGGCGAGGTTTTGGAACTTGACATTATACTGATAGACTGTCATAGAGCCCTGCTTCAGGTTGCGGAATTGCTCACGCATACCCTCGATGACACTTGTTGGAATATGATGAGAGCGAAAGTTCTTGCAGAAATTCTCCCAAGAGATCACCTGACCTGGCCTGGAGTCTTTGTACTGCTGCCACCAGTCAGCTGATTGGTCTTTGAGTTGGAAGGATGCAAACTTCACATAATCCTCTTCCTTCACGTTACTGCACTCAAAATGCTTCTTTATGTCGGTTAACCAATCTTCAGCATCAAGAGGGTCGACACAGTAACTGAAAGCTTTTGGATTATTGGCCAAGAACTGGTTGAGAGTAGCATGGTGCTGCTGGTTGAAGAAGTTGCCTTGATTCCCTGGAACACCCTGATTAGCTTGATTAGCTTGCATCTGCTGCATCATCTGCATCAACATCTGGGTGTTCTGAGCTGTAGTCTGCATAATCGCTCTCCAAGCCTCAGACGGAGGAGGAGGGGAAGGAGGACGATCTGGGACCTCTTCACCCTCTGGGTTAGCGTTGGGAACTTTTTTCGGAGCCATCCTGAAATAGATGACCACGAATCAGCAATTGATTGACATAAGGTATAAGCTGAATCAATGGAATGAATTGCAATAAGTCTTCACAATAATCATTCGAACAATAGAACGAATGAAATCATTCGAACAAGAGGAACGAATGAAATTCTCAGTTAAATGATAACATCAATCTTCACGAGAAGCCACATAGGGGACAAAAGGTTAAATAAGAAAAACAACAAGGTACAGACGGGAACAAACACAAGATAGGAGCTTTGTTCTAACATCTTTGTGCTGAAAGCATATGAACGCGTTACGAAAGGGTTTTGCAATCCCCGGATCAGCATAGCCAAGGACCCTTTAAGATGCAACTCCCGATCGGAACATCGGTCATAATACCACTTCACTCAATGTAGAACCCCGAACTCGCTAACCTGCATTCGTTGGAAGAATGCCTACGATCTACTGGATAAGCCCACCTATGAATTTCCGAAAGATTCCAGTTATGCAATCAGGTGTTGGGGATACACGGGAAGCACCGCGCAATCAACCCTAAACCTACATCCAGGTGTATCCATCCTTCAACACATAACCAGTCTTTCTCGGAAACTGTGTACCTCGGACCTTCGAAAAGCATCCACTATAACAAGCTATGGCAATACGCCCGAACTACCTCCCCAGTACTGGGTGATGTCGGGGTTATCTTGCCACTGGCCGTATAGGAGAGATTTTCAATGTCGGCCGTCTTAAGTATTTAGTACTGCCGCGATATGCTTGTGACGACAATACCCCGAAGCTCAACTCCCCGGGACACTGCCACAACCCCTAATGTCAGGAGGCATCGAGAACAATATTCTCGTCACAAGAACATCGAAACAATCCCAGAATACTCGCGGGATTCCTAAAAAAAATGTGCAATTTTTGAAGATAGAAAAGACAAGAGTAGTCGTCAGGAGTCCTCACCAGAGAGAAAGGGGATGAGAAGCAAAGAAATCCTACTCTCCGATATAAATATAGGACTCAAAATATTTTCAGTGTGTGCCTAGACTCGACCGTCAACGATTCGATCAAACAGTGGGGGCTCCTAGGTCGGAGAAGGCTCTGATACCAACTTGTAATGCCCAGGATGGAGCTATATCTCCTACGTGTCGAGGCACGACTTAGAGACATAACCCCATGCTAGAATGATCGCAAGTCTGGAATCTTTGCACAACTCATGTAAAAAGGGGGATGGAAAACATAAACATAGTTGGCTTACACTCGCCACGTCACACAAATACAATACATGTCTCAATCATCATACATTAAAACATCACAGCCCTCTAAGGGTAAAATCCAAATAATAAGATACCAAACATAAATTAAATCCACAGATCGGATCGAATCCTAGTAGAAGTCTCCACTACTGATCATCAGGATAACGAACATAGTAGCGACTACGCTCCTCGTCATACTCCCAGTCTAGCTCGGTGCCATCACCTGGATAGCTCACCACTGGACCTGCATCTAGTGTGGTGAAGTAACTGTGAGCCACAGAGGACTCAGCAATCCCGTTCCCGGGTAACAAGACTATTTAAGCCTTGGGAGAGGATAAGGCTGAAGAAAAGAATAAGTGTCTGCAGCAGCAACTAGCACTAGCTTACGTTAAAGAGTGCGAGAAGAGAAGGCCTCGGTCGAGAGATGATCACGAAGTGATCCTAGCTAAAGCTCAACAAACATAACCCCACCGTGTTCAACTCCCGGATCCCTATTCGGAAATTGACAGTCACGGAACACACGCTGGTAGTGTATTAGAACAATGTGTCAAGTTATCTACAACCGGATATTAACAAGCTCCCATCTGCCACATAACCACGGGCACGGCTTTCGAAAGTTCATAACCCTGCAGGGGTGTTCCAACTTGACCCATTACAAGCCCACGATCCGCGGAGTCGCAACTCCAAAGTGGGAAGACCCGAGTATTCTCGGAATCCCGTGCTCAAGATACTCCGAACTAAGGTAAGGCTAATCCAGCAAATCCTCCCGGCGTGTCGACACCCTGATAGTAGCCGCGCGTATCTAAGTCTCAGGACACGACCGGATGGGCGATTCTATAGGTGTATACCAGATACCTCGGGTTGCCCCAAGGCGGCCCTGCAGAACCCCCAGTTTCGGACCAACACTCATGTGGAGCACTGGCCCGGGGTTGTTGATTTAGAAAGAGGGTTAATTACTCCCTATGCAAGTTTAGTTTGTTATTAGGCAAATAGTACCAATGTTGGGACTTGCTGGAAAAGACTTAGCACTTAGCGGTTTATCGAGGGGGTCCCATACACCCCAACCGTGTTAGGAACGCATAATCAAGGAACATAACACCGGTTTATACGGTTCCTAACGGCATGAGTGGAACAAAACACCAAGCAAAAGTCTTAGCCTTCCACCCTTGCCAATATATAGATGATTTCATTTAGCAATTATATAGTGTGATATAACCCAACCAAACTTCAACATGAAGCAAGCATCTTCGATCTTCACCTGCAACTAGCAATGCTATAAGAAGGGCTGAGCGAAGCGTACTTAGCCAAGCAACGGTTTGCATAGGTAGGGTGGTTAAACATGGTAATGGTTACAAGTAGGAGGCTGACAGGAAGAACATGGGCATCGAGGCAAAACTATAGAGCGGAACTACTAGCAATAGGCAAAGATAGTAATGTTATCGGGGTTCGATCATCTTGCCTGAAGAGAAGTCGTTCGGATCGTAAGAAGGGTCCTCGTGCTCAACCTCGTTGGAAACCTCGTGCTCGTACTCGTACTCGGTCTCAGCTTCCGGCTCTAAACAATACAATCACACAAGGCACAAATCAACAAGATGCAATGCGCACTCGAAAATGATGGATGCATGATGGATGCACTAAGGATGCACTAAGGAGCATGGAAAATAGCACTCAAGCAAAACATCTCAAAACATGACAACATTAAGATATTATTAATCTACACAGAAAATCAATCAAGTTCCATATAAGATTCGCTGCAATCGGAGCTACGGGCTAAAAGTTATGTCCGAAACAAGAAATGAGCGAAAGCTGAAAATTACAGCAACATAGCAACTTCGGAGCACAAAATAATTAAGCTACAACACTCAAACATCATGGCAAAGGACATGAACATAAACTAGACATATCCTACAGCAAATAAGTCCAAAGGTGCACCCCCAAAGGAGCCACGGATCAATAGCAACAAGCTTGGACATATTGAACTTGACAATAAAATTCTGGCAGCAGAATTTTATTGAAACTTTGGAGCAAAAGTTAAACATGCTACAGACACTTAAATAAGCATGTGAGTACTTGAATGGAAAGCCAACAATATATACTACAAGGAACAATCAAGATCCACTCCAAAACTATCATGGTTTGTCCTAGAGCAGCAAGCAAACATGGCATCGGAACGTTACAGATTTCAGACTTAGTGAAAAACCACTAAGTCCTAAAACAGCAGTTTCATCATGGCATCTAAACGAGCAAGTTTAAGTCACCTCGAAACTAAACATGGCAAGTGGTAAGCACCACATCAAAGTACACATGATGGTGATCCCGAAACATACGAGCATGCATCATGGAGATAAACACAACGATAGCAACGAGCTCAACAAGATGGCATTTCATAACAAGTGAAACAACATCACAGCCACATGGCACTTTGCAACGATGATAAACATGGCAAGAATAAATCTATCATGCAACCTATCACCAACAACATGTAGAGCAAGGCAAGACGAACACGTGGACATGTCATTTGCATCATTCGGACAAACGAGCTAAAAGTTATCACATGGCAAAGATGGCATAAAAACATCACATAGCAGCAATTATATCGGGATGCACTCTTGCAACGGGAAAACAAGCACCTAGATGATCTCTAACATGCATGACACAAAAAGATAAAACGTAGTGCTAATCACCATGAACGTCTGGACATGCTATTTGCGCGAAACGGACATCCACATAAAAAGTTAGAGCAGTTTGAACATTGCATCGCAGAACAAATAACAGGGACTTGGAGGGTAAAAGTCAACCTCTCAGATTTGCTGGAAAAAAAACGGCCCAGGGGAAATGGATCCGGCCCAGGGCGGAGGCGGCTGCTTCGGCCCGCGGCGGCTGGAGTGGCGGCCCGCGGAGGCGGCCTGGATGCGGCTCGGTGGCGGAGCGGAGGAAGTGGGCCGGCCCGGTGGCCTGGGCGGCTCGGAGGGGCTGGCGCGGCCCAGCTGGCGTCGGGCAGGCGGCGGGAGGTGGAGCCCCAGCCCGGGCCTCGGCGGCGCTGGCGACGGCCCAAGAGGAGGGGCGCGGCCCGGCGGTGCGATGAGGATGGCGCGCTGGGGCCTGGGCCCGATCTGGCGCCGGTCGGGTCGTTGCGGGAGACGGAGGGAGTGGCGGCGATGTGGTCCCTGGAGGCGATGCGCTGGAGGCGAGCGCTGGAGGCGAGCGCTGGGCCTTGGGCCGCCTGGCGCGGTGGAATCGGCGAAGTGGTCCAGCGGCTGGCGGATCGAAGGAAAAAACGCGGCGGCGTTGACTTCGGACGAGGGGGCTTCGATCCCAGGCGCCTGGCGCTGGATCCCTTCGAGGAACGGCGGCTCGCTCGAGGAAGAGCCAAGTGGAGTGAGGGGAACGGTCAGATCCAGAATTTTAGGGGGAGAAGGAGGAGGAAGAAGCTAGAGATGCCCAAAAATAGACCTAGGGGTCTATAAATAGCAGATTTTTAGGGTTGAGGGAATTGGGGGTGTTTAGGAGCCCTCCGATTGCGATCCGACGGATCCAATCGCGGGGGAAGTTTAGATGGGCCTAGGGGATGTTAGTGGGCTGCTGTGAGTGTGTTTTTGGGCCACAAGTGGAGGCGCTTTGGACCCACACGAATAACTGTTGGGATAGCAAACGGAGTCCAAACGCGACGATATTTGACAGGCGGGTTACACACAACAAAACAACAACACACGACAAGACTCGTGCCACCCCGGTAACGTAACACGGCCAAACCACAAAGTAGACCTACGGGACGCAACGGACACGTGAGGGAGCTCCGGAACGCGAAACGGACAACGGGAAGGAACGCGTGGAACCGGATGCAAACGACAACACAAATGCAATGCGATGCACATGACTATATGATATGAATGAATGCCACACACGCACACAACAAAACGACGAGAACCCGAAAGACAAAGAACCCGAAATGGAATAGATGAAGCCGGAGATATATTATATGCCCAAAAGGGAAAGTATTACATCCGGGGCATTACACCCTGCGGATTGGAGTTCATCATCGCCATTCGTTGTTCTGTTGCTAGCAGTCTTTCCGCTGCTTTGAGTTGTTCTGCTGCTTGCATAGAGAAACCGTGGCAGGCATAGTGTCGACGTGCCGGTGTTATTCATTGTAATATCGGAGACCTTGTATCCATATTCGTGTAATAATAGAAGGCTGGTTTGTTCTATGCTAAGCAGTGCCGTATTCCTGAAGACTTCATCTCGATCTCTGGGCTGGAATACGGGGCGTTCCGGTTTCTCTGAGCCGGGGTGCCACATCGGTGCGCTCGTCTTCATCGCCGACGACTCTGCCTGGCTCCAGGAGGCCTCCCTCGATGTCGAGGCACTCCCCATCCGCGAGGCGGCGCACTTTCGCGCGAGTGCTTGTGGCATCCTTCTCCGGCAGTCGTCGACCCAGTATCGCTCGGCTCCCTCGTCATCCGCTCTCCCCGCTGCACGCCGTCGCAAGTGGTCCGGTCGATTGCGGCTCCAGCAATGTGTGTAGCATGCGGTGTCTCGCCAGTCGGCCACCCCCCAAGTCACGGCAATCGAGCCCGACGAGTACCTCTACGGGTCGGTCGATCTGTCGACTACTTCCGTGGATAAACTTTCCGAGTGCGGGAGCAGTGACCCTACGGTGGAGGTCCTCATGGTCAGCTCCCGTCGCAATCTGACTGGGTACCCCCGCGGCGATGGCGGCGGCAGCGACGATGGTCAGTCATATGATCACAATGAGTACGTGCCTCAGGCCCTCACTACGGAGCAAAGGGAAGAGCTGCGTCGTCGTAACATCGAAGCGCTTCAGACCCCCATCTTGGGAGAGACTTCTGAAGCTCGGGCCCTGGAGGCCGCACACCAAGCCACCTTGGCTGAGCGTGTGCGTCTAGAGAACCTTCAGCGTTCACTCGACGAGCATGCCTGCCGATTGATTCCCGAATCCAGTCGACGATAGCGACAGTTGTTTCCTCCTTAGCCCTAGGTATATCGCACTCTGATTCAAAATCTTACAGCTGCAGCCCGTATACCAGAATCGATTTAGCCATCCCAACCAAAAGCTGGAAGAGGTTTGCTGCAGATTCGGACGCTGCTCCGAGCAGCAGGTGAGCAAAATTCAGCCGTTTCACAGTTGCGCAACAGAATTCATAGTAGGTCTGTGGCGGCGGACACAGTCATGTCAGCTCATAGCCCATGATTGCCCCTGCGGTGTGAAGGTCGTGGACACTGTCAAGAGCAACATTTGGGTCGGAACTATGATCAGTATGACCATCGACTTGGCCGTGATGACCGCCGTCGAGTGCCTACGCCACCTCCGGGGAGCGGATCTTATGTGCCCTGGCAGTACAATGGCAGACGCCCGCATGGTGATGAGCGAAGGATCCTAGTAGATCCCATAGAGCCCAGCTTTGATGCAAGATCGATTCTTGTGCAAGGTCTGGTTGACAGAAACTGGGCACAAAGAGAAGGGCAGGACAGAGATCGTCCGAGTGGGGACAGAGTACATGTTTTGGGCCTGAATGTTTCAGTAGATCCATCAGAGCCGCTGAAATCCCCCCCCCCAACTTCAGGTTGGCAGCGCGAGTAAGCAAGTTCACTGGTGAGTCGAAATTGGATACTTGGCTAGAGGATTACTGAGTGGCCGTGCAGATTGGCGGTGGCAATGATGATGTAGCCATGAAGGACCTCCCTATGATGCTGGAGGGTTCGGCCAGAGCTTGGTTGAATTAGTTAGCTCCTGGTAGCATATTCAGTTGGGAAAATTAACCCGAGTGCTTGTCAGGACTTTTGAAGGCACTTGCAAACGACCGGTCGGGCTAGCTAAATTGCAGCATTGTGTCCAGAAGCCGAACGAAACTTTGAGAGATTACATCCAGAGGTGGACCACTCTTCATCACATCGTGGACAATGTGTCAGAACATCAGGCAGTCTGCGCCTTCAAGGAGGGCGTTCGGTATAGAGAGCTTAACCTGAAATTCGGTCGGACAGGAGACATGTCTCTGGCTCGGATGATGGAATTAGCCGGTCGGTACGCTAATGGAGAGGAAGCAGACCGACTCCACAGTGGCAAAAACAAATCAGTCGCCCAGGACGATGGAGGAGGAAATTCTAGTCGGAAACAGAAGCGCAAAGCCGAACCCACAGGTCCTGGTGAGGTCACAGTCGTGAACCAGGGGAAGAACAAAGGAAAACCTAAGGGTCCTTGGATCCCCAAGAAAGTGAAAGATCAAGCGGGAAACGATGTGCCTGATATACCGTGTCATATACACACCAAGAAGGATGAAGAGGGGAATTTCATCTACCCCAAGCATACCACTCGACAGTGTCGACTCTTGATTCAGAGCTTCCGAGAGGGTCAACCCAATGAGAAAGAGAAGGAATCTGATAAGGACGAAGACAAGGAAGAGGATGGTGGCTACCCAAATATCAATTACACTTCGATGATTTTTGCTGACGTCGAGAGAAAGAGTTGACTGAAAGTCATCAATAGTGAAGTAAACATGATTGCTCCGGCAACATCAACGTAATTGAAATGGTCAAAGACTCCCATTACATTCGACCAGTCCGACCATCCGGCGCGCATTGCTACCCATGGGCAGCAAGCGTTGGTGGTCGACCCAGTTGTTGAGGGCACTCGACTTACCAAGGTTTTGATGGATGGCGGCAGTGGTTTGAACATCTTGTATGCTGAGACCCTCCGTGGGATGGGCCTTCCGATGTCCAAGCTGAGTGAGAGCAACATGCGATTCCACTGTGTCATCCCTGGGAAGAAAGCCGACTCACTCGGTCAGATCACTCTTGATGTGGTTTTCGGTGACTCAAACAATTACCGCAAGGAAAGGTTGACGTTTGAGGTGGTGGATTTTCACAATGCTTACCACACTATTCTGGGCAGACCTGCATATGCTCGTTTCATGGCTCGACCGAGTTACGTGTACTTCAAGTTAAAGATACCTGCCCCAAAGGCGTGATCACAGTCACTGGAGATCAGCAGAAAGCAGAAGAGTGCTTCCAGAAGGGCTCAAAGATTACTGACGAACAGATGGTAGCTGTGGAAATGGAAGAATATCAGAAAAATGCAGATCCGAGTGATTTGTTGCGAGCCAAGAAACCTACTTCTGAGTCTGCATTTCAGTCGTCCGGAGAAATGAAGCTTGTGCATATTCATCCAACTGATCCCAATGCTGCTCCGACTCACATCTCAACAACACTCGACAACAAATAGGAAGAAGCGGTCATCCAGTTCCTCCGTGAGAACTGGGGCATCTTTGCATGGAAACCATCTAACATGTCGGGTGTACCCAGAGGATTGGCTGAGCACCGTTTGCGAGTCGACCCAAAAGCAAAACCCGTTAAAGAGCATCTCCGTCGGTCCGCCGCGGAGAAGAGAAAGGCAATTGGCGAAGAGGTGGCTCGGCTTCTAGCAGCTGAGTTCATCTGCGAGATATACCACTCCAAGTGGCTCGCCAACATTGTCATGGTCCCAAAGAAAGATGAGTCGCTTCGCATGTGCATTGATTTTAAACATATCAATCGGGCCTGCCCGAAAGATCACTTCCCTCTCCCCCGGATCGATCAAATTGTCGACTGGACTGCGGGGTGTGAGCGTTTGTCCTTTCCGGACGCATATTCCGGGTACCATCAGATCCGACTATATGGGCCTGACGAAATAAAAACAGCCTTCATCACCCCATTCGGGAGTTTTTGCTATGTTACCATGCCTTTTGGCCTCAAGAATGCTGGCGCCACGTTCATGCACATGATTCAGAAGTGTCTGATCAAACAGATCAGTGGGAATGTGGAAGCACACATGGATGACATCATGGTCAAGTCACGTAAAGGTTCCAACCTACTAACTGATCTCGCTGAAACATTTGCAAACTTGAGAAGTTATGATATCAAGCTTAACCCATCAAAGTGCACATTCGGAGTCCAAGGGGGAAAGTTACTCGGTTTCCTCGTTTCTGAATGAGGGATCGACGCAAACCCAGAAAAGGTCAGCGCAATCCTCCGAATGAAGCGCCCCGTCCGTGTGCACGACATTCAGAAGCTTACCGGTTGTTTGGCTGCATTGCGTCGATGCAGCTCGCGTCTCGGTGAAAAGGCATTACCTCTTTACCGACTGATGAAGAAGTCTGACAAGTTCGAGTGGAATCCTAAATCTGAAGCAGCGTTTGAAGAGCTCAAAGCCCTGCTTTCCACCCAACCGGTGCTTGCTACCCCAGTCAGCAAAGAGCCTTTGTTATTATATATCGCGGTCACTGGACAAGTTGTCAGCACAGTACTCATGGTCGAGAGGGAAGAAGAAGGCAAGGCCTACAAAGTTCAACGCCCAGTTTACTACATTTCTAAAGTCTTGACTCCGTCCAAGCAGAGATATGTACATTATCAGAAGCTTGTGTATGGAATCTACTTGACTGCGAAGAAAGTTGCGCATTACTTTTTCAGACCACTAAATTTCAGTCGTCAGCGATGCTCCGTTATCTGAAATTTTGAACAATCGGGACGCAACTGGTCGTGTGGCTAAATGGGCGATTGAACTGGCAAAGAAAGCAATCAAGTCTGAGGCAATAGCAGATTTCGTTGCCGAGTGGATTGAATAGGAGCAACCGACTGAAGTTTAGTCGGACCATTGGACTATGTTTTTTGATGGATCCAAGATGCTGAATGGATCTGGTGCAGGTGTGGTTTTGGTGTCCCCCAAAGGCGACAAGCTCAGCTATGTCCTCCAAATTCACTTTGATTCCTCAAACAATGAAGCTGAGTATGAGGCAATTTTCTATGGGTTGCGTATGGCCATCTCACTCGGCGTCTGTCGCATGATGGTATACGGCGACTCAGACTTGGTGGTCAAGTAATGAAGGAGTGGAACTCTTCTGAGAAGCTGAGGCAGAACAGGCACGCCAAGCTGCAAATGATCTCCTGGAGGAAGAACGCGTGATGGCTCTAATCCGGTCGACCATCTATCAACAAGACCTGCGTCAATTCCATGCCTATAATGTCAGAGGTCGAGCATTCCAAGATGGAGACCTTGTACTCCGAGTGCATCAGAAATGACCTCACGAGCTCGCTCTGGCTTGGGAAGGCCCCTTCATCATCACCAAAGTGCTCCACAATAGGGCGTATCACCTCTACAACGTGGCCAAGAAAATAGACGAGCCACGCTCGTGGAATACGGATCTGCTCCGCCGTTTCTATACCTAAAACACTCGAATGGACGAGTTGTAATAAGAATCCTTGAGTTTGCTTATCAAAGATAAGTTTTTGGCAGTATCGTAATGATTGTTGTTCCAAAAACACATGTTTTCAAATCCCCGAGTGGGTGGCTTAGCCGCGAATCCGATTCGCCTAAGTTTCAAAAGCACTCCGAGTGAAGAGCAGCCCTCTCACTCGGGGGCTTAGCTGCGACCCCGTACTCGCCTAAGCTTCTAAAACACTCTGAGTGAAGAGCAACCCTCTCACTTGGGGGCTTAGCTGCAACCCCATACTCGCCTAAGTTTCACAAACACTCCGAGTGAAGAGCAACCCTCTCACTCGGGGGCTTAGCTGCGACCCCGTACTCGCCTAAGTTTCTAAAACACTCCAAGTGAAGAGTAGCCCTCTAACTCGGGGGGCTTAGCTGCG
>LR738710.1:514618302-514674642 GCA_902687465.1 Secale cereale
AAACCCTCTCACTCAGAGGCTTAGCTGCGACCCCGTACTCACCTAAGTTTCAAAACACTTTGAGTGAAGGGCAACCCTCTCACTCGGGGGGCTTAGCTGCGACCCCGTACTCGCCTAAGTTTCTAAAACACTCCGAGCGCAACCCTCTCACTCGGGGGCTTAGCTGCGATCCCGTACTCGCCTAAGTTTCAAAAACACTCTGAGTGAAGAGAAACCCTCTCACTCGGGGGCTTTGTCGCACTCTGAACCGTGCCACAAGTACAATGTATGGTTGCACTCTAAGCTATGCCACAAGTACAACATACGGCTGCACTCCAAGCTGCGCCACAAGTACAACGTACGGTTGTACTCCGAGCTGCGCCACAAGTACAATATATGGTTGCACTCAGAGCTGCACCACAAGTACAACATCTGTTCCAAGTGAAGGAACAAGGTTCACTCGGAATTAAAAGGTCTAGAAGTGGTGAAAACAAAGCAATCATATTCCAAGGGAAGCCAAGTTCTGACAAATCTTGCAAGGTTCGGGCGAAAGTAGTCGAGCATCGGGCTCGAAAGAGTTTAACGGTTACAAAATCACTCGGCATTCTGAGGCAAATTGAATTAAGGCATAAATGTTTGTTCACTCTGCGGGAGGAGGACTCGCAGGCTCAATAAATTTATCCAGGTCGATTCCGTCAGCAATGCGGGTGGCAGCGTCGATGAAGGTCTCCATGAATGACTGGAACTGAAGCTTCCTGGTGTTGGCGGCCTTGAGAGTCACCAGCTTCTCTTCCTTAGCCTCCTTGCAATGGACATGGACCAGAGACAGAGGCACGTTAGCACCACACCGAGCAGACGACTTCTTTCATTCCTACACTTGACCAGGGATCTCGTTAAGTCGAGTCATCAGAGACTCGAGGTCATTTTGAAGCACCACTCCCCGCCAGAGCGCCGTGTCGATCTGCGACACCGCCACCTTCAGTCGTGCAAGATATCCCGTGATGCTGGCGAGACGAGATTCCAATCGCAGCACGTTCATCGTAACCTCATCCTTGATAGGGGAATTGAAGGGATCCAGACCCGTCTCGATCCGCCCAGTCCCTTCCTCAAAGTTTTGACAGAATTCTGCACAAACAGAGAAATAGTGAGTCGGCAGTTGGATGACGAGTCGATAGTTATCGGTCAGGCAAGGGAAAATACCTTCAAGCATAAGGAACATCTTCTTCGCAACTCCTCCCAGATAAGTCTCCAGCTCATCCGTCTTGTGGGTCAGATCTCCAACTTTGTCGTCCAGAGCCAACTTGTCCTTCTTCAGCCGCGTCACTTCTTTGTTAGCTTCGTCAAGAGCAGCCTTCAGCTTAGCTTTTTCTTCTTCCAGCTTCTGGTCAGCAAGTTCTGTTTTCTCCAGCGCCTTCTGTTGCGCCGCCGCCAAATTAAGGTCCTTCTGCTCCAGAGCTTGCTTCATTTGATCTACAAGAAATGGCGCCCGTCAGACGAGCTTGGACCTGTCGGTTTTCACTATGCACATAAATTCAAAGGCAGTCAACAAGTTCTGTACCTTTCATACCAGATGCTTCATCCTTGGCCTTCTGCAAATTCTCCTTGGCCAGCTCCAGGCAAAGATTGAGTTAGATCTGCTTCTTCTCAAATTCCGCAAACTGAGCTCCGAACTCACAAGATTTTTGAAGCCAACAAATAAGACAAGTCAGTCAACAAGAGCAAGAGACGATCGCTTCCGAGTGATAAGGTGCAGAGATTGAACTATTACGCCAAAAGGGTTCTAAGACTACTACCGAATGAAACATTCAACAGTAGTCTCGGGGACTACACCCAGTGGGTGCACTTGGAATCCCCCCACTGGTTCCCACTCGACACGATCCGTCCCGTACGAGTGGAAGGAGCAAAAAAATGGCCCTATTCTTAGACCACAGCCGACTGCCCGCAGTCGACCATGGTCTCGGGGACTACACCAAGTGGGTGCACTTGGCGTGCCCCCACTGGTACAAGAAACAACAACAACAACCTTCGTTCTTAGACCACAGCCGTCTGCCCGCAGTCGACCATGATCTCGGGGACTACACCCAATGGGTGCACTCTGCGTGCCCCCACTGATTCATTTGACACGACCTGGTCGATTGAGATACAAGAACTACACGGCAAAAGCTAAAACACCCAGTGGGTGAATGGAACAAAGAGCGGACTCATGATATATGCTCGGTAAAGGTTTCAAACGCTCATCCACGGACATCATCTTACGAACAAAGCAACAGTTTTTAGGTAGAATATCCTATCAGAGCAACGATCAGTCAGAAAAGAACTCACGTGGACATTGATTCGAAGGGTGGAGCAGGAATTATAGGCAGCCAAACTAGCCTCGTGCGCCACCTTCATTTGTTCCATCATCAGACCTGCTTGGCGTATAGCCTCCTTAGCCGCGCTCACCGGGTCCTCTGGGACATGGTGGGTAGCGAAGAGTGAACTTAACGAAACAGTCGAAGCAGCCAGAGGATCTGAAGCTTGGAGTTTCACGGACGGGGCAAGGACTTGGGCAGTCGACGCCGAAGGACGGTCGGTCAACACCGGAACAGCAAAGGAAACAGAAGCCCGAACTGGATCACCCTGTTGCTGGGCATCTGAAGCAGCAGGCACCTTCCTACCCCTCCTTCCTGTGCTCCTCCGGGGCACTTCTTCATACTCATTATCATCATCCGGTAGTTTGATGACATTGGGTGGTGCTACAAAATATTCGACTGAAGGAACATTTAGTCGACCGACAGAGTAGTCCACAAAGTGATGGCATGGATGTAGAGCTATACCTGCGCTAGAAGTGGTCGCGTCTTCAGTCTCCTCATCATTGTGGCCCTTGTCAATATCCAAGGAGGTCCCAGAAGCAGCATCACTAGAAGTTTCGGAACTCACTCGGTTAAACAGGCAGATGAATCGACAAGATGCATAGAAATTTTCGAACAAGGGGAGAGCGGAAAAGAGTAACACACACGTGGAGGCAATCAGAACGTCCACCTTGATCTTAGGCAGGGCCTTCCGAGGCTTTATAGGCGCAACCATAAGCTGCTTAGGGGCCTTCTCAGTCGGATCAGGTGAGGTTGTCCGAGTGCGTTTCGGTGACTGTGTGATGGGCGGAGCCGCTTTGCTGCACGCACCTTCTGGATCATGTGTCAGCTTTGAATGCCTCTTGGTGCGAGGTGGTGATTCGACCTCCTCGCCACTGCTTGAGTCCTTGCTTTCTTCCTCGCTTTCATCATCAGATCTCTAGTCGATGACCTCACCTCCGCCCTCCACTCCCTCCTGGGCTTGCTCTCCATTGGGCACCGAGTACATTTCAGTATAAATCTGCAAGGCAAAGAGTTGAACAAACATCAATCGGATTCAAAGACAGCTACAAATCAGAACAGAAGAATCACTCAGTAACAAAGGTCAAACCTTGTATGGCTCATGAGCTACGTCAAATGGACGAACTCTCCTGGTCCCCGTGGGGTTGTCCTTGTTACCGGTGATGCTCCGCAACCATTGTTCCGTTGTCTTCTCGATGACCTCCTCCGGGTGGACCCGAGCGGTGTCATTGGTGCCCGAGTACATCCACATTGGATGATCACGAGCTTGGAGAGCCTAGATCTGCCCACTGAGAAATACCTCCAGCAAATCCATGCTAGTCACACCATCGTGGACCAGTTGGACTACTCGGTCGACTAACATGTCCACCTCTACTTTCTCTACCAGAGTCACCATAAACGAAGGCGGCTGGCTGACCCGATCTAAGGTGAAACGGGGAAGACCGATCGACTGACCCGGGGTCGGAATATCTTTGTAGTAGAACCAGGTCCGCCACCCTCTGACCGACTCAGGAAGGGTCATAGTGGGAAAAGTGCGTCTACCCCTCGTCTGAACCCCTAAACCCCCGCACATTTGGATCACGTGTGTCTTCTCATCAGTTGGATTCGCCTTCTTCATGGCTTTGGAGCGGCAAGTAAAAATGTGCTTGAACCAACCCTAGTGCGATCGACAACCCAAGAAATTCTCACATAGAGAGACAAATGCAGGGAGATATGTGATTGTGTGGGGAGAGAAGTGGTGAAGTTGAGCACCGTAGAAGTTCAAGAAACCCCGGAAAAAAGGATGCGGGGTAGGGAGAAACCACAATCGACATGGGTTGCGAGGAGGACACACTCACCCTCCTGCGACTGAGGCTCGGTCTCATTCCTCGACAGCCTCCAAGACTCGTGGGCAATCAAGCCCCCATCGACCAGCTCCTCCATGTCTTCTTGCCACATCGCAGACCGAATTCAGTCCCCCTGGAACCAACCAGGCGGCACTCTAGATCTCGACGTCGACCCCCGACTCGTCTTCTTTCCCTTCCCCGTCGTCGGCGCCTTCTTCGCGCGCTCCAGAGCCGCCGTCTTATCTCTCCCCATGGTGGCAGACTGCGCGCGGACGGAACAGTGGCGTCGAGAGTGGCAGAGGATGCAGTGGAGAAGCAGAGGAGGAAGAAGAAGAACATAGCGCACAGTGTAGACGCATCGGCCCCAACGCCCCTTTTATGGGCCTGCTTCCGAGTGGCTGACTTGTGGGCCCAAGCAATCCTATCAAATCCTGCAACAGTCACGCGCCCGGTACGTGGCGGAAAAGGTGGTGCGAGAATCGAGGCACCACGGTCTATCTAGTCCATTTACTATGGCGCGCTCCATCCCGCGCGCTTCCCCGAAATTTCTAATCCCGCGAAATCCGGGAACTACGGAGCAACCAATCACGCTGAAGATCTCATGCCTCATCAACACTCAAAGATTACCAGCATAGTTCACTCGACGATTTCTGAATCGGTCAAGGCGACTGAAATAAAGTTGAAGGATCAGCCTGATTCCCAGGTTCAAGAAAAATGCCTCCGAAGCATAAGAATCTGGTCGGAATCAACTTCAACTCTCTTTTCACTCAGACCTCAATCCATTCGAGGGCTACTGACGATACCATAGACCTACGATATGGTCATAGGCCTGACCTAGACACCCTACCCAAGGTCACTACCCTCGAGTCAAGGACATTCAAAGGATGACAAAAGATACCGACTGAAGTAACCGAAGTGTGCAATCCACTCGACCGTGTATCTCACTCGGATACCCCAATTCCATTCGCCCAGGATGAAGTCACTCGACCGCACAAGAAACCACTCGGAGAATAGAAGATCTAAGGCCGCTCAAGGTGGCAGCGGTCGGGCATTCACTCCGTAGTTTTAAAGGCCATTTATAACTCTTTATTACAGGCGTTATCAGTAACGTCATGTCTTTATGAACATTGAACCCTCTGTAACGTGGGATGGCTGGGGTCCTGGCGCACTCTATATAAGCCACGCCCCTCCTCCGGTACAGGGGTTCGCACCCCTGTAACACACACACACACACACACACACACACACCCATATGCAGTCGACAGCCTCCGGGCATCGAGACGTAGGGATTTTACCTCCTCCGAGAGGGGCCTGAACTCGTAAAACCCGTATGTACAATCTCGTTGTAGCTAGGACCTTGCCTCCTCCTACGTAACCCCTACTCTCACTTTCAGGCTTAGTACCACGACAGATAGTGATGTGGATAGGTTGCATGTCAAGATAAATAGGTTAGTGGGGATGAACTATTTAGGTATTATACATAATTTCTTTCACCGACATGTGGGACGTCGACCATCCTAGTCCACTTGCCATGCAGGGTCGTCCATGGAACTGTGTGGGCCGTGCGGTCCCACAAGGCCCCCAAATTGTAGGGGGGCGATCTTGGGACAATGTCCTGTATATTATTTTTGATTTGGGCTCTTTTTTCACTCCTTGCAAAAAATTGGGCCCGGTCGGCTAGTCCCTGGCTCTCCCGAACTGGGCCTGCTCCTCAACCTATCGATGGACCAATCGATCTAGGCACGAAAGGATTTCCCAAGGGCAGCGCCGCAGCAGGGAGACGAAGGCTAACGGGGTTACCTCATTTGACCCCTTCGTCTCTTGCCCTCATATGTAGCTCACATCTTTTCCAACATGAAGAATTGCTTCCATTATTTTATTCGCCGTTGGGGACTTGGCAAGTCACAAATCGCACTAAACAAGTAGAAGCAGCGGGTGGCCAAGGTGATGGCATCACTGATTTGTCCATTAGGTTTTCACAAACTGAATCTTGTTTAAATTAGACTACTTTGTTCTATTGAATCACAATATTAGTGAGTCGTGTGCATATGAATCAGTGTTCATCAATCAAATTGTTGAGGGATGATATATAGTAGGCTTCAAGCTATCAGACACCAAGATTTCCCAAATAGTTGTTCGTCAAAAATTCAGGTTTAGTCTTCTTTTTTGTTTTTATTTCTTGATATGCCTATAATTTGTGCAGTGCTTGAATTCGTTCATATTTGTTTACATAAAAAGGCAAGTAACTAGAAATTTAGGGGCCCAATTGGCATTTCACACCGGGGCCCCCAATATGTGGAGACGGCCCTGTTGCCATGCACCAAAATTAGTGTGCATCACACGGAACTGTAGGGGAGACTCACACCGGTCGTAGCATCGTAGTAATAATGACTAATGAGCCATCAAATCGTAGGCCCAACCTTTCCCACAGTAAGTTTCTCGGACGAAGGTGATGTCTACTATGCAACTTTATTCTTGTAGACACGTGTTGGGCCTCCAAGCGTAGAGTTTTGTAGGATAGTAGCAATTTTCCCTCAAGTGGATGACCTAAGGTTTATCAATCCATAGGAGGTGTAGGATGAAGATGGTCTCTCTCAAAAAACCTGCAACCAAATAATAAAAAGTCTCTTGTGCCCCCAACACACCAAATACAATGGGAAATTTTATAGGTGCACTAGTTTAGCGAAGAGATGGTGATACAAGTGTAATATTGATAGTAGATATGAGTTTTTGTAGTGCGAACAATAAGAAACAGCAAGGTAGCAAGTAACAAAAGTGAGCACAAACGGTATTGCAATGATGGAAAAAAGTCTCACATCAACTAGACAAACTAATGGACTATGGAGATATCCATTAGTCGATATCAATGTGAGGAGTAGGGATTGCCATGCAACGGATGCACTAAGAGCTATAAGTGTATGAAAGCTGAATATGAAACTAAGTGGGTATGCATCAAGCTCTACTATAGAAAATTCCCACTAGTGAATGAAAGTGACAACATAGGAGACTTTCTATATGAAAAACATGGTCCTACTTTGAAGCACAAGTGTGGTATTTGCATGCCCCTTCTCTCTTTTTTCATTCGTAATTTTATTCATTTTTTCTTTTCCTTTTTTTCTTCTTTCCTTTTTTTCTTTTTTCTTAGTCCGGAGTCTCATCCCAACTTGTGGGGGAATCATGGTCACCATCATCCTATAATCATTGGGAGAGGCTCTAATAATGCATAATGATGATCATCACACTTCTATTTACTTATAACTCAAAAGAAAATAAAAATTACAACTCGATACCTATAACATAGTATGACTCTATATGATGAAAAATTAATGCTCAAGTCAACTATATGATGGAAGTGCATGGCAATATATATCGAAATGGCTATGGAAATGCCATCATAGGTAGGTATGCTGGCTATTTTGAGGAAGGTTTAATAAAGTTTATGCATCGGCGAAAGTTGCGCGGCACGAAAGAGGCTACCAATTATGAAATGGTGAGAGTGCGTATAATCCATGGACTCACATTAGTCATAAAGAACTCACATACTTATTGCAAAAGTTCATTAGCCAGTGAAGCAAAGTAATACTACGCATTCTCCTAGGGGGGAGGTAGGTAGGAGTTAACCATCACGCGCCCGCGACCTTCACACAAAGATAGGACAATCAAGGATAAATTGTGCTCCAACTTCCCGGCATAACAAGATACTATATGTGCATGCTTCGGGACTCAGAAACCTTAACACCAACATTCTTACTAAAGCATAATTACTCATTAACATGACTCACATATCATATCATCATGTCTCAAACCTATTACAAGGAATCAAGTTTATTTTGTCCAATGATCTTCATGAAAGTTTTTATTATATCCTCCTTGGATATCTATCACTTTGGGACTAATTTTCATGTGTTGCTTTTGATAAGCTCAAACAAATATAAGTGAAGAACATGAGCATAATATTTTCTTCTCTCAAATTAATCTAAGTGAAGCAAGAGAGATTTTCTTCAAAAAATACTAAAGCGCACCGTGCTCAAAAAGATATAAGTGAAGCACTAGAGCAACGGTGCTAGAAAAGAGCTTCTTTGACGGGATGTGAATGCCGCTTATCTAGCTTTTACGGCAACTATTTGGGGGCTCTATTTTATTTAAAAAACTTTCAGATCTAAGTATTTTATTAAAACAGCAAGCAAACAAAATAAAATTACATTTCAAGAGTATCACATCTCATGTGAAGAAGCAAAAACTTAGGGTCAACCGATACTAACCGGTAATTATTGATGAAGAAAGGTGGGATGCCTATCGAGGCATCCCCAAGCTTACATGCTTGAGACTTCTCTAAATATTATCTCGGAGTGTCTTGGGCATCCCCAAGCTTGAGCTTTTGTGTCTCCTTAATTCTTCTCATATCACGGTTTCCCAAAATCTCAAAAGCTTCATCCACACAAAACTAAACAAGAACTCGTGAGATAAGTTAATATAAATCAATGCAAACCCTTATCATTATCTATTGTAGCAAATCACTAAAATTATTATTCAACATTGCATACTAAATGCCTCTGCATATTTAATAGTCTCATCCTCAAATATAATCATTAAACACGCTAACATATGCAAACAATGCAAACATAACAGCAATCTGCCAAAACAGTACAGTCTGTAAAGAGTGGAATTGTTCTCATACTTCCCTAGCTCTAAAATTTTTGAACAATTACCACGTTACAGATAACTTATCCATAATAACTTTGTAAAAATTTCAAGATTTTATCACGTTCTGACTGTCCAGAAGAATTAAGACAATGATAGAAAACTTTTTGTTTTCAAACAGCAGCATATAGACTTGCAAAATAAGCATGGTAAAGGCTATCCTTGACACTTTTATTAATATAAAAGATACAAAACATTATTCTAAATACCAGCAAGCAAATCCTAACAAAATAAATTGACACTCCAAGAAAAACACATATCATGTGACGAATGAAAACATAGCTCCAAGTTAGGTTACCGATAATGTTGGAGACGAAAGAGGGGATGCCTTCTGGGGCATCCCCAAGCTTATGGCTTTGCATATCATTAGCATCATGGATATTCATAGAATTCATACTAACAACATTGGAATCATGCTCATCATTCAAATATTTTGTGCCAAACATTTTATTGACTTCTTCTTCTAATAATTGAGCACAATTTTTCGATCCATCATTTTCAAGAAAGATATTATAAAGATGATCAATAATATGATGCAACCTCAATTCCAATTTTTTTGGAGTTTTCTTTGATAAACCAAACTAGTGATTAAACAAGAAACTAAAAGATTCGATTGCAAGATCTAAAGATATACCTTCAAGCACTCACCTCCCCGGCAACGGCGCCAGAAAAGAGCTTGATGTCTACTACGCAACTTTATTCTTGTAGGCACGTGTTGGGCCTCCAAGCACAGAGTTTTGTAGGACAGTAGCAATTTTCCCTCAAATGGATGACCTAAGGTTTATAAATTCGTAGGAGGTGTAGGATGAA
The DNA here is from genome assembly GCA_902687465.1 of Secale cereale. Lineage (NCBI taxonomy): Eukaryota > Viridiplantae > Streptophyta > Magnoliopsida > Poales > Poaceae > Secale > Secale cereale. The sequence continues at coordinate 514,627,970 of LR738710.1, forward strand.
GATGGTCTCTCTCAAACAACCCTGCAACCAAATAATAAAAAGTCTCTTGTGTCCCAAACACACCAAATACAATGGGAAATTGTATAGGTGCACTAGTTCAACGAAGAGATGGTGATACAAATTTAATATTGATAGTAGATATGATTTTTGTAGTGCGAATAATAAAAAATAGAAAGGTAGCAAGTAACAAAAGTGAGCACAAACGGTATTGCAATGATGGAAAACAAGGCCTAGGGTCTGTACTTTCGCTAGTGCAATCTCTCAACAATGCTAATATAATTGGATCAGATAACCACCCCTCAACATGCGATGAAGAATCACTCCAAAGTTCCTATCTAACGGAGAACATAGAAGAAATTGTTGGTGGGGTACGAAACCACCTCAAAGCTATTCTTTCCGATCAATCTTTCCAAGAGTTCGTACTAAAATAACACAAAGTTACCCTTTCTGATCGATCTATCCAAGAGTTTGTACTAGAATAACACAAGGTTATCTTTTCCGATCGAACCTTCAAGAGTTTGTACTAAGATAACACAAAGTTACCTTCCCAATCGATCTATTAAGAGTTCTTACCAAGATAACACCAAAACATATTCAGATTTGTAATACTCAATCCAACACAAAGAACCTCGAAGAGTGCCCCATGATTTCTATCGGAGAAACAAAGACAAGAACGTGCATCAACCCCTATGCATAGATTACCCCAATGTCACTTCGGGAATCCGCAAGTTGAGTGCCAAAACATGTATCAAGTGGATCAATACGATACCCCATTGTCACCACGAGTATTCAGTTGCAAGACATATATCAAGTGTTCACAAATCCATAAAATTATTCAATCCAAAGAAATCTCAAAGGGAAAACTCAATTCATCACAAGATAGATAGGGGAAAACACCATATGATCCAACTATATTAACAAAGCCCCCGATACATCAGGATCGTGCCCTCAAGAACACGAGAGAGAGAGGGAGAGAGGCAACACATAGCTACTGGATACCCTCAGCCCCGAGGGTGGACTACTCCCTCCTCATCATGGTGGCCGCCGGGATGATAAAGATGGCCACCCATGATGATTTCCCCCTCCGTCAGGGTGCCGGAAAGGGTCTATATTGGTTTTCGTTGGCTACAGAGCCTTACAGCAGCGGAACTTCTGATCTAGGTCTACCCCGAAGGGTTTTGGAATACTTGTGAATTTATAGGGTAAAGAGGTGGTGTGGGAGGCCACCAAGGTGGGCGCGTCAGGGGGGCCTGGCGTGCCCTGGTGGGTTGTGCCCCCCTTGGGGCACCCCCCAGGTGCTGCTTCAGCTCATTGGGTATCTTCTGGCCCATAAAAAATCTCCAAAAAGGTTCGCGGTGTTTGGACTCTGTTTGATATTGATTTCCTGCGATGTAAAAAACATGCAAAAAATAGCAACTGACACTTGGCACTATGTCAATAGGTTAGTCCCAAAAAATGATATAAAATGACTATAAAATGACTATAAAATGATTGTGAAACATCCAAGAATGATAATATAACAGCATGGAACAATCAAAAATTATAGATACATTGGAGAAAGAACCATCATGACTTCGTTGAATCCGCTTCTTCAAGAAAACTATTGTACCAACAATACGGTTACCACACGCGAAGACTGCACGGCATTATAGCACATCATATCACTCTGGCCCACTAGGCCAAACAAGCCCGCCTAACACGTGGGAAAGGCCCGCCCTCATCATTTTGTTCAGGATTTCTATCGATGGATTGCACAAAGAAGGGAAAGAAAAGAGTTAGAACATGTTACACTTTGCAAGTTCAAAAGGAAAAGGTGACACACTTAAAGCACGCATGTCGTGTTCTTGTTGCACCCGCCACAGTCGGTCTGGCACGCCATTCACCAAAGGGTACACGCATTGCAATTGAATAAACTGATGATAGCCAAAATCTAATCGCCCGCCGAGAGTTGGCCAAGGAAAAGGAGACAGGGAGGGAGAAGAGATCGGTCGGCCGACGCGCAAAGACACCAAGAAATATACTACTGCTAATGTGAGGTGGGCCATGTACACACTCTTACAACCTATCACTAGCACACGTACACACTCTCTCTGTAGCCATTCTGAAAGTACGACGTCAACTACATATTCATGCCAACCCACCAGCGCAATGTTTTTCTTCGGTGAGTGTTTGCAAGTACTATAGCTCGCACAATAGCTAGCCTACTAACACAGCGCATAATTAGTCGAGGTTTGACACCAAGAAGCATCAAACAATTGTTTCATCAATCCAGCCCTTCTTATATGAAAAACAATTTAAACTTACGCCTAAGCATGTCATATATTACATCAAAAGCTGGCGAGGATACATCTGCTTCCATAACTCAGAGAGGGTTCGCATGATTCACTATCAAACAAAAGTAGCAAGTACCGCCCACACAAGACACTGTACTATCCCTAAGTCGGTGTGATAACATGCATCATTTTTGTAATTAAACACTACAAACTACGTTGAAAGACTAGCGCGACCAACTAGTTCTTGTCATTGATCTCTGGGGCAATGTCCACAGGAAGGATAGTGGCATGGTGATCGATCTCTGGAGCGATGTCCACAGGAGGGACCGCAACATCCGAATCATCAAGGACGCCCACCAGCACCTGCACAACCCTAACATATTAGCAAGCACATTGCAAATAATCAAAAACCACAACTATGGTAAACCATATTTTTACCTTGTGCAGCTCACCAGGGGATCCCATCCCTCCGGGGGCCATCTCCTCCAAGGGGGCTATCGCCTCCCGAGGAAATACTGCTTCTCAACAGCGACTATCTCCTCAAACCCGGCCTTGAGCCTTCAATAGGTGGCCATTAGAGTTTCTGGGGTAGGCACGGTGGAGCCTTTTCTGTTCTCCCAGATTTCTTTGTTCAGGAGTTCGTCGGCCAACATCCTTAACTCTTTGGCCTATGCTTTTTTCTTGGAGTTCTTCGTATCCATGGGTTGGCCCGCCAACATCGCCAACTCGTTGGCCGGTCCTCGCTTCCTGGAGATCTCTGTCTCCAGTGGGTTGTCCACTGGCAACTCTTCGCCCAGTGCTCCAAGATCCATCAATAAACTGATAAACAAAAAGCAATCGAAAGGAAACCACAATCGCAATGAAAATGGGAAAATAATAGGCAATGAGAATCGGTGGGTGCTTCGCAAAAATAAGATTCTTGGAATGAAAATATAGTAGCATCACTGATTCGCCTACCTTTCCTTCGTCGGTACAGAAGAAAAATGGCAGAAGTATGATCTTTTTTTTCTTTTTTTGCTCTCTTTGTAAATATCATGTAAAGGACTTTATGTTACTTTGTTATTTTGAATAAAGAGTTGTGAGGCTATTGCCTTGCGGTACATAGTCAAAAAAATGGCAAAAGTGACAAGCCTGGACTGTGGTTTTCTTCAAGATAGGGGAGAAAGGGATTCAACGAGCATTCCAGTGATATGATGGTTGCTTCGTCCATCCATCTTACCAGGCCACTTACCATTGCTGGTGAAGGTGTGGGTTTTGTGATATGATGGGTCATGACGGCCACACCGGGGTGACTGCTGAGTCTTGATTGTAGCACTTCGCAAAGATTGGTAGATGTCATGCGGGCCCAGATGCTTGGGGTGTGTTTGGATCATGGGCAACCAAAAACTCAACCAAAATTTTGAAAGACGAAGGAGCAGCTGGCAATAGTAGTACTCCATTAAAACTTTACTCCCACATATAGAAAATATAAATAATATTGCATGTTGGTGCAGCCCATGTTTCCGATAACTTGGGCGGTGGGTTTGTTCACAAATTTTACGAGGCGATGGTTGTTCACTTAATTGAGGGTCGAGTACAACACGTGAACGATACAAAGTGTGACCTAGCACACCGGCGTGGCTGGACCAAAAGAGGTTAGCTTGCGAGTAATGAGCATTAAATAGTTCGGCTCGTTATGCTCGTGGCTCGCTTCTTAACAACCAAATCCAATCATCAATTTGAGCTTGTTATGCTTAACAAGGTTAACGAACAAGCTAACGAGTTTCACGAGTAGCTCGCTAAGCTCGTTAGTAACAACACAACACATATATCATCTTACGTGACAAAATTGTTGTAGCACTTGAGCCTACCTATTCAATCTAATCTACATATGAGGCAACAAACTAGCGCATTTCCTTTTGTAGTCACCATCTATCTTCTTAAAAATCACATCTACACACTCATTATGTAGACTGTAACACATCATCAGAATCTATTAACGAGCGCTCACGAGCTAAACGAGCTCAGCCGAGCAGTTTTTTTTTGCTCGTTTGTCTTACCGAGCTTAACGAGCCCAACCTTAACTAACACTAGCTTAACGAGCCGAGCAGCTCGTTCATCCACACACCGCTTGGAATAAGCGGGTAGCTATCTCAGAAAATCAATAACTCAAAAAACGGTGACCTGGCACGTAAACAATTTTAAACGATTGTTTTTTATGTCTTAGATGATTGTTTTGATGGAGTGAAGAAACAAAACTACTCTAAACAAGATATCACAGAACCTTTGTATCCTCACAGCTGGTTATAGATCCAGATGCATCCCCTCTGTCAGGGAAGGGGAGGAGGTGCACCGTTTAGGCCCTCATCGACGGCGAGGGAGGAGACCCACTGCCGGCCGCACTGTTATCTCCGGCTGAGCACCAGCGAGGGAGGTCCTCTTATCCCTTCTTCATTGCCGTAGTGTGGGCGGATGCGGTCTCACGCCACCCACCTAGCCACACCGCATGACCTTTAGGTATATCTTCCTTCGAAACCGACCTAGCTCTACTTCCACAGCTTGTTACATCGCTGCATGTGCATCATTTTCTACATCTGAGCCCCCCATGTAGCTAGGATCGATCGGATTGTCCAACGCCACCTAATTGTTTCTGTTGTTAGAGGTAAAGCTACTTTATGGAGTCGAATCTTGTTACTTGGTTTAAACAAGAAAGGAAGGGGAAAATGTAGTATACATAGGACTTGGTAGAAACAGGAAAGGAAGGGGGTGCAAGTAGTACAGACTAGCCATCCAACCGGTCTCTTGGTCGAAAATGGAAATAAAGGGGAATCGATGTACACACTTGTATGACCAGGACTAGATTTGTTATCCACACGTACGAATAGGTGGCTAATGTGAACAAAAATGGGACCATATATACAACATATGCACTGTCCCATGCCCTTATAGCATTTATTTAGTTGTTCTTAATCTAATGCCCCTGGTAAAATGATGCCATGCCACTATTATAAGTCATAACTAGTGATTTTTTTGCAGTTTAACTGGAATGTCACACCGGAATTGTTGGTCAATTTCAGTGGAACTACACAAAGGGAGATCTGCATCCAATCCTCATCATCCAAATTGGCACTCTAACCTTCCCTTAAGTAAGAATGATATTTAATGCATGTGTTCACCTCTATTCTACAACTGCCATGAGAAAATAATACTATTGTTTACTACTCCAGGAGCACTCCAAGAGTAGACTTATACTCACTAACAACCAAATCTGACATTAAAGGCCACTCATGTACTTGGTTTCACCAATTGGTGAGGAGAAAGAGAAACAGAGCAAGAAAAGGAAGACGATGACGGAAGAAGAAGAAGAAGAAGAAGAAGAAGAAGAAGAAGAAGAAGAAGAAGAAGAAGAAGAAGAAGAAGAAGAAGAAGAAGAAGAAGAAGAAGAAGAAGAAGAAGAAGAAGAAGAAGAAGAAGAAGAAGAAGAAGAAGAAGAAGAAGAAGAAGAAGAAGAAGAAGAAGAAGAAGAAGAAGAAGGATCACAAGTTGGTACCGTCCTATGTTATCCTAAGATCTTCCTAGTGGTATTGTACTGATGTGTTGCTACTAGTAATAATTTACTTGAAGAAATGCACTTGTAGTACGTAGCAGAGTAGTACTTGGCTTGACGACACATCATACTAATTAACTAGATAATGGATGCATGTGTGAGCCAGCCTACACGATCAACAGTGCCAAGGTGATCTACCTGAAGCCGATGCCTCAGTCGAGGCCACTGAATGGCTCAGGCAACGTCTACATCACATTTGAGACTATCCTCCAGGAGCACGTCGACTTCTGTTGCCTCTCCCGCAAGGTCATTTAATCAACTAGGAGTACTTAAGCAGCACTAATCAATTGTTGCTTAATTGTCCTGTCGGAGTTAAAGAAGCACCCCATGATGAATCATGTACGTGCGTGTGTGTATTTCTGCAGGTGGACCATGTGTGGGAGCAGGGAAGGAATTTTGGTAGTGTCTTGATAATCTCCTGATATAATCTCACCATTGGTAAGCAAGAGTGTTGTCAACCGTACATTAGAAGTGCACAAAATTATATGTTGTTGAATCATTCCAGTCAGTGATTTATCTTCTCTTCTGGGACTACTTGAATAAGCTTCCTTGCTCAGGTTGGTACAGGCCTAAGGCCTTCATCCAGATTAGTATGATGTCATCTATATTTGTATCGTGCTACTATTTTGCAATTGTCATGAGAAAGTCCTTTATCTTTGCACACTACATCTTTGCAACCTATGATACATGGCAATGTGAGTGTTGAGCTAATTGGCACTATAAAATAAAATAATACCTCTTTTTAAGCAATGCTACCATGTTGCTAACTTTACCCAATAAGATAATGAGTATGCTTCTATTTGTTCGTGTATGTTTCATCAACTACTATTAAAGTAATCTCACTTTCTCAATATATGTGCCAACAAGGATGCTTGATTTCAGTGGAACTACACAAAAACTTTGAGTGGTTCATTGCCGGAAGTACTAATTTATATGCTTCGTCACACAGGTTAGTACAGGTCTTCATCCTGATTATTGTGCTTGTCATATCTATTGGTAATTCGGTATTGTGCTAATGTTGGCCGGTTTCATAAAGGAGTAACTTGGAGCCTGAACTTGCACGCAAATCGTTACATTGGCCGGTTTCAGTACAACTGCACAAAAAGAAAAAATGGACAGATACTTACGATGCTGCTTTGTTGTACTCCAAAGTTCACTCAGACAAGCATCGATGTTGATAAGAAGAAGTGCCAGAGTGAGCGCCAACAATATTGCTTAGCGCATAGCCCAAAAAAATGCAACCCAGCCTTTGGTCCCAACTTGCGCTTTTAGGTTACCGGCGCATATGTTGGTAGCGAACTGTATTCCATGGAGCCTAAAGATTCCAGACAAGTTGGTAGACGCATATATTCATATGGCACCAAACCAGTCTGCACGCATGGGATGCCTCCATTTTAGTTGAACTGCACAAAAAAATTGGGTGGTTCAATTTGTCCACCGCCTCGTTTCTTGTCTGCAATGTAGAATTTTGGCGAGCTACAGGACAAAGATGAGCCAGTAAACTAGTTGGATGAAAGTAGTGGCCAAGTTGCTCAAACCGCTCGTGACATTGAGGCCACTGTCATGAGTGTCGGATCTTGGGTTCCAGCAAAACCCTTGTGGTTCGAACACTGGGGTGCGCACGAAGATCTCTCCTTCCGCCCTAGCTCGTCTACTCGCCGATCCCTAGGCCTAGCTCGATAAACTCAAAGAATATGGGACACAAATGTTTATACTGGTTTGGGCCACCGTTGTGGGGTAATACCCTAATCTAGTGTGGTGTGGTGGATTGCCTTATAGGCTGAGGAAGAACTTGTACAATGGAAGAACAGCCTCCTCGGGAGAGGTGTTCTTGCGCTCAGATGAGCTTGCTGATGTGTCTCTTCTTGGCCCTAGATCCGATTGTCCCATATGGTGGTGGCTAGTCCTATTTGTAGAGGCCCGGTTCCTCTTCCAAATATTGAGCGGGAAGGGATCCCACAATGGCCAAATTTTAAGGGGGGCAGCTAGTACAAGCTATCCTGACAAAAGGTGGTATTCGCCTGCCAAAGGCTCTGGTGGTGACGCCACCGTGGGCTCCGCAATGACCTCCGCTGTCGTCCTGCTGGTCTTGGTCTTGTTGCACAGATACGGAAACCTTTGCCTAATGCCTCGGGACTCCTTGCATGTGCGTGCCCCTTTAGCACCAAAGAGGAAACTGGCATCTTGGGCCCGCTGGCGCCCGCCTGGCCTTGGTCGTCATTGCTCACATCACGAGGACCTCGCGAGGTGCCCCTTTCCTTGATATCTCCGCTCCTCGGGAGCTAGCCTAGTGAGACCGCCCAAGGGGAGGTCTTGCGTCGTCTGCCTCACGAGGCTCGGCCCTCGCGAGGGTCTTGAGTGGTTGCTAACGAGGTTGGGCCATACGAGGCCACTGGATGAGCAACACCCTGGGTCGCAGGCAGGCAAGTCTAGGTAGCCCCGTTCCCACGACGCCGACAGTAGCCCCGGGGCCCAAGCCGCGCTTGGGCTTGGCTTCGCGGCAAAGCCAAGGGTCAAGTGCGGAGCACCGTGGGCCCCAAAGCATGTGACCTTGATTGACGCGTGGTGATTGATGGGACGTGGGCGTCTCCACTTCCCCATGCAGCCTCGATTTTTGCCCATCCTGACGGCCACTATTGCCTACACAACTCCTCCTCCTGCGTCGGTAAGGCGCCCGATGGCTTCTTCGTCTTCTTGGTCCTTCCCCTAGTCCAATTCGACACCAACTCCTCTCGCCACCAGGTCTCCAGTTGCAAGAAGGAAGGAAGGGAGGAGTCTCGTACCTCGCCCCTTTCGTCGCCGGCCTTCGGTCCCGCCATCGAGCAGTCGGTGGTGATCAACGGCGAGGTGATGGACAAGGTGCGCCCGGTGCTCGCCGCCGATTTCAATGAGTGGGGGTGACGGTGGCTTGGCCTGCTTCCCGTGCCGAAATCGACAGGTCGGCCATCAAGGTCCCCCTCCATCTTCACGCCCTCTGGGTGGGCTTGATTCTTCCCTTTTCCGACTTCTTCAACATTGTGCTCTCTCATTACCAGATCAGCGTGTTGCATCTTGATCCTCAATCTATCATCCTCCTCGTTGTTTTTGCCTTTGTCTGCGAAGCTATGGTGGGCATCGCCCCTTCTGTGGCCTTGCTCTGCCACTTCTTCTCGTTGCATCTGATGGACGCATTCCAGTGCTCTGGGTGTGTGTCCTTCCAGGCCATTGCGGCAGCGGCTGGCTTGGGGATCGACTTTGACCTTTCTACAGTCGTCAACGGCTTCAAGACGCGGTGGGTGTTCGTCGATGTTGGGGTGCGCAGCCCCCTACTGCTTCCTCCATGGATTTCGGCTGCCCCGAGCTCCGACTGGAAACACGAGAAGCTTGTCGACCGGAGGCTAGCTCCCGTTTGGCTCTGGCTGACCAGGCTGCAGAAGCTAGGGGTGACGGCTCCCATGGTGGTGAAGCAGTACATCTAGTGTCGCATTGCCCCACTCCAGCGCCACTCTCGACCGATGTGGACCTTCTCCAGTTATGGGGACCGCACGAGGCTCCAAGCTCCTGCCCTTCCTCGCGAGGTGCGGTGCACGATGATTGAGCTCCTGACGGGTGACCCAGCACCAGCTCGCTTGCCACAGGAAGGCTGTCTTTTGTACTGCTGCTCGAACAAGGCAGAGTTCATGAAGTAGATGCCCTCCATTGATGAATTGAGGCCTCGTCCGCTTGGTCTTGTCGGGTCTCGCGAGAACCCCGTCTGCGTGGTTCCCATGTCTGCTGCTATCACGGCGATCGCCCCAGGAGGCGGCGTAGGGGAGCGATCACTGCTGAGCGCTGGTTGCACAGCTGCTTCGACATCGACGTCTCCTGGGGCCCCTGAGGCGTCATCCCCTGGGGCTCGGGAGAGACACTCAAAGGAGATGGCTAAGGGGCAGGTGCTTCCTGACGCTCCTGAGGCCAAGGCTCCCAAGGTCCCCCCGCATCGCTCTGAGGCGGGGGCAGGGGGGCCCGCACATCCTAACGCTTCTGGGGGTGTTTCACCTGGAGTTGCTCCGGTCGTGCCTCGCGATGTTGACCGTATCTCGGGCTTCGGCCGGCTTCATCTGAACTACGAAGCTCTTCACAAGAGGAAGGGATCCCCAGACCGCAGCGGTGTCACCTACCAGCCATTGAAGCAGAGGAAGTACATTGCCATAGACGAGTGAGTGGCGTATCTTCATAATTCCTTGAGTGTTGCTTTCCCTCCTAACTGTGATTCCTCAGGATCCCTCCTGCCAAGACGACGGAACCCCCTGAGAAGTAGCCCCCTGCTACCCTGAGATCTCCGCCAATCCTGGGCGCCCTCAGCCGATGCGCCACCTCTGGCGCGAGGTCGTCCATGAGGGCGGATGCGCCGGCCTAGCGCCTTAACCCCGCGTTCCTGTCGTCCCTCCTTCGTGGCTCTGCCTGGGGAGCAGGAGGCGTGCCGAGGGCTCCCCCCATGGTCGTCGGTTGCAGTTGGGCCACTTCGGCCCTGGTGTCTTCTCCGAGTGGCGAGCCCCAGCCCCTCCGGGCCCCAGCCGAGGCCCGAAAGACGATCGGGGTGGAGGATACCTCTCGGGGGTGAGCCTCCTCGGGCTTCTTCAACGACTCCTGGTGCTGAGGAGGGTCCTGGTCACGCGCACGAGTCTGCGCGCAGGCGGGGCGCCACCCGCCGCAAGCTTCTCCAGGAGGCGATGAGTGCACTGAATAGACTTGGGGGAGAGCTTGAGGAAGTCGATGCCTGTCTTGAGGCTGAGGGTCTCCAGCTGATGGACGAGTGGCATCGACTGAGGGTGGCCACTAACCTCGGGCACCTCCAGCATGAGCGCGCCAACGCGGAGGCTGAGGCATCCTTCACATCCTCGCGAGAGGCCTGCGCCCGAGCTCTGGAAGAGGCTAAGAAGGCTGATCGTCGCTGCGAGGTTGCACAGGAGCGGAGGTTGGAGCTTCAGGCCATGAATGCCCGCCTGGAACAACGAGCTGAAGCGCGCAGGGCCGCCTTGGCGTCGATGAAGGGGACGCCTTCTGAAGAGGCGGAGATCTTGCGTCGTGAGGAGGCGTTGATGTTGGAAGCCACGGAGCGCGGCCTTGAGCTCGAGCGGCTGGAGGTGATGGAGCGCCACGTGACCCTGGCCGAGGATGTTGCCTCCGCTCGCGAGGCCAGAGTTCAGGAGGAAATCAACCAGGGGGTGGCGAAGGCCAGCGTGGACCTTGCCAAGGAGTATGGCCTGAAGTTGGAGCTCCAGCGGGCGGAGGCTGATGGGAGAACTGCTGCCCTCAGGACAAAGCTGGATGAGGTAGAGCAGTGCGAGAGGGTCGCCAGAGCAGCCCAGTCTTCAGCTCAGGCCAAGCTGGACTCCGTGCAGGCCGATCTGGCCTCACTCCAGTGACAGGTAGATGGTGTCGCGGCTCTCGTGCAGTGGAGCGAGGACGAGGCTGGTCGTTGACTGGTGCTACAGCACGAGCATGCCCCTATGCTCTAGGCTCTCCGGACGAGAGCCAACTGGGCGTTAGGGACCATCTACGAGGAGAGTGCCCCTCATCCCCTTATGGAGGATTACGCGGGCCATCTCGTGTTCTTCACCGAGGTCGTGACGCGCCTGGAGAGCCTGGCCGCAAGGGCCCGCCAGCTTGTTGATGAAAGGATCTGAAACCTCCTTGGGCGTGCATTCTCCCGAGTCTTCAGCCACCTTCAGAACATCGACCCCCATTTCGATTTCAACGCCGCCATTGCCCCAGTGTCCGGGGCCATCCAAGACAACCTGGCGCACTGGGTGGACAACAATGTGGATGCTCTGGTCAGGGCCTTTGCCACTGACGACGATGAGGCCATGGTTGTGGCAGATGAAGGCGTGTGGTTGATGACGGTGAAGACGAGGCTAGCGACAGTGTCGGTAGTGTGCATGAGAGCGACTCAGATGGCGCGGCGAGTGATGTGTCCAGTTGAGCTTGTACCCCTTCGCCTTGACCCTGCACACAAGGACTTGCACACGGCCCCGTAGGGCATGAGAGCATTTTGATGGGGGCGCCCCCTATGTGTGTAAACTGATATCCCATTCTTCCTTTTTTTTCTTAAACCCAAACCTAGGATGTGTGTCCTCGAGTTTTACGAGCTGAGTTGTCCTTGTAACTCACCAGAGTCTCTCCTGGCCTCGTGCAGGTTATGTGGTCGCTGACATACCTTTCCTTTGAGGTAAACCGCTTGGGATCCGCGGCCCTGAGCTTCCTGAGCAATACGTGGCCTCGCTCCGGGGAGCAAGGCCAGGGGTGTCCTGATGGCCGCAGCGGGATGGCTATGCGGCAATTTTGCGGCGCGTAAGCTTTTGCCCCGAGAGGGTCTTGCCGAGGCTACAGAGGTCCGCCAGGCGGGACCGGCCTCCTGGTCCCCGAGCTGGAGAGCTCGAGGTACGATCTTCAAAAACGACCAGAAGGCGGCAAAATCCAGCAGAAATCAACAAAAAGAACTCCCCCATTTTTAGCAACGAGCAAGACTTCAAATTCAATTCGAGAAAGGCGGTGAATCCAGTTACAGAGAAAGGAGAGGAAAGCAAATAGCCGCGTCCGGCACCTATCTAGTCTTCAGGTCTTCCACCAGCGCGGAGCTAAGTGCTACCACTAGGACATGGGAGGGAGCCCCCGAGGCCCGAGGGCGGCACTCGGAGACTCCGGGGCGTGTACAGCCCCACTCATTATTACATGAGAGTGTCACGGGCGGAGACCGTCACATGCGTGAGCCTTACTTCATATCGCCAGACAAGGGCCCCGCCTTGCGCGGCCCCCGACCACCGTTGGGGCGACCGGAAACCACGATGGGGCCAAGGGGCAAGGGGGACGCCAGCGGCGCCCTCGACGACCACGGGCCCTCTGCTGGGGGGTAGGGCTCGTTGACGCTCCCCCGGCAGAGGACCTACCTCCGCATGCTGCTTTTCTCCATGCGGCACGGGGAAGACTGCGGCTCTAGGCCCTCCATGCACAGCCCCTAGCGCTCTGCCCCAGCTGAGGGTGGGGCCACCGCTCTCGGGCCTCCAACCATCGCCATGGTCTGGTTCACCTGCAGTCCATTGTTAGTGCACGCCTGCTGCTGCAATACCTGTTGTGCCCTGTCGTCATCGCTGAAGGGGTCGATGGAGCCCCCAGGCGACTCGTCGTAGTCTTCTGCTTTGAGCGTCCCGCCGTTCCATCTCGGCCCGAGGAAATTACTGGGTCCTTCTCCGAACGCGTACGCTAGGTCCACCATGCGGGGCACATAAGCTTCGTCGGCCGCCCTGCCCAGAAAACCCCCAAGTGCCCCGCGCCTTGAACTTCCGGTTGCTGCACCTGGCCTCGATGGCCACCAGGTTGTAGCCCGGCGCGTCCTCGTGAGGGGCCACCGGCGCTGGCCCCCGCCCATGATGAAGTTGGCGCGGTCGGGCAGACGGCACCAGCGCCCATGTTGGTGTCGTCGGGTGATACTTCTCCAACGTATCTATAATTTATGAAGTATTCATGCTATTATATTATCCATCTTAGATGTTTTATATACATCTATATGGTATTTTATATTATTTTTGGGACTAACCTATTAACCTAGAGCCCAGTGCGAGTTTCTGTTTTTTCCTTGTTTTTGAGTTTTACAGAAAAGGAATACCAATTGATGTGCCAATTTTTGATGATTTTTTATGGACCAAAAGAAGCCCCTGGAGTAAAAGAGTTGGGCCAGAAGAGTCACGGGCTGTCCACGAGAGTGGGGGGCGCGCCCACCCCCCTGGGCATGGGCCCCTATCTCGTGGAGGACTCGGAGACCCCCTGGACGTGAGACCAATGTAAAAAATTCCTATAAATACAAAAACCTACAGAAAATAACCTAGATCGGAAGTTCCGCCGCTGCAAGCCTATGTAACCACGAGAAATCAATCTAGGCCCTCTCTGGCACCCTGCCGAAGGGGGCCATCATCACCGGAGGCCATGGAGGAGGATCCCGGAGAGGCCATCATCGCCATGAAGGCCAAGGTCCAGAGGGAGAACCTCTCCCCATCTAGGGGGAAGGCCATGGAGGATGGAGCACAAGGGGGAGAACCTCTCCTCCTCTCTCTCGCTGGTGTCGGAGTGCCATCGGGAGGGGAATCATCGCCGCAGTGATCGTCTTCATCAACATCATCATCCTCATCTCATTTACGCGGTCCACTCTCCCGCACCCCGCTGTAATCCCTACTTGAACATGATGCTTTATGCCACATATTATGATCCAATTATGTGTTGCCATCCTATGATGTTTTGAGTAGATATCCTTTGTCTTTGGGTTTATTGATGATCTAGATTGGTACGAGTTGTATGTTTTATGTTGGTGATGTCCTATGGTGCCCTCCGTGTTGTGCAAGCATGAGGGATTCCCGCTGTAGAGTGTTGCAATACGTTCGTGATTCGCTTATAGTGGGTTGCTTGAGTGGTAGAAGCAAAAAACCCGAGTAAGGGGATTGTTGCGTATGGGATAAAGGGGACTTGATGCTTTAATGCTATGGTTGGGTTTTTCCATAATGATCTTTAGTATTTGCGGATGCTTGCTAGAGTTCCAATCATAAGGGCATATGATCCAAGAAGAGAAAGTATGTTAGCTTATGCCTCTCCCTCATATGAAATTGCAATGACGACTATCGGTCTTGTTAACAATTGCCTAGGACAATTCCGCACATCGATCCATCATTATTCCACACTCGCTATTTATAATATTTAGTAATATATTCTAACTTTATGATAACAGCACCTACTTTTATATTTTAGCTCTCTGATATCATGCAAAGTTATCCTCTTCGTATACACAACGTAGTTTTATTTCTCGTTTCTAGTTGGAAGCAAACGTTCGGTGTACGTAGAGTCGTATCTGTGGCAGATATGACTTGAGAGAATATTGATCTTACCTTTAGCTCCTTGTGGGTTCGACACTCCATACTTATCACTTCCACCATTTGTAATTGCTACGATGATTCCCTGCTCTTGGGGACCATGAAGCTCTTTTTTGGCGCCATTGCCGGGCAGCAATAGCGTGGTGATTTTCTCGTGTGTGCTTGTTTGCTTTCTTCACTAATTAGATTTTATTTTCCCTTTTTGTTAATGTTTAGTTGTGGGTGAAACATACATTTTTTAAAGAATAAAAATACAAAAAAATTACTTGCCTCTTATGCCTAAAAAGTTTTTCAAAAAGAGAAGTGATTGGAAAGTTATGCACTGAAGAAGTGAGGGTCGACCTTGAGCACTTGTGTTCATGCTCACGGAAACAATGTAGAATTTTTCATGGAAGTTTGTCTTTAAATAATTATCCCCTTATATATATCAATTGTATTATAAAAACAATGTACCAAGCTTTGGTTTTAGGATGATTAGATTGCTTGTTTTCTATGTGCAGAACAAAAAAACAGAAACTTTGGCTGTAGTGCGTGATTTTACATATTTTTCTGGAAGGTCAAATGGGTCTGAAACTTTTTGCACATTACTTCTGTACAAATTGTTCAAATAGTCATTTTTTGAAAAAAAATTAGAGTTACAGAAGTTTACTAAACTTCCAGATTACTACAGACTGTCCTGTTTTTGACAGATTCTGTTTTCTATGTGTTGATCGCTTATTTTGATGAATCTATGGGTAGTATCGGGGGGTATGAACCATGGTGAAGTTGGAATACAGTAGATAAAGTTCTAATATGAAATTGGAATAAGTTTGCAACAGTACCTAAAGGTAGTGATATGCTTTATTATACTAACGTATCTCACAAAGTTTTTTAAATGTTTTGTGTGGATGAAGTGTTCGAAGATCGAGGAGCTATCAATATGAGAAGAATAAAGAGAGGCAAGAGTTCAAGCTTGGGGATTCCCAAGGCACCGCAAGTAAATATTTCAGGGATACTCAACGTCTAAGCTTGGGGATGCCCCGGTTGGCATCCCATCTTTTTTCTTCAACAATTATCGGTATACCTCGGTTTTTGTTTTGTTCACATGATTTGTGTCCCTTGTATTTCTTTTTTTTTCTTTAAGAACCATGCTAGTATGAGATAGCCCTTCCTTGATTTATAGAATTCTTCATGTTCTTCACTTATATCTTTTGAGTATGATCTTATAGAATGATCTTTGTGCTTCACTTAAATCTTTTGAGTACGGTTTTATAGAATGCTTCGTGTGCTTCACTTATATATTTTGAGCTTGGATATTTGCTAGTCAATATTAATCCTAGAATACTCCATGAACTTCACTTATATCTTTTGGAGTATGAATAATACTATCATCTAAAGTGGATTTGGAAGAGTGTCAACTTTAGTTAGTAATGATTCCACTATTTCGAGTTTGCTCCCACTATTCCGAATGAGAAGAATTTTGCTTATGTCGAGAGTAGTAAAATTTATGTGCTTGTAGATCATGAAAAGAATGCTTATGTGATGGTTATATTGTTGAACCCATTCATGACGCTACTGAAATTTTTTATGAGGGAGGAATACATGCTTGTAGAAGTTGCAATAATATCAAGTTTCCTCTCTATGTGCTTAAAGTTTTGAAGTTATACTTGTCTTGCCTTCCTATGCTAATTGATTCTTGTTCCTATAAATTATGTGCTCACAAAATCCCTAGGCATAGGAAGTGGGTTAGATTTAAATATGCTAGTCATATTCTTCATGATGCTCTATTTATGTTTCAATTCTTATATTTTATGTGAGCATCATTGAAATCATCATGCCTAGCTAAAAGGCATTAAAGAAAAGCGCTTGTTGGGAGACAACCCAATATTTACCTGTCGGCATTCTAGGAATGGGGGTACCCAAACTTGCCTGCCTGCGGCCCAGGGCGTGGCTCATCAGGTGGCCTGGTATGGCCCAACATCTTCAGCAACCACTCAAGACCCTCACGAGGGGACAAGCCTCGCGAGGCGGACGACGCAAGACATCCCCTGGGGTGGCCTCACTAGGCCGGCTCATGAGGATCGGAGATATCGAGGCGAGGGGCACCTCGCGAGGTCCTCGTGATGTGAGCAGTGAGGACCAAGGCCAGGCGTGTGCCAGCGGGTGCAGAGTGCCAGTTTCCTCTTTGGTGCTAAAGGAGTAGGTGCAGGCGAAGAGTCCCGAGGCATCAGGCAAAGGTTTCCATATTGGTGCAACAAGACCAAGACCAGCAGGACAGCAGAACGGAGGTCACAGCGGAGCCCACGGTGGCGTCACCACCAGAGCCTTTGGCAGGCGAAGACCACCTTTTGTCAGGATAGCTTGTACTAGCTGTCCCCCTTCAAATTTGGCCGTTGTGGGATCCCTTCCCGCTCAATATTTGGGAAGAGGACCCCGAGCCACTATAAATAGAGCTAGCCACCACCATTGGGATCATCTCATCTTGAGTTGATCAGTCAGTACCGCAAGCTCACCCGAGCACAAGAACCCCTCTCCTCAGGAGCCGGTTCATCCATGTACTAGTTCTTCATCAACCTACAAGGCAATCCACCACACCACACTGGATTAGGGTATAACACCACAACGGTGGCCCGACCCAGTATAAACCTTGTGTCCCTTGTTCTTCGGATCTGACGAGCTAGGCTTAGGGATTGGTGAGTAGACGAGCTAGGGCGGAATGAGAGATCTTCAACATTTGGCGCGCCAGGTAGGGGTGTGCCGAAACTTCCCTTTCGTCGATCCGCGCTCTGTCGTCCCATCGGTTCCATGGCTGACGCTCACAAAGCCCGTGCTGAGCGGCGGGCTTCCCTTGCCGCCCGCGTCGCTCAGAGTGCTCCTACCGGCAGGCCACCCCGCCGTTCTCCATCGCCCGCCGCCAACGCCGCCATCGGTCTGGCGCGGCATGAACAGCTCGCCTCGTCTCTGCACCCCTCCGTGCGGCGTGACGGACACACCGCTACCCCGTCACTAACTCCAGAGGTCTCTTCATCCCATGCTCGTCACGAACCCGTGGACGCGCAGGCTGCATTGCTCATAGCATGCGAGCTCCTACACTACCGCCCCATCGACGACTTCTTCGAAGAATGGCTTGACCGCATCGCCGAGCTCGTCAGCGCCGCTGGGGGCTCTCCAGCACCGTCCCTCTTCTTGCCTTGTCCGCCTTCCCATGCGGACGACGAGGCCCATGAAGCTCCACTGCTAACCCCGCATCAAGGTGTCGTCCAAGAGCCAACGCACATGGCCCCGCGGCGTGACCGCCCACGCGCGGCGCCAGTGCACGAAGAAGGAAGCTGCCAAGAGATCCAGTGGCCCCGCGGGGGAGCGCCAGCACTACCTCCACCGTTGCACTGAGAGCGCGCGCCCTCTGCAGCAGTGGCGCGTGAGGACCAAGATCAAGTTCCACCTCCCCAAAAAGCTCCAGTGTCGACAGCAGGCTGCAAGGCCCTCGCCCCCGAGCTACGCAACGTCAACTGGCCTGGGAAATTCAAGCCCGACCTGCGTCCACGCTACGAAGGCACCCCCGACCCTGTGGAGTTCCTACAGCTCTACGAGCTGAGCATCGAAGCGTCCGGCGGCAACAAGAAGATCATGGCGAACTGGTTCCCCATGGCCCTCAAAGATGGCGCGTGCTCGTGGCTCTTGAACCTGCCCACGGGATCGATCTCCACCTGGAGCGAGATGCGCGAGCGGTTCATCGCCAACATCCACGGCACCCGAGACCGCCCCCCGGCCGCGGGTGACCTATGGCGTATCAAGCAACAACCGGGAGAAACCCTACAGAAGTTCATCGAAAGCTTCAACGGTGTCCACGTCAAGATCGCTGATACGTCTCCAATGTATCTATAATTTTTTATTGTTCCATGCTATTATATATGATGTTTTGGATGTTTAATGGGCTTTATTATACACTTTTATATTATTTTTGGGACTAACCTATTAACCCAAAGGTCCGGTCCAGATTGTTGTTTTTTGCCTATTTCAGGGTTTCGCGGAAAAGGAATATTAAACAGAGTCCAAATGGGATGAAACCTTCGGGAGAGTTATTTTTGGAACGATATCTTCATGAGAGACTTGAGAACCAAGGAAGAGGGGATACGTGTTGCCCACGAGGGTCCAGGGCGCGCCCCCTCCCCCTGGGCGCGCCCCCCACTCTCGTGGGCCCCATGTTGCTCCACCGACGTACTCCTTCCTCCTATATATACTCATGTACCCTGAAAACATCGAAGCAACAGAGAAAACCCTAATTCCACCGCCGCAACCTTCTGTTCCTATGAGATCCCATCTTGGGGCCTGTTCCAGAGCTCCGCCGGAGGGGGGGTCTTCCATGGAGTGCTTCTACATCAACACCATCGCCTCACCATGAGTTGTGAGTAGTTTACCACAGACCTTCGGGTCCATAGTTAGTACCTAGATGGCTTCTTCTCTCTTTTCGGATCTCAATACCAAGTTCTCCTCGGTCTTCAAGGAGATCTATTTGATGTAATCTTTTTTGCGGTGTGTTTGTCGAGATCCGATGAATTGTGGGTTTATGATCAAGATTATGTATGAGAAATATTTGGTTCTTTTCTAAATTATTTTATGTATGATTATAATATTCTTGCAAGTCTCTTCGAATTATCGATTTGGTTTGGCCTACTAGATCTATAGTTCTTGCAATGGGAGAGGTGCTTGGCTTTGGGTTCAATCTTGCGGTGTCCTTTCCCAGTGACAGCATGGGCCACAAGGCACGTATTGTATTGTTGCCATCGAGGATAAAAAATGGGGTTTATATCATATTGCTTGAGTTTATCCCTATACATCATGTCATCTTGCTTAAAGCATTACTTTGTTCTTATGAACTTAATACTCTAGATGCATCTTGAATAGCGGTCGATGTGTGGAGTAATAGTAGTAGATGCAGAATCGTTTCGGTCTACTTGTCACAGACGTGATGCCTATATATAATGATCATGCCTAGATATTCTCATAATTATTCGCTTTTCTATCAATTGCTCGACAGTAATTTGTTCACGCACCGTAGAATTCTGCTATCATGAGAGAAGCCACTACTGAAACCTATGGCCCCTGGGTCTATTCTCAACATATCAATCTACAATCTACTTTACTTTGCTATTTTTACTTTCTGTTCTTATATCCAAAAATACCAAAAATATCAAACTATCCTATCTATCAGATCTCACTTTCGTAAGTGGCCGTAAAGGGATTGACAACACCTTATCGTGTTGGCTGCGAAGTTCTTATTTTTTTGTGCATGTGCGAGGGACTCGCATGTGGTCTCCTACTGGATTCATACCTTGGTTCTCAAAAACTGAGGGAAATACTTACGCTACTGTGTTGCATCACCCTTTCCTCTTCGAGGGAATACAACGCAAGCTCGGGAAGTAGCAATCCCCAAGGTCACAGACGAGGCCATCATTTCAGCGTTCTCAGATGGTGTCCGCGACGTCAAGATGAAGGAGGAGCTCGCCATCCATGAGGATTTTTGCACGTCCCTGGAGTTGTTAAACCTTACGACCAAGTGCACCAGAGCTGAGCAGGGGCACTTCTCCCTCATCGAGCTCCCTGCTGCTGAACCCGAAGACAAGAAGGCCAAGAGCAAGGACGTAAAGCGCAAGGGAGTAGCAGTGCTCGCAGCTGAACCAGAGATGAAGCGCGGCCGTGACTACCCAGAACCATCCAAGAACGGCCGGGCATTTTGCAGCTTCCACAACGTGCACAGCCACAACACTGATGACTGTCAAGAGCTCAGGGCCCTCCGCAAAGGACGCGTCATCCAACGCCCTGAGCGCGGCAACCGTGGCTACGGCCGCGGGGGAAGTCGGACCGGGGGACGCTGGGACGACCGCGGCCCCTGCCAGGAGTGGCGTGATCAACCTCGGGAGGACCGTTGGCGCCGCCAGCCCCGCAAGGACGCCTGGAGGGACCATCCTCGGGAGGACCATCCTCAGGGTAGGGCTGGCCTTCCACCTCTTCCACCGCCAAGGAGAAACGACGACCAGGACGAGGGGGTGGGGCTTCCAGGAGCCACGTGCCATCGCATGCATCTTGGGTGGAGCACAGGCCCCAGCTTCTCAGTGCCTCTTCAAGAAGTTCGCCCGTGAAGTAAACGCGGCTCTCCCCAAGCTCGAGGCTACTCGCCCACTCAGGTGGTCCAGGTGCCACATCACCTTCAGTTCAGCAGACCAGCTCAAGTGTGCGGCTACGGCCGGCACCCTCTCGAAGCTTTGTTCGCCCGTCATCAGCAACGTCCAAGTTACTAAGCCCCTCATCGACGGTGGCGCAGGGCTCAACGTTCTATCCTTTGAGACATTGCATAGCCTCCAAGTACCCTATGACCAGTTGCTGCCTACCAAGCCCTTCTCCGGAGTGACTGAGGGCTCCACCACCCCCGTAGGGCAGGTCCGCCTACTTGTCACCTTTGGCAAGCACGACAACTACCACAATGAGCTCATCGACTTTGATGTCGCCCACATCCATCTCCCTTACAACACCATCCTCGGGTACCAGCCCTGGCCAAGTTCATGGCAGTGACTCACCACGGCTACAACATCCTCAAGATGCCAGGAAGCGGTGGCGTCATTACCATCGCATGTGAGGAGAAGGATGCAATGTGCTCCCTCGAGCGCGCTTACCAGGTGGCAATAGTCGAGGATCCAGACAGCGACAGCATCATCTACCCACCTGAGGTCGTCCCCAAGAAGAAGAAGAAGAAGCTTGCCCTGGAGCCTCATGGGGATGCAGCACCAGGCGGCAGCACCTTGGGACCTACACCAAGGGAGGGGCCGCCTCCCTCTCTTGCATAGGAAGGCACGCCCGGCGCCCCCCTCAGACTGGGCTCGGGGGCTCTCCTCTGGAGGGCCTCTGACTTAGCCAATGTCACGAGGGAGGCACTCGGGCACCATATGGAGGAGTGCTTCGCCACGCACTTCCCTCCGGAGGTCTCGAGGCATGAGGCACCAAGCGCTCAGGAGTTCATCAGCCAGACCATCGAAGACCTACAGGTGCCAAGGGCAATGCAGGGCGAGCGCCGCCCGACTCCTCTGAGTACAGCTGTCGGCCCAGACTCTAGAGACGGGTTGCGCGTCTGCGTTAACGTCCCCTCACTCAACATGATCGCATCTCAGGAGCTCTACTGGCCTTCCAAGGTGTGCCGGTGCCAGGGTCCCCCTCACAGCTACGTGCGCATGCCCTTCGGCCTGTCGAACCAAGTGACCCTGCACTAGCGCCACATGCGGGAAGTCCTGGCGACTCGCGAAGCCAGGCATAAGGAGATCCAGGCGGAGTTGGACTCAACCCTCCGCGAGATCTGGGGAACCCCAGAGCCTCACGAAGCGCCGGATCCAGGCGGCACGTACGGAGCAGCATCTGCATCGAGCATGTTCAGCTACACCAACACTACTTCAGCAATTGTGCCAGGTGACATTTTGCGGTTTTTGTTCAACTGGGAGCGCCCCTCAGGCTGCATCATTCCCAGGTCACACGGGCCTGTCCCTGCGATGTGTATCCTTTTATATCTCAGCTCACCTTGTTCGGGGCGCCCCTCGGGCTGCATCATCCCTAGGCCGCACAGGTCCGTCCTTGTGGCATGTATCTACCTCGCATTTTACCTGAGCTAGTGTTACCATCTCTATTAGCTGCATTTGAATCGCTCGTCTATTTGACCATCACCCCTTCGTGTCTCCTTCGCTACCTAATGGACTTCCGCTCATCTTGCAACAGGGGCTGCATACGTTGGCACAACGCTTGTGCTCGGGTCCGTTCCTGCAACGCAAAGAAACCTGAGGGACCGTGCTCTGACCCGCGGCCCGCTCCGCAAGCGTCACCTCACCAGGTCCTCGGTGCCTTCGTCTTCCTGCAGAATTATTGGAATCCCAGCGCGGGCGCGGCCCTAAGTCATTCTGCTGCAGGCTAACCCACGGGAGTCTCAGGAGCACGGCGACAGGTAGTCCCGCCGGTCTCCCGTCCTCACGTAATTCGCTTGTGCGTTAAAGGTGGGGTTCCCTGATCATCGCGTCTCAAGGGCTCTTACCGACTCTCCAGCCCTCACCCCTTGGCCTTGACCACGGCATCGCGACCTGGCATACCAACGGTGGCTGAGCATCGCTCGAGGGTCGGGACCCGAGGACGTAGAGCGTCAAGAAGGATGGGAGAAGGGGAGGCCGACTCAGAGAGCTCGTGCCAGTTCGTGCGTCAAGGGGGACCCTTGGGCATCACGACCCAAGGGCCTAACTGGTCCCGTAGCCCCTTACTCCCTGGTCTTGTCCTGGTTTCCGTTCAAGGCCAGCAGCGGGTGAGGTACGCGCGGGGCCGGGCCGTGCCGACGCAGAACATCAAGGCATGAGTCCAACATTCCCTTCCCAAGGGCCGTTCGTACGTCAAGGGGGACCCTTGGGCATCGCAACTCAAGGGCCTAACTGGTTCCATAGCCCCTCACTCCCTGGTCTTGTCCTGGTTTCCGGTCAAGGCCAGCGGCGACTGAGGTACGCGCGGGGCTGGGCCCTGCCGACGCAGAACTCTGGGACCATCGGGGAGGAAATCGCAAATTCTCAGCCTCGCGACATCGAAAACAAACCAGGCGCGCAGATTGGAGAATCACCTCATGCTCATCAAGATAAGTCGTTAACTCCTTGGTTCCCCATCCTCACTCGCAGAACGGGATTTGGTAGTCGCCGTCAGCAATGCCGCCTCGCTTTTTTAACCTCCGAGAGCCGCTTGCACACCAAGGGGGGCCTCTTGAGCATCGGGCCTCAGGAGATCTTACCGGACCTCGGGCCGCTCACCTCCTGGCCTTGACCACGGCATCGCGACCTGGCATACCAGCGACAACTGCAGCTTGCCTTGAGACTGGGGCCTGTCGGCGTAGAGCACTATGCAACCGAAAGGGTAAAAAAGGGGCGATATTGCTGAAACGAGACTCGCGAGTAGGGTGTGCTAGCAAGAACAGCAAGATAGAAACAAAAGCATTACAAGTTCTTTACATACCCCCGTGGGGATACCGTGCGTGAGGCCGCAAAGTGATATGATGTGTTACAGGCTAGACCTGTGTGACTTAGGATCGAGGTCCCGACAGCTTCACTTATATCTTTTGGAGTAGTTTGTCATTTACTCACGTGATTCACGTATATCCTATGAGTAAATGGTTGAATGAATTGAATATCATAAATCTGAATTTATATATGTTTCATATGCTTATACCATCGGGAGTAATGACTTCACACAGAATAAGTATAGGTAGTAAACTTATTGAAAGTTAGCAAACGCAGAATTGGTCACTTGAACAATTCATGAAAGAATATTGAAGGAAGAGATATTTCACATATAAATATACTATTTTGGACATCTTTTGTAATTGTGAGCACTCATTAAAATATGACATGCTAAAAGGTTGATGTTGGACAAGGGGAAGACAACTTAATGGGTTATGTTTTCCTATATCCGAAACATTATATTGTCTTAGATCATCGAACATGTTGGGCTTGCCTTTCCCTCTCATGCTAGCCAGATTCTTTGCACCAAGTAGAAATACTACTTGTGCTTCCAAACATCCCATAAACCAGTTTTGCCATGAGAGTCCATCATACCTACCTAAGGATTGAGTAAGATCCTTCAAGTAAGTTTTCATCGGTGCATGCAATAAAAATTGCTTTCTAAATATGTATGATCTATTAGTGCGAAGAAAATAAGCTTTATATGAACTTGTGATAGGGAAGAAATAAAAGCGACGGACTGCATAATAAAGGTCTTTATGACAAGCGGCAATATAAAGTGATGTTCTTTTGCATTAAGATTTTGTGTATCCAACCATATAAGCGCATGACAACCTCTGCTTCCCTCTACGAAGGGCCTATCTCTTACTTTTATCTTCTACCCTTATACAATAGTCATGGTGATCATCACCTTTCCTTTTTACACTTTTCCTTTGGCAAGCAGTTTGTGTTGGAGCGATCCGAATATATATATCCACTTGGATGTAGGTTTTCATAAATTATTATTGTTGACATTACCCTTGAGGTAAAAGGTTCGGAGGCGAAACTATAAGCCCCTATCTTTATCTGTGTCCGATTAAAACTTTGAACCCATAAATATCACATGAGTGTTAGCAATGGTGAAAGATTAAGTGATAGTTGAGTATGTGGAGTTTGCTGAATCAAAGCTCTTACATAGACCCTTCCCAAAAATAAGATGAGTTGCAATTGTTTGATGACTAAGAGCACTGTTTGTTAGTTTTCAAGTTAATGATTTATACTTTAACATGTGAATAGCTTGTTACTTGATCATGAAAAGTTTTATGAAATGAGCTACTGTTATGACACATAAAGATGCTAGAAAAGGTGATTGAAATTATCATTGATCAAACTTGTGCACCTGCTAGCATTCACACTTCATAAACTATTTCTTTTATCATTTACATACTCGAGGACGAGCAGGAATTAAGCTTGGGGATGTTGATACGTCTCCAACGTATCTATAATTTATGAAGTATTCATGCTATTATATTATCCATCTTAGATGTTTTATATACATTTATATGCTATTTTATATGATTTTTGGGACTAACCTATTGACCTAGAGCCCAGTGCCAGTTTCTATTTTTTCCTTGTATTTGAGTTTTACAGAAAAGGAATAACAAACTGATTCCAATTGACGTGCCAATTTTTGATGATTTTTTATGGACCAAACAAAGCCCCTGGAGTAAAAGAGTTGGGCCAGAAGAGTCTCGGGTTGTCCACGAGGGTGGGGGCGTGCCCATCCCCCTGGGCGCGGGCCCCTATCTCGTGGAGGACTCGGAGACCCCCTGGATGTGAGACTGACGCCACAAATTCCTATAAATACAGAAACCTCCAAAAAATAACCTAGATCGGAAGTTCCGCCACCGCAAGCCTCTGTAACCACGAGAAATCAATCTAGGCCCTCTATGGCACCCTGCCGGAGGGGGCCATCATCACCGAAGGCCATGGAGGAGGATCCCGGAGGGGCCATCATCGCCATGAAGGCCAAGGACCAGAGGGAGAACCTCTCCCCATCTAGGGGGGGCATGGAGGAGGAAGCACAAGGGGGAGAACCTCTCCTCCTCTCTCTCGGTGGCACCGGAGTGCCAGTGGGAGGGGAATCACCGCCACAGTGATCGTCTTCATCAACATCACCGTCATCATCTCTTTTACGCGGTCCACTCTCCTGCACCCCGCTGTAATCCCTACTTGAACATGGTGATTTATGCCACATATTATGATCCAATGATGTGTTGCCATCCTATGATGTTTTGAGTAGATATCCTTTGTCTTTGGGTTGATTGATGATCTAGATTGGTACGAGTTGTATGTTTTATTTTGGTGTTGTCCTATGGTGCCCTCCGTGTTGCGCAAGAGTGAGGGATTCCCGCTGTAGGGTGTTGCAATACGTTTGTGATTCTCTTATAGTGGGTAGCTTGACTGGCAGAAGCATAAACCCGAGTAAGTGGATTGTTGCGTATGCGATAAAGGGGACTTGATGCTTTAATGCTATGGTTGGGTTTTACCTTAATGATCTTTAGTATTTGAGGATGCTTGCTAGAGTTCCAATCATAAGTGCATATGATCCAAGAAGAGAAGGTATGTTAGCTTATGCCTCTCTCTCATATGAAATTGCAATGCCGACTACCGGTCTTGTTAACAATTGCCTAGGAAAATTCCGCACACTGATCCATCATTATTCCACACTCGCTATTTATAATATTTAGTAATATATTTTAACTTTATGATAACAACACCTACTTTTATATTTTAGCTCTCCGATATCATGCAAAGTTATCCTCTTCATACCCACAACGTAGTTTTATTTCTCGTTTCTAGTTGGAAACAAACGTTCGGTGTACGTAGAGTCGTATCAGTGGCAGATAGGACTTGAGAGAATATTGATCTTACATTTAGCTCCTTGTGGGTTCGACACTAAATACTCATCACTTCCACCATTGGGAATTTCTATGATGATTCCCTGCACTTTGGGACCATCATCGGGCCCCTCCATCGCCAGAGGGGGGCACAAGCTTATCGGGACATCGCATGCACCTCACCTATGACCTGGGGCGGGTGTGAGGAGCAGAACGGTGGCGCGCCCCTGCAGGCGCTGTCCAGCAGTTCGGCGATGCGTTCCAGTAGCACGTCGCGGCCTCCCTCGGCCAGCCTGCATCGTAACAGCTCTCGCACCACGATGAGCGCAGCCCTCATGTTCGCCTGCTCCCGTCGGGTGTGTGGTGCTATTGTTGTAGCGTAGTTCAAGGACCGCACCGCGGAGCATGGGCGTCGCGATGCTGCGGTGCAGGTCGCCGATCCTCACCGCCCGCGGCAGGTGGTGTTAGGCAGCGCGAGGGATGCCTGAAGTGCGGAGTTGAGGCCGTCATGGGTGGACGATGGTGCCCGCGCGGGCCAGGCGGCCAAGCGGTCGACCTGAACCCCCTGGTCGTCGGCCATCGGGACTGCTGAGTGGTAACGAACAGGACGGCGGAAGAGGAGATCCGGCGCACCCCTACCTGGCGCGCCAAATGTCGGATCTTTGGTTCCGGCAAAACCCTTGTGGTTCGAACACTGGGGTGCGCACGAAGATCTTTCCTTCCGCCCTACCTCGTCTACTCGCCGATCCCTAGGCCTAGCTCGATGAACTCGAAGAACAAGGGACACAAAGGTTTATACTGGTTCGGGCCACCGTTGTGGTGTAATACCCTAATCCAGTGTGGTGTGGTGGATTGCCTTATAGGCTGAGGAAGAACTAGTACAATGGAAGAACAGCCTCCTGAGGAGAGGTGTTCTTGCACTCAGATGAGCTTGCTGGTGTGTCTCTTCTTGGCCCTAGATCTGATTGCCCCATATGGTGGTGGCTAGTCCTATTAGTAGAGGCCCGGGTCCTCTTCCCAAATATTGAGCGGAAAGGGATCCCACAATAGCCAAATTTGAAGGGGGGCAACTAGGACAAGCTATCCTGACAAAAGGTGGTCTTCGTCTGCCAAAGGCTCTGGTGGTGACGCCACCGTGGGCTCCGCGATGACCTCTGCTCTGCCGTCCTGCTGGTCTTGGTCTTGTTGCACCGATATGGAAACCTTTGCCTGATGCCTCAGGACTCCTTGCCTGCACCTGCCCCTTTAGCGCCAAAGAGGAAACTGGCATCATGTGCCCACTGGTGCCCTCCTAGCCTTGGTCGGCACTGCTCACGTCACGAGGACCTCGCGACGTGCCCCTTGCCTTGATATCTCCGCTCCTCGGGAGCTAGCCTAGTCAGGCCGCCCCAGGGGAGGTCTTGCATCGTCCGCCTCGCGAGGCTTGGCCCTCGCGAGGGTCTTGAGTGGTAGCTGACGAGGTTGGGCCGTACCAGGCCACTGGATGAGCCACGCCCTGGGCCGCAGGCAGGCAAGTCTGGGTACCCCCGTTCCTAGGACACCGACAATGAGGATAAACCTGCAAGCAAAGTTCAGATGGTTTATGTTGCCTGTTCTATACTCAAAAGTTTGCTCAGACCAGCATTAATTTTAGCAAGAAGTACCACCGAGTGAACACCACTTACCAGTATGTACCCTAGGTAATTAAAGTGTGTCGATGGATGACATTAGCTGTGTTGTCTCAATCATTTGGATGCGTAAACATGCTGAACTTGTGTGTATCTGAATCTTTTTGTGAATGTTAGCTATGAATATTGGCTTGTGATCTATGAATTATTTGGATGCATAGACATGTTGTACTAGTCTATACATGAATCTTTTGAGTTGTTGATTGTGGATCTTGGCTATGAATATGAATGTATCATGTGAACCTGAGTTTGATCTGAATGTTTACCTTTTCTGTTGTACTTGTGTGTGAACTTGTTAGAATGTATATTGTGGGATTGACATAATGCACACTCTCGGATTGTGACGTGCCCAAACCAGCCGCACAGCCAGACTGCCAGCTGCTGCTCAGGGGCCGGCGGCGCTGCCTCGCGTCATGCCCCACGCCCCCTATTAAATCCAGTTCGCTCCGTTCCCCAACCGCTAGCACGGGATGGAAGTTGCGTCTTCTTTCCCCTAGCATTGTCGGGGGATTGAAGAAGGGCGGCATCTAATCCACCATCGGCGATGGTTGCCTGTCCAAGTGATTTTCAGAGAAGAAAGTACAAGTTTCAGTTTCATATAAGAAAGTCCATGTTTCAGTGGCAGAGCATTTAAATCAGCACACACTTTTCAAACATGGATAACAGAATGTTGGAAACATTAGTGATGGTCGAAACTAGAACTAACAACAAGTTAACATCATGCTGATCAACATTCATGTATGGCACATGTTCATATGACGCACAGTCAAAAATATATGTTTTTTTAAAAATGCCAACACAATGTTGAGTGTGCGAAAAACTGGGTAAACTAGGGACAAAATTTTGGCAAGTGGTGGAGGTGGTGTGTATAGATGACATGGCGTGACCCACATGTTAGTAATAGATGAGGCAAAAAATTATATATTTTTCTATTGCACCATTTGCAATTGAATTCGGACGGTACTGCTTTTGGGTGATACGGCTCTAGCGCCCGGGCTACTGCAAGTATGTTTGAAATAATGAAGGCTCTCTTTTTCACTTCTCTAAGGCATCTTCCCCGACTCTAGTTTGTTCCCGTATGTGTCCATGATGTCCTCCTCTGGCTTTGTGCGCTATCCGCGACGTCACCATCTTCCGTTGTCAACATGCTCAACAAACGAGAGGAATCTCGAGAGGACTGTACGTCCAGAGGCTGACAGTCGGGACCCACCATGTCCATGGCCGTACGCAAGCAAGTTACTCATTTGAAAAAAAATGCTTCTTCCTAATTGTATAGTGCGCTTTGGGCCCATGGGTTTGTCAACCTAGTAGTCAATAAACAAAATAAATTTACAATGAAGACTGTCATCAGCGAGTTTTTTTTTGGGTATCGGGGATCTAGCAGGTATACTTTTCAGAGTGCTCAGCCCACGACATGCGCAGCCCACGACATACCGACACAGTGGTTTCAACTTGTTTTATGAGCCCCATCATGTATGTACCGGCGTATGGGCCTCCCATCCAAGGTTTTATTTTTTCCTAAAATCGGTAGCCCAATTTATCTTTTTTAATAAAACGTAGATCTCTGTTTTTTCTATATATAAGAATAAGAATGCCAGGTCCAATTTATGTTTTCTTTTCTAACCACATTATATATATATATATATATATATATATATATATATATATATATATATATAATTGTATAATAGAAACTTATATATACATTATAATAACATCCCACATCTTATTAACTTATGAAAATAAATGTTTAACAGAAGTTGGCAAGGGATATCATGGTTGTTTTTTACTCTAAGGCAACGTAAATCCCGGTGATTGCGCACGAAATCTTGCGAAGATTTAAGGACCAATGTAATAATAACACACTCATTTTTATTTTGAGCAATAACTCGCTAATTTCCTATTTATCTATATAATATAATGTCCAGCTCCAGTTTAATTTTTGATACTAATTGCTACGTCTAACCTAATATTATCTTTACTACAAGCCCATCAAATTTGTGTATTTCAAGAAAGTGCAAATGGGTCGTGATTTCTTAGAACAAGTGAAATTGGCTTAACTGACGCTACGCTATTTGTTCACCCAGCCCAGCCAATTGACTGTAAATTCTAGAAAACATGGGTTAAATATGTGCCACATTTTTGCAGGGTGACTTGTGCGCCAATAGGTTGAAGCCTGTGGCAGGCGTTGTCAACTTAGTCAACAAATCATTCTGACATCCATAGCCATTGGATATATATCCAACGGCCGGCATGCAATTTCAATCTCATCTTCTTCCTCCAGCGCCACTGGTATCGCCTGCTCCGGCCTCTAGCGTCTAGTGCTACCTCTTGAGCTTGTGTTGTATTCCCTCGGAGAGGAAAGGGAGATGCAGCACAGTAGCGTAAGTATTTCCCTCAGTTTTTGAGAACCAAGGTATCAATCCAGTAGGAGACCACGCGCCAGTCCCTCGCACCTACACAAACAAATAAGAACTTCGCAGCCAACGCGATAAGGGGTTGTCAATCCCTTTCTGGTCACTTACGAGAGTGATATCTGATAGATATGATAGTTTATATTTTTGTATTTTTGGTTTAATAAAACAGCAAATAAACAACGGCAAAAAAAATAACGGGAAAGTAATATGATAGAGATAGACCCGGGGGCCAATGTTTTCTCTAGTGGCTTCTCTCATGATAGCGGTATTCTACGGTGGGTAAACAAATTACTGTCGAGCAATTGATAGAAAAGCGAATAATTATGAGACTATCTAGGCATGATCATTTTATATAGGCATCACGTCCGAGACAAGTAGACCGACTCATGCATGCATCTACTACTATTACTCCACACATCGACCGCTATCCAGCATGCATCTAGTGTATTGACTTCTTACGAACAGAGTAGCGCCTTAAGCAAGATGACATGATGTAGAGGGATAAACTCAAGCAATATGATGAAAACCCACAATTCATCGGATCTCGACAAACACACATAATGAGCACACATAAAAAGTTCAGAGAAGAACCAAATATCTTTCATAGATAACCTTGATCATAAACCCACAATTCATCGGATCTCGACAAACACACCGCAAAAAGAGATTATATCGAATAGATCTCCTCGAAGACCGAGGAGAACTTTGTATTGAGATCCAGAGAGAGACAAGAAGCCATCTAGATACTAGCTATGGACCCGAAGGTCTGTGGTAAACTACTCACAACTCATGGTGAGGGCGATGACGATGATGATGAAGGCCTCCGTGATGGATCCCCCTCCCGGAACAGGCTCCAAGATGGGATCTCCACGGGAACAGCAGCTACGGCGGTGGAATTAGGGTTTTCTCTCTACGTACGGAGTTTCTGGGGTATGTAGGCATATATAGGAGGAAGAGGGGCACCAGGGGCCACGGGGCCTGCCCTCGAGGCAGGGGGCGCTCCCTGGGAAGGGGGGCGTGTCCCCCACCCTCGAGGGTGGGCCCCCTGTCCTCTGGCTTGGCTCCGAAGTTTATCTCGCGTGATTTCCTCCAAAAATATCTCATGCGAAGGTTTCATTCTGTTTGGACTCCTTTTGATATTCATTTTCTGCAAAACCCTAAAATAGGCAAAAAAACAGCAATCTGGACTGGGCCTTTGGGTTAGTAGGTTAGTCCCAAAAATGATATAAAAGTGAATGATAAAGCCCATTAAACATCGAAGACATCATAAATAATAGCATGGAACAATCAAAAATTATAGATACGTTGGAGACATATCAAGCATCCCCAAGCTTAATTCCTGCTCGTCCTCGAGTAGGTAAATGATAAAGAAAGAATTTTTGATGCGGAATGCTAACCAATATAGTTTTTCATTGTAATTGTCTTAATTGTGGCATGAATATTCAGATCTGAAAGATTCAAGATAAAATTCTATATTGACATAAGAAATAACAATACTTCAAGCAATACTAACAAAGCAATCACGTCTTCTCAAAATACTATGGCTAAAGAAAGTTATCCCTACAAAATCATATAGTGTTGGCTATGCTCCCTTGCTATCACACAAAATATTCATATCATGCACAACCCTAATTTTAACCAAGCATTTGTTTTCATGCTCTATCTTTTCAAACCTTTCAACTTTCACGCAATACATGAGCGTGAGCCATGGACATAGCACTATGGGTGGAATAGAGGTGGTTGTGGAGAAGACAAAAAGAGGGAGATAGTCTCACATCGACTAGGCGTATCAACGGGCTATGGAGATGCCCATCAATAGATATCAATGTGAGTGAGTAGGGATTGCCATGCAACGGATGCACTAGAGCTAAATATGAATGAAAGCTCAACAAAAGAAACTAGTGGGTGTGCATCCAACTTGCTTGCTCACGAGGACCTAGGGCATCTGAGGAAGCCCATCATTGGAATATACAAGCCAAGTTCTATAACGAAAATTCCCACTAGTATATGGAAGTGACTAAACATGAGACTCTCTACAATGAAGAACATGGTGCTACTTTGAAGAACAAGTGTGGAAAAAGATAGTAGCAATTGTCCCTTTTTTTTCTTTTTTTTCTTTTTTTTCTTTTTTTTCTTTTCCCTATTTTTTGGGCCTTTTTTTTCTTTGGCCTTTCTTCTTTTTTTTTCTTTTTGCGGAGGGGCTTTATAGATTCAGCCTTTCCTCCCATGGGACAATGTTGTATAAATGATGATAATCACACTTTCATTACAACACAAGATTACAACTCGATACTACAACAACAAAGTATGACTCTATATGAATGCCTCCGGCGGTGTACCGGTATGTGCAATGAAACAAGAGTGACATGTATAAAAATTATGCATGGTGGCCTCGCCACAAATACGATGTCAACTACATGATCATGCAATGGCAATATGACAATATGACGTGTGTCATATAAACGGAACGATGGAAAGTTGCATGGCAGTATATCTCGGAATGGCTATGGAAATGCCATGATAGGTAGGTATGGTGGCTATTTTGAGGAACAATATGGTGGCTGTTTTGAGGAAGGATATATAGTGGGTTTATGGCACCGGCGAAAGTTACGCGGTACAAGAGAGGCTAGCAATGGTGGAAGGGTGAGAGTGCATATAATCCATGGACTCAACATTAGTCATAAGAACTCATATACTTATTGCAAAAATCTACGAGTCATCAAAACAAAGCAATCAACGCATGCCCCTAGAGGGGAGGTTGGTAGGAGTTAACCATCGCGCGCCCCCGACCTCCACACAAAGGTTGACACTCTACAAATACCTCGTGCTTTAACTTAGTCACACAACGGTTCACCATACGTGCATGCTATGGGAATCACTAATCTTAACACAAATATTTCTCAATTTCATAATTACTCCACTAGCATGACTCTAATATCACTATCCCCATGTCTCAAAACAATTATCAAGCATCCAACATCTCTTTCTACTAAATGCACTTGGTGTGAAAAAAATTACTACATGATATTGGATGTTTATCATGTGAAGACTAGTTTCTCTAGCCTAAACACTTTACCATGCTGTTTTAATAGACTCTCAAATAGATCTAAGTGAAGCATGAGAGTTCAACAATTTCTACAAAATATTACCACCACCGTGCTCTAAAAGATATAAGTGAAGTACTAGAGCAAAAACTATTCAACTCAAAATATATAAGTGAAGCATATAGAGTGTTCTAACAATTTCTAGGGCATATTTAACTCTCTCAAATAGGTGTGTCCAGCAAGGATTATTGTGGCAAACTAACAAGCAAAGACTCAAATTATACAAGACGCTCCAAGCAAAACACATAACATGTTGCGAATAAAAATATAGCTCCAAGTATAGTTACCGATGGATGAAGACGAAACAGGGGATGCCTTCCCGGGGCATCCCCAAGCTTAGGCTTTTGATTATCTTGAATTTTATTGGGGTTCCATGGGAATACCCAAGCTTGGGCCCTTGCTACTCCTTGTTCCATAGTCCATCAAAGCAATACTCAAAACTTGAAAACTTCACAACACAAAATTTAGACAAAAATTCTCGTGAGCTCCGTTAGTAAGAGAAAGCAAACCACCACTCAAAAGTACAGCAAGGAATTCATTCATTGTTTATATTGGTGTTAAACCTACTGTACTCCAAGTTCTCTATGGTTCATATCCTCCAATATTACTCATAGATGCATCGGAATAAGCAAACAACACACGAAAAACAGAATCTGTCAAAAACAGAATAGTCTGTAGTAATCTGCTGGGTTCGCCTACTTCTGGAACTCCAAAAAATTCAAACTAAATTCATAAATTTGCGCAATTTTTCTACCAATCAGCAGCAAAAAGAATCAACTAAAAATCACGCTCCAGTAAAATTTGAAGACTACTTTAGCAAGCGCTAACGATTCTGTTTTTCACAGCAAGATCATATAAACTTCACACAATTCTTACCAAAGGTTCTACTTGGCACAAACACTAAACAAAACATGAAAACACATCTAATCAGAGGCTAGATGCAATATTTATTCCCTAACAGCAACAAAAACAAAAAACATAAAATTGGGTTGCCTCCCAACAAGCACTATCGTTTTACGCCCCTAGCTAGGCACGATACAAGATAGATCTAGGTATTGCCATCTTTGGAAGGCAATCCATAAATGGCTCTCATGATAGATTCATATGGTAATTTGATTTTATTTCTAGGAAAGTGTTCCATGCCTTTTCTTAATGGAAATGGGAATCTAATATTTCCTTCCTTCATATCAATAATTGCACCAATCGTTCTAAGGAAAGGTCTACCAAGAATAATAGGACATGAAGGATTGCAATCTATATCAAGAACAATGAAATCTACGGGCACATAATTCCTATTGGCAACAATAATAACATCATTAATTCTTCCAATAGATTTCAATAGTGGAATCCGCAAGATGCAAATTTTAAGAGCAATCATCAAACTCATGGAACCCTAGCAAATCACACAAAGCTTTTGGGATAGTGGAAACACTAGCACCCAAATCACACAAAGCATAGCATTTATGATCTTTTATTTTTATTTTGATAGTAGGTTCCCGTTCATCATAAAGCTTTCTAGGTATAGAAACTTCCAACTCAAGTTTTTCCTCATAAGATTGCATCAAAGCATCAACTATATGTTTAGTGAAAGCTTTATTTTGACTATAAGCATGCGGAGAATTTAGCACGGATTGCATCAAGGAAATACAATCATTCAAAGAGCAATTATCATAATTGAATCCCTTGAAATCAAAAGTAGTGGATTCATCACTATGCAAAGTTTTAATCTCTTCAATCCCACTTTTAGCAATTTTAGCATCAAGATCTAAAAACTCCGAATTATTGGGACACCTTAAAGCAGAATCATCTCCAATCCTATTCTCATCAAGATTAATACTAGAAAACAAGGATCTAATAGGAGACACATCAATAACTTTCAGATCTTCATCTTTATTATCACGATAACTAGAAGAACACGATTTAATATAATCTTCTCTTTTGGCACGCATCCTAGTTGTTGCATTCATCAATGGAAATTCTCATGGCTTTGAGAGACTCATTGATATCATGCTTAGGTGGGATAGATCTAAGTTTCAAAGAATCAACATCAAGAGTAATTATATCCACACTTCTAGCCTATTCATCAACTTTAAGCAATTTCTCTTCAACCATAGCATTGAAATTCTTTTGCGAGATCATAAACTCCTTAACACTAGTTTCAAATTCAGAAGGCATATTTCCATAAGAGTTGTTGTAGGAATTACCAAAATTATTAGAGGAATTACTAGGAAAAGGCCTAGGATTAAAATTACCTCTATAAGCATTATTACCAAAAAAAATCTACCAACAAAATTCACATCCAAAGATTCATTGTTATTCTCAATCAAAGTGGATAAAGGCATATCATTAGGATCAGAAGAAGCACTCTTAGCGGCAAACAATTTCATAAGTTCATCCATCTTTCCACTCAAAACACTAATCTCTTCGATAGCATGCACGTTTTTACTAGTAGATCTTTCGGTGTGCCATTGAGAATAATTAACCATAATATTATCTAGGAGTTTGGTAGCTTCTCCTAAGGTAGTTTCCATGAAAGTGCCTCCGGCGGCCGAATCTAAAAGATTTCTAGAAGCAAAATTCAAGCCAGCATAAAAGTTCTGAATAATCATCCATAGATTCAAACCATGTGTAGGGCAATTACGTATCATTAATTTCATTCTCTCCCAAGCTTGTGCAACATGCTCATGATCTAGTTGCTTAAAATTCATAATATCGTTTCTAAGAGAGATGATCTTAGCAAGAGGGAAATACTTAGAGATAAAAGCATATTTGCACTTATTCCACGAATCAATACTATTTCTAGGCAAAGAGGAGAACCAAGTTTTAGCACGATCTCTAAGTGAAAACGGAAATAATTTCAATTTAACAATATCGTTATCCGTATCCCTTTTCTTTTGCATATCACACAAATCAACAAAGTTGTTTAGATGGGTAGCGGCATCTTCACTAGGAAGGCCGGAGAATTGATCTTTCATGACAAGATTCAACAAAGCAGCATTGATCTCACAAGATTCAGCATCGGTAATAGGAGCAATCGGAGTGCTAATAAAATCATTGTTGTTGGTATTGGAGAAGTCACACAATTTGGCATTGTTCTCAGCCATAGTGACAAGCAAGCAATCCAACACACACAAGCAAACAAGAAGCAAGCGAACGAGAAACACACGGCGGAAGAAGGGCGAATAAAACGGCAAAGATGAAGTGGGGGAGAGGAAAACGAGAGGCAAATAAATGTAATGCGAAGGATAAGGGTTTGTGATAGGTACTTGGAATATGACTTTTGCGTAAGCCTCCCCGGCAACGGCGCCAGAAATTCTTCTTGCTACCTCTTGAGCTTGCGTTGTATTCCCTCGAAGAGGAAAGGGAGATGCAGCACAGTAGCGTAAGTATTTCCCTCGGTTTTTGAGAACCAAGGTATCAATCCAGTAGGAGACCACGCGCCATCCCCTCGCACCTGCAAAAACAAATAAGAACTTCGCAGCCAACGCGATAAGGGGTTGTCAATCCCTTTATGGTCACTTACGAGAGTGAGATCTGATAGAGATGATAGTTTATATTTTTGGTATTTTTGGTTTTATAAAACAGCAAATAAACAACGGCAAAAGAAATTAACGGGAAAGTAATATGATAGAGATAGACCCGGGGGCCATAGTTTTCTCTAGTGGCTTCTCTCATGATAGCGGTATTCTACGGCGGGTAAACAAATTACTGTCGAGCAATTGATAGAAAATCGAATAATTATGAGACTATCTAGGCATGATCATTGTATATAGGCATCACGTCCGAGACAAGTAGACCGACTCCTACCTGCATCTACTACTATTACTCCACACATCGACCGCTATCCAGCATGCATCTAGTGTATTGATTTCTTACGAACAGAGTAACGCCTTAAGCAAGATGACATGATGTAGAGGGATAAACTCAAGCAATATGATGAAAACCCCATCTTTTTATCCTCGATGGAAACAATACAATACGTGCCTTGCTGCCCCTACTATCACTGGGAAAGGACACTGCAAGATTGAACCCAAAGCCAAGCACTTCTCCCATTGCAAGAACTATAAATCTAGTAGGCCAAACCAAACCAATAATTCAAAGAGACTTGCAAGGATATTATGAGCACACATAAAAAGTTCAGAGAAGAACCAAATATCTTTCATAAATAACCTTGATCATAAACCCACAATTCACGGGATCTCGACAAACACACCGCAAAAAGAGATTACATCGAATAGATCTCCTCGAAGACCGAGGAGAACTTTGTATTGAGATCCAGAGAGAGAGAAGAAGTCATCTAGTTACTAGCTATGGACCCGAAGGTCTGTGGTAAACTACTCACAACTCATGGTGAGGGCGATGATGATGATGATGATGAAGGCCTCCGTGATGGATCCCCCTCCCGGAACAGGCTCCAAGATGGGATCTCCACGGGAACAGCAGCTACGGCGGTGGAATTAGGGTTTTCTCTCTGCGTACGGAGTTTTTGGGGTACGTAGGCATATATAGGAGGAAGAGGGGCATCAGGGGCCACGGGGCCTGCCCTCGAGGCAGGGGGCGCCCTGGGAAGGGGGGCGCGCCCCCACCCTCGAGGGTGGGACCCTGTCCTCTGTCTTGGCTCCAAAGTTTATCTCGCGTGATTTCCTCTAAAAATATCTCCTGCGAAGGTTTCATTCCGTTTGGACTCCGTTTGATATTCCTTTTCTGCAAAACCCTGAAATAGGCAAAAAAAACAGCAATCTGGACTGGGCCTTTGGGTTAGTAGGTTAGTCCCAAAAATGATATAAAAGTGAATGATAAAGCCCATTAAACATCTAAGACTTCATGAATAATAGCATGGAACAATCAAAAATTATAGATACGTTGGAGACGTATCATCTAGCAGCTTTTCTTAGCACACATCACTATGAAGCGCTACCGCATCGCCGGCCAGGCTATCCCTCCACCGCTCCACACCTGTTATTATCGATCGACTATAGCCCTACTCCGCACCAGAACCAGTTAAACCTCGTACTCATCTCCCGTCTGCCATTCCAGTGCCATGCCTTCCCATCTTTTACTTTATGAATTACTTTTATGCAAGAGTCAAGAGTATGCTTTCTCATTCCAACCTCAACTATTCTTTAGTTGGCAAGCGTCATGTGGTGGGGAAAGATCTAAGCACGTATGGCCATTCAAATATATTTGATCATGAATTATTATTGTTGGCATTTATCTATATGATAAATAAGTTGGGAGGCGAACATTAAGCCCCTATCTTTCTCTGGCTTCGATGGATCTTATTTGTTCTAAAAATATGCTTTGACTAGTAGCAATCATGGAAGACTATATGATAGTTGAGTATGTGGAATTTCCTAAATCAAAGCTCTTACATAGACCCTTCCTGAAATAAGATGAATTGCAATTGTTTGATGACTGAGAACGCAGTTTTTAGTTTTCAAGAAAGTTTATGGTCTATACTTTAACATGTGAATAGCTTGCTACTTGATCATGAGAAGTTTTATGAGATGAGCTATTGTTTATGAGATATATTGATGCTAGAAAAAGTGTTTGGAATTATCATTGATCAAACTTATGCACTATGCTAGCATTCACACTTCATAAACTATTTCTTTTATCATTTACCTACTCGAGGACGAGCAGGAATTAAGCTTGGGGATGTTGATACGTCTCCAGCGTATCTATAATTTATGAAGTATTCATGCCATCTTTACAACAATTTAATATGGTTTTGGTATGATTTGATTAGAACTAACCTAGACTAATGTTGTTTTCAGCAGAACTACTATGGTGTCGTTTTTTGTGTAGAAATGAAAGTTCTCGAAATGGGATGAAAAATTATGATGATTTTTATGGACTAAAAGAGGCCCCCGAAGCACTGGAGCTGGGCCAGGAAGTGGACGAGGAGGACACAAGCCAGGGGCACGCCCTACCCCCCAGGGCGCGCCCCTACGGCTTGTGGGCCCCTCGAGTACCCCCTTCACATGAGACCAACGCCGAAAATTCTTATAAATACCCAAACCTCTGAAAAGAATCCTAGATCAGAAGCTCCGCCGCCGCAAGCCTCTATAGCCATGAAAAACCTCTCGGGGCCCCGTTCCGGCACTCTGCAGGAGGGGGAAATCATCACCGGAGGCCATCTTCATCATCCCGACAGCCACCATGATGAGGAAGGAGTAGTCCACCCTCTAGGCTGAGGGTTTGTACTAGTAGCTATGTGTTTTATCTCTCTCTCTCTCTTTCCCTCTCTCTCTCTCTCGTGTTCTTTATTTGGCACGATCTTGATGTACCGCAAGCTTTGCTATTATAGTTGAATCTTATGGTGTTCTTCACTCTCTACCTTGTGATGAATTGAGTCTTTTACTTTGAGGTTTTGTTATGTCGGATTGAATCTTTGGATGTGAGAGCATGTCACGCCCAAGATGCGATTCTATCCCGATCACATGACGAACTCGTGATTGTGGCACAACCGCATTTCGAGCGCTTAGCAAGATGGATATCATTACATCGTACCATTACATACATACATGGGGGATACATACAAGTCATACAATATCCACATGAATACAACACATTATACACAAGACATCCGACTACGGATGAAAAACATGAAAATCTCAACGACATCCATCCTGCTATCCCAGGTTGCCGACCAGGAACCTAACCCAAGACTGACGAAGAAGAAGAAGAAGGAACTCCAACACAAGTAAACAGTGCTCTCACGTCAAATCATCGAAAACCTGCACATGCAACTGTTGTTGTAGTATCTGTGAGCCACGAGGACTCAGCAATCCCATAACCATGGGTATCAAGACTAGCAAAGCTTAATGGGTATGGAGAGGTTAAGTGGTGAGGTTGCAGCAGCGGCTAAGCAATGTATGGTGGCTAACTTACGAGTACAAGAATAAGATGAGCATCTACGCGAACGGTCGCAAACTAGTAATGATCGCTAAGAGATCCTGAACTACCTATGAGTCAAACATAACCCCGCCGTGTTCTCTTCTGAAAGTGAAAAGAGACGATCGCGGTTACTCACACGGTTGTGTGTTTTATTTCGGATCCTCTGTCAAGTTTTCTACAACCGGACATTAACAAATTCCAATCTGCCACATAATCGCGGGCACGGCTTTCGAAAGATCATAACCCTGCAGGGGTGTCCCAACTTAGCCCATCACAAGCTCTCACGATCAGCAGAGGTAAAAAAACCCTTATCTTAGGGACAACCCGATCAGACTCGGAATCCCGGTGCACAAGACATTTCGACAATGGTAAAACAACTCCAACAAGACATCCCGGTGTGCCGACACCCTGATAGTAGCCGCGCGTATCTCATCTCAGGCCACGTCTAGATAGGTCAAGCTATGGGTAAAACCAGATACCTCGAGTTTCCCCGAGGTGGCCCCGCAGGCTACCCGTTGGGAACCAACACCATCGACACTGGCCCCCCTGTATGTAGAAGAATCCTCGGCTAGCACTAACTCCCTATGCAATTTAATTAATTAATTAAGTTTTTATTATGTTGCAAATTAAAACCAAAGTTGGGCCTTACTAGAGGAGTTTTATTCAAAGACGAACTGTCAAGGGGTCCCCATATACCCAACCGCGTTAGGAACGCAAAATCAAGGAACATAACACCGGTTTATCGGTTCTTAAGGCGACATGAGTGGAACAAAACACCGAGCAAAAGGCCAAGCCTTCCACCCATTTCCAAGTATATATGTGCATTAATTATAGTAATAGATGTTGTGATATTCCAACAACCAAGTTCCAACATGGAGCAATCTTCATCTTCACCTACAACTAACAACGCTATAAGAGGGGCTGAGCAAGCGGGTAACATAGCCAAACAACGGTTTGCGGGGAAGGTGTCAAAGGTTAGAGGTTTCATGGCAACAAGGAGGGGCTGACAATAAAAGATAGGTAGCGCGACATATAGCGATAGCATCGAGACAACTAGCATGGCAATGATAGTAATGAGATCCAAGGTGATGGTCATCTTGCCTGAAATCCCACAAGGAAGAAGAACGATTCAATGAAGAAGACGAAGAAGAAGCCACGAAGACGAACGAGCATAGTCGAATGAATCCTCACGATCGCAACAAAACAAGCACTAACGAGAAGAAGCAAGCAACTTAGTAAACACCCAACACATAGACAAGACATGATTCTCAACTAAGTATGATGCATGACAAGGCTACATGATGTAAAACATGGCAAGAGATGAAGCATACAAGAACATCACTCAAAGCATGTTTAAATGAGGCCGGAAACAACATATAACAATTCCGGTAAGTCCTCATATGCACATTTCGAAATTGGTCTAGAACTGAACAAACATTAAGTTTAAGTTGTTAAACAGCAAGTTAACATGCACCATGATGATCTACTCAAAATTCTAGTCAGGTTGCATATAAAGTTCATTTAATTTAGAGCTACGGCCTAGAAGATATGGGCAAAACAAGTGAAACATGTCATCGATGCAAAACGCATCCAAACATCAAGCAAACACACTCCAAACAGGTTTATAACATGTTATTATGCATCTACATGCAAAAACACACAAGTTTCATAAATAGCACGCTCAAAACGGAGCAACGGTTCATCACATACACACGAAGCAAGTTTGAAACACAATCAGCCCAAAACAACAAGTAGGCATATAGTTGACATCAAAACAACATGATAAAATAGCATTTCATGGCATCAAAGGGCATGGCAAGCATGTACATGTCAAGCACTATAAGCATGATCACTGAGCTACTAACAAACACCACTAGAACATACTCAAAACATCATGGCAAGATTGCAAAAGATAATTGTTTCACAGACTTAGTGAAATAAACTGAACATGGCAGCAACAATGACAAGTAGGCATGTTTGCGAGGTTGTGCAACTCATCTCAAAGCATATCATGGCATGTGAATATAACCAACAGCAAGAAGACATGTTTATAAAGCTACTCGTAGCAAGTACATGGTCATAGGATGCATATAACACTAGCTATTCACATGGCAAAACTGAACTTACTGTTAACAGGCTGACAGAAACATTTTATAGCAATTTGATAGCAAGAAATAAACAAGCTACATCAACTTATAATTGTAAACAAGGAATGGATGGATAGAGCATAACATGGACTTCAATACATAGTCATTGGATATCCCAAAGAAAGCATGGATTTGACTAGGGCATCAAGCAAACATGGCATCACAATATAACAGTTTTAGACTTAGCAGTTTTTCAACAAGTGTAAGAAATCAGCAAACAACGAGTAGGCCACTTAACAAGCTTGTTCCACTCACCACAAGGCATATCATGAAAATTGGATTGCACCACAGCAAAGATGGCATGATTGTGCTCCTAACACATGTTGACATGTAGCTCAAACAAAAAACACACATAAAGACATGAAAAGACAAATCAGCATCTTATAACAGTTTTTAACACTTAACAGCAACATGCACTTTTGCAACAGAGATAAACATGGCAATATGGCACCTAACATGAATGCAACAGCAACCATCATGTAGAGCTCTTCACAATGAACATTTTGACATATCACACACTCCATTTGGACCAACATGCACAAAGATAGAACCTCACAAACATGCTAACATATTGTTGACAGACAACAAGGACTTGACACTAACATCACATAGCAGTTTTGCAACGAATATTAAGGCAACAGGATGAACAGTAACATGCATACAAATGCAACTAACATGTAGAGCACTCCGAGACGAACATTTTGACATATTATATGCTCCATTTGGGTCTACGTGCACAAAGTTACAACCACACAAAGTATGCAACATGTTATGAATTTCTGGGGACTTAGAAAATAAAAAAACCTCGGGGCTGACTAGGCGGACATTGTCCGGGTCCAGGGCGGACATGTCCGTCGGTGCTGGATCGCAGGCCCACTGGCAATGACACATGGCGAGAGGGAGGTCAGACATGTTCGGGCTCCAGGCGGACATGTCCGGCTCGGCAGAGGAGGACCGGCGATGGTGGCTTGTCCGGCGACGAGGGAAGGCGGAGCTCGCCGGGATCGAGCGGATCCGGAAGGGGCGTCACGGGGGCGGCGGATCCGGGCGTCTCCGGGTCGGATCTGGCGGGAGGCGAGCCTGGGACAGCGAGGCAGAGGCCGGCGGCGCGAGTCCGGCAGGTTGCGGGGCGAGGTCGCTGGCAGGAGGAGCTCCGGCAGGGCGGTGCTCGGGCATATGCGCGCGGTCGGTGGTGAGGTCGGGGGTGCGGGGCGACGACGGCGACAGGGCGCGGGTCCGGCGACCGCACGGAGGCGGCGGCGCGGTGGCGCACTCCGAGACAGCGGCGGGACGGCGCTAGTCCGGGAGGAGCGCTCGGGGTGGAGGAGCGCAGGGCGCGGGCGGGCGGAGCGGGCCCGCGGGCGCGGCGGCCGGCCTGGATGCGGCCCGGGGCGGGCTCCAGATGGCCCCGGCGGGCTGGCGGCGAAGTGGGGGCTGGAGGGGGCGCGTGGCAGGCGCTGGTTGGGCGCGGGCGGCGGCTGGCTGACGTGGCGGCGGCGCTGGGTGGAACTGGCTTCGACAAGTGGCGGCCAGGGCTTGGGCAGGCACGGAAATGGAGGTGGTGGGAGGCCAGAGGTAGGGGAAGGGTTAGGAGATGCCAAATTTTGCATGGGGGTGTTTATATAAGGAAAAGGACTAGGGTTAGGGGAGTTTGGGGGCTTTTTGCGCCCTCCGATGATGGTCGGACGGCTCTGGTCGGAGGAGGGGTTAGGTTGGGCCTAGGTGGGCTATGTAGGAATGAGTTGGGCTGCATGGAGAGAAGAGAGAGAGAGGCCCGCGGGGGTTTTTGGAGACCGAAAACGTCCGACGTTTGTCCGGCTATATTGCCGCTATCGGTTTAACGGTTGGGCTATCAAACGAGCTTCGAATGCGATGAAATTTGACAGGCGGTCTGT
The DNA here is from genome assembly GCA_902687465.1 of Secale cereale. Taxonomy (NCBI): domain Eukaryota; kingdom Viridiplantae; phylum Streptophyta; class Magnoliopsida; order Poales; family Poaceae; genus Secale; species Secale cereale. The sequence goes on from LR738710.1 coordinate 514,672,719, forward strand.
CTACACTATAATAAGACCACACGCCAAGTTTCATCCCATTCCGAGAACATTTTCTGGCCACTTACAAAATAAATATTCGGAGGTGCCGCGAGCGCGTGCGAGCGTATCTGGGCTCAGAGCGGACAACGGAAAGGACGGGCGGACTCGGACGGATGCAAGTTTTGAAAACAATGCATATGGAATGCACATGATGACATGGCAAAGTGCAACACGCGAGCAAATCACATGGCAACGGCAGCGAATAACTAGAAGACACCTGGCGCATCGGTCTCGGGGCGTCACAGAGCACTTGATGTATGTCTTGTAATGGGATATCCGTGGTGACAATGGGATTTTCTATTGATCCACTTGATGTATGTTTTGGTAATCAACTTGCGGATTGCCGTGGTGACATTGGGGTAATCTATGATAGGGGTTGGTACGCGTTTTCATATTCCTTTCTCTGATAGAAATCTCGGGATTCTCTTGAAGTTCTTTGTGTTGGATTGAATATTATGAATCTGAAATTGTGTGATGCATATAGTATAATTGACCCACGGATACTTGCGGTGACATTGGAGTATCTAGGTGACATTAGGGTTGATTGATGTGTGTCATGTGGTGTTATTTTAGTATAAACTCTAGGGTTATTTGTGACACTTATAGGAATATCCCAATAGATTGATCAGAAAGAATAACTTTGAGGTGGTTTTGTACCCTACAAGCAATTTCATCCTATGTTCTCTGCGATAGGAACTTTGGAGTGATTTGTCATTGCACATTGAGGAATTGTTATATGATCCAATTATGTTATCATTGTTGAGAGACTTTGCGCTACTGAAAGTATGAACCCTAGGCCTTGTATTCAAGCATTGCAATACCGTTTTTGCTCACTTTTACTACTTGTCACCTTGCTATTTTTATATTTTTATATTACAAAAAGCTATATCTACCATCCATACTACACTTGTATCACCATCTCCTCGCCGAACTAGTGCACCTATACAATTTACCATTGTATTGGGTGTGTTGGGGATACAAGAGACACTTTGATATTTGGTTGTAGGGTTGTATGAGAGAGACCATCTTCATCCTATGCCTTCCACGGATTGATAAACCTTAGGTCATCCACTTGAGGGAAATTTGCTACTGTCCTACGAAACTCTGCGCTTGGAGGCCCAACATGAGTCTACAAGAAGAAGGTTGTGTAGTAGACATTACCTAGCTCAGCTGCTCCAACGATGAAAGGGTTCACCACAGCAGGGATCCACCCTCCATACTATCTTTCGCCGCCTCATATCTTCTTCCCTGCCGTCGGCAGCCATGACAACTACATTACCATCATCAACTTAGCAGATGACCTTGAGTACTACACGGGTCTGCAAGAGAGGTCGCACTCTTTCGTGTCTGCTTACGTTATGCATCGCTTAATATGACATGCTACTTGATCGTCCTTTTCAACGATTAGACTCCAAGTCAGGTACAAACTAATGCTCAAAATTGAGTTTTTATATGGTTGCGGGGTACATATTGGGCAGCAATCAATAATATATGTCTACTATCTGGTTAATCTCGGGTGTCTACTATGAGTTTCATGTTGGGTGGGAAACAAACATTAAAGGAGCCATTATCTGTATTTTTTAAGTGAATCTATTATCTGCCTACTATCATTGGTTTTGGGTCTATCCACAGGTTGCTACCATCACTCTGGATTTGTGCATGCACTCCTTACATAATCTCACTATGTTTTATTCCTATGCATGTCAGTTATTGTACACAATGGTACTGAACATGTAGAGCAAAAGAGACAAGCCTTGCGCAGCAATGAAATTTCATGCAGACATCGCTCCATGGTGGGCGCAAAGCAACCCCCCATTCTAGACTATAATCAAGAGGAAGATAATTGTTCAGAGGGGGATTCAGAGGGAGCAGACTACTCCTATTT
>LR738710.1:514681608-514724868 GCA_902687465.1 Secale cereale
CAATGAGAACCAGCCTCCATGATGTGCCTGAATCAATCAATTGACCTGAACCAGGATTAAGAAACCATGTACAAAAAAGGGTGCAACAATTAAATACCCAAAGAGTGGCATGCTAGGCTAATTGGTGGTGGTTGTTGTTTTAGCAGCAGACATATAAAAATCTAAGGAGGATGGAGAGCATCAAGCTTACCAGGGGCAACGTGGTCGAGAAGCAAGGCTAGGTCAAGCAGCAAAGAACAACATCCCATTCTCCCCGTACAATACAATGGTCCTTTTCTTCAAACACATCTACAAGAGAAGAGCGCGGTAGATGTGAGTGCTGGGGATTAGAGAGAGAGAGAGAGAGATGGGGAAGATAAGACAGACCTTGTCAAGCTCACCGTAGAGCTACGTCCCGGGCGAGCAGAAGCACAAGGAGACAGAGAGGGAGAGGGAGCAAACAATATAGTAGAGAAGATATCAGGCATGATCTTGTGGACATAGGTGAACACGTATATTAAATAAAAGACGAATATATCTAACTTCTATAAATGAAAACATGAGCTATGTCATTCGTTAAAGAAAAAGGATTTTACAAACCAAGCTTGTACACAACAGTACAAAACCAAGCCAACAAATTGTTCTAGAATGAAGTAACTAATACTTGTCTCTTGAGCCAAAACACCAGACTATGACAACAAGCTAAACTGTGTAACTACTCCTGATTTAGTACATATACTTGCTATCTATTCCCTCCATCCCATAATATAAGAGCGTGTTTGAAAGTTTTGTAGCGTAAAAAGCGCTCTTATATTATGGGCCTTGATACGTCTCCAACGTATCTATAATTTTTTATTGTTCCATGCTATTGTTTATGATGTTTTGGATGTTTAATGGGCTTTGTCATACAGTTTTATATTATTTTTGGGACTAACCTACTAACCCAAAGGTCCAGTCCAGATTGTTGTTTTTTGCCTGTTTCAGGGTTTTACAGAAAAGGAATATCAAACGGAGTCCAAACGGAATGAAACCTTCGAGAGAGATATTTTTGGAGAAAATCACGCACGGGAGACTTGAGAACCATGGAGTAGGGGCACGTGGTGCCCACAAGGGTGGGGGCGCGCCCCCTGCCCAGGGCGCGCCCCCTGCCTCGTGGGTCCCACGTAAGGCCCCTGGTGCCCTCCTTCCTCCTATATAAGCCTACGTACCCCGAAACCATCAGACGAACAGAGATAACCCTAGTTCCACCGTCGTAACCTTCTACTCCCGTGAGAACCCATCTTGGGGCCTGTTCCGGAGCTCCGCCGGAGGGGGGATCTACCACTGAGTGCTTCTACATCATCATCATTGCCTCACCATGAGTTGTGAGTAGTTTACCACAGACCTTCGGGTCCATAGCTAGTATCTAGATGGCTTCTTCTCTCTATTTGGATCTCAATACAAAGTTCTCATCGGTCTTCGAGGAGATCTATTTGATGTAATCTCTTTTTGCGCTGTGTTTGTCGAGATCCGATGAATTGTGGGTTTATGATCAAGATTATCTATGAGAAATATTTGGTTCTTCTCTGAACTCTTTATGTGTGCTCATAATATCCTTGCAAGTCTCTTCGAATTATTGGTTTGGTTTGGCCTACTAGATCTATAGTTCTTGCAATGGGAGAAGTGCTTGGCTTTGGGTTCAATCTTGCGGTGTCCTTTCCCTGTGACAGTAGGGGAAGCAAGGCACGTATTGTATTGTTGCCATTGAGGATAAAAATATGGGGTTTATATCATATTGCTTGAGTTTATCTCTCTACATCATGTCATCTTGCTTAAGGCGTTACTCTGTTCTTATGAACTCAATACACTAGATGCATGCTGGATAGCGATCGATGTGTAGAGTAATAGTAGTAGATGCGGGCAGGAGTCGGTCTACTTGTCTCGAACGTGATGCATATATATAATGATCATGCCTAGATAGTCTCATAATTATTCGCTTTTCTATCAATTGCTCGACAGTAATTTGTTTACCCGCCGTAGAATATCGCTATCATGAGAGAAGCCACTAGAGAACACTATGGCCCCCGGGTCTATTCTCAACATATCAATCTACATCTACTTTACTTTTTCCGCTTTTACTTTCTGTTCTTATAATCAAAAATACCAAAAATATAAACTATCATCTCTATCAGATCTCACTTTCGTAAGTGACCGTAAAGGGATTGACAACCCCTTATCGCGTTGGCTGCGAAGTTCTTATTTGTTTGTGCAGGTGCGAGGGACTCGCGCGTGGTCTCCTACTGGATTGATACCTTGGTTCTCAAAAACTGAGGGAAATACTTACGCTACTATGCCGCATCTCCCTTTCCTCTTCGAGGGAATACAACGCAAGCTCGAGAAGTAGCAGGCCCGAGGGAGAAAAAACTTATTTAGGACAAATCATACAAGGCAAGATAAAAATAAGTGTAGTATGAGTAATATATAACTATTTAGGAGCAACAAACCTAAGCAACTAAGAATCAAAAGTTGAGAAGACTTGACTCTGCAAGAATATCCAAACAAGAATGCAGATACTAACCTAGGAGAGATTTGGCTTTGTTGTTCTACAGGTTCCCAATGAAGTGACATTCAATATCCTTCAGAAGCTGCAACAAGAAGAACACTTAATTAGACAACTAAATGGCCGAAAAGAATTATGTTATTGATTTGATGAACTACGAGACATGGTGCTCAAGCCCTACACCATGCAGCTAGATTCATTTAACTATTTGTAACGTTTCTTTTTTTCTAAACCTGGACCATAGAACAATTGTTCTACGGTATTTCATTTATAGTATTAATTAAAAATATATACAAACAAGTACAGAATGAAAACTTATCTAATACCAACTTTAGGAAACATGAAAACTATTTGTAAGTTTAGTTCTATCCAACTATCAATCTGTGATGCTTTGTGATTCTTTGCTCTAAGTTTGAATGTCTGTAGTCCCTCTTTGAGATAGTGTTTCCATGATATAACATGCAGTGGATCCGATCTGAAAAAATTATTATTTCTTACCATCCAAGTACTCTAGCATCCCATAATTATGATCTCCATTGCAATGTATTTGGATAACTTGATCGTGGTCAGAACTATTTCATCATATGCAGAAATCCATCTTTGCTTGGTGGGTATCAAACTTGTCCAGCAGCTAAGTGAGAAGGGGCAATTCCAAAAAAAGGTGAATGAGAGTCTCATCCGTTGCATCAGCGCATAGAGCACAATTATAATCAAGCAGTAACATATTTCTGCGTTGTAGTGGGTTTCTTATGCTAACTCTGTCATGCAGTTAGAGCCAGAAGAAGATCTTGTGTCTGAGTCTGCAGGAAGTTTTCCATAGTTGCTTAAAAATGGTGTGTGCTTCAGCCTGTCCATAGATGTTCTTGTGAATTTTCATGGAAGAGTATTGGGGGCTAGTCCATGAGTAGCTCCATTTATCCTTCTCGTCATATTGTGGTATGTTTTGCATGTCAGTATGGAGGGAATTGAATCGGTTGAAGGCTTGGAGTGAAAGGGGTCTATGGAAAAGTTGATTGAACTCATGTTGCTCTTGGGCTTGTTTTAGTGTAATCCTTTTGTTGATAACAAAGAAGAAAAGTTCAGGCATCTTACTGCAGAGGTTCACCCATCCATTTGTCATACTAGAAAAGAACAATATCCCCCTTGCCTGGTTTGCATATGGCATATTGCTTGAATGTGGGCAGTGTTTTCATAATAGCTTTCCACCAGAAGGAGCCTACCAGCCCATCCCCAGGTAAGCAATCTTGGTAATAGGCTTCCCAAATGATCTTCACCCATGGAATGTTCTCTTTGTTGAAGAACTTGTGGAGTAATTTCATGAGTAAGGCTTGATTGTGGAAATATACATCTAACACCCCCAGACCACCTTGTGTTGTAGGTTTACACACTTTGTCCCATGAAATCAAAACTGATCCTCTCTCTTGTGTGCCAAACTTTCGCTAGAAACAATTCATGAGATAAGTGTTAATTTGCTTGACTACTGTCTTTGGAATCCACTAGTAAGTGTGCACGTGCAATGCACGTATATAGAGTTATGAAATAGAGAGAAAATTGGATCGCTGGAAGGGGAGCGGTGGCATAAGTGTCAAGGGAGGAGGATTGATTATTGCCGTGGCCATGCCTGTAGGTTTCCTTGGTATTTCTCAGCTACTTTAAGTGACTTCTTTGATTATGTTGGACTATTGTAGAAAAGATTATTGGAACTTTTTTGTGTACAATCAATAATCAATAACTGGAAAACATGTCCGTGCTGGATGGAAGAGGCAAAAAAAATCCATGGTAAGACCTGAAGCTTCCTTGAACTGAAAGTTGGTTATGCAAGCAGTCGAAGTTAGGATCTAGTGTGTCATTTAGGACCTGAAGCTTCCTTGAACTGAATGTACGCGCCCGTATCAGATCGTCGCCGTGTAGCGTTGCAGGCCCACGTCGCCGTCGTTCGTTCCTCGGTACAAGAAGACCAGGTCAAACCAAGAGTTGAGCCATCGAAGACGACGAACACTCAAATAGGTGAACGAAAAGAAGGAAGTGATGGAAGTCAAAGAACGATCGGAATCAAGGTCCGGGTTTTATCGATCATGTGATCCGAACAAACATGGAAAGGAGCGATTTGGTTTCCACGTTTGTCTCTGCCTACATGCGAATATGGGCCATGCCTTTTTCTTATTTCCTTCTATGTATGCAGTACATAAGGCTCGGTTTCAAAAAAATGATTGCGTAGATCATGGTAATTATTGCTAATTGATATTTTTCCTTCTATGTAAGCAGCACACAAGGCTGAGTTTCAAAAAAAATGATGGCATAGATCATGGTAATTCTTACTAATTGAAATGATTAAAATAGGCCTATTTTGGAGCGAGATCGTGGTAATTATTGCGTAATAATGATGGCGTAGATCATGGTAATTATTGCTAATTGATTATGGTAAATGATGTGATACAACATTGAGGCAATCTGGTCCATTGAGAGATGCCAAATGTATCGCTGAGATGTAATGTTCCTGCCACAACTCGATTGTTTAATAGTAGTGCTAATTGATATTTTTCCTTCTATGTACGCAGCATACAAGGCCGAGTTTCAAAAAAATGATGACGTAGATCATGGTAATTCTTACTAATTGATATGATTAAAATAGGCCTAGTTTGGAGCGAGAGTGTGGTAATTATTGCGTAATAATGATGGCGTATATCATGGTAATTATTGCTAATTGATTATGGTAAATGTTGTGATACAACATTGAGGCAATCTGGTCCACTGAGAGATGCCAAATGTATGGTTGAGATGTAATGTTCCTGCCACAACTCGATTGTTTAATAGTAGTGGAGATAGAGTGCACATGAAGAAAATAGGCATACTTGAGAAAAATGACTTGATGAGGGTGAGCTTGTCTCCTGTGGATAGGAGGCTGGAGCATCCAAGTGGCCTATTTTCAATTCTCTTCAGCATGGGCATATAATCTTCAACTCGTGGTTTGGTGTGGCAGAGTGGTAATCCCAAATATTTATGAGGAAGTGTCCCTATTTTGCAGCCCAAAAGTTGAGACAAGTCAGTCATCTTGTCCATAGGAGTGTTGATGGCAATGAGGGTTGATTTGGAGTAGTTGACTTTAAGCCATGTGTAGGCAGCATAGTGAAGCAGCAGGTTCTTGATATGTTCAAGTTGTCTTCTGTCAGCCTTGGCTACCAAGATGGTGTCATTAGCATACTGCATGACAGGGTAATCATTACATGATAGATTAATCGGTGGTGCTTGAATCATGTTGTTATGCATAGCCTCATTCAACATGGTTTGTAAGACATCAGCAGCAATCACAAATATAGGTGGTGAAAGTGGATCACCTTGTCTGACACCCTTCTTTCTTGCACAAAAACTACTTTCCTAGTACACCATTCTGCAGAACTGAGGAAAATCCAGTCTCATGTATCATTTTAATAAATTAAATCCATCTAGGTCTAATCCCTTTGGCCTGCATAATTTGGATGATGGTCTCATGATTTAACATGTCAAAAGCTTTTTCAAAGTCCGGTTTTAGTAGCGGTTTCAGTAGCCAACTCGTGCAGGCGTTCGTCCAAGCGGTCGACACGCTCGCGGTACATCTGGAGCGCGATCTCGAGCTCCAAGTTGGCTATTTCATCGAAGATCACCAGCTCAAGGATGCGACGGCCATGTTCCTCTATTGCGCCCAGGTGGTCACTTGGGTCAAGGAGGCGGTCGAGCCTACGGACCAGTGCGTTGGCATCCAGCGGGCCGCGGACAAGGCGAACGGCGGCACCCACGCAAACGGCGTGGCGGGCGTCCGGTGCAAGTACGGCACGGCCGGCCTCTGGTGCAAGTACGACGCTGAGGGCCTCTTCCCACTCCTAGCGAGGAATGGGGGTACTGACGGGACGTGTACCCCGCTATGATGCCGTGTCGACAGCAGGCAAGCGCCGATCGATCCGCTGTTGCTGTGCGGCGCATCGCGCCTCTCGCTCTGCGGCGCTCCAACGGTCTCGCCGTGTGGTGAGCCGCAGCCTATTGGCACGGACACGCCTAGCTTGCTCTACAGCGCGCCATCGATCATGTTGTGCGGCGAGCTGCAGCCTGTCGGTGCTGACATGTCTATCTTGATCCGCGGCGCTCAAGCGCCATGCGCCAAAGGTATGCTCAACCCTGGCGATGACGCGCATCACAGCGTCGTCCATCGCGTTGCCGGGGAGCGCCTCGGCCTCGACCGGCCGTGGCGCCTGCTCGTTTTCCTCGTCGACAAGGTTGATGGTAGAGGCAGCGCTTTGGTGGATTGGCATGCTTGGAAAAGGTGGATATGCTACAGGTTGCGCTTGTCGCCTCCGTGCGTCGCGCGCCCCCTATGCGCAATATAGTAGGGTGGCGAGAAATAGGTGAGGAAATGGCGGGAAACGGTGGTGTGTTCATAAAACGCCATCAATTAATGGAAACTTAGCATCGAGCTAGCACAAGTCGTAGATGATGATCAGATGAACACGGACCACACTAGGGAACCCGTCGGTGATGAATTCATCAATCCCAAACGGTTGAATACTAGTAAGCATTTGCCCACAACACACGGCCTATTCCATCACAAATAGGTCGGAAGGATCAACTATATGCCACGTATCGCACATTGTCAAAAATTAATGCGGTAGACCTTCTTTAATTAACATGTATTAAAAAATAAAAAACAAGGACCTCGAGGTTAAATTAGCTGAGGGAATGGGGCATTTCGGTCATTTGACCAAAATGACCCATCCCATCAGCTAATTTGACATCGACACAACTTCCCATCCAGTCACCAATCCGATGGCTGCTCCAGCCCGAGCACACTTAACTTGATAGTTTTCTTACATGAGCTACCGGTGGAACAGCTAGTCCTTGCTGATAGATGTTGTGTAGATAGAGCATATCACATACGTCTTATTAGAAGCAATCATCTGCGTTATTATCAGTCTTCGCACACATTTATGATTACAGACATGTTTGTCGCGTATCACACACATCTTGTTATATTGACTGTTTATGTTCTCTTACCTAATCACAAACAGTTCATCCGAGTGAACCGTATGTTGTGTATCGCACACGCCTTCATCTGGCTGCCCATTTCTTTTGTTCCTCCTCATCGCAAACAGTTAATTGAACCGAACCATATGCCCTTCATCGCACACGCTACTAAAACCTGAACCGTGTTTGATGCATCCGTCATCGCAAATGTTTTATACATTTTTTACGGTTTTCAATCACCACCGTTTGCGATTATGGCATCGCACACAGTTTCTTGAAGGGTCTCTGATTGTAGTGTTGCATTAGCAGCATCCTGCAGTAGTGTATTCATGTTAGAATTGTATTAACCGGAAACTTGATACATGTGTGGATACATAGACAAAACACTGTGTCCCTATTAAGCCTCTACTAGACTAGCTCGTTAATCAAAGATAGTTAAGTTTCCTAACCATACACATGTGTTGTCATTTGATGAACGGGATCACATCATTAGGAGAATTATGTGATGGACATGGCCCATCCGTTAGCATAGCATATTGATCGTTCAGTTTTATTGTTATTGCTTTCTTCATGTCAAATACATATTCCTTCGACTATGAGATTATGCAACTCTCGGATACCGGAGGAATGCCTTGTGTGCTATCAAACGTCACAACATAACTGGGTGATTATAAAGATGCTCTACAGGTATCTCCGAATGTGTTTGTTGGGTTGGCATAGATCGAGATTAGGATTTGTCACTCCGAGTATCGGAGAGGTATCTTTGGGACCTCTTGGTAATGCACATCATAAGAAGCCTTGCAAGCAATGTGACTAAAGAGTTAGTTGCGGGATGATGCGTTATGGAACGATTAAACAGACTTGCTGGTAACAAGATTGAACTAGGTATGAAGATACCAATGATCGAATCTCGGGCAAGTAACGTACCGATGACACATATGCTGTCATTACGGTTTGACCGATAAAGATCTTCGTAGAATATGTGGGAGCCAATATGAGCATCCAGGTTCCGCTATTGGTTATTGATTGGAGAAGTGTCACGGGCATGTCTACATAGTTCTCGAACCCGTAGGGTCCGCACGCTTAACGTTCGACAACGATTTGTATTATGAGTTATGTATTTTTGGTGACCAAAGATTGTTCGGAGTCCCGGATGAGATCACGGACATGACGAGGAGACTCGAAATGGTTGGGAGGTAAAGATTTATATATTGGATGATGGTATTCGGACACCAGAAGGGTTCCGAGGGGTACCGGGTACATATCGGAGTTCCAGGGGGTTACGTGATGCGACCTTCGACAGAAAACGATGGCGCGAATAATTTGCCCAATTTTTTACGGTACGGTGTCACCTTAAACAGTGTGGCGCTCGCGATCTTGTAGATGCAATCACCACAAAAACAACACGCACACCTTGATAAAGAAGTACATGGACGATTCTCCAAGAATCAGCAGCAAATTAGAGACGGCGTCTCCAATCTCTCGCCCGAACACAAAGCAATAATATAAGCTTCTCAACCAGTTCGCACAAATTAACTCACCAAGGGAAGATACCGCGGCTTGCTAGTCTCTGTTCATCCAACGAAATATAAACCAAAACCGGCCTTCCTAACATGATCAATCCAAAAGTTATATATAGGACGCCAGCAAGCTAGCGGCAAAACCGTGTCAGACTAGTACTCTAAAATATAATATCCTAACCGAATCTCTACACTTATTTAATTAATGATTAACAACCGGCCACTAGGCACCGCTGTGACGCCCCCGATTTGTCCGTACACTAATCATGCACGCAAATGTGTACGACCAAGATCAGGGACTCACGGGAAGATATCACAACACAACTCTAGACACCAATAAAATAATACAAGCTTCATATTACAAGCCAGGGGCCTCGAGGGCTCGAATACAGAAGCTCGAAAGCAACAAAGTTAGCGGAAGCAACAATATCTGAGTACAAACATAAGTTAAACAAGTTTTGCCTTAAGAAGGCTAGCACAAACATCAATGATCGAAGAGGCAAGGCCTCCTGCCTGGGACCTCCTAACTACTCATGGTCATCAGCTGTCTCCACATAGTAGTAGGCTCCGTCGGGGTGGTAGTAGTAGTAGTCGACTGGGGTGGCATCTGGCTCCTGGGATCCGCCATCTGGTTGCAACATCCACAAAGAAGAAATAAGGGGAAAAGGGGAAGCAAAGCAACCGTGAGTACTCATCCAAAGTACTCGCAAGCATCAGTTCTATACTAAGTATGCATCAGTATCAAAGGAATAAGCTGTATATGTGGACTGAACCGCAGAATGCCAGAATAGAGGGAAAGGCCTAGCCTATCGAAGACTAGCATCTTCAAGCATCTTCTGGAAACCACCATCTTGCAGCAGTAGAAGGGAATACAGAATAGCATTTTATAATTAACAAGCATGTTGTAGCAATAACGGCCTAGAGATCCTTCCTCGACTCCCTGCGAGAAAGTAATCTCGCAGCCACATATCCAACACATATCTCAAGTATCCATTTCTAGTTATAATAGATCAGGATATAAGACTGAACGTCCGTTACTGTGGACATGGCCATTCGAATAGGTAACTTCCCTGCATGGGTGCACCACGTTACCCTCACGCTCGATCACCTCTGGCCGGACACACCTTTCTGGGTCAATGCCCGGCCTCGGAAGATCAACACGTCGCAGCCCTACCTAGGCTCAACAGAGAGGTCCCCGCTGGTCTACATCCTAAGCGCTCCGGGGTCATGGGCCATCGCCCGTTGCACTCCGGGTCGTTGCGCGCAGGGTGAATACCAGTACCGCCTCGGATGGCCAGCACGATCCGATCGTGCCGCAATGCTGAACTGGACGCTTGACAAAGCTTCGGCTGATACCACGACGCCAAGGCCCATAACTATTCTCGCGTGGCGGTTAGTGCGTAAAGGCCAGAGGCCAACTCAGAACGAATACCCAAATCTGTTAGTGCATTATTGACAGAAGTGACGGCTGTCAGGACAAGTCCGGAGCTATCACCCCTCCTGGGTGATACCGCTGAACAGCCAGCCGCCACCGTAAGAACTTCCGCCGGTGCTCTCCGGGCCCGCCCGCCTTTCACAAAGGTCTCAAGTAAAGTCCATGTAACTGTGTGTCCAAAACATCAAGGTGGAAAACCTGAGAAATCACCCCCAACGAATTCCACTCGATGTGTCCGTCAGGGCGAACTATGAGGAATCACCCCCAAGGTTCACACTTGAGGGGTTGCACGACAGAGTCGTATTGGGAATGGAGAAAGAGGAATCGCCCTCGATGACCACGACCGAATAGCTACACTACAGAGTTATCATTATGAGTGCGTTACGAGCTTTCACCCTCGGCACCCAACAGTACCTCTGCAGAGTCGAGCAACAAAGGGGGTGTGATGTGATGTGAAGTGTCGGTCTCCGGTCTTCGATCACGTTGCACGAGTCGTTAATGATGAAGCAGGGGCAACAAGGACAGTCGGGCTCCGGTCTTTGATCACGTTGCTCGAGTGGTCAATGATAAAGTAGGGGCAACAAGGACAAGGTGGGGTCACTGATGGATCACTATCCAACCTATACTAAGCAGTTTAGCATAGCATGTAGGTAACAATAGCAGATACAGAAGCAGGCTATGCATCAGAATAGGATCAATCAATAACAGTAGCAAAATCTAATGCAAGCATGAGAAAGAATGGAATGGGCGATATCGGGATGATCAAAGGGGGGGCTTGCCTGGAAGCTCTGCTGAAACAGAAGGAGGGTCGTCGTCGACGTAGACGATCAAACGGGCATCAGCAGCGGTCTCGGGGTCTACTGGAGAAGAAGAGGGGGAAGAAACAATAAATACATAGCACACATATGCAATATAGATGCACGACATGGCAATAAGCGGTGCTAGGGGTGTTCTAACGCGGTACTAAACGATTCCGGTGAAGGCGGAAAACATCCGGGAATGTTTTCCTGGAGTTAGGCATTTTCGGACAGGCGAATCGGAGGGGGAAAGTTCCATGTTCGGTATGGTAGGGATGTGTGGCGGACGAACGGATTGCGTATTCGGATTTGTCTCGAAATTCTGAGCGACTTTCATATATAAATCTTTTTCATCCGAGTTACAGATTATTTTATATGATTTTCAAAGTTTTATTAATATTCTAAAATTATTATTAATTCAAAATTAAATAATAAATTGCTACGTGTACCCAGCTCTGCGTACACACAAGTGTAATAGAGGCTGATAGGTGGGCCAGGGGGTCCCAGTTAACCAGTCAATGTTTGACTGGTCAACAAGGGGTGGGGCCCCCTGTCATAGGCACACTTTAACTAACTACAGATTTAATTAACTAATCTAATTAATTAGCTTAGTAAAACCTAATTAGTTAAGTTAATTAATGTTTTAATTAATTAGTATATTTTTATTATTTATTTTAAAAACTTTCTTTCTTTTTTTACAAGGGACTGGGCCCACCTGGCATTGGGCCAGAGGCCAATGCGGGCGCGGGCTTACGGGCGGGTGTGGGCGCTGGCACCCGCACCCGAGGCCGCCAGAGCGAGGCCAGGGCCTCGGCTTTGGCCGGGTGGCACCGGAGCGGAGGGGCGGCCATCGCCGGCGAGCCCCGGGAGGGCCGGCAGCTGGAGCCGGCCTCAGCTGCCGGTGGTGGAGGAGGCCCGGGCCGCGGAGCAGCAGGGGGGCGACGCGGCCAGGCACAAGCGGGCACGGCTCGCTCGGCCAGCCGGAGGAGGTGGGCGGCCGCGGGTGGAGCAGAGCCCCGGCGGCGGATGAGGAGCAGCAGCGGGGCTAGGAGCGCCGATGCGGGTGGGCAAGCGCACGCAGGCGAGGCGGGCGCGGGGCGGTTCGTGGCTAAGGCGGCAGGCGGGCTCGGCCGCGAGCGACGAGGCACGGCGGCAAGCTGCAGGCGGCGACCCAAGGCGGCGGTGGTGGCGGGTTGGCAAGGTAGGGCGAGGGCCGGCAGCTGGAGCCGGTGAGGGTGGCCGCCGACGTGCAAGCGGGAAGCAGAGGCGGGGCAGTGGCTCGACAATGGAGGCCGGCGGGAGGAGCAACAGCGACAGGACGAGTAGGAGGGCGGTGCAGGGAGCTGGCGAGCCCGGGCGAGGGGCGCCGGAGCCAGGGCGTCGGGGCGGGGCCGGAGCGAGCGGGTGGAGAGGCGGCCAAGGGCGCGGATAGGACCGAGGCACGGCGTGCGGGAGCAGAGCTCCGGTCGCGGCGACGGCGAGCACGCGACGGCAGTGGCGATGCACGAGGCCGGCAGTCCTGGTGACCAAATGGACGGCCGCAACCTCCTATTTGACGGGCACGACGAGGGGCGTCTAAGAGAGCGAGCAGAGGTAGCGGCGTGGCCTAGCTCGCCGACGGCGACGACACGAGCGGTCGCCCGAGCTACGACTACGGTGAGGGGAGCAAGCAAGAACTCGTATCCGATCTCGAAAGGAAGTGAGGAGGAGGCGGAGCTCATAGAGGGGGCTCAAGTAGGCCCGTCGATTGTTTAGGAGCAGCAGGCCGACAGGAGTGGAAGAAGGTTGCCGGCGACCAGAGGCGGACGAAGGCTGAGGATGGGGAGGCAGTGGGCGCCCCGGTGGTTTCCGGCTCGAGCTCACCCACGTAGTAGACGTAGGCATCGGAGGCGGTGATCCTGGCGCTATCTCCGGCAGCGGGGAGGTCAGTGGCCGCGGCGTCGATGGCCTTGTCGACGACGGCGCTCGGGTGCGGTGGTGAAAGGGGAAGGGGCGAGGGGAAGTAGATCTGGGTCTCTAGGGTTCGGCCCGGGATGAGGGGGGAGGCTAAGTAGGGGGTGGTGCCGGCGGATGATCGACATGGCGCCGGCCGGTGGCCGGATGTGCGCCACGATCCCCCCCCCCCCCCCCGCTCCTGTAGCGAGGAGGGGGAACGACGAGGCGTGCGTCTTGGCCGGCCTCGCTCGGCCAGCTGGGCCATTTGGCCCAGGGGGAGGGGGGTTTCTTTTACTTTAGTTTTGCTGGTTTCGTTTTTCTTTTGTTTTACTAATTCTTTTCTTTTTCATTTCTATCTTCTCTGACTTGTAAATTTTTAGGCAACCCATTCACATATGTAAAATATGAGACTTGGCTCAATAAATTACATGCAATATTTAGAAGTGCCACAAAAAGGTATGATGGCAAGGTGATTTCATTTGGACTTTGTACTAATTATAATTGGGATAATTATTGCTATTTTGGCAATGCTTTATTTATTTTAGTGCAAATAAACCTTTTATAAAAATATGGTTTCTTCATAAATATCACCTTTGAATTATTTGCCACAGCTCGAACAATTTAGCTTTGACATTTCGAATACTTTTGTTTTGACTTAATTTTGAATTTGAATTTGAACCAATTTTGGATCTAATCGAGATTAGCAACAGTAACAGTGGTGACATGGCATCATCAACAGGGGATTACTGTAGCTTAATTATCTGGGCGTCACAATTCTCCTCCACTACAAGAAATCTCGTCCCGAGATTTAAGGCATGGAAAAAGGGGGAAGCTATAAGGATGGATGTCTGAAAGGATCGGCATCCGGTAGTTATTTCAAGGAAGAAGATTTTAGAAGCACCAGTAAACGTATCGAGAGTGATATAAGGAGGCTCATCAAGTTTCAACCAGGTAGGCATCCAGCCGATGCATAAAACATGTGATAAAGGGGTTCAGAGCAATGAAGAATAATGTTTCCTCTGATACCGGAAAGGAACATGGGGAGGAATTTAGCTCGTGAATTACATATGAAGTCAAGTGCAAAGAATTTTTCGGAGTCAAGGTTGTACATGAGAGTCAGGTTTCGATCCTGTGGAACTGTGGGTTATGGGCCCAGCATGTGGGTTAAAAGCAGGAAGGGTGCTAACATTTTGTACGGTTATGATAGTAAGGCAGGTAAGGGGATAGCCTGTCAATTAAGTTGGCAACAACGTTGGTACCAAGGACGAGGGACGAAGAGAAACGTTTTCCTGCTCATTAAGACGAGGCGGACCAATAGGCAAAGTTCTCATCCATCGATGGCTACCGAAATGCTATCAACAATAGTAACAAGGTCTTAAAGAGTTTGTACACCGAGGTGTTTACATAAGCAGGGAATTTTCACTGCTCAGAGTTTACAAGAAAGGTTAAACAAAACAATGAAAATTAAAGTGTAGACTCGAATTAGCTATCGGTGTTCTCGAGTGTAACAACTCAGAACACATGTAAAATTTGAATCGGCGAGAAATAACAGTTGATGAAGAACTCATAAGAAGTTATGTAATTCCATGATATTCTCAAGATACCAGAGGGTAATACTCGAAGGTAGAACGGGATAAAGGTTGGACATGTGAAAGGATCCGCAGAAGACAAGTGCTTTAACTTGTCCAAGAAAAGGGGATCAAAGAAGATCAATATGGTCGGAACCACAGTTTCAAAAGACCAAATATAGATACAAGATGAACTTATCACAAGGGGATTATTATTATAACAAGAAGCTTCCAAGATAAGTTCCACATTGGATCCATAGGCATGAACACAAAGGTTAAAGATCGACTCCCACTTCATCAATGCATAACCTTCCATTTACTTCTCGTCTTCGACGAAGTTGTAGAATTGAAAATTTCTCCAAAGAAAACGCCAGTAGATATAACTCGCATAATCTTCGAATTCACATAGATTAGGGAAGGCATAGGTTCAACCCACTTGGGCATCTTAGAACATATACCACGAACTTCACGAGTAAACAACTCAAGCCTGAAGGCAGAGTATGGTTGAGAAAGTAGAAGATACCATTTACCAAAGGCATTATGTATCCGAGAAAAGGCTCACAAGGTTACCGAATATGAAGGAAGTTGTCGGATAAAACACAAGAAAGGATCTGATGGTTCACAAGGGATCTGATGTGTGCATCGTTACCCTACCAGAAGAAGAATGAATACAAGTAGGTCAGACTATATAAAAAACTGACTAATTCAAAGCTCGAATGCAAAGATGAAAGAACATGCGGTGCCCCCATGTTTGGTTTTGGTAATTGATGACAATCTCTATGGAATAATGGTTGCCTTGAGTTATATTTGAAGGGTTTGTCCATAGGCTTTTCTTGGAGTTCATTTGTTGGTTTCAAGGAGAATTTGTGATGACCAAGATGCTATTAAGGAATTATCCAAAGATTGGTCTTGTGGGTGTTGAGCTTATTGCAAGCATGTCTTGAAGAAGAAGAGTTTGTGATCATTCATGTTTACCTTCAAGACATCATCCAAATGAAGAGAGTTGGAAAGATTCAAGGTTGATCAAAACTAAGTCAAAAAATGAATCAAGTTGATCAACACACAAAGTGTAGAAGATGTACCGAGAGGGATCAAGCAATCCCATGGTATGGTAAGCATTGTCAATCACGCTTTGTGTACTAACCCATGGTCTTCGTGAGAGTTCTTTGTGGGGTTAGGTTGCGGTGTGCAAGTTCAAGTGGAGCATCACGAAGAGATCAAGTGCTTGAAGCTTGCCGTCCATTGTGGTGACAATGGACTTGTGAAGATATGCCGAAGAGTGGCTCACTCATAGTGGAGTATGGGGGAGCAATCTACTAGTCTTCACCGAGACAATGCAATCAAGAAAGGTGGTCCAACTTGAGGAACTCAAGATCGTCTACATCTAGCTCAAGTGGACTTTGTGCAGAGCAAAGGTTTTCCCTTGATAGGTTTTCTATTTTACCGGTCTCGTGGTGGTAGTTGGGAGACCGGGTTATAGGATCGTTTGTCGTACTATCAAGGGGGGCTCTCAAGTTGGTAGCTTGATCGTATCGTTAGTAGAGAGCTCAAACCATTGCATCCTTGCATCATGTTTCTTGGTTCTTGTTTGGTTCTCCTTGTGAGTCTTAGAGCTTATGGTCATCTTGATGACAAGCTTGAGTTCATCGAAAAAGGAGTTCACATGCGTCTTCTATGATGTTTTCGGTGTTGGAAGTTTTACCGGTCTTATCTGAGGAAGGGTTCTCACCATTTTCTTATGGATATTTTCTAATTTGCTTATTATTGGTATTTCTATCAAGATTGTGTTAGCCCTTGTCGCTAGCTTTCCAACAAACTTGGTTTCGTCGAATTCGGAGTCCGTTTGCAGAAGTTGTGGTCGTTTTGGTGTTCTGAAAAGGCTGCAGCGGTACTACCGCGGGTAGGAGCGGAAGTAATTTTTTACTACCGCTTTCGGGAGCGGTACTACCGCTTGGAGCAGTACTACCGCGGCTACTTCCGTGGCTACTTCCACTCGGGACCAAAAACTCGTCACAAGTCCAGCGGTGGTAGGCACGGATGTAATTTTTTAGTACCGCTCGCAAGCAGTAGTACCGCTACCCTTAGCAGTAGTACCGCTGCCCCTAGCGGTAGTAACGTGAGGTCAGGCGGTACTACCGTTCCGACGGTTCTTCTAGCCTTTTTGCCTCCTCGCTGTTGTTTTTCAAAGGGGTGCTACCGCCCTAGCGGTAGTACCGCTCCTGGAGCGGTAGTACCGCTCTGTGCGGGCTGTGAGCATAACGGTTGGATTTTTTCCCACCTATAA
Organism: Secale cereale; assembly: GCA_902687465.1. Taxonomy (NCBI): domain Eukaryota; kingdom Viridiplantae; phylum Streptophyta; class Magnoliopsida; order Poales; family Poaceae; genus Secale; species Secale cereale. The sequence goes on from LR738710.1 coordinate 514,698,658, forward strand.
AGGGGGTCTTCTTCCCCAATGAACCTTATCCTTTAAGCTCGTGTTCTTCACCCATTGTTGACCTTCTTCGAGCTTGCTATCTATCAATCCCTCCATGGATTCTTGCTAGTTTTGGGGGGAAAAGAGAGAGGAGATCTAGATCCACATTTCCACCAATCACTTTCTCATCTTTGTGAGGGGAACCCTTTGGATCTTGTTCTTGGAGTTCTTCGTGTTCTCTTCTCCGTTCTTCCTCTCATTTCCCTCCCCAGCAATAGTTGCTTTGGTGGGATTTGGGAGAGAAGGACTTGGGCACTCTGTGTGCCCTTGCCATTGCATTTCGTGTATAGGTTTGAGTTCTCCACGGTGATACGTGGAAGTGAAGTTTGAGAAGCTTATTACTCTTGGGTGTTTTGGCACCCTAGAGCTTGTTCCTCTTGGGTGCCATGGCGCCCTAGACGGTTGGTGTTGTTCGGAGCTCAATCATTGTGGTGTAAAGCTCCGGGCAAGCGTCGGGGTCTCCAATTAGGTTGTGGAGATTGCCCCGAGCAATTTGACGGGTACCGGTGACCGCCCCCAAAGGTTGCCAAATTGTACGGGTTCGGTGACCGCCCCCAAGGGTTGCCATTTGTACGGGTTTGGTGACCGCCCTCAAGGGTCCCTTAGTGGAATCACGACATCTTGCATTGTGCGAGGGCGTGAGGAGATTATGGTAGCCCTAGTGGCTTCTTGGGGAGCATTGTGCCTCCACACCGCTCCAAACAGAGATTAGCATCCGAAAGGGTGTGAACTTCGGGATACATCGTCGTCTCCGCGTGCCTCGGTTATCTTTTACCCGAGCCCTTTACTTATGCACTTAACTTTGTGATAGCCATATTGTTTCTTGTCATATATCTTGCTATCACCTAGTTGTTTATCTTGCTTAGCATAAGTTGTTGGTGCACATAGGTGAGCCTAGTTGTTGTAGGTTTTGTCCTTGAAAAATTAACCTCCAGGTTTATTCTGCATTTGTTCAAGCCTAAACCGTAATTATTTTAAAGCGCCTATTCACCCCTCTAGGCGACATCCACGATCTTTCAATTGGTATCAGAGCCTCGTCTATCTTTATAGGGCTTAACCTCCTAGAGAATAAGGATGTCGACTATGGGTTTAGGATTCTTTGACACTCTTAGTTTAAATGGCACAAATTTTGATGTTTGGGTAATTCGCATGCTTAATCTCTTTAGGGTCATGGACCCAAATTTAGAGCGAATTGTAGATATGGGTTTTTCTCCTCCAAAGGATCCACAAAGATTATCTTTAGAGGATGAGAAAAACTCTTATCTCAATGCTCGAGCTTCTAATGTGCTTTTTGATGCTTTGAGCAATGTAGTTATATTTTAACTCATGCTGTTCCGGGATGCTCATGAGTTGTGGACAAAGCTTCAAGATAAATATGGTGTGTCCAAGAATTGTAGGAATGATTGTTCTCCCTCCACCTTCGGCCATGTTGTCTTCTTAACTTCTTCTGCTTCACCTACATGTGGTTTGCCACAAGGTAATGATATGGAGAGTAGTGTTGGTCATTGGAATGATGATAGTATGCTTATTGTGGATGATCCTTCATCACTATCTTATTGCAATGCATCTTCTTTGGACTTTAACACTTTGAGCACCCTACATGTTTCACATGCTTGTGTTGATAGTCCTTGCATATCTTGTAGAAATTGCTTGACTAAAACACATGATGATATGCTTGATATGTCTTGTTGCCATGATAAAAATGCATCTATTTCCTCGAATTATTGTGCTAACAATGTAGAGGAAACCCAACACCCCATGGAACAAGATGTAGTCTTGAATGGTGCTTCAAGGGATCCTACATCATCATCTATTGCATTTTGCCTTATGGCTAAGGCTTCAAAGGTATCTCCCACTTTGAATCCCAATATATCTTGTGATGACAGTGAGGATGACAATGATGATGATGTTGAAAATGATGAAGAGAATGATAATGTTGCCTCCTTAAAAATTAAGGGGGAAATGATTTTTTAAGCTCTTCTTAAGAATAAATTAGCTCGTTCCAACTTTATGGAAATCATGTCTATTCCCATTGAGGGAAAAAATATTGATGAGTTGGAATCTCATCTAGAGGAGCATGAGGTCACCATTGAGAAAATGGAAGGTCATGAGCGTGATTACGCTAATGAGATCGCCGACCTCTCACAAGCTCTTGAACTTGAACAAACCACCAAGGAATCACTTGAGGAGACTTTTGATCTAGAACTATCTAGAATAAAGGAATCCCGTGATAGAGCTCTCGGGATGGCTAATGATTTTGAAACTAAAAATGAGAAGCTTGAAGTTGCACATGCTAAACTTCTTGAGGATTTTGAGCACCTCGAAAATGGCTCAAGGGTCATTAAGGGTGAGCTCATCAAACTCACCGAGTCTCATGCTCAACTTAAAGTTTCTTATTCTAAAGAGCTTGCCAAGTTGCCTTCTCCTCTTGCTATTATTGATGATGCTTGTGCTACTAACTCTATTTCTAGTGAAGCATCCATCTTGAAGGAGAATGTTGAGCTAAGGGCTCAACTTGAGTTGCTATCTAGCAATTATGGGAGATTGGAAGAAAGTCATGTAAAGCTCACAAGCTCTCATGATGATCTTCTAGTATACCATAATGTACTAAAGATAGCTCATGAGGCTATGATTATCAAGGTAACATCTAGTGAGTCTCATGTGGTCGCTAGCACTACTTCTAGTCAAAATGCTATATTGCCTTGTGCTAGTCCTCGTAATTCTTCTATGCATAATATTGGTACTTCTTGTGATGAATTGCTTTCATTGCCTTGTTGCTCTAACAATGAAGCCTATACTTCCTCTAGTACTTGTTATGATACTAACCATGTAGAGGAAATCAAAGAGCTCAAGGCCCAAGTCTCTTCCTTGAAGAAAGACTTGGAAAAGTGTCATGAAGGGAAGTCCACACTCAACAATATCTTGAGTGTGCAAAAATCCCCCAATGACAAAGGTGGACTTGGATTCAACTCCAACAAGAAGAAGAAGTCCAAGAGCAACAAGAAGAAGGGCCAAGAACAACTCAAGAATTCGGCCAAGATTATTTCCTTCAAGTGCAAAATTGAAGGGCATCATGTTAGATCTTGCCCATTGAAGAAGAAGGCCATTAGTGACAAGCAACAAGGGAAGAGGCCACAAGTTAATTCTCGTGCTCAACCACAAGTTGGAGAAAGGCCGCTTCCCAAGAAGACTCATGGTAATGCTTCTCATTTTGAGAAATCAAATGAGAAGAAAGTGAAGAGTAGATGTTGCTACCTATGTCGTGAGAAGGGTCACCTTGCTTCTTCATGCACTAGTGGTAACTTATCCAACCCAATTACTATTGATGATGTCTATTCTCTTGGGAAGGATAAGGTTGGCAATGTGTTTGCCAAGTTTCTTGGGACTCAAAGTGGTGTCAAGAAAAAAATCATTTGGGTAGCCAAGCCTATTGTGACTAACCTCTTAGGACCCAACTTGGTTGGGGACCACCTAGCTCAAACTTGATCAATAGGTTTTTTGGAGGGCATTGGAGACTTGGTTACATTATGAAGAATTAAGGGTTCTTCATCATTCATATTGTCTCAAGCCAAGTCATTCGGATTATCAAGTTTCTATCTTATATCCAATGTTCCTCCTTGCGGTAACTCGTGCTTAAATTGTTTACATTGAAAGTTACTTGCCCCTTTGCATGTTTTGGTTTTGTTCCTTGCATGTGTTTGTATATGTTGTGCGTCCAATTTGCGTATCTTGAGAAATCAAGTATGTGTATATTGGTTTGCACATCATGTATGTGTGTGTCGTGCGTTGAGCCTTTGTGCATCTTACTTTTATCTTAGTTGGCTCTTGTGAGAGATTAATGGAACATCCCATTTTGGGGGAGTGATGTGCTTTGTGCACCTCACAATCCTATAAATGTGTGTACATGAGGAATATCATCTAATATTGATATTACAAGATTATCTAGTCTCTATGTGGTATGTCTTCTCATGAGAAATTCAAATTCTAAATGTTCCATTAATTATCTCTTGTTGGTTCTATTTTTCATCTTGGTAAGTTTTTCATTGGTATCACATTATGGGGGAGTAATATTCTATGTGCATATTACAAGCCTAGAAAATGTGTAAATTTGAGATATTGTCACCTACAGTTGATAGTATAAATTATGTTGTTCCTAGGTGGCATGTTAGCTCTACAAGTTGCATTTTGCTTGTGTTTGGTGTGAAGATGATGTTGGATATCATTGCTATCTATCACCAGGAATTATTTCCAAATACCTCTTGTCTTTGACAATTGGTAATCATTTATGTGGTGGAAATTATTGATCATCTTTACATTGTCTTCTGGTTTTATTTGTCTTATCTCTTGCCAAGTTTGTGTCAACTCCCATTTCCTTCCATGCCACTTGTGTATCTTGTTATTTTATTGTTTTTGTCAAGTGTTCTCTAGATATAGTGAAGGTGGTGATCCCACCTTGTGCATTTCGTATTCAAATGCAAATTCTCTTAAATGCACAATTCTTGGGGGAGCTATCCTATTTTCGATAGAACACTCATCTTGTGATCCATATCAAGTGTGTGTTGATGGAAGGCAAGCCGTTTCTTTTTGGTACTTTGTGCCATCATGAAACTTTGTAGATGGGTTGGTTTGTTTGGAACCATCCTCTCTTTTGGGAGTCCGATATCATTCCTTTTGCGTGTATCAATGGATAACTCATTCCTTGATGTATCCTCTAAGTAGATATCTTCCAAGTGATGATTTCTCCATTCGGTATCCTATTTTCACTTAGTATTTCTTTTTCATTTCATTTCGTTTCTTGAAAGTCTTGAGCATGCATATTTACTAAATGTATTTTCTTTGGCATGCTTTCTTTCTTTAACCCAATATATAGGGGAAACTCCACCTAGTCTCGATTTGGATGAGATGTGCATGAAATTCATTTTCATATATAAATGCACATATGTTTGTGGAGTTTTTCCTATGTATAGGTGTTTCTAACTCTTTGGTCCCTATGAGTTTGGGTACCATTTTGTTTTTGTTGGTGTTCTAGGAACAATTGGAGATCCATTGGATGCTTGGCTCATTCAAAAGGAAGATGGTGTCACCATGTGCTTATTGGAGTCAAGCTAGGATGATCAATGAACTACTATCTACCTTCAATTGGTATCTAGTATCTACTACATCCTTCCAATGGTATCTCGGTAATAAGTATCACCATCTACTTCATGCACACATTTCTTGCACCAACCTTGTGTAGGTTGTATCATGGCATGTTAGTCATACCTTCTTATGATACTTGTTTCCTTTCTCAAAGCATCCCAACAATGATCTCTTGTTGCTAGTTGTGATGTCCTTGATGCTTGTGTGGTTGGAACTCATTTATATACAATAAGAACATATCTAGCCATGTGCTATGCCTTCAAGCAAATATTTTATTGGTATATTTATGACTTCCTTGGGGATATCTTATTCATTCCTTTTTGCAACAATTTCGTGTGTACACCCTTCTTTGTGGATTGATATCATCATGATCTTCATCTACCTAGCATCTTATACACTTGAGAAAAGTTGCACATCTATTTGATATCCCCTTCTTTCACGTCCACCTTTTCGTTCTTGTTTTATTTCTTTGGTGGCTCCGTGAAGGTGTGTGTCTCGGGTGCGGATCTTATATCGTTGCATCTTGATGCACTCTTTTGTGGTGAAGATCATTTTTTTCTCTTGCTTGTCTTGATGAGGCTTTTGCCATTTCTATCGGTATCCCTCCTCATGACAAAGCTATCCTTTTTATATCTTCACCACAGGTTGTCACAAGCATAGGTTATTTATATGATTAGTAGTGAGCTTGTGAACCCATTTGCTGTTGTGTGTGGGAATGATAGGCCTTGCACTATGTATCTCATTCATTCAAGAGTATATTGATGCTTAATGTTCATCCATACATTAATCTTCTCAAGTGCTTTGCCATGACTCACACACATCATTTTGGTTGAGCCTACTCTTAAGTTGACTCTTTTATATATTGCTCAACCAGTTGTTTGTTGCAAGTGCTAGGCTTTGTTTCCTTCATGCTCACTTGCACTTGGTGTGAGTGTCTATTGATCTTGGGGGAGTGATGATCCTACTTTGTGCACTTGGTATCCTAATGAAAATATTCTAAGGAGTGCATAAATTATGGGGAGCTTCACTAGTGTCTTTAGAACACTCAGTTGCTATGTCGTGAGGTTCTATTGATCTTGGGGGAGCGACGATCCTATTTTGTGCTCGTTGTATCCAAATACAAAACTAAATTGTGCACAAATCATGGGGAGCTTCTCTAGTTTCTCTAGAACACTCATTTTCTCTTATCGTAATATCTTTTATTCATTTGGCATGTAGGATCATTGGTCTAGTTGGGTCGATTGGTATCTTTTGATAGCTTGATTCAATTGGTATCATTTGATTGCTTGATTGCGTGTTTTTCTCCTTTTGTTATGCCTTTGTGGCATATCATTCTTTTGCAATCTTTGGGCCTCAATATAGTTTGTCTTCCTCCAAGTATTTACAGTTGGATATATGTATTGCATTCCACTCTCTATTTTGAGGAATACGCAATTGGAGGAACACAATTTATATTGGCCTTCTAAGCTATTCGCCCATTTTGGCAATCGATGCCAATGGGGGAGAAGTTTCACAGAGTTTAGTTTTGTGAGGAAGTTTAGAGAGTTGTCTCTTCTCTCTTCTTGCTTTGGTTTTGTTCCTAAGCTTTTGCATCTCATGCGCATACATTATTGTTGCCTGGTATGGTGATGCATAATTCCTTATATAAACTCTGTTGAAAGTGATTGTCATCAATTACCAAAATGGGGGAGATTGAAAGAACATGTGGTTCCCCCATGTTTGGTTTTGGTAATTGATGACAATATCTATGGACTAATGGTTGCCTTGAGTTATATTTGAAGGGTTTGTCCATAGTCTTTTCTTGGAGTTTATTTGTTGGTTTCAAGGAGAGTTTGTGATGACCAAGATGCTATTAAGGAATTATCCAAAGATTGGTCTTGTGGGTGTTGAGCTTATTGCAAGCATGTCTTGAAGAATAAGAGTTTGTGATCATTCATGTTTACCTTCAAGACATCATCCAAATGAAGAGAGTTGGAAAGATTCAAGGTTGATCAAAACTAAGTTAAAGAATGAATCAAGTTGATCAACACACAAAGTGTAGAAGATGTACCGAGAGGGATCAAGCAATCCCATGGTATGGTAAGCATTGTCAATCACACTTTGTGTACTAACCCATGGTCTTCGTGAGGGTTCTTTGTGGGGTTAGGTTGCGGTGTGCAAGTTCAAGTGGAGCATCACGAAGAGATCAAGTGCTTGAAGCTTGTCGTCCATTTGTGGTGACAATGGACTTGTGAAGATATGCCAAAGAGTGGCTCACCCATAGTGGAGTATGGGGGAGCAATCTACTAGTCTTCACCGAGACAATGCAATCAAGAAAGGTGTTCCAACTTGAGGAAGTCAAGATCGTCTACATCTAGCTCAAGTGGACTTTGTGCAAAGCAAAGGTTTTCCCTTGATAGGTTTTCTATTTTACCGGTCTCGTGGTGGTAGTTGGGAGACCGGGTTAAAGGATCGTTTGCCGTACTATCAAGGGGGGCTCTCAAGTTGGTAGCTTGATCGTATCATTAGTAGAGAGATCAAACCATTGCATCCTTGCATCATGTTTCTTGGTTATTGATTGGTTCTCTTTGTGAGTCTTAGAGCTTATGGTCATCTTGATGACAAGCTTGAGTTAATCGAAAACGGAGTTCACATGCGTCTTCTATGATGTTTTCGGTGTTGGAGGTTTTACCGGTCTTATCCGAGGAAGGGTTCTCACCATTTTCTTATGGGCCTTTTCTAATTTGCTTATTATTGGTATTTCTATCAAGATTGTGTTAGCCCTTGTCGCTAGCTTTCCAACAAACTTGGTTTCGTCGAATTCGGAGTCCGTTTGCAGAAGTTGTGGTCGTTTTGGTGTTCTGAAAAGGCTGCAGCGGTACTACCGCGGGTAGGAGCGGAAGTAATTTTTTACTACCGCTTTCGGGAGCGGTACTACCGCTTGGAGCAGTACTACCGCGGCTACTTCCGTGGCTACTTCCACTCGGGACCAAAAACTCGTCACAAGTCCAGCGGCGGTAGGCACGGATGTAATTTTTCAGTACCGCTCGCAAGCAGTAGTACTGCTACCCTTAGCAGTAGTACCGCTACCCCTAGCGGTAGTAACGTGAGGTCAAGCGGTACTACCATTCTGACGGTTCTTCTAGCCTTTTTGCCTCCTCGTTGTTGTTTTTCAAAGGGGTGCTACCGCCCTAGCGGTAGTACCGCTCCTGGAGCGGTAGTACCGCTCTGTGCGGGCTGTGAGCATAACTGTTGTATTTTTTTCCCACCTATAAAGGGGGTCTTCTTCCCCAATGAACCTTATCCTTTGAGCTCGTGTTCTTCACCCATTGTTGACCTTCTTCGAGCTTGCTATCTATCAATCCCTCCATGGATTCTTGCTAGTTTTGGGGGGAAAAGAGAGAGGAGATCTAGATCCACATTTCCACCAATCACTTTCTCCTCTTTGTGAGGGGAACCCTTTCGATCTAGTTCTTGGAGTTCTTCGTGTTCTCTTCTCCGTTCTTCCTCTCATTTCCCTCCCTGGCATTAGTTGCTTTGGTGGGATTTGGGAGAGAAGGACTTGGGCACTCCGTGTGCCCTTGCCATTGCATTTGGTGCATCGGTTTGAGTTCTCCACGGTGATACGTGGAAGTGAAGTTTGAGAAGCTTATTACTCTTGGGTGTTTGGGCACCCTAGAGCTTGTTCCTCTTGGGTGCCTTGGCGCCCTTGACGATTGGTGTTGTTCGGAGCTCAATCATTGTGGTGTAAAGCTCCGGGCAAGCGTCGGGGTCTCCAATTAGGTTGTGGAGATTGCCCCGAGCAATTTGATGGGTACCGGCGACCGCCCCCAATGGTTGCCAAAGTGTACGGGTTCGGTGACCGCCCCCAAGGGTTGCCATTTGTACGGGTTCGGTGACCGCCCTAAAGGGTCCCTTAGTGGAATCACGGCATCTTGCATTGTGCGAGGGCGTGAGGAGATTACGGTGGCCCTAGTGGCTTCTTGGGGAGCATTGTGCCTCCACACCACTCCAAATGGAGATTAGCATCCGAAAGGGTTTGAACTTCGGGATACATCGTCGTCTCCGCGTGCCTCGGTTATCTCTTACCCGAGCCCTTTACTTATGCACTTTACTTTGTGATAGCCATATTGTTTCTTGTCATATATCTTGCTATCACCTAGTTGTTTATCTTGCTTAGCATAAGTTGTTGGTGCACATAGGTGAGCCTAGTTGTTGTAGGTTTTGTGCTTGACAAATTAACCTCTAGGTTTATTCCGCATTTGTTCAAGCCTAAACCGTAATTATTTTAAAGCGCCTATTCACCCCCCCCCTCTAGGAGACATCCATGATCTTTCAAAAGATATTATGATTTCCAAATCGAGGGATCAATAGCAAAGGCTCCGATCAAAGACAAGTAAGATGAATAGACATAGATCGACAATTAATCAAGGTTTGATTTGTCGAACACCAGCTCATGTCCGGAGTGACGTCTAACCCAAGGAAGAATTTTAATTAGGACCGATGATCGCAAGCATTCACAATAAAATCGAATCAAGTGCTTGTAATTATGTTGACAAAGGATGCTAATGAGTATTGCTAGACATATGGAGACAACCATAAGGCAAGCAGATAAGTACTTGCAAAAGCAATAGTTGGAGAGTATTATCGGAAGATCGGACAGTACTTCAAAGTACCTAGTGAATCACTTGATCAACTAGGAATGAACAAATCCTCGAAAAGTGTGAGGAATTATCCATAGGGGTATTCATGCGGAAAGGAACTGCAGGGCAGTAAGCATTCAAGATCCTCGGAACATCCGAGAGTATTTCAAGACATCTTGTAATACCAAGAACAACTGGGGGTGAAGGTATGAACGACAATGTATGTAGTTAACCAGAAGGATTTATCGGTGGTAGGGATCGCAATGACAAAGGGCACAAGGGTCTCGGGAAAACATCGGAGAGTATCTTCTGGTGCACCAAGCAATCATTTGGAGTGAGGGGCTCTCCGGAAGGAAGTATTTACGAGAAGAGTTAGAGTTAACAAAATCATTTAACCCGAATAGAAGAGATATCAGAATCCCAGAGTATATACGAGGAATAAAAGATCCTAATACCATCCAATTGGCGACGTGGGCCCATATGCCACACAGCCATGTTAGTAAATCCGTTTTTCAAAGACTAGACTCAACTTCGGCCAAGGAGTTGCAAAGGGGGATCCTACAAGCAGTCGGCTCTGATACCAACTTGTGACGCTTCCGATTTGTCCGTACACTAATCATGCACGCAAATGTGTACGACCAAGATCAGGGACTCACGGGAAGATATCACAACACAACTCTAGACACCAATAAAATAATACAAGCTTCATATTACAAGTCAGGGGCCTCGAGGGCTCGAATACAGAAGCTCGAAAGCAACAGAGTTAGCGGAAGCAACAATATCCGAGTACAGACATAAGTTAAACAAGTTTTGCCTTAAGAAGGCTAGCACAAACATCAACGATCAAAGAGGCAAGGCCCCTGCCTGGGACCTCCTAACTAGTCCTGGTCGTCAGCTGTCTCCACGTAGTAGTAGGCTCCGTCGGGGTAGTAGTAGTAGTCGACTGGGGTGGCATATGGCTCCTGGGATCCGCCATCTGGTTGCAATAACCAGAAAGAAGAAAAAGGGGAAAAGGGGAAGCAAAGCAACCGTGAGTACTCATCCAAAGTACTCGCAAGCATCAGATCTATACTATGTATGCATCAGTATCAAAGGAATAAGCTGTATATGTGGACTGAACCACAGAATGCCAGAATAGAAGGAAAGGCCTAGCCTATCGAAGACTAGCATCTTCAAGCATCTTCTGGAAACCACCATCTTGCAGCAGTAGAAGGGAATACGGAATAGCATTTTATAATTAACAAGCATGTTGTAGCAATAACGGCCTAGAGATCCTTCCTCGACTCCCTGCGAGAAAGTAATCTCGCAGCCACATATCCAACACATATCTCAAGTATCCATTTCTAGTTATAATAGATCGGGATATAAGACTGAACGTCCGTTACCGTGGACACCGCTATTCGAATAGGTAACTTCCCTGCAGGGGTGCACCACGTTACCCTCACGCTCGATCACCTTTGGCCGGACGCACCTTTCTGGGTCAATGCCCGGCCTCGGAAGATCCACACGTCGCAGCCCTACCTAGGCTCAACAGAGAGGTCCCCACCGGTCTACATCCTAAGCGCTCCGGGGTCATGTGCCATCGCCCGTTGCACTCCAGGTCGTTGCGCGCAGGGTGAATACTAGTACCGCCTCGGATGGACAGCACGATCCGACCGTGCCGCAATGCTAAACTGGACGTCTGACAAAGCTTCGGCCGATACCACGACGCCGAGGCCCATAACTATTCTCGCGTGGCGGTTAGTGCGTAAAGGCCAGAGGCCAACTCAGAACAAATACCCAAATCTGTTAGTGCATTATTGACAGAAGTGACAGCTGTCGGGACAAGTCCAGAGCTATCACCCTCCTAGGTGATATCGCTAAACAGCCAGCCGCTACCGTAAGAACTTCTGCGGGTGCTCTCCGGGCCCGCCCGCCTTTCACAAAGGTCTCAAGTAAAGTCCATGTAATTGTGTGTCCAAAACATCAAGGTGGAAAACCCGAGGAATCACCCCCGATGAATTCCACTCGATGTGTCTGTTAAGGCGAACTATGAGGAATCACCCCCGAGGTTCACACATGAGGGGTTGCACGACAGAGTCGTATCGGGAATGGAGAAAGAGGAATCACCCTCGATGACCACGACCGAATAGCTACACTACAGAGTTATCATCATGAGTGTGTTCTGAGGTTTCACCCTCGGCACCGTTAGTACCTCTGCAGAGTCTAGCAACAAAGGGGGTGTGATGTGATGTGAAGTGTCGGGCTCCGGTCTTCGATCACGTTGCTCGAGTCGTCGATGATGAAGCAGGGGCAACAAGGACAGTCGGGCTCCCGTCTTCGATCACGTTGCTCAAGTCGTCGATGATGAAGTAGGGGCAACAAGGACAAGGTGGGGGTCACTGATGGATCACTATCCAACCTATACTAAGTGTTGGGAAACGTAGTATTTTCAAAATTTTCCTACGATCACACAAGATCTATCTACTAGATGCATAGCAACGAGGGGGAGAGTGTGTCGACGTACCCTCGTAGACCGGGAGCGTGACGCGGTTGATGTAGTCGAACTACTTCGCGATCCAACCGATCAAGCACCAAACGTACGTCACCTCCGCGTTCAGCACACGTTCAGCTTGATGACGTCCCACGAGCTCTTGATCCAGTTGAGCTTCACAGGAGAGTTTCGCTAGCACGACGGCGTGGTGATAGATATGATATATCTACCGGCGCAGGGCTTCGCCTAAGCACTGCAACGGTATGACCGAGGTGTGTTTTTGTGGAGAGGGGCACCGCACACGGCTAAAACAATTCAACTTGTGTGTCCTAGGGTGCCCCCCTGCCCCCGTATATAAAGGAGCAAGGGATAGGTCGGCCCTAGAGGGGGAGCGCCCAGTGTGGGGAGTCCTACTAGGACTCCCAAGTCCTAGTAGGATTCCCCTTTCCTTTCCGGAGTAGGAGAGAAGGAAAGAGGTGGAGAGGGAGAAGGAAAAGGGGGTTGCACCCCTTGTCCAATTCGAACCAGAGGGGGGCGCGCGCCTCCTTCCTTTTGGCCTTTCTCCTCTATTCCTGCATGGCCCAATAAGGCTCATATACTCCGAAAAATACCCGAATCACTCGGAACCTTTCCGATGTCCGAATATAGTCGTCCAATATATCGATCTTTACGTCTCGACCATTTCGAGACTCCTCGTCATGTCCCCGTTCTCATCCAGGACTCCGAACTCCTTCGGTACATCAAAACTCATAAACTCATAATACCGATCGTCATCAAACGTTAAGCGTGCGGACCCTACGGGTTCGAGAACTATGTAGACATGACCGAGACTCATCTCCGGTCAATAACCAATAGCGGAACCTGGATGCTCATATTGGCTCCTACATATTCTACGAAGATCTTTATCGGTCAAACTGCATAACAACATACGTTGTTCCTTTTGTCATTGGTATGTTACTTGCCCGAGATTCGATCGTCGGTATCTCTATACCTAGTTCAATCTCGTTACCGGCAAGTCTCTTTACTCGTTCCGTAATACATCATCTTGTGACTAACTCATTAGTCTTTTGCTTGCAAGGCTTATTATGATGTGCATTACCGAGAGGGCCCAGAGATACCTTTCCGACACTCGGAGTGACAAATCCTGGTCTTGATCTATGCCAACACCACGAACACTTTCGGAGACACCTGTAGAGCATCTTTATGATCACCCAGTTACGTTGTGACGTTTGATAGCACACAAGGTGTTCCTACGGTATTCGGGAGTTGCATAATCTCATAGTCATAGGAACATGTATAAGTCATGAAGAAAGCAATAGCAGTAAAACTAAACAATCATAGTGCTAAGCTAACGGATGGGTCTTGTCCATCACATCATTCTCCTAATGATGTGATCCCGTTGATCAAATGACAACTCATGTCTATGGTTAGGAAACATAACCATCTTTGATCAATGAGCTAGTCTAGTAGAGGCATACTAGGGACACTCTGTTTTGTCTATGTATTCACACATGTACTAAGTTTCCGGTTAATACAATTCTAGCATGAATAATAAACAGTTATCATGATATAAGGAAATATAAATAACAACTTTATTATTGCCTCTAGGGAATATTTCCTTCAGTCTCCCACTTGCACTAGAGTCAATAATCTAGCTCACATCGCCATGTGATTTAATACCGATAGTTCACATCGTTATGTGAATAACACCCATAGTTCACATCGCCATGTGACCAGCACCCAAAGGGTTTACTAGAGTCAATAATCTAGTTCACATCGCTATGTGATTAATACCCAAGAGTAATAAGGTGTGATCATGTTTTGCTTGTGAGAGAAGTTTAGTCAACGGGTCTGTCACATTCAGATCCGTATGTATTTCGCAAATTTCTATGTCTACAATGCTCTGCATAGAGCTACTCTAGCTAATTGCTCCCACTTTCGATACGCATCTAGATTGATACTTAGAGTCATCTGGATTTAGTGTCAAAGCTTGCATCGGCGTAACCCTTTACGACGAACTTTTTATCACCTCCATAATCGAGAAACATTTCCTTAGTCATCCAGTTACTAAGGATAATTTTGACCGCTGTACAGTGATCTACTCCTGGATGACTTTTGTACCTCCTTGCCAAACTCATGGTAAGGTACGCAATAGGTTTGGTACACAGCATGGCATACTTTATAGAACCTATGGCTGAGGCATAGGGAATGACCTTCATTCTTTCTCTATCTTCTGCCGAGGTTCTGTTTTGAGTCTTACTCAACTTCATACCTTACAACTCAGGCAAGAACTCCTTCTCTGACTGATCCATTTTGAACTACTTCAAAAACTTGTCAAGGTATGTACTTATTGAAAAAACTTATCAAGCGTCTTGATCTATCTATAGATCATGATGCTCAATATGTAAGCAGCTTTACCGAGGTTTTTCTTTAAAAAAACTTCTTTCAAACACTCATTTATGCTTTTCAGAAAATTCTACATCATTTCTGATCGACAATATGTCATTCACATATACTTATCAGAAAGGCTGTAGTGCTCCCACTCACTTTCTTGTAAATACAGGCTTCACCGCAAGTCTGTATAAAACTATATGCTTTGATCAACTTATGAAAGTGTATATTCCAACTCTGAGATGCTTGCACCAGTCCATAGATAGATCGCTGGAGCTTGCACAATTTGCTAGCACCTTTAGGATTGACAAAACCTTCTGGTTGCATCATATACAACTCTTCTTTAATAAATCCATTAAAGAGCGCAGTTTCGTTATCCATTTGCCAAATTTCATAAAATGTGGCAATTGCTAACATGATTCGGACAGACTTAAGCATCGCTACGGGTGAGAAAGTCTCATCATAGTCAACCCCTTGAACTTGTCGAAACCCTTTCGCAACAAGTCGAGCTTTGTAAACAGTAACATTACCATCTGTGTCGGTCTTCCTCTTGAAGATCCATTTATTCTGGATGGCTTGCCGGTCATCGGGTAAGTCAACCAAAGTCCATACTTTGTTTTCATACATGGATCCCATCTCAGATTTCATGGCCTCAAGCCATTTTGCGGAATCTGGGCTCATCATCGCTTCCTCATAGTTCGTAGGTTCATCATGGTCTAGTAACATGACTTCCAGAACTGGGTTGCCGTACCACTCTGGTGCGGAACGTACTCTGGTTGATCTACGACGTTCAGCAGAAACTTGATCTGAAGTTTCATGATCATCATCATTAGCTTCCTCACTAATTGGTGTAGGAATCACTGGAACAATTTTCTATGATGTACTACTTTCCAATTCAGGAGAAGGTACAATTACCTCATCAAGTTCTACTTTCCTCCCACTCACTTCTTTCGAGAGAAACTCCTTCTCTAGAAAGGATCCACTCTTAGCAACAAAGACCTTGCCTTCGGATCTGTGATAGAAGGTGTACCCAACAGTTTCTTTTGGGTATCCTATGAAGATTTACTTCTCCGATTTGGGTTCGAGCTTATCATGTTGAAACTTTTTCACATAAGCATCGCAGTCCCAAACTTAAAGAAATGACAGCTTAGGTTTCTCGTCAAACAACAGTACATACGGTGTCATCTCCACGGATTTAGATGGTGCCCTATTTAACGTGAATGTAGCTGTCTCTAATGCATAACCCCAAAAGTGATAGTGGAAGATCGGTAAGAGACATCATCGATCGCACCATATCTAATAAAGTACGGTTATGACGTTCGGACACACCATTACACTGTGGTGTTCCAGGTGACGTGAGTAGTGAAACTATTTCACATTGTTTTTACTGAAGGCAAAACTCGCTAACTCAAATATTTTACCTCTACGATCATATCATAGAAACTCTTATTTTCTTGTTACGATGATTCTCCACTTCACTCTGAAATTCTTTGAACTTTTCAAATGTTTCAGACTTGTGCTTCATTAAGTAGATATACCCATGTCTGCTCAAATCATCAGTGAAGGTCAGAAAATAACGATACCCGCCGCGAGCTTCAACACTCATTGGTCCACATACATCTGTATGTATGATCTCCAACAAATCTGTTGCTTGCTCCATTGTTCCGGAGAACGGAGTTTTAGTCATCTTGCCCATGAGGCATGGTTCGCAAGCACCAAGTGATTCATAATCAAGTGATTCCAAAAGTCCATCACTATGGAGTTTCTTCATGCGCTTTACACCATTATGACCTAAACGGCAGTGCCACAAATAAGTTGCATTATCATTATTAACCTTGCATCTTTTGGCTTCAATATTATGAATATGTGTATCACCATGATCGAGATCCAACAAACTATTTTCATTGGGTGTATGACCATAGAAGGTTTTATTCATGTAAACAGAACAACAATTATTCTCTAACTTACATGAATAACCGTATTGCAATAAACATGATCTAATCATATTCATGTTCAACACAAACACCAAATAACACTTATTTAGGTTCAACACTAATCCCGAAAGTATAGGGAGTGTGCGATGATGATCATATCAATCTTGGAACTACTTCCAATACACATCGTCACTTCATCCTTTAACTAGTTTCTGTTCATTATGCAACACCCATTTCGAGTTACTACTCTTTAGCAACTAAACCAGTATCAAATACCGAGGGGTTGCTATGAACACTAGTAAAATACACATGAATAATCTGTATATCAAATATACCTTTGTTCACTTTGCCATCCTTCTTATCCGCCAAGTATCTAGGGCAGTTCCACTTCCAGTGACCATTTTCTTTGCAGTAGAAGCACTTAGTTTCATGCTTGAGTTTAGCTTTGGGTTTCTTCATGGGAGTGACAACTTGCTTGTCATTCTTCTTGAAGTTCCCCTTCTATCCCTTTGCCCTTTACTTGAAACAAGTGGTCTTGTTAACCATCAACACTTGATGCTCTTTCTTGATTTCTACCTTTGCCGATTTCAGCATCGCGAAGAGCTCGGGAATTACTTTCGTCATCCCTTGCATATTATAGTTCATCGCGAGGTTCTACTAACTTGGTGATAGTGACTAGAGAACTTTATCAATTACTATCTTATCTGGAAGATTAACTCCCACTTGATTCAAGCAATTGCAGTACCCAGACAATCTGAGCACATGCTCACTGGTTGAGCTATTCTCCTCCATCTTGTAGGAAAAGTATTGTCAGAGGTCTCATACCTCTTGACACGGGCATGAGTATGAAATACTAATTTCAACTCTTGGAACATCTTATATGCTCCATGGCGTTCAAAACGTTTTTGAAGTCCCGGTTCTAAGCCGTAAAGCATGGTGCACTTAAACTATCAAGTAGTCATCATACCGAGCTTTTGTCAAAACGTTCATAACGTCTGCATCTGCTCCTACAATAGGTCTGTCACCTAGCGATGCATCAAGGACATAATTCTTCTGTGCAGCAATGAGGATAATCCTCAGATCACGGAACAATTTCGCATCATTGCTACTAACATCTTTCAACTTAGTTTTCTATAGGAACATAAAAAAATAAACGCGGAGCAACATCACGAGCTATTGATCTACAACATAGATATGATAATACTACCAGGACTAAGTTCATGATAAATTAAAGTTCAATTAATCATATTACTTAAAGAACTCCCACTTAGATAGACATCCCTCCGGTCATCTAAATGATCACGTGATCCAAATCAACTAAACCATGTCCGATCATCACGTGAGATGGAGTAGTTTCAATGGTGAACATCTTATGTTGATCATATCTACTATATGATTCACGCTCAACCTTTCGGTTTCCAGTGTTCCGAGGCCATATCTGCATATGCTAGGCTCGTCAAGTTTAACCCGAGTATTCTGCGTGTGCAAAACTGACTTACACCCGTTGTATTTGAACGTAGAGCTTATCACACCCGATCATCACGTGGTGTCTCGGCACGACGAACTTTCGCAACGGTGCATACTCAGGGAGAACACTTATACCTTGAAATTTAGTAAGGGATCATCTTATAATGCTACCGTCGAACTAAGCAAAATAAGAAGCATAATAAGATAAACATCACATGCAATCAAAATATGTGACATGATATGGCCATCATCATCTTGTGCTTTTGATCTCCATATCGAAAGCACCGTCATGATCACCTTCGTCACCGGCGCGACACCTTGATCTCCATCGTAGCATCGTTGTCGTCTCGCCAACTATTGCTTCTACGACTATTGCTACCGCTTAGTGATAAAGTAAAGCAATTACATGGCGATTGCATTTCATACAATAAAGCGACAACCATATGGCTCCTGCTAGTTGCCGATAACTTTACAAAACATGATCATCTCATACAAAACCGTATATCTCATCATGTCTTGACCATATCACATCACAACATGCCCTGCAAAAACAAGTTAGACGTCCTCTACTTTGTTGTTGCAAGTTTTACGTGGCTGCTATGGGCTTAGCAAGAACCGTTTTTACCTACGCATACAAAACCACAACGATGTTTCGTCAAGTATGTGCTGTTTTAACCTTCACAAGGACCGGGCGTAGCCACACTTGATTCAGCTAAAGTGAGAGAGACAGACACCCGCCAGTCACCTTTAAGCAACGAGTGCTCATAACAGTGAAACCAGTCTCGCGTAAGCGTACGCGTAATGTCGGTCCGGGCCGCTTCATCTCACAATACCGCCGAAGCAAAGTATGACATGCTAGTAAGCAGTATGACTAGTATCGCCCACAACTCATTGTGTTCTACTCGTGCATATCATCTACGCATAGACCTGGCTCATGATACCACTGTTGGGAAACATAGTATTTTCAAAATTTTCCTACGATCACGCAAGATCTATCTACTAGATGCATAGCAACGAGGGGGAGAGTGTGTCTACGTACCCTCGTAGACCGGGAGCGGAAGCGTCAAGTAACGCGGTTGATGTAGTCGAACTTCTTCGCGATCCAACCGATCAAGCACCGAACGTACGGCACCTCCACATTCAGCACACGTTCAGCTTGATGACGTCCCACAAGCTCTTGATCCAGTTGAGCTTCACGGGAGAGTTTCGCCAGCACGACGGCGTGATGACAGATATGATGTATCTACCGGCGCAGGGCTTCGCCTAAGCACTGCAATGGTATGACCGAGGTGTGTTTCTGTGGAGAGGGGCACCGCACACGGCTAAAAAAATTCAACTTGTGTGTCCTAGGGTGCCCCCCTGCCCACGTATATAAAGGAGCAAGGGAGAGGCCGGCCCTAGAGGGGGCGCGCCAAGTGTGGGGAGTCCTACTAGGACTCCCAAGTCCTAGTAGGATTCCCCTTTCCTTTCCGGAGTAGGAGAGAAGGAAAGAGGTGGAGAGGGAGAAGGAAAAGGGGGCTGGACCCCTTGTCCAATTCGGACCAGAGGGGGAGCGTGCGCCTCCTTCCTTTTGGCCTTTCTCCTTTATTCCCGTATGGCCCAATAAGGCTCATATACTCCGAAAAATACCCGAATCACTCGGAACCTTTCCGATGTCCGAATATAGTCGTCCAATATATCGATATTTACATCTCGAGCATTTCGAGACTCCTCGTCATGTCCCCGATCTCATCCAGGACTCCGAACTCCTTCGGTACATCAAAACTCATAAACTCATAATACCGATCGTCATCAAACATTAAGCGTGCGGACCCTACGGGTTAGAGAACTATGGAGACATGATCGAGACTCATCTCCGGTCAATAACCAATAGCGGAACCTGGATGCTCATATTGGCTCCTACATATTCTACGAAGATCTTTATCGGTCAAACCGCATAACAACATACGTTGTTCCTTTTGTCATTGGTATGTTACTTGCCCGGGATTCGATCGTCGGTATCTCTATACCTAGTTCAATCTCGTTACCGGCAAGTCTCTTTACTCGTTCCGTAATACATCATCTTGTGAATAACTCATTAGTCTTTTGCTTGCAAGGCTTATTATGATGTGCATTACCGAGAGGGCCCAGAGATACCTCTCCGACACTCGGAGTGACAAATCCTAGTCTTGATCTATGCCAACACCACGAACACTTTCGGAGACACCTATAGAGCATCTTTATGAGCACCCAGTTACGTTGTGACGTTTGATAGCACACAAGGTGTTCCTACGGTATTCGGGAGTTGCATAATCTCATAGTCATAGGAACATGTATAAGTCGTGAAGAAAGCAATAACAGTAAAACTAAACGATCATAGTGTTAAGCTAACGGATGGGTCTTGTCCATCACATCATTCTCCTAATGATGTGATCCCGTTGATCAAATGACAACTCATGTCTATGGTTAGGAAACATAACCATCTTTGATCAATGAGCTAGTCTAGTAGAGGCATACTAGGGACACTCTGTTTTGTCTATGTATTCACACATGAACTAAGTTTCCAGTTAATACAATTCTAGCATGAATAATAAACATTTATCATGATATAAGGAAATATAAATAACAACTTTATTATTGCCTCTAGGGCATATTTCCTTCACTAAGCAGTTTAGCATAGCATGTAGGTAACAATAGCAGGTACAAAAGCAGGCTATGCATCAGAATAGGATCAATCAATAACAGTCGCAAAATCTAATGCAAGCATGAGAGAGAATGGAATGGGCGATATCGGGATAATCAAAGGGGGGCTTGCCTGGAAGCTCTGCTGAAACAGAAGAAGGGTCGTCGTCGACGTAGACGATCACAGGGGCATCAGCAGTGGTCTCGGGGTCTACCGGAGAAGAAGAGGGAGAAGAAACAATAAATACATAGCACACAGATGCAATACAGATGCACGACATGGCAATAAGCGGTGCTAGGGATGTTCTAACGCAGTACTACACGATACCGGCGAAGGGGGAAAACATCCGGGAATGTTTTCCCGGAGTTAGGCATTTCCGGACAGGCGAACTGGAGGGGGAATGTTCCATGTTCGGTATGCTAGGGATGTGTGGTAGATGAACGGATCACGTATTCGGATTCGTCTCAAAATTCTGAGCGACTTTCATATATAAATCTTTTTCATCCGAGTTACGGATTATTTTATATGATTTTCAAAGTTTTATTAATATTTTGAAATTATTATTAATTCGAAATTAAATAATAAATTGCTACGGGTACCCAGCTCTGCGTACACAGAAGTGTAACAGAGGCTAATGGGTGGGCCAGGGGGTCCCAGTTGACCAGTCAACGTTTGACTGGTCAACAGGGGGTGGGGCCCCCTGTCATAGGCACACTTTAACTAACTACAGTTTTAATTAACTAATCTAATTAATTAGCTTAGTTAAACCTAATTAGTTAAGTTAATTAATGTTTTAATTAAATAATATATTTTTATTATTTATTTTTAAAAACTTTCTTTCTTTTTTTACAGGGGACTAGGCCCACCTGGCATTGGGCCAGAGGCCAATGCGGGCGCGGGCTAACGGGCGGGTGTGGGCGCTGGCACCCGCACCCGAGGCAGCCAGAGGCGAGGCCAGGGCCTCGGCTTTGGCCGGGTGGCGCCGGAGCGGAGGGCCGGTGGCCGGAGCCGGCCTCAGCTGCCAGCGGTGGAGAAGGCCCGGGCCGCGGAGCAGTAGGGGGGCCGACGCGGGCGCGGCTCGCTCGGCCGGTCGGAGGAGGTGGGCGGCCGCGGGTGGAGCAGAGTCGCGGCGGCGGATGAGGAGCAGCAACGGGGCTAGGAGCGCCGATGCGGGCGGGCAGGGGCTCGCAGGCGAGGCGGGCGCGGGGCGGTTCGTGGCTAAGGCGGCAGGCGGGCTCGGCCGCGAGCAACGAGGCACGGCGGCAAGCCGCAGGCGGCGGCCCAAGGCGACGGTGGTGGCGGGTTGGCAAGGTAGGGCAAGGGCCGGCGGCTGGAGCCGGTGAGGGTGGCCGCTGGCGTGCAAGCAGGAAGCAGAGACGGGGCGGTGGCTTGACAATGGAGGCCGGTGGGAGGCGCAACGGCGGCAGGAGGAGTAGGAGGGCGGTGCGGGGAGCTGGCGAGCCCGGGTGAGGGGCGCCGGAGCCAGGGCGTCGGGGCGAGGCCGGAGCGAGCGGGCGGAGAGGCAGCCAAGGGCGCGGACAGGACCGAGGCACGGCGTGCGGGAGCAGAGCTCCGGCCACGGCGACGGCGAGCGCGCGACGGCAGCGGCGATGCACGGGGCCGGCAGTCCTGGTGACCAAATGGACGGCCGCAACCTCCTATTTGACGGGAACGACGAGGGGCGTCTAAGAGAGCAAACAGGGGCAGCGACGTGGCCTAGCTCGCCGACGGCGACGACACAAGCGGCCGCCCGAGCTGCGACTACGGTGAGGGGAGCAAGCAAGAACTCGGATCCGAGCTCAAAAGGAAGTGAGGAGGAGGCGGAGCTCACAGAGGGGGCTCAAGTAGGCCCGTCGATTGTTTAGGAGCCGTAGGCCGACCGGAGTGGAAGAAGGTTGCCGGCGACCCGAGGCGGACGAAGGCTGAGGACGGGGAGGTAGTGGGCGCCCCGGTGTTTTCCGGCTTTAGCTCACCCATGTAGTAGACGTAGGCATCGGAGGCGGTGATCTTGGCGCTATCTCCGGCGGCGGGGAGGCCAGTGGCCGCGGCGTCGATGGCCTTGTCGACGACGGTGCTCGGGTACGGTGGTGAAAGGGGAAGGGGCGAGGGGAAGTGGATCTGGGGCTCTAGGGTTCGGCCCGGGATGAGGGGGGAGGCTAAGTAGGGGGTGGCGCCGGCCGATGATCGACACAGCGCCGGCCGATGGCCGGATGTGCGCCACGACCCCCCCCCCTCCTGTAGCGAGGAGGGGGAACGACGAGGCGTGCGTCTGGGCCGGCCTCGCTCGGCGAGTGAGGCCAGCTGGGCCATTTGGCCCAGGGGGAGAGGGTTTTCTTTTACTTTAGTTTTTTTGGTTTCGTTTTTTTTTTGTTTTACTAATTCTTTTCTGTTTCATTTCTATCTTCTCTGACTTGTAAATTTTTAGGCAACCCATTCACATATGTAAAATATGAGACTTGGCTCAATAAATTACATGCAATATTTAGCAGTGCCACAAAAAGGTATGATGGCAAGGTGATTTTATTTGGACTTTGTATTAATTATAATTGGGATAATTATTGCTATTTTTTCAATGCTTTATTTATTTTAGTGCAAATAAACCTTTTATAAAAATATGGTTTCTTCATAAATATCACCTTTGAATTATTTTCCACAGCTCGAACAATTTAGCTTTGACATTTTGAATACTTTTGTTTTGACTTAATTTTGAATTTGAATTTGAACCAATTTTGAATCTAATCGAGATTAGCAACAGTAACAGTGGTGACGTGGCATCATCAACGGGGGATTACTGTAGCTTAATTATCCGGGCGTCACAACCGCAATCAGGCATGTAGTCCTTTAACCTCCTAACAAATACGTGTACCTCCTGGAGTCTTTGCTTGTAGTAGGATTTTCTTTGGAATTGCACTTGGCGTCCTGAAGCATGGTTCCACCTCATGGTGTGGAAAAATCTCAAATGCCATCTTCCCAAACTGAAGTGCAAAAGAATTGTACGCTGGCTTCCAAATTCATTAGACTTGGCACTAACCTCGTTACGAACATTAGGTGTTCGATTCACCTAGACTTTCTGGTGAATATTTTGTGTCTCACTTTGTTGACGCAATGCCGCAACAATATACTTTGGTGTTTCGCGAGCAGCTTGCAAACGATCATTTTGAAAATTAGGCATAGGCATATCATCCTCTCTCCCTTGAAAAGAAATTGCCCTTGGTTTCGGCCTATACCTTGTTGTTTGTTTCTTAAATACTTTGACTGTACTCTGTATTTCTCTTGTATCCTTGGGAAGCATAGCATAAAACTCACCCTTATGCATAAAGGTGTACTTATTTGTTCATCCATGATGAAGAGCATTAACATCGTGCTGCCACGGATGCCCCAAAATAAGATGACAAATATGTAGTGGCATAACATTGCATTCCACTTTATCAACATAACCATCAATAGAAAAAGGCACCTTCACCCTATGTGTTACCTTCACTTTGCCCACATCATTTATCCACTTCATATAGTATGGTTTCGGGTGCTCTCATGTTGGCAAATAAAGAGACTCTACCACATCCTTGCTAATCATGTTGCTAGCACTACCGCCATCAAATATCAGTTTGCAAACCTGTCCCTTGATGGTACATGCAGTTTGAAAAACACTTCGCCGCTGTCCTTGTTCAACAATGGTCTTGTCATCTCGCTGGAGCTTATGTGCTAGCAAACTCTTCATATCAGGATCATCTTGAGGATAACATAGTATGGTATCACCATGACCTCTTTCAATTCCATCCTCTAGCTTAGGCATCTCATCTTCAGATTCTGAAATATATTCCGCATCAATAAGTAGGACCCTTCGTTGATTGGAACATTCATGCTTCATGTGTCCACGTCCTCCACACTTGTGGCAAATAATATTGCGATGATGAGATGACGTCGCACTAGACAAAACCTGAGAAACCTCCTTAGATGCAGCCGCCACCTTGCTCTGTTCAATGCTTCCTGACTTATAAGAAGGAGTCAGTTTAGCACTAAACCCACCATCAGTAGGAGAAGAACCACGTCGCCCACTGTTGTAAGTTGGACGAGTCTCTAAAACTTGCTTCTCCAATACCCAACGTTCAGCATGCTCCGCTTGATGAAGTAACTCGTGAATATCATTATATTGCATTAAATCAACACGGTCACGAATCTTTTCTTCTAACCCCTCAAAGAAACGTACCATGGTCGCCTCTACAGACTCACGACAGTTGTACGGATCATCAAAACTTGCATCTCTTTGTAGTACTCATCAACTGATTTTGTACCTTGCACTAGACGACGTAGTCTACTATGAAGCTGACGAGTGTAATAAGCAGGCACAAAACGTTCCCTCGTGATTCGCTTCATGTCAGTCCATGTTGCTGGTCGTTCGTGAGTACGGTTCTTATTATCCCACCATACAAGAGCATACTCTGTAAATTCCATTGATACAACCCCTAAATCTCGTCACAAAGACATCAGAACAATCCAAACAATACTCGCGTGATCCTAAAAAAATTTAGTGAATTTTTGAAAGTAGAAGAGATAGAGTAATCGTCAGGAGTCCTCACCAGAGTGAAAAGGGATGAGGAGTAAAAAGAAATCCTACTCTCTGATATATATATATACAGCCGGTCTATTCTCATAACACTTCCGAACTGCATTGCAAAATTGCATTGGAGAGCTAAACGCACCGCACCACAAAGACCAGCGAACTTCATGTTGAAAAAACTGTACGTGTTGTTTTTTCGGTACCTTTTTTGCTCTAGTTTTTTAACCATTTATCGGAATTATGCGTGTAATATACCGTTGAAAAGCTATGGAGTAGACGCACATTCGCCATGTTGAACACTTTTCAAGATTCCGCACGGTTTAAGAGCAGTTTCAAAAATCGTGCGGCTCACAACGAATGGCAGCGAGCGTTTTTTGGCGTTTTTTTCTAAACCGCTCGTCGGAACGAAACATATGATACACCGTTGGAAAGGTATCGTCGCCACGCATCTTTTTTGTATCTATTATTTTTTCTAATTCGCTACGATTTAAGAGCAGTTTTGAATTTACTAAATCGCGGAATTGTTTTTTTCGAATTTTTTCAAATTTTCGGTACTGTTTTCACTCTAGTTTTTTAACCGTTTGTCGGAACAAGGCGTGTAATATACCGTTGGAAAGCTACGAACGAGGCGCAACTTTCATATGTTGAAATGTTTTTTAGATTCGTTACGGTTTTTAGTTAAATTTGAAAATCGTGCGGCTGACTACGAACTGCAGCGGCCGTTTTTGCGCGTGTTGAGAAGTGTTTGAGAAGTGAGCTGCTTTCCGATGTGTGTTTTGTTTTTTGATCACGAAGTGAACCGCATTACTCTTTTTGTGTTGTTTTCGTAACAATTTTTTTTTGAGATTCCGCTTTTTTTTTTTGCATTTTCATGTTTGAGAAGTGAGCTGCTTTTCCGATGTGTTTTTATTTTTTTGATCACCAAG
>LR738710.1:514725352-514758892 GCA_902687465.1 Secale cereale
CGACGCCGGGCGGGAGGAGGAGGCGGGGCGGTGCCGGCCGGGAGGAGGAGCCGGGGCGGCTGGGATTTGGGTCATGCAGGATGGGCGTGGGTGGGTGGGGCAAGCACTAATGGGTGGTGGCGTTTTTTGTTTGTTCCGGCGCTAGAAGGTCTGTAGGGGTGGGGGAGGGTTGTTAGCAGAATAAGGCTAGTGTTAGGAGAATAAGGTCTTAAGGGGTGTTATGAGAATAGACCCACCCTATATATATATATATATAGGACTCAAAACATTTTCAAGTTTGTGCCTAGACTCAACCGTCAACGATTCGATCAATCAGTGGGGGCTCCTAGATCGGAGAAGGCTCTGATTACTAACTTGTAATGCCCAGTATGAGATTATACCTCCCACGTGTCGAGGCATGACTTAAAGGCATAATATCATACTGGAATGATCTCAAGAATGGTATCTTTGCACAACTCATGTAAAAGAGGGATTAAATTGCAAAAAAGTAGTTGGCTTACACTCACCACGTCACACAATGCATTACATAAACATTCATCATCCAAATAACATCACAGTCCGACTACGGACGAAGATCCAAATGAAAGATACCATAAATAAAGCCATAAGGTCCGAATCGCCCCTAGTAGAAGCCACTACTGATCGTCGGGATAAGACACGTAGTATCACCCACGTTATTCATCAAACTCCCAGTACAACTCTGTGCCATCACCTATGTAGTTCACCATGGTACCTGCATCTGGTGTTGTGTAGAATCTGTGAGCCACGGAGGACTCAGCAATCCCGTTCCCGGGTAGCAAAACTATCTAAGCCTTGGGTGTGGAACAAGGCTGAAGAACAAGGTTGCAGCTGCACTAGCACTAGCTTACGTGTTTAGAGCGAGAAGAGAAGTGCCACGAGCGCCAAAGTGATCACGAAGTGATCCTATCTAAGCACGTCATTCATAACCCCACCGTGTTCACTTCCCGAACCCCTTCGGAAAATGACCGTCACGGTTACTCACGCTGGTAGTGTATTATGAACATGGTGTCCAGTTTTCTACAACCGGATATTAACAAATTCCCATCTGCCACATAACCGCGGGCACGGCTTTCGAAAGATCAAAATCCTGCAGGGGTGTCCCAACGTAGCCCATCACAAGCTCACGGTCTGCGGAGTCGCAACTCCAAGGTGGGAAGACCCGAGTATTCTCGGAATCCCGTGCTCAAGATATTCCGACTAAGGTAAAACTAATCCAGCAAGACCTCCTGGCGTGCCGACACCCTGACAGTAGCTGCGCGTATCTAGTCTCAGGCCACGACCGGATGAGCACAATTTACAATGACCAAAACCCAAGTTGCCAAGGGGGGTACCGCACACGACTCTAGTTTGGGCCAACATTCAAAACGAGCACTGGCCCAGGGGGGTTGATTAATAAATCCTCGAGTTAATTACTCCCTCGGCAAGTTTTAGTTGTTAGGCAAATGTAAGACCAATGTCGGGCCTCGCTGGAAAAGCTTTAGCGCTAAGCGGGTTATCGAGGGGGTCCCATAACCCCAACCGTGTTAGGAACGCATAATCAAGGAACATAACACCGGTTTAAACGGTTCCTAGGGTGGCATGAGTGGAACAAAACACCAAGCGAGAGGCTTAGCCTTCCACCCATTGCCAAGTATATAGATGATTTAGTTTAACAGATTATATAGTGTGATATCCAAACAATAACTTCAGCATGAAGCAAGAATCTTCAAATCTTCTCCTGCAACTAACAATGCTATAAGAGGGGCTGAGCGATGCTTACGTAGCCAAACAATGGTTTGCTAGGTTGGCTGGTTAGAGAGTTTCATGGCATCAATAGGAGGCTGACAAACAGACATAGGCATCGAGGCAATGAGCTAAAGAGCGAGACATCTAGCATAGGCAAAGATAGTAATGATATATGGGTAAGGTCATCTTGCCTGTTGAGTCGTCGATGGGATCGTAACCTTGCTCCTCACACTCAACCTCGGTAGGAACCTCGTACTCGGTCTCGGCTCCCGACTCTACTCAACACAAGAATACAACATGGCACAATATCAAACACGGTGCAATGCACAATAAACATGATGCAAGTATGATGTGCATATGCATGTGGAAGCACTCGAACCTAAGGAGAAGATGATGAAGAAGGCATTATCTTTGAAAACCAAGCATGCCACTGGATAAAGGGGGAGATTTCGGTTGAAATCGATATAAAGATCGCCGGAAACGAACACACAGTTTGCAAAAGGCAAGCAAAACAGTATTCACACAAAGCTGTAGATTACAGCCACATGGCATGTTTGGAGCAAGAAATAATTATGCTACATCACTCAAACATGGAGACAAATGGCATGGACATGAGTAGACATGATACTTAACAAACATGAACTTAGAACACACCCAAAAACCTACTGGAACATAATTAACCAAGCATGGCAAGTTGCAATAAAATTATCCAGACTTAGCCAAAATCTGGGAAGGCAAAAACATCATCACGATGCTGCCTTCGGAGGCACAAAACAACATGCATATCAACTCCACTAAGTATATAAAGATCATGGACATGTAATAGACATATCATACAGCAAACAACTTCATTGGAGCAACTCCATAGGAGGCATGGATCAATAGCAACAAGCTACACCAAATTGATCATGCTGATAAAAACCTGACATGTCTAATTTATAGCAACTTGAGAGCAAGAAATAAATAAGCTACATCAGGCCATATGTGCAAGTAAGGGCATGGATGGATAGAGTATAACATGGACAACAAGATATGACCATTGGCCACTCCAAAACAAGCATGGAATTGAGTGGGGCATCAAGCAAACATGGCATCAGGTTAACAGATTTCCAGACTTAGCAGTTTTTTCACTAATTATAAAACAACAACATTGGCATGGCATGTTTACAAGCTTGTTTAAGTCACCTCAAGGTATATCATGGAAAACGGATTGCACCACAGCAAAGACCATATGATGGTGCTTCTAAAACATATTGACATGCGACATGAGGACAAACACATCAATATCAATGAGCACTTCAAATCAGCATTTCATAACAAGTTTCAGCACTTAACAGCCACATGCACTTTTGCAACAGAGATTAACATGGCAATATGACAACTAACATGAATGCTACAGCAACCATCACGTAGAGCACTTCACAATGGACATTTTGACATATCATATGCTCCATTTGGATAAACATGCACAAAGTTATCATATCTCAAACATGACAACAAAATTACAAGTAACAACAGTTTTAAACAAGTAGCACCCTTGCAACAGAGATTAGGGCATCTAGATGAACTCAAACAAGCATGCCACAATGGAACAAAATGAAGATCATATCACCACGATCATTTTGACATATAATATGCACAATTTGGACAAGCACACTAAAAGTTACAGCCATGCAAAGAATTCAACAAAATATAACAGTTTAGGGACTTAGAAAATATTTCGACTAAGGAAAAAAATACAAGCGAGCGGGGAATAACTATACGACGCACAGAGGCGAGGATTAGGTTTCTCACCACTGGGCTCGGCCCAGGTCGGAGCGGAGGTGGATCCGGCCGGGGAGTTGGACTGGCTTGGGCTGGAGGGAGGTGGCGGCTCGGCCCCGCGGGAACCGGGCCGCAGGCGAGCGGGGCGGGGCGTCGTCCTCCCGATCCGCTGGATCGTGGCAAGGGCGGCGGCGCCCGCCGGCGACGGCACGACGGCGCGGCGACGGGGCCGAGAACGGCGCGGGGTGGCGCCGGCCTGGATCTGGCCGGAGGCTGGGCCGGCCGTCGCTGACTGGCGCGGTGGCAGAGGCGGTGCTCGGCGGCGTGGAGATCCGCGGCGGCAAGGGCCGGCGCGGGAGGCGGCGAGCGGCGGAGCTCGGGTGGCCGGCGACGAGGAGGAGGCAGTCGCGGGGCGGCAGAGGCGCGCGGGCCGGGCGGGCCGGCCTCGGGCTGCGGCGGGCCCGACGGCGCGGGGAAGTGGGGCGGCGGTGACGGCGAATTCTGTGGCGACACGTGGCGGCGGTGGAGCAAGTCGGACACGTTCGGCCGGGTTGGATGTGTCCGGCGGCGGCGGGGAGGAGTTTGTTAGGGTTTTGCCGAAAAAATGGACGTGGGGGACTGATTTATATGCATAGGGAGCTAGGAAGATCCAAATGGGGAGCGGTTTTCAGCCACACGATCGCGATCCGACGACCGAGAGGATGGGAGTGGTTGTGCTGGGTTAGTGGGCTGTTGTGGAGGGGGTCTTGGGCCAAAAGGAAGAGGAGCTTTTAGCCCACTAGGTTAACCGTTGGAGTAACAAACGAGCTCCAAACGCGATGAAACTTGACAGGCGGCCTACACGTACCGAAACAACAACGCACGACAAGTCTCACCTCACTCCGGGAACGTTACATGGCCACAAACGAAAGAAGGACTCGGGGGTGCCACGGGCACGTGCGTGAGTGTCGGAACTCGAAACGGACAACGGGAAGAAGCGAGTGGGACCGGGTGCAAGTGATAATACGAATGCAATGCAATGCACATGATAACATGACATGGATTAAATGCACACACGCACGCGACAAAACAAAGAAACCCGAAATGGAAGAAGAGCCCAGAATGGAATTGATGAAGTCAACGTTTCATATATTGCCATAATTGAAAAGTGTTACATCTGGGGTGTTACACCCTGACCCCCCACCGCTGATGCGTGTGCGACAACACCGGATGGAGCGCCGCGGCCGCGCCCTCCACCGCCGCCACAGACGTCATTGCCAGCTCCGCTGATCCGCCACCCTCCTCCGTGGCCGCTACCGCCATCACCGTGGTTGGTGGGAGCCGCCCATATTATCGGCAAAGACCGTCGGCGTGCGGGGCCGCGCGGGGGCCGCAGGCTTGTGTGCACCGATGTCTGGGTGGGGGATCGACAGTGAGAGGTGACGTGTCGACGGAGGAAGAACGCATGCGTGGGAGCCGTCGTCCCCGTTGCTGGATGAGGAGCAAGCGAGGAAGGAAGGCGACTACGTGGGAGGGAGAGAGGGAGGCGGCTGCAGGAGGAGTGGATGAGGAGCGAGTGAGGAGGAGGATGCGGCTAGGGTTTCAACACGGAAGCGGCGATCGTTTTATAGCCCGTATGTGAAATGTCTAGAATGCCCTCGTGGGGGCACCAAATTTGCATACGGTGGCATGAATGTTTCCACACTATTCATTGCAATAGTGTTACCTCTCGATCGTACGGCCCATATCATCCGGGAGGCAGATCGAACGGTCCAAATTGCATCAGAATACTGATCCGACAGTCATAATGCCCATACCGCTGAGGAGGCTGGGTTCCTCCCGTGATTCTTGTTTTTCAATTTCTCTTCCCTTGATTTAGTGAACATGGGTGCGCGCGCCCTTTATGAATAATAAATTCGAAAAATGCTAGAAAAAAATCTAAATATATATTTTTGTAATATATATAATGAACCGGTATACTCGCATATGAAGTTTCATGAAGAAATCACATCCGTGGTAATCTGAGCAAAAATGACAAAATTGAAGCTAATCGAAGCTGTATTAAAAACATTGTTTAATGAATATGGTTGCATTTGTATTTTCTTCGCCAAGACGACCATATGTGTCAATACATCATGAAACTTCACACGTGAGTAGAATGATCGGCTAAGTTTCGTACCGCGAAATTTCAGAATTTGTTAGTTTTTTCTAGTATTTTTTTATGAATTTACTATTCACGTGATTGCGCGCACTCATGTTCACCTTTGTATTTTCGTTTTTTCCCTTCCTTCTTTGTCTTTTTTCTTTCATTGATTTCTCTAGACCTTTGTTTTTTACTTTCATTGATTTCCTTAAATCGACCTTACTGTCCATTGTCTTATTAACTTACCAAAATAAAAAATAACTTTTCGGTGAGTTATTAAGTGTTAACAAATAAGTGGTTAACAATATGAAATAAATCATTTTGAGTGTGTACGAAAATTTGCTAAATAAGTTCATATCAAACAATAAGTGTTTAATAAGCTGACAAATAAATAATAATGATTGCATGAAAAACTTACTGCCTGCGCCAAATAACAGTAAGATTTTAGCGAGCCAACGTTAAAAACAAAAATAGATACGGTCTACTTGCGCCCAAATACCGGGAATCATCGTCCGTTTGCCCTTCCGTGCGCCGCTTGCATCTCTTTGTGTAGAAAAATTAGGTCTTATAATCAATTCTTCCTCCAACTCCGGCGGCGGCCACTGCGGTGGCGGCAGCGCCGGGGCCCATAGATCCGAAGCAACCGCCGCGGTACGTGTAGACCACCTCCCAAGCCAGTCAGGGATTTGCTAAGAAGCGAACCATCCTTGAAGCTTTAGTCGCTCTATCCATACTGGTTGTCGGCTGTCGAACCTGGCATGTTCTTTCCCCAATTCCACCAAGAAATTTTTGTTTAGTTGATCAGCACTGGAACGCCGCAGGTTTCACGCGGGTTTATCTTGAATCCGGGGAAGATTTGGGAGAGATGGCTAATCTTGCCAACATGTTTGCTGTCCTTGACCTGGATGGCGAGGACGATCGAAAGGAAGTGGAACAACCAACATCCAGCAAGCCAGAAGCTGCCGCCGCTGCCGCCAGGAAACTCGGTAAGGGCACACTTTTTCTTTATCTTCCTCACAAGATGGATTGGGATTGTTGGCTCCTGTTAGTCCGTGGTATGAGATTTGCTTTACTCATCGCGAGGTTTGTCAGTACATTGTTGAGTGCGCCCTTACTCCTGGATCAAAATGTAGTAGTGTAACAATAATGTGTTATGTATAATGTTTTGATTCTTTTTCCATAGAAATCAGGTCCGGTCCTGCACCACTAAAAATAGTACTCAAAAAGAATAGTTCAGCTCACCGATTTAACAAAACATATTAAATCTGTCAGCTGTGTTGGAGCATGAGTTTCGAGCCTTCTTGCCATTTGCATGTGCAGCGTGTGTATCAAGTATTTCTTTTGTGTTAAAACCTGATCACTTCACTAAATCATGTTCGTGATGCTCCGAATACACTAAAACTTTAGGAGGAATCATTTTTTGTGTAGTGTGCACAATGTTGTATCATTCAGTATCCAAATAAACCTACCAGGCAAAGCGACAGAATGGACAACTAGTGCATATCTCTTCACAATCAGGAACGCCCATTTTTTCTCTTGGTGATGGATGGAATCAAGTAACCCCATCTTCATCTTGCCCCTACATGATAAATAATTGAACGATGCAGTGACATTATAACTTAAGTTATGCCTTCTTATACTTTAAAGAGAACTAAATGCTATAATTTTTCCATTTTATCACGTTTTAATTATCTCATTTCTTCTTATGAGATTCAAAAATCACATTCCTTGCAGATAGTGGCATGATGCATAACAAAATGATTGTAAATTACGATGGGGATAAACTTGGTTCATCGTCAAGTGAATACAAGATGCCATTGGTGTGGATTGACTTGGAAATGACTGGTGAGCATGTCTTCCTTCATATTGTATATTGTATGTTCCATATTATTTTGAAATGTTTAATTTAATAGGCTTAATGCAATTTAGTCCTCAACTTCATCAATGTTCAGATCAAGTATTTTGCACATGTGTACAAACAAAAGTGCTTTTTGGCTTTTATTATGGGAAGCGACGGTGTTACGGCCCAGGGGTGCTTCACTTCATCGGAAGCCGCCCAAGGCCTCCTGGGTCGGTTTACGCCTTGGGCCATCATCCCGGCCCACATGCCCTATAGAAGGAAGACTCAGAAGCCTTGATGTGCAAGACAAGGAAGCCGAAGTCCAGAGGACCCCTTCATCGACTTAGCCGACTAGGATCTTGTAAGCCCTAGGGCCCTAGTATTCTATATAAGCCGCGGCAGGGCTAGTAGCAACGAACTCAATCTCTCGATCATCCTTCTACTTTGTACGTCCCATCACAATAATACAACACGAGCAGGAGTAGGTTTTTACCTCTATTGTGGGGGTCCAAACCCGGGTGAACCCGTCCCCTATTTCCCATCCGATCTACTTGCCTAGCCAGGATACCCTATCGAGGGATCTGCCGGAAATAACATCGATAGTGGTGGCCCATACAGGTCTTGCATGGCGAACTCAGAGACCAGATGGATCTTCGATTGATGCCAACATCTTCACAACGGGGCAAATCTTTGCTTTCGGCGCAATGTGCTATGTCGCTGACTTGATAGGCCACCTTGCCCAAGTCAAGACCTTCGCTGCAGGCCGAGCCGTCCATGTCGGCAACCCGGAGTCCATTGTTGATTATTGTGACAAGCTTGTTCTCTAGGGCCCAGCGTCGTGCCTGGCCTAGGAGCGTCCAACACAAATTCTAAACCCACCCACCTCCCACATCGTCGCCAACATCGACGCGCTCCACACCAAGGAGCTTCAGGACCTCGACAAGGAGATGGGCGACTTGGCTAAGAGCCGCTCGGAAGCAACCCCGTCTGCACTGCATCTCGGGCAGGCAACCTCCACTTATGCCTGCTACATGGTGGACTCCCATGCCAGCAACGTCGAGGCCGAGGAAGAGGGTGAGATCGATGATGACCGGTCAACCCGCCAATCACAGTGAACGACCCCGCTAGCATCAAACTCGAGGAGTGGAGAAAGAAGCTCCAGGCAGCCCTCAAGAAGTAGAAGGAGGAGAAAGAGCGTCTGTATCAGAGGCAAAACTACCTGCTACAATCCGCAGAGATGATCAAAGGAGAACGGAAGATGCAGTCGGGTTGGTGCTCTAGAGCGGGCGTTGAACAACACCCTCAACACCTCGGCATCTCCCGAGTTGCTCGCCTTCCGCACGCTGGCTAAGAACACGCAGGTGGCGGTCGAAGAGCTCCAAAACATCACACTTCCCGCCAACCACCTACATGGGGAGAGGTTTGAGCAGGTGGTGGAACTCCTGAAGACGGCGGTGGTTCAGCAGAACGTCTACGCTAGATCTAAGAGTACGACGGGCACCACTGGTGATATTCACAACAATACTGCAGGTTCGACATCCAGGGCGAACAATCCCACGATATTCCCACATAGACAGGATCGGCTGACCAACAACCACGACAACCGCCAGCTGGTAAATCAGAGGACGACCTCTCGCTTCAATGTGCAGATCGGCCAGCCTCCTCGAGAAACCGAGAGGCAGGACGACCTCTCGCTTCGATGTGCAGATCGGCCAGCCTCCTCGAGAAACCGGAAGGCAGCGCTCGGCGCGGCTCAATGAGAATGCCAGGCGGCCAGGCTGACAACTCCTTCACGTGTACGGCCGTGCCATAACAACATTCAAAGTCTATGTCGAGACGAGCAACTAACCCGTGATATAGGGAAAGAATCACTTCAAACCATGGCCAACCTGATGAAATTACGCTTTCGGGGAGGAAGCATGGGTTGCCAAGCGGAAATCTATTGCGGCCACGTAGCGGTATAGCGACCTCGGAACTTTCAGGGCACAAGATGAGCACAACCGACCTTGGCACAACACTAGCAATTGCAGTCGGAGGCGCAGAGGCAATGACGAGGTCAATGCTGAGTTCGGATATCGCCGCAAGGGCGGATGTTCCTTGGTGGTGCCCGGGCAGGCCTCGGTTCGATCTTGCCGATTCTACCTAGACATGCTCAAAATGAACGGGCAAGGCCAAGTGTTCTTTAAACAAAACTCTCAGTGCACGCTTCGGAGCATGGTGTTCCGTTAGGTCCTTTACGGACGACGGAAGCCCCTTGGCTATACTCTACTCTTCGCCTTTGATTGTTCTTTTCTTTTGGCTCGGCGAGGCTGAGCTGGGTTCCATTACACTCTGTAGGAAATGCATAGGCAGTCCGTGCAGCAAACCGAGGCCCTGCATCGCCGTACGTAGGAAGCAAGGTCTAGACTTTGATGAAATCATGGATAAACCATGTGACTACCATGCGCAAAAAGATCCAAAACTCCCCCGACCAACCACAACAATCGAGAGTGTTGACTTCACTTGAAAGCGACCAAGCTGGCCATCAAGAATCGAAATAGCAGAGGTGACGACAGGCGCAACCCCCCCAATGATGGCCAAGGTGGCGGTGCAGACAACTACAGTGGCGGGGCTTGTGCGAATACAAATGCGCAAGTGCAATTTCCCTCGTAGGTACAGCCCGTGAACATGATATTTCACAGCAACGAGTCCAAGAGGGCGCAAAAGCACTCCCATAGAGACATATGTCGTAGAGCCTACAATACCGCATTTGCTAGAGTGGTCGGACCAACCTATCTCCTTCGATCAGAGCGATCATCTGATCAATATCTGCCACGCCGGAAAGGCCGCCCTAGTTTTGGATCCAATCATTGAGGGCAGCCACCTCACCAGGGTCCTTACGGACGGCGGTAGTAGCCTCAGTCTCGTGTACGTCTATGCTTTGAAGATGGGCATTGACGAGTCCCGCATCAGGCCATCCAACACAAGGTTCAATGGCATTATTCTTGGCATGGAGGCCCAACCCATGGGCTAGGTCACACTTGACGTGGTGTTCGGCACCCCGACAACCACCTCGAACCACTTTCTTTCGAGGTCGTCCTGTTCAAACTGGCTACCATGTGCCCCTCGACAAGCCCACTTCTCCGCGATACGCGACATTTTCGGACTATGCATACATGAAGTTGAAGATATTGGGTCTCAATTGGGTCATCACAGTATCCCACAATGTTCAGCGATCCCATGAGGCCAAGCAGGACATAGTGGCCCTGGCTGAGGAGGTGCTCACAGACAAGGACGACATCAAGCTCACCAAACAATCCAAGTCGAGTTCCTCCCAGCCCGACCAGGGCATCCAGAAATTCCCTCGCATGAAGCGTAGGGTGGTCCGTTGTTCCTCAGACAAGTACAGGCTGACCAGGTTGCACGGGCATCGATTTGGCATAGCACTGCCCTGGCCTCCGAGGACGTGACCGACATCTTGGAGGGAAGACGGCCAACGACAACACTGGTAGATAGGTAGGGACTAGGTCGCCACCCCACCACAATCGCGTTGCTCCCGACACCCGTAGCTGTACTAGTTTAAGAGGTTGCGGGGCGGTGAATCGGGTTGGTCGAAGAAGAGGGCGACATGATGGGTCCCGACAACGTAGGTGCCGGGGAAGCAATTCTCGGCAGCATCTTCGGAGGCCGGCTCCCTGTTCCCAACATTGAGTGCTGGGTCTCTGTCTTCACCTGCTGCTTAGGTAGCAGGGTCTTCAGAAGTGGCGCGTACAGAGGGCGTGACATCAGGCTGGTCAGTAGTGCCGCTGTGCCTTGGGTCTGTGGTCTTTGTTTCCAGAGGCATTACCATGTTTTCGGATGGTGGAATGACTAAGACCGCCGTCGCCATTAGCGCCCCATCTTCGGCCCCGGGGGTGTTGGCAATGAATGTTGTCATATTGGCGGAAGGGTGGCCGGCCAGATCGACATGGCAATGAATGCCGTCAGATTGGCGGAAGGGTGGCCAGCCAGATCGACACCCATTTTGCGTTGTGGCTTGTGGATCAGACAATGAGAGTTGAGAAAAAGCAAAACTTGACAAAGGAATGAATAAAACGAAAACGACATTTACCTATTATTGGGCCCTTGTCTCTGGGCAACTCGAGGTGGGGCCAACTGGGATGCTCCCTCGGAGGTCGCACGGGAAGAAGCAAGCGCCTCGGCAGTAGGATCCTCGCACCTCTTCTTGTGTGGCGCTAAGTGGTCTCGGTCGTTGTCCTTGGTGGTGAAGAATGGGAGGCCGAAGCCTTGTCATCACGGCCCTGTTTACTTGGGAGGAACCGGTCCCGCTCATCTTCGTCCTCGTTGTCCGAGATGGTTTGGCTTCCTTGGCATGGTGAGTAGCATTGAAGATATCGGATGAGCAACTGCCGATCGGAAAGGAAAGCTTAATTAACCAGGAAGCAAAGAGTACTCACAGCAGGTGGCTGTGCTTCTAACAAATAATTGGCCAGGCTGGTCTCTGCCAGGAAGTCCGCTGTCTTCCTCTTGAACATCATCGAGATGATCTCCTGGAGTGACTTCCCCTCGAAGAAGCTAGTCTGAATGCTCAGGGTTACATCATCCTCGCCGGTGTACCGGTACATTGGATGAGCCCTAGCCTTAAGAGGCCGGATGCCCTCCAGGGCTACCATCATCACCCCGACTAGGTGAGGTTCCACACTGCCATGTGGGGCCCGGTTACTTCATTCGTGTCAGCCGGGGTGTGCTTGACGCACTAGGCGCCATGCTAAAGGCTTCGGCGAGACTGATCTGAGAAGGTACCCTGAACTTAACATCCGGGATATAGAACCAACCTTCCTGCCACTTGTTTAATTCAGCCAGAGTCTGTCGAGATATTCGGAGCCGGACTTCTTGGTGATGGCTGCTCCGTTTCATTCACAAGTCTCTGTTACATTTATCTATAACTTCACCTGGAAATAACGGTAGCTCGATGTCGAGAAAGCACTCGCACAGGGTCACGAAGCAGGTGATGCGCTTAATGCTATTCGGGGTCAAGTGGGCAGGGCTAGTCGGTAGCAGAGAACTCAATCCCTCGATCATACTTGTACTTTGTACCATAGTTGCCAGGAATCAAGGTCGCCCGTGTTGAGCAATGGGGTCGCGGGTCGTGGTTCGCCACCCCTTCGGATCGAGGTTCGACGAGGGGTATACATCTTCGGGACGTCTTGGCCTCTTGGGAACATGGGTCACGATCCAAACTATTTCGGGTCATCGTCATGGTGATTTTTCTATGGAGGGAAAGAGAGATCCCGCCATTCCCGCCTGAAAAGATTATGATCTGGGTGGTGATTTATTTCCCTTCCCACGTCGAAAAAATGACGCCACAACTCAGCCGTCTACGGCGTGATCTTGTCATTTAACATTTTCTTTCACACCAAGCGTATGTGCACCTGTCAAAAGAAAAGTGTTGTCCCCAAGAACTATCCCCAAATCTTTCTTCTTTAGTTCATCTGCATAGCTCTAGCCCTTGATCCCGTTCCAAGTTCCAAGCCACGAGTCATCCAACACTCCTCCTGTTTGCCCTTCCAGCCGTTCCTCTCTTGTGCAGTCTTTGTTCCCTAATATGCATCAGATTCCCAAGCGGCAGCAGTGAGGAGGGCGTGTAGCCATCAATGGTGGGACTGTGGGAGCGAGACGAAAGAGGGCGCATACCACACCAAGCAGCTCGACGACCGGCGGCGAGTGGCGGATTGCAGACGACGGACAATAACAGTCCGGTGGATTTCTGAATTTTGAGCGTGATTACCAGGTAAGCCTCGATTCACCATGACTCCCGTTACCCCGTAGTTGTTCTTGATCTGGGGTATCGTCAATCGATCATGCTCGCGATCCGCCTGATGACCCACCTTTTCCCCGACCCTCGATTGGGGTCGATCGACCCCGGGTCAGGGAACCCACCCTCGACCCACGAACCTGGCTACTATGCTTTGTACACCCCATAGCAATAATACAACACGAGCAGGTAGGGTTTTACCTCTATCGTGAGGGTCTGAACCTGGGTAAACCTGTCCCGAATTTCCCATCCGATCTACTCGCCCAGCCGGGATACCCTGTCAAGGGATCCGCTGGAAATAACTCTGACAGGAAGCATATTGTAGATGATGTAAACTCAATATTGCATTGCACCTCTGAACATTGAAATGTAAAAGGATAAATGATCTAACCAGCAACTTAGAACAAATGGTGAAAAGACAGTTGATATACATAATTCAAAACAATCAGCACGCCATTGGCTATGTGTTACCAGTTTAATAAGTTAGTAAGGCCAGTTTACTAAGTACTAACATCTGCCATTCAACCAAGACTGATGCAAACACAACAAGTAAACCTTTGCGGTTTATAATTTGTTAAACATGTTCTTTTGTTCAAGTTTTGCAACTTATAGTTTACTACATTAAAATGAAAAAAGATGCATGAGAACAGTTGGTCGGAAGTCATTTACAGTGCATGATATCTACTTTGCCCGAAACAATGTACGACCCATTACTGATTTCCTTGGTATCATAAGTCAAGAATAATCTTCTTTTGCTGTTTTCTGATGTGAACTGCACCATGTGGGCATTTCACTTCATTTCTTGCTATTGTTCTCCTCTAACTGATGTGTAGATATGTCAAACTGAAATTCTGTTGCTTCTGTCGGAACTCGTATTATCAATTTTACACAATGTCAACACTCTGACTAACATGCCACATGCTGGTTTCTGATTGTTTAGGTTTGGATGTCAGAAAAGACCGCATACTGGAGATTGCTTGTATTATAACAGATGGTAAACTTACCAAACGGATAGAGGTGAGTTTTAAACTAATGCTACGTACAATGTTATGAAGTTGTGGTACATATTTCTTGACTTCGTGTTTTGGAAGTGAGTAGCTTCCGCAACTTATGATATGCTAGTTTTCTCGATTCAGTAACACCTTTGTCGTGGTACATATTTCTTGACCTTGAGTTTGGAAGTGAGTAGTTTCTTATAGACTACCCTGCCTCGTTGTTATTGAAGCTGCTTCCATTGCTACCTCATTGAGTATGTGGATAAGGCACACTAATCTGTGGTCCTTAATGAGTTGTTCCAGGCTCGTTATCATTGAAGTAGTTCAAAACAGTTAAATAAGATTGCCAATCGCATCAGGACTATGTAAGTGCGAAGTTAATTTGTTTTTGAAGTGTCAATGAGAAGGAAACACTATTAGATAATGGGTCAATTCTTATTATACTGTTTATTTTGTAAAATTAGGCCCCATTCAGTTCGTGGGAATATGAAACACAGGAACGAGAGAAAACATAGGAACAGAGAAGGAATGTAGGCGTGAAACACTGGAAGAAACGAACACAGGAAAGTTGTCAGAATGGACGTTCGGGTGACCATGGGAAAGCACTACATAAACAGTAGCCTACATGCTTTTTAAAATTAGCTACATGGGTTAAG
Source organism: Secale cereale (assembly GCA_902687465.1). NCBI lineage: Eukaryota > Viridiplantae > Streptophyta > Magnoliopsida > Poales > Poaceae > Secale > Secale cereale. The sequence continues at coordinate 514,740,270 of LR738710.1, forward strand.
CAAGACAGCTTTACCTCCCAACATTCTCACCTCACCACGTTATGCATCTGTTTTTTTTTAATCCTACTGATTCTAAGAGCGACTGCCGGAGCGCCTCGCCTGGGTCTTCCGCGGGAAAAATGAGCTCTACGCGGATGTTAGTATTCCTCTGGAATTGGCGTCGAAGGAGCTAGTTTCCTCTGGATTACTGTATGTATTCCTGCGTTCCGAATGCTACAAAGGAAAGTAAACCTGCTGGAATAGTGTTCCTCCAAAACTCCTGTACAAAACCTACGAACCGAACGTGGCCTTAGGCTAGTGGGAAGTAGCGAACTGATATGCCATCAGCTTCGGATGTTTACTTTGCATAATCTTTTCTTATTCTAAGAATCCCCTTGCAACTTTAAATGATCATGTTGTTTGGCAAATTCACCCTGTAAAGCAAGCTGGTAGTCTATCATCACCACTGACTCTGGCTATGTACTTCTGTCATACTTACATTGTGTTTGGGTATCTGAGGCTACGGAGGCAATTTGTTGCTTTGTCATTTCTTTGTCGTTAATCATATTGGTTGATGAACAACTTCTGTTGGTATGACATCAAGAGAGATAGTGCTCAACCATAGCTATTATTACCTTGTTTTGCAGGGTCCTGATTTGGTTATAAGACAGAGCAAGGAATGCTTAGACAACATGAATGAATGGTGTAAAACCCATCATGGTGCCAGTGGTAAATACCTTATAGTATTGAGAAGTGACATGTGAATGTAATCTCTTACTCGTGTAACCAATTTAGGACTTGCTAATTTAATCTGTTGCTCTTGTAACCACTTTAGGACTGACAGAACAAGTACTGCAGAGTGACATTTCTGAGTGTGATGCTGAGAAACAGGTATTTTAGTCCTTTTTTTGGTAGCCTGACCTCTTTGAAATGGCTCATATAATTAAAGCATATTCTACTTGAAACCTCGGAAAGAAAATTGCTAATAGGCACTGTTAATATGTGCTCCCTCCCTTCCTAGATATAAGATGTACATTTTTGAGAAAAAGTTCAGATTATATGGTGTATTGCATTAGTTGACAATTTTACCCTTTCACTAGCTACAACCAACGCTCATCACCTTCCTAGAAAAAAGGAGATGGCACAGCCCGTCCCATCTGTTTTGTGCATGCGTGTAGGTTAGTAAAGAAAGATTAGACGTGGTGCATATCCAGCCGGTCATTAGTTTTATGGGAAAAAGAAATCTTGTTCCATCTTTTTCTTCCATCTGTCTCTCGTCCTTTGTTCGCATGGAGAATCAACACGGCAAGGACGTGAACTCCCATCCCATGGAGCCGGCCACCTCCCATCCCATGCAGCCAGCCACCTCCCTTCTCAACGAAGAGATCAAGCCGATAGACTCCATTCCCATGGACGGGGAGGAGGTAAAACTTGTGACCTCGGTTCCATTGGACAAAGATCAGATGAAGGCGGCGATTGTGCCATGCGTAATGTGTCTGCAAGTTCCCGGAACAACGAACGACTTAGTAATGAGTTGGGTCACGGACTTAGCTTCCTACAAGTGTTCCAGTTGCGGCGGGACTCGAGTTTTGTCCGAGATGCCCTTAAGAGAATCTTCAAGGAGCAGCTCCGAGTATAAAGGTAGAGACGATTAAGACAATGACATGGACTTGGACGCCGGATTGAATATTAGAGAGTTTGTGAAAAGCAAGTACGGGGCATCGGACATTTAAGAGTTGATCCGTAGCATGAATAAACTTTTTGTCTTACCTCTACTTTTAGTATGTTCCGAATGATGCCGGTTTGAGCATTAATAAAGTTTTTTGCCGTATTTGATGTGTAACAACGATGTATTCATACATTTTCACAAGACTTGAGCATGCACATGTTAATGACCATACACTTATTTATGCCATTGAGTGTAAAAAAAGATGAAGCCAAGATTATTGAAGAAAAACAGCAGAATTTTGAAATATGAACTAACAAACTAGCAAACGGTTCACTTATTCAGCAGACACTCTACGAAACGGCAGAATTGTGAAAGATGATCTACACATGATATACATGTAATGAGTACAACTAGTGGCATGAGTAGTACTCCTAATTCCATGACGAACAACACATTTAATTTACTCAATAGCATGAATAAGTATATGGTCATTAACATGTGCATGCTCAAAGTCCTGTGAAATTGTATGAATACATCGGGCTCACACATCGAGTATGACAAAACTTTATTAATGCACAAACCGGCATCGAGTACATCGGGAACACATTGAAAGTAGAGGTACGACAAAAAGTTTATTCATGCTACCGATCAACTCTTACATGTCCGGTGTCGCGTACTTGCTTTTCACAAACTCTCTAATCTTCAATCCGGCGTCGAGTCGCTGCCATTGTCTTCATCGTTGCTATATTTATACTTGGAGCTGCTCCTTGAAGATTCTTTTGAGCGCGGCTCGAACAAAACTTGAGTCTCGCCGCAGCCAGAACAATTGCAGGAAGCCATGTCCGTGAGACAATTCATTACGAAGTCGTTCGTTGTTCCGTGCACTTGAAGACACATGAAGCATGGCGCAGTCAACAGCTTCATCTGATCTTTGTCCAATGAAACCGAGGTCACAGGCTTACCTCCTCCCTGTCTATGGGAACGAAGTCCGCTGGCTTGATCTCTTCATTGTTGAGAAGTGAGGTCGCTGGCTGCATGGGATGAGAGGTGACCGGCTCCACGGGATGGGAGTTCGCGTCCTTGTTGTGTTGATTCCCCATGCGAACAAAGGAAGAGAGTTGGCCGAATATGTTCACAGGATTGAAGAAAAAGATGGAACAAGATTTCTTTTTCCCCTAAATCTAAGGTCGGCTGGATATGCACCACGTCTTTCTTTCATAACTAACCTACACGCATGCACAAAATAGACAGGATGGGTTGTGCCATCTCCTTTTTTCTAGGAACGTAATGCGCACTGTAGCTAGTGGAAGGCTCAAATTGTCCAACTAATGCAATACACCATATAATCTGAACTTTATATGAAAAAATGATACACCTTATATCTAGTAATGGAGGGAGTATGTGTTTGCCTACCTTCCCTACATCCCTAGTTAAAGGAAACCTTGTAACACGGCTGTTCATTGTTTATTTCAGACAAAATGCATTATTTTTGTCTGTAATTCCTACACCAATTTTATTCCTAGATTATATGTTTGGTGTTACACTGTACCATGGTTGTGTTCCAAGAACTGTCTGTGCATGTGTGTTTTCAAAGTTAACCGCCCAGGTGGTGCTAGGCAACTCCATGCCGCGTCACCTGCCTGTCCGATTTATCCTGCCAGTGATTAGGCACTAGTTGCTGCTCTGCTCGCCTTGGTCAATACTAGCGTGTGATGCTGGCATGATGCTAGTCTATTGTGTACAAGTATTTTGTTGTTCCCTTCTAATTACTGCCAGTATTATATTTCTCGGAAATGTCCGTATCTGCTTCTTTGATGTTTCTTTATCCACTGTAATGTTTCCCGACAAACTTTTCTCGTGTTAGCTATTTTCAGGTGCTAGACTTTGTTAGGAGGTATATTGGTTCGGCGACTCCATTGATTGCTGGGAATTCTATCTATACAGATTTACTATTTTTGAAGGTTAGCAAGAGAAAAAAACTCCCTTAGCTATCTGCTAAAAATGAAATGGTTCATACAATTTTATCATGTCCCCACTTCTCTAGATGTTTCAGGCGACCTTTAGATTTTTTGGCATATTTATTAGTACTATTGATGCTCCTGATTTGCACACATACCGAATACATTATTTAACTGTCGGTAAAAAAATACATTTATTTACTCTCCAGTAGATATTATTCTGAAAAAATAGTCCAGTATCCTTGCGTGTGGACTGAGTAGGACTCCAGTTTTACTTTGCAACTTTTTTGCTGACACCTGTGTTTTTTATATCTAGGAGTATATGCCACAGCTTGCAGGCATATTCCCTCATGTGATAGTTGATGTGAGCAGCATAACGGCTCTGTGCATCCGCTGGTTCCCCAAGGGTAAACTATTCTTCAGTATTTATCAATGCAGTGTTGCAGAAATTGACTGTGGTGTGTTCTCATCAGTTACCAGATTATACAACCAAATCTATTTTTTCAAGTTGACTTTTATAAACAAAAAAAATCCATGTGTTTTGCATATTTCACCCTGATAGAATACTGGTATTTTCACATAGGAAAAATATATTCTGTAGTTGAATTAAAAAGTTTCATAACTTATAATCTTTTTAGTTATATAACCTGTCGCTAGGCTCTGAGGCCACCTGCTATGCAATGGCATATATGCCAAAACATAAAGATCTGCAGATCACAATTATGAAATAAAAGCTTTATTATTGAGCATTCTATTGAGATTTATAGTCGACATTAGTTGATTTTTTTAGTGTCTAATTCAAAACCGAACATGAATTTTGATCTCATCCCCGCTGGAGTCCCATTGGGGGACTCACAAGTCCAACAAAATGCATTCTAGAGGTTGATTTATTGTGAAATCATTTCGTTTTGGTATTTATTTTCGTTAATGTGCCAAATGCCGACAATGTACATTTTGAAATAAAGTTGGTCTGAAACATATCTTGCTAATTTTGGTCTGAAACATATCTTGTTAATTTTGAAAAATATTGCTAGGTGGAAAATTTGAAACAGTTCTTGAGTGTTCGCAAATTGCAACGATGTTTTGGTTTGATTTAATCAGTTTGAAGATATTCCTGTGGCAGAGAACTCACGATTACATAGGGGCAGACTTAAAGATCAGTTAGTGAGATGGGATACATACTTAAGTACCATTGGGACTATAAGGCTTTCATCCAATCTGGGCGTATTTCCTCATGATTATACTTAGTGGTTATTTGACAGTGGTAGGTTTGGAAACTGAAATTGGTTCAAATTGATGTTATGTGTTTCGTTGTCTTCACAACCGCTGATTTCGAAAGCAGAGCAGACCCAGTAATTTATTTTAATTTTATTTTGGAATACTTGTGAAATTCTCCACATGACAAGGCTTTGCTCATTTTTTTATTTGATTTGACCTTTCACAGAAAGGAAGCAAGCTCCAGGAAAGGAGAAAAACCACAGGGCACTGGACGACATCAGAGAGAGCATCATGGAGCTGCAGTATTACAAGGAGAACATCTTCAAATCGCGGCAATCTAAGCATTAGCCGTTGGGATTCATTAGCTCTCTTGATTGTTGGGATGAAAACGTTCCCTGGTGTACTTATGATCCTTTCGTAGATTTGATGATGCTTAAATGGCCACGTGCCCTTGGGGCAACGCCAAGACTGTAGTCACATAGGGCCTGTGTGGTTGGTGACCAACTTTGCCATGGCTTGACACTTGTTTTTGTCACGCTGGCGAAAGTGCTCCCTATCCCACTTTACTACTGTAGTACTCCCTCCGTCCGAAAATACTTGTCGCAAAAATGGATAAAAATAGATTTACCTAGAACTAACATACGTCTAGATACATCCATTTCTTCGACAAGTATTTCCGGACGGAGGGAGTATTTATTTTAGGGAAATCACTGTTTCACAGCTAGGAGATCCCCTAGAATTTTAGTCCCTGAAAACAATTTAACATATTTTTAATACAAATCATTTCAAACACATTTAAACTAATAATGTATTACCATTTTGCCAACTCCCATCTTCTTAAGTGTTGAGGTTAATTATGAATGTCCTTACTGAAATTTAATGCAATTTTTGTTGGCTTAGGGGCATCAGCACCAATCCACCACGCTAACAGGGGATTGCCCTCGCGATGACCAAAATTGAGGCAACGATCTGTGAGGGTTTGCCTCGTCTTCGTCATTGGGAATGACTTGCTTGGCATCGAACAACTGTTGTGGCCTAATAAATTTTGCAAACATTCTCCAGTCAACCGCCTCCCACACATTGATTCTCTGGTCCTGTATGTTGATCCACCCACTTCATCTTGAATCTAACATGTTAACCTATTGACATTTTTTGTTTTGGTCTCATCAAGCAAACATGATTTCTGTCATGCAATCTTTTTTAGAGCTTCACTAATGTGACCGACATTACCAAAGAATTTCCCTCTTGAAGAGAGAATGGTTGTCAATCATCCATCGAAGGCCAGTTTTTCTTTGCTTTTTCCAAAATCTGTACCTCTTATATGATCATTATAATTATAGTATATGGTTGAGATTTGGATGATACAGACTATTTGTTTGTGAATTAGTCAATACGTGCAAACCTTACTAGTAACGCATAAAACCACAAGAAAACAGAACTACAAAATAAACGAGATTACGGTGCATCAGAGATGTATATACAACTCTAATTGGAGGACCATCTGGTTGCTCCAGCTACACCCTCGGTGATTCAACAACCAAGTCATAACTTATTTCCAGCCGCAGATATTGAAAATCATCATTTAAAAGTCTAATGACCATAACAGGTACGTTAATCAGCAGCTATGCAAAATTCAATTGTTAATCTCTGATTGAAGTGAAAGAGAAGATAAATTCTATCCATGGACTCACTTTTGAGCTTTGACCACTGAGAAACTATAAAATGTGGATACTATCAATAAAATATCCTCAGAAGCAAATCTTTTCATTGAAGATTTCACTCCTGCTATAACTAATTTCAGGGAAATACATTATATGGATACAGCCAAAAAGGAAGAAGACATAATCTCTTCAATCAGAATTATGACACTCTTGCACCCTGCAATGATTTGCAGAAAACCATGCCTGCTGAGGTGCGCATTGGTTGCTCACCAAGAACTGCTACGCAGTTATCCGTTGTCTTAAGGTGAGGCTGAACAGATTCCCAAATCTTTTTCTTTTGAACCTGGCAAAAATACAGCAATCCATGAGCTGTGTTGCTGCAAAATAACTTCCATGGTAACCCATTTCTGCAAAATAATTTCTTACACAGGTTGGACTCATGGAAGTGGACAAAATGTGACATGGCTCTAGGCCTATCAAGATTTTGAAATTTATATCATTTCCACATAAATAAAAAGCCATAGTATTTTAGCACTTCTGTTTTACTAAACAGTTTATGACCTAACAACCAGGGACTGCCTCTCAAGAATCCACGGCAGTTCCCAGAAAATATCAGTGAGATATCAGTTTTCACTGCAGGTTTTCTCACCAAATTTAGTCTGCATAAGATGAAGACCTGTATGCAGACCTAAGAATGAGTACTACTCCCATCCTAAATATAAGTCTTTTTAGACATTTCAAATGGACTACAACATACGGATGTATGTAGACATATTTTATAGTGTAGATTCACTTATTTTGCTCTGTATGTAGTCACTTTTTTTAGGGTGTATGTAGTCACTTGTTGAAATCACTAGAAAGACTTATAATTGGGAACAGAGGGAGTGCATCACAAAGAAAGGAAGACAACGATGTGCAGTTAGCCGGGTAAGCTGTCTCTGCAAATGACTCGACGTAGAACGAATTGCATGGAATTTGGCAAGAAATCTGTTTTCAATACATTACTTTTGCTCACTAGGTTTACATAAGCATCATATATTTTGAGAAGAAGTTGCACAAAAAAAAGGGGCAGCCCGGTGCATGTAGCTCCCGCTTGCGCAGGGTCCGGGGAAGGGTCCGGAAGAAGTTGCACAAAAATCCAGAAAATTTCAAATATTAGTTTTGTGACCAATATATCAAGTGGGACATGGGTTGTAACTATGTAGATAATAATACACACGGTTTATACTACATATATCATGTTCCTTACTCCGAAATTCACAGAACAAATCTTCAGTGGCTCTGTACTGGTTCATATGTGAGTGCACAATGTACTACCCATAGTTACCAGTCGCAACTAAAACTGTAACCCCTTCCATGTACCTGACTCATTTATTGGAGCCATCGTGAGCAACATCTAATCAAAATTAATATTGTTCATGGCAACATGTAGAGCATTAAGGAAAATCATTTCACAGTTGAACGGACATCATACACAGGAAATTAACTGTAGTAATCTGCATTACTTAGCATAACTAGAATCGTCAAGAGACAATGCAAATACAAATGTCTAAATTAAATTGTAAGTGATACCTGGTTTCCCGTTGCAGGTTCTGATTGAAGACTCTTTTCATCTTCAGATCCAAACCATACCCTTTCACCGGGAACAGAACCTTCTGGAGGGGTAAGCAACTCAACACTCTCGTGAGAAGCATCAGAGGCACACATAAGCATGCCATTAGACTTGATGCCGCGCATGTTTCTTGGTTTCAGGTTAGCAAGAACAATGACATTGCTGTCCTGCATAGATCGCATGCCACAGCTGATTTCATCAGTATTCAGTAAAATAGACGAAAATAACTTGCACGTCATTGCAGACCATCTATATACCCAAAAAAGTCGATAAACATAACTGAATGCAACCGTAGAGTGAAACATCAGGATCTTGGCTCAAGCTAGCCCAATCCTGGTTAATTCAGGAAGGTTGGCACCTGGTATTATCTCACCAAGTGAATCTATACTTCCAGCATATATAATCATTAAGTAAGTTGTACACTTCACCTAATAGCAACGTTCCTCTTAATTGATACTAAAATTCCCAGTTCGTCCACATAGATACTAGTACTAAGTAGTCACTTGTCCGCCGAAATGCGCAAATTATGTGATCTATACAAAAACTTGAGCATACTAGACAAGTACTGCACATCATTGCTGAATAACTGAAAAATCTTAGATGGACGAGTTCTCATGCATCATTCATTACCTGGAGTTGGTCGAGGGGTAAGTACTTGACGAGGCCACTGCAGATGGTGCGCGGCTGCTCCTCGCCTACGTCGACCTCCTCCACGTACAGAGTATCCGCCTCCGGGTGCAGCCAAGCCTTCACGACCCGCCCCACCCGGATGTCCAGGAGGCCAGCGAGCTCGCCCACCGGAACCTCGCCTTTCTCCTCCTCCCCAGCCGCGGGCGCCGGCTTCTTCTCCTCTACGGCCGTCTGCGAAGGTGCGGGTGCGACGACGGCGTCGGAGGAAGGCGAGGAGCAAGAGCAGAAGAGGGCGGCATGTTTGGCGGATCTCGCAGCCGATAGCGGTGCCAAGAACGAGATGGATTTGGCTATGCCACTGCAGCCAACTCGGGTCCTGGCGAGGATGGGGGTTGACGGCGAGGAAGGGAGGCGGAGGTGGGCGCGACAGCTTGATGCGAAGGCCATTCTCGCTGCGGCCATCATCGTCGTGGCGCTCTCAGGTTTCAGCTGCCGCCGGTCCGGTTCGTCTCCGCCGCAAAGCGAGAGGCGCTGGGATTTTATCCGATGGGGAAGTAAGGGCCCAAGTGATCCACAGGCCCATGTGTGGAACAGTACAAGCAGAGAGAGTCGCCGCTCCCGTGGGCTCTAGTCCGCGGTCTGTGACCTTGTCCTTCCAAGGCGAGCGGCCGGTCGTCTCCGGGGCTGGGGCTCTCGTCTGCGTCTGCGTCGGAGAGCTCGGCCGCGGCCGGGGCCGGTGCTCCACTGGTGGGGCCGGTGGAGGGCCTCGTGGGCAGCCCGTCGCGGCAGATCTCGTCATGGCAGCCGGCGCATGCGTCAAAGAGGACTCTCTGGAAGCGCCTGCGTCCAAGAGGACTCTCTGGAAGAGCCGTCGCGAGGAGCGGCCCGCGGCCGAGGCCCTGCGTCGCCCGTCGCCTGGCTGCGCGGAGGTCTCGTCGGAGATGAGGGATCGCTGCTTCAAGTGTCTAGAGAAGGGACACTTCCTCAAGGACTGTACCAACAAGGAGGTGTGTCTTCGCTGCGGCTTGCCCGACCACATCGCCAGCCAGTGCAAGAGGCCGCGCAGACCGTCGCCGGTCGAGGAGCTTTGGCGTGACGATGTCTCCAAGGTCGCAAGAAGCTCGTCTGGTGCGCGTGTGGAGCTGCGCGCGGGCCTGTCAAGGCTGCCTCCGTCGGCGCCGCGCGCTTTGCCGCCCTCTGCTTCGTCGCCCGTGGCAGCGCTTGCGCCGGCGGCGTGGCCTCGTCGTGCGCCACCGCAGCTCGAGGTGTCGATCGATATGGAGTCGGAGCTGGCCGAGTTTTGCGTCATCCGGAGATCCAGGGCCATGGCCGAGCTCGAGGGCAGGCTCCACAACGCCATGGTGGTCTACGTGGGTGGTGACAGGTCCGAGCTCTCGTCGGAGTTGGTGTTCCGGGCATTGCAAGAGAAGAGGGGCATCGCGCGTGACAGAGTCTCCGTTCACAGGTTCTCGCCAGAGGATTTTCTGGTTGTGTTTGCACGGCAAGAAGATCGGGTCAGTGTGGGTCTACAGCTGGTGCTAGAGTTCAGAGGGCTCAGGTTTGCGTTCAGGCGATGGATCAGGAAAAATCAGGTAGTGTTCGCCGCGTTAAGGACTAGGGTCAGTCTGGAGTTGGAAGGGAACCCCCCCCCCCCATGCTTGGGAGCTCGAGGTTGTGGAGAGTCTGTTGGGAGGCTCGTGCTTCATCGAGTCCATCGCGCCGGAGACCTCGTCGCGGTCTGATCTGCCATCCTTCAAGTTGATTGCTTGGATGACTAACCCGTAGACGATCCCCACGCGCAGGTGGCTGGCGGTGCCAGAGCCGGAGGAGCAACGGGAGGCTTTTTTCCGAAGACTTTGTAGTATCGAGGTCTGATTCATCTGGCCGCGGTCACCTCCTTCCGCGACGGGGAGGAGCCATGGTTTCTTACCCGTGCTTCTTCAGGGAGCGGTCAGAGTGGTGTGCCTGAGTCAGACATGGATTTGGGCAGAGGAGGGTCGACGCGCAGGTGTGACTGGCAATTCGGGGTGCGAGATCAGCTTGGAGACAATTCGCGCGGGCGCGACGGTTGGCCGGTCTTTCGCCGTCGTGGTGGCCGAAGACCGGGCGACGGTGGCTTGGCAGCTTCCTCCATTGGATCCGGTGCAGCTAGCGGGCCCGTCGGGTGGGCTAGCGCTCCCGGTTCAGGATAGGCTGACCTCACGTCTGTCCGCTTTTGACCGTCTCGGGGGTGTGGGTGGACGGGTGGTGGCGACAGCTAGCTCTGGTGCCGGAATTTCAAATCAGGCGGGCGCCAACGACTCGAGCCCGGTTCCGCGGGTGGTGGCTCGTGACTCTCCAAGGGGCCAGGCCCCTGAGTAAGTTGCGGCCTCTCCAGCACGGCCAGCTGGTGGCCATTCATTCGTTCAGAGGGAGTTGATGGAAGATTCGAGGTGCCTGGTGCCGATCGCGGATCAGTCTAGTCCCAATGGGGAGGAACTTAGTAGTAACATCGTTGCCATGTAGGACAAAAAGCTGACATGACAAACATTTAATGAGGAAAGAGAGGGTAGTGGTAACATAGCTAGTTACCGGAACATCACATATTTCAAGACATTGTGAGTTTATAAACTAATAAATAGATTTTTGCATGATGTTCCTACCCATTATGATAATGGTAACATAGCATAGAATAGCGTGTATGTTCTTGCTCTATGTTACTCTTCATTGTGACCAGCCTCAGGATCGGGTGCCCATTGGCTCGCGCCAGTCGGGTGGGCCTAGAGTGGATGGTTCAGGCAACAGCGGATTGGCGGGTCAAATCGAGTCGCATCGATGCGGATCCCCAACGCGGTTGTCAGTGGGCCTCGAGAGGGCGGCTGCTCTGATGGAGACCGCTGGGAGGGATCACTCTTTGGCACTACCCGAGACGCATGTCGTGGCAAACCCTGCGTCTACCCCCTCTGCCCCGGTGGACGCGCCCCCAATGGTCCCGGAAGAGGTGGTGGCGGGCCTAACTCAAGATTCGGTTGTGGGGCGTGCGCCTGTTCTGGTGGAGGTGGGACCGAGCGCGGAGGCCTCAGGTGCCGAGAAGCTGCATTCGGCAACGCTAGTTGGCTCCTGCAGCGAGTTGCATGCCACTGTGGTGATCCCGGTGCAGGTGGAGGGCCCGCCAATGATTGGCGCTGTTTCCCCGGTTTGTGAGGACGTGCGACCACACATGGCGGCTTCTGAGGACCGTGCGCTCGTGCTGGGCAATCCTAACGTGCAGCAAGCCATGCAGCCACGGATTCAGGGTCTTGATGAGGGGATGACACCCCAGGAAGTGATCGCTTATGGCAAACAAAAGTGGTTCTGTAAAACGTTGGCTAGGAAACTTGCGCCACCTCTCCTATTGGAGGTCCAGTCATCTCTAAAGTCTGAAGCCGAGCCTTACACCCCGCACAGGGCCACGAGAAGCGCCAAGAGGGCGCCGGCTGTCAAGTCCAAGGCCACGCAGGCCGAGAACGTGCTCATGCGGGCTTTCGGGTTGGTCCCGGAAGATTTGGAAGGCAACGAAGACACCATCGCCGAGTTAGCCGAGATCTTTGACTCCCCTCTGAGGGAGCAACACGTGAGGGTGATTGCTGCGTTGTTTGGGAAGGATGTGCCGTCGGCTCCGGAGGTGAACTCAGGTGTCGTGGAGGTGTTGAGCGCGGCCTGATCTTGTTCGTTTGGTAGGGGTGTTCGGGTGTTCCTCCCGCCTCCATGGATTGGAACCCCGCCAAGAGAAACACTGTCCGGGAGTTTGTAGTCGAGGCTAAGGTGAACCTTGTTTGTCTCCAAGAGACGAAGATCAAAGTATTTGACCCGTACTTGGTGATGCAATGCGTTGGACCATCGTTTGATGGTTTTGCCTATTTACCTGCGTTGGATACTAGGGGTGGCATCCTCTTGGGATGGAACAACGCGTACTTAGCGATCAATAACATCACTCGCGACACCAATTTTCTCTCCGGTTTGGTTCATAGCAAGGATGGCTCGGAGTGGTGGTTATCGGCGGTGTATGGCCCCCAAGGGGATGAGCTCAAGACTCAGTTTCTCGTGGAGCTACAACATCGTAGGGACGTGTCCCCGGGGCCATGGATGGTGCTAGGAGACTTTAACATGATCCTTCGCACGAACGAGAAGAGCAATCCTAACCTCAACAGGGGCATGATGAGAAAGTTCCAGACGTTTGTGGACAACAATGAGCTTAAGAAATTATACATGCATGGTAGGCGTTTCACTTGGTCTAATGAAAGAGATCAGGTGGTGATGACTAATATTGACCGGGTCCTTGTTTCAGTGGATTGGGAGCTCAACTTTCCCGATGTGTTGCTCCAAGCCCTCTCATCTAACATCTCAGATCATGCCCCGCTTCACTTGTCCACCTCTGCCTCGTTCTGCCCAAAGCGCAGGTTCTGGTTCGAGATTTTTTGGGCTCGGTTGGAGGGTTTCGAGCAAGCTGTGAAAGACGCATGGGTATGTGAGGATGATACCGTTGACCCATTCAAGAGGCTCAGTGTGTTGCTTAGGAACACTACTTCTTCCCTTCAAGCCTGGGGCCAACGGAAGACTGGCAACATCAAAGTTCTAATGGCGATTGCCAATTACGTCATATTTAGGCTGGACAAAGCTATGTAGGCCCGTCAACTAGATTGGAGGGAGAGGTGGCTGAGGAGAACACTTAAGCATGCGCTCTTGGGACTAGCCTCTCTTCAGCGCACCATAGAAAGGCAGCGATCACGCTTGAGATGGATCCGCGAGGGGGGTGCTATACCAAGCTTTTCCAAGCAGTGGCTAACGGCAGGAGAACCATAAACTTCACCCCCCACATCAGGCACAACGACGAGTTAGTCTCGCAACAAGAGAGGAAGAGGAGATTTCATTGAGTCGTATGATCAGTTGTTGGGTCATGCTTTTGCTTGAGACGCCGACATCGATCTTGGTTTCCTTGATATGGTCGAGCTCGATCTCTTGGATCTGGATGCTATCTTCACTGAAGAGGAAGTTTGGAGCACGATTAAAGAGATGCACCCGGAGCGAGCGGCGGGGCCGGACGGGTTTACTGCCGCTTTCTATCAGAAGGTGTGGCCGATCATCAAACACGAGATCATGGCGGTGTTTCATAAGCTTTATGTTGGTGACAGGCGTGGTTTCAACAAGCTTAACTGGGCCCACATTGTCCTTATTCCGAAGAAGCCGGACGCAGAGGAGGTTGGAGACTTCCGACCCATTAGCCTCCCGCACAGTGTGGCCAAGATCTTCGCCAAATTGCTCACAAACAGAGGCCGAAGAAGAATGAAAGAAATTGTCACGGCCAATCAGCGAGCTTTCATCTATGGGAGACATTTACACGACAACTTCCTCCTTGTAAGGCAAGTGGCCAGGAAGTTGCATTCTCGCAAGAAGGCTAGCGTTTTCCTGAAGCTGGATATTACTAGGGCCTTTGACTCCCTCAACTGGTCGTTCCTGATGGATGTTATGAGGCGCAAAGGTTTCGGTCAGAAGTGGTGTGGGTGGATCGCTATTCTCCTGCGGACCGCCTCCACCAAGGTGATCGTCAATGGGGTTCCCGGCAGAAGCTTCACCCATGCCAAGGGCCTCGGGCAGGGGGCCCCAGTCTCACCCTTGTTATTTGTCATCGCCATGGATGTGTTGTCGCGTATCATGATCAAGGCTGCCAACCTAGGTGTCATTGGAAAGTTCCCGGGCATCGCCGCTCACCAGTCGGTGTCAATCTACGCAGACGATGTAGTCATGTTCATAAAGCCCCAGGCGCAGGACCTCACGTTTGTTAGGACGGTGTTATAGGTGTTTTGTGAGGCTTCAGGTCTAAGGATCAACTATCAAAAGTCAATGGCCATCATGATCCATGGGGACAATAGCGATAGAGATCGGGTGGAGTCCATCTTGCATTGTCGATTGGGCAACTTCCCATGCAAATACCTTGGACTTCAATTGGCTATTAAGCAGCTTTCGAGGGCCGATTGGCAGCCCATGTTAGATCAAGACAAGAGTTTCGCCCTGGCTTGGCAAAGGGGGCTGATACACCGCCCAAGTCGATTGGTGCTAGTTAAGTCCGTGATCGCGGCCAAACCTATACATCATTTTATGGTCATCGAGGCTCTGGTCTGGGTTTTTGAAGAGATTGACCAATGGATGCGATCGTTCGTTTGGCCAGGCAAAGATAAAGTGAACGGAGGTCAATGCCTTGTTGCCTGGAACTTGGTTTGCAAACCTACTTGGCTTGGCAGTTTGGGTGTTCGCAATCTTCAGTTACAAGGGCTGGCCCTGAGAGTTCGGTGGGAGTGGCTACGAAGGACGGATCCTGACAGGCCATGGCAAGGTTTACCCATGTCGGTAGACAGAGAGGCTCGGGAGTTGTTCGACAGCATGGTGCACATCTCGGTGGGGAAGGGCAGCAAGGTCTTGTTTTGGGGAGACAGATGGATTCATGGCTTTGCGATTAAGGACATTGCGCCGCTCATTCATGCTCAAGTGTACACGCGCACGATCAATCGTCGCATGGTCGAGGAAGGTTTACTGGAGGGGAGATGGTTACTTGATATCAGCGGTGCGGTAAACTTTGTTGGCCACATGCAACTCTTGCATCTCAACCTTGCGATAAGTTTGATCAATCGTGATCCCACCAGAGACGATTTTTTCTCTTGGCCGGCAGACCCATCCGGATCTTATACTGCAAAATCCACCTATATTCGGCTTTGCCAGGGTGCCGAGAGGGCCCCCTACGTCACTTGCATTTGGAGAAGTTGGGCTATCCTGAAGTGTAAAATCTTCGTGTGGTTGGCAGTGCAACACCGGATCTGGACGTTGGACAGAAGAGCTAGGCATTGTCTCCAGAATGCTTCGTCCCCTTGTATTACGTGTCTTCAAGATGAAGACAATGCGGAGCACATTCTCATTCAGTGCGTCTATGCCTGGGAAGTGTGGCACTACATATTCGAGGCATTGAGCTTGAGGAGCACTACGCCTAGACTGGTAGACACCTTACTAGAGTGGTGGCTGACCACGAGGACTAACTTCAGGAAAGGCCACAAGCGTGGTTTTGACACGGTGATCATAGCGACCACTTGGGCTCTTTGGAAGCAGCGCAACGCCAGAGTCTTTCACCGGATCAACAAGCAGAGGACTATGTTAGAGTTGGCACTTGCCATGATTGCGGAGCTCAAAGATTGGAGACTGGTGGGGTTGGGTGGAGGAGGATACAGTTCGTTTTGTGAGAGTGTAGGCATAGGCTAGCTAGTTGGGTGTGCTAGGGTGTGCGTCTCTCATTCGAAGTTATTCTTCCATTCTTGTAATTCTTGTGTGACCATTGCTCTCTTCTTCTATAAAGTTAAGGTACGCTATTGGCGTACTCTCAAAAAAATACGCTATTTAATCTTCTAAAAAACTGTTTAATCCCCCTAAAAAATACACTATTTAATAAAGCATGGTTTACTGCTAAAAAATATGCGCCGTTTTTTCTATCTTGTTTAATGGGAAGAAGCCGGATCAGTTTAGAGGCAGGAGATCCGATCTCCCCTTACCTATTTTTGTTGACAGCAGAAGATCTTTCAAACATGTTTAAAAATTTGAGTGAGTCATCTCAACTGGGTGGGATACAAGTGGCGCCCACGACACCACTCGTTAATCACCTTATATTCGCATATGATAGTATGTTGTTTTTCAAAGCAACCGGTGGAGAGACAACAGAGGTATCAAACCTTTTGGATAGATATTCTGAAGCTTCAGGCCAAAGAATGAATTATTTAAAATCATTGATCTTTTTCAGCAAGGGGTGTCCGGGTAACATCAAAGAAGAGATCAAAGGGACTTTGAATGTGCCAAACGAGACCTTGAATGAAACCTACCTAGGCATGCCATCAGATATAGATACTTCAAAATTTGGCACTTTCCAATATTTGAAGAACAGATTGTGGAGTAAGGTGAAGGGATGGATAGAAAAATCTTTATCATTTGCACGAAAAAGAGGTCTTGGTATTAAGTGTCGGTGTTTTGGCAGTCCGCATGGGTGGAAGGAAGGAAAAAGTAAGTCGTCATGGGTGTCTTGGCAGTCAATGACCCAGTAGAAACATATGGGAGGGCTTGGGTTCCGTGATTTGGAGCTCTTCAATCTAGCCTTGCTGGCCATGCAGTCTTGGAGACTTTTGCAGCAACCTGAATCCTTATGTGCGCAAATTTTAAGAGCGATTTACTTTCCTCAAGGATCAATTTTGACTGCTGAGTTGGGTAGCCAACCATCCCAGGTTTGGCGTGCTGTCATGGAAAGGTGTGATATAATGTGCCAAGGTTTGATCAAACATATTGGAGACGGAACAACAACAAGGATCAGGGCAAAAAACTGGATCCCAAGAAAGGCAATAATGAGACCTATTGGTTGTCTATCGGCCAACCCATCAACTATGGTTAGTGAACTAACCGATAGAAATAATGCAGCATGGAACATGAAGGTTTTGGACCAATGCTTCATGGCGGCCGACATAATGTAACCCTGGGTATTCCGCTATGCACGCGTTGGGTAACCCATTTCTCGCCATGGAACTCTGAGCAGAATGGTGTTTTCTCAGTTCGACCAGCTTATCACATGTTGGTGGAAACAAATCATAGAAGAGAAAACTGGATGGAAGGGAAAGTGGGGACTTCTGATATAGAGACAACAACTAAATCTTGGACTACTCTTTGGTCGGTCCAAGTGCTAGGAAAGATACGTAACTTGTTGTGGAGACTAGAGAAACACTAGATCCTGAAAGAAATATGCCCTAGAGGCAATAATAAAGTTGTTATTTATATTTCCTTATATATCATGATAAATATATTTTATTCATGCTAGAATTGTATTAACCGGAACTTGATACATGTGTGAATACATAGACAAAACAGAGTGTCTCTAGTATGCCTCTACTAGACTAGCTCGTTAATCAAAGATGGTTGTGTTTCCTAACCATAGACATGTGTTGTCATTTGATGAACGGGATCACATCATTAGGATAATGATGTGATGGAAAAGACCCATCAGTTAGCTTAGCATAATGATCGTTTAGTTTTATTGCTATTGCTTTCTTCATGACTTATACATGTTCTTATGATTATGAGATAATGCAACTCCCGAATACCGGAGGAACACCTTGTGTGCTATCAAACGTCACAACGTAACTAGGTGATTATAAAGATGCTCTATAGGTGTCTCCGAAGGTGTTTGTGGTGTTGGCATAGACGATCGAGAATAGGATTTGTCACTTCGAGTGTCGGAGAGGTATCTCTGGGCCCTCTCGGTAATACTCATCATAATAAGCCTTGTAAGAAAATGACTAATGAGTTAGTCACGAGATGATGTATTATGGAATGAGTAAAGAGACATGCCGGTAACGAGATTGAACTAGGTATGAAGATACCGACGATCGAATCTCGGGCAAGTAACATACCAATGACAAAGGGAACAACGTATGTTGTTGTGCGGTTTGACCGATAAAGGTCTTCGTATAATATGTAGGAGCCAATATGAGCATCCAGGTTCCGCTATTGGTTATTGACCGGAGATGTGTCTCGGTCATGTCTACATAGTTCTCGAACCCGTAGGGTCCGCACGCTTAACGTTCGATGACGATTAGTATTATGAGTTATGTGTTTTTGATTACCGAAGTTTGTTTGGAGTCCCGGATGAGACCACGGACATGACGAGGAGTCTCGAAATGGTTGAGACATTAAGATTCATATATTGGAAGGTTACATTCGGACACCGGAATGGTTTCAGGAAGTATCAGATAAGTTTGGGAGTATCGGGAGGTTACCGGAATCCCCCGAGGATGTATTGGGCCTTAATTGGCTTTAGTGGAAAGGAGAGAAGGGCCACAAGGGGAGGTAGCGCCCCCCCC
>LR738710.1:514758970-514798727 GCA_902687465.1 Secale cereale
CCCCGTGGCTAGTCCGAATTGGACTAGGGAGGGGGCGACGCCCCCTCTTTCCTTCTCCCCTTCCTCCTCTTTCCCTCTCTCCCTCTCTTGGAAAGGAAGGGGACTCCAACTAGGATTGGGAATCCTAGTTGGACTCCCCTATGGCGCGCGCCCCCTTGTCCGGCCTGCTCCTCCCTCCCTCCTTTATATACGTGGGAGGGGGGCACCCCAAAGGCATAACAAGTCTTCTCTTAGCCGTGTGCGGCGCCCCCCACCATAGTTACACACCTCAGTCATATCGTCGTAGTGCTTAGGCGAAGCCCTGCGCCGGTAACTTCATCATCACCGTCACCACGCCGTCGTGCTGACAAAACTCTTCCTCGTCCTCAACTGGATCAAGAGCTCAAGGGACATCATCGTGTGGAACGTGTGCTGAACACGGAGGTGCCATATGTTGGGTACTTGGATCGGTTGGATCATGAAGATGTTCGACTACATCAACCGCATTACTAAACGCTTCTGCTTTCGGTCTACGAGGGTACGTGGACACATTCTCCCCGCTCATTGCTATGCTTCTCCTAGATAGATCTTGCGTGATCATAGGATTTTTTTTTAAAATACTACGTTCCCCAACAGATCCCCATGGAGGACTTACGACATAAACGAAACATGGCAAACATGGATAAGTGCTAGTTATGTGGGATGCAAGATTCGTGGAGGCATTCTCTTCTTGATGTACTATCGCTCGGTGTGTCTTGGTGCTGGGTGATGATGATGTGGCTGAGTATGTTCAAGCATCAAGGAACCCTGATGCAAGGCAGTGGCTATTCACACTGCTTGATGACCTACCACATGCGAGCATAATTAAGCTTGTAGTCACGAGCTATACATGCGACTCGATGTAAAGCTATACATGAAGGGCTCCTTCAAAGTCCACACACAACACACACATTTGTTCAAAGTTTTATTGCTGAACTTAATACCCTTCAGGTGCTAGTGACGGAGAAGCGAGGACATGAATTACTAGTGCCAATGGGGTACAAACATGGAAAGCCCCACCCCTGAGAGTGGCAAAACTTCATGTTGATGGGGGACTCTTGTGGAATGGTGGAAGGGGAGCAACCGCAGTAGTTTGCAGAGACCATATGGAACCGTTTTTGGGATGATATTAATGATCCACCTACGTTGGAGGCCCTTTCTTGTTGTGAAGCTCTAGCCGTAGCGCTTGATTTATCTTTGAATCAAGCCGTCATTGCATGTGATTGCAAATCAGTAGTGGGTGAGTGATACGTCTCCAACGTATCTATAATTTATGAAGTATTCATGCTATTATATTATCCATCTTAGATGTTTTATATACATTTATATGCTATTTTATATGATTTTTGGGACTAACCTATTAACCTAGAGCCCAGTGTCAGTTTCTGTTTTTCCTTGTTTTTGAGTTTTACAAAAAAGGAATACCAAACGGAGTCCAATTGTTGTGCCAATTTTTGATGATTTTTTATGGACGAAAAGAAGCCCTGGAGTAAAAGAGTTGGGCCAGAAGAGTCACGGGCTGTCCACGAGGGTGGGGGCGCGCCCACCCCCCTGGGCGTGGGCCCCTATCTCGTGGACGACTCGGAGACCCCCTGGACGTGAGACCAACGCCAAAAATTCCTATAAACACATAAACCTCCAGAAAATAACCTAGATCGGAAGTTCCGCCGCCGCAAGCCTCTGTAACCACGAGAAATCAATCTAGGCCCTCTCTGGCACCATGCCGGAGGGGGCCATCATCACCGGAGGCCATGGAGGAGGATCCCGGAGGGGCCATCGTCACCATGAAGGCCAAGGACCAGAGGGAGAACCTCTCCCCATCTAGGGGGAGGCCATGGAGGAGGAAGCACAAGGGGGAGAACCTCTCCTCCTCTCTCTTGGTGGCGCCGGAGTGCTATCGGGAGGGGAATCATCGCCGCGGTGATCGTCTTCATCAACATCACCATCATCATCTCTTTTACGCGGTCCACTCTCTCGCACCCTGCTGTAATCCCTACTTGAACATGGTGCTTTATGCCACATATTATGATCCAATGATGTGTTTCCATCCTATGATGTTTTGAGTAGATATCCTTTGTCTTTGGGTTGATTGATGATCTAGATTGGTACAAGTTGTATGTTTTATTTTGGTGATGCCCTATGGTGCCCTCCGTGTCGCGCAAGCATGAGGGATTCCCACTGTAGGGTGTTGCAATACGTTCATGATTCGCTTATAGTCTACGAGTGACAGAAGCATAAACCCGAGTAAGGGGATTGTTGCGTATGGGATAAAGGGGACTTGATGCTTTAATGCTATGGTTGGGTTTTACCTTAATGATCTTTAGTAGTTGCGGATGCTTGCTAGAGTTCCAAACATAAGTGCATATGATCCAAGAAGAGAAAGTATGTTAGCTTATGCCTCTCCCTCATATGAAATTGCAATGACGACTACGGTCTTGTTATCAATTGCCTAGGACAATTCCGCACACCGATCCATCATTATTCCACATTCGCTATTTATAATATTTAGTAATTTATTCTAACTTTATGATAACAACACCTACTTTTATATTTTAGCTCTCGGATATCATGCAAAGTTATCCTCTTCATACCCACAACGTAGTTTCATTTCTCGTTTCGAGTTGGGAGCAAATGTTTGGTGTACGTAGAGTCGTATTAGTGGCAGATAGGACTTGTGAGAATATTGATCTTACCTTTAGCTCCTTGTGGGTTTCCATACTTATCACTTCCACCATTGGGAATTGCTACGATGATTCCCTGCACTTGGGGACCATCAAGCTCTTTTCTGGCGTCGTTGCCGGGGAGCAGTAGCGTGGGCTTGATGTTCTCGTGTGTGCTTGTTTGCTTTCTTCACTAAGTAGATTTTATTTTTCCTTTTTGTTTCTGCTTAGTTGTGTGTGAAACATACATTTTTTAAAGAATGAAATTACTTGCCTCTTATGCCTAATTTTTTTTTTCAAAAAGAGAAGTGATTGAAAAGTTATGCATTGAAGAAGTGAGGGTCGACCTTGAGCAGTTGTGTTCATGCTC
Organism: Secale cereale; assembly: GCA_902687465.1. NCBI lineage: Eukaryota > Viridiplantae > Streptophyta > Magnoliopsida > Poales > Poaceae > Secale > Secale cereale. The sequence continues at coordinate 514,762,019 of LR738710.1, forward strand.
ACGGAAACAATGTAGAATTTTTCATGGAAGTTTCTCTGTAAATAATTATCCCCTTGTATATATCCATTGTATTATAAAAATAATGTGCCAAGCTTTGGTTTTAGGATGATTAGATTGCTTGTTTTCTATGTGCAGAAAAAAATAGAAACTTTGGTTGTAGCGCGTGATTTTACATTTTTTACTGGAAGGTCAAATGGGTCTGAAACTTTTTGCACATTACTTCTGTACAAAAATTTCAAATTCTAATATTTTTTTAGAATTTTTTAGAGTTACATAAGTTTACTAAACTTCCGGATTACTACAGACTGTCCTGTTTTTGACAGATTCTGTTTTCTATGTGTTGATCGCTTATTTTGATGAATCTATGGGTAATATCGGAGGTATGAACCATGGTGAAGTTGGAATACAGTAGATAAAGTGCTAATATGAAATTGGAATAAGTTTGCAACAGTACATAAACGTAGTGATTTGCTTTATTATACTAACAAATCTCAAAAAGTTTTTGTTAAAGTTTTGTGTGGATGAAGTGTTCGAAGATCGAGGAGCTATCAAAATGAGAAGAATAAAGAGAGGCAAGAGTTCAAGCTTGGGGATGCCCAAGGCACCCCAAGTAAATATTTCAAGGATACTCAAGCATCTAAGCTTGGGGATGCCCCGCTTGGCATCCCATCTTTCTTCTTCAACAATTATCCGTATACCTCGGTTTTTGTTTTGTTCACATGATTTGTGTCCCTTGTGTTTTCCCTTTTTTTTCTTTAAGAACCATGCTAGTATGAGATAGCCCTTCCTTGATTTATAGAATTCTTCATGTGCTTCACTTATATCTTTTGAGTATGATCTTATACAATGATCTTTGTGCTTCACTTAAATCTTTTGAGTACGGTTTTATAGAATGCTTCGTGTGTTTCACTTATATATTTTGAGCTTGGATATGTTCTAGTCGATATTAATCCTAGCATACTACATGAACTTCACTTATATCTTTTGGAGTATGAATAATACTATCATCTAAAGTGGATTTGGAAGAGTGTCAACTTTAGTTAGTAATGATTCCACTATTTCGAGTTTGCTCCCACTATTCCGAATGAGAAGAATTTTGCTTATGTGGAGAGTAGTAAAATTTCTATGCTTGTAGATCATGAAAACAATGCTTTATGTGATGGTTATATTGTTGAACCCATTCATTATGCTACTGTTTTTTATGAGGGAGGAATACATGCTTGTAGAAGTTGCAATAATATCAAGTTTCCTCTCTATGTGCTTAAAGTTTTGAAGTTATACGTGTCTTGCCTTCCTATGCTAGTTGATTCTTGTTCCTATAAATTATGTGCTCACAAAATCCCTAGGCATAGGAAGTGGGTTAGATTTAAATATACTAGTCATATTCTTCATGATGCTCTCTTTATGTTTCAATTCTTATCTTTTATGTGAGCATCATTGAAATCATCATGCCTAGCTAAAAGGCATTAAAGAAAAGCGCTTGTTGGGAGACAACCCAATATTTACCCTTACTTTTTCGTGTGTTTACATGATTAAGCTACTGTAGTAATCATGTTTTATAGCTTTTGTTTCAATAAAGTGCCAAGTAAGACCTTTGGGAAGACTTGGGTGAAAGTTAATGTGATCTTGCTGTAAAAAAACAGAAACTTTGCGCTCACGGAATTAGCTGCCATTCTTTTTACAGAAGAGTGCTTTTGAGTTGATTCTTTTTGCAGAAGGTTAATAGACAAATTCCTAAAGTCCACCAATTTATTTCATAATTTTTAGAGTAGCAGAAGTATGGTTGTTGTTCAGATCATTACATACTATTCTGTTTCTGACAGATTCTGTTTTCATTGCATAGTTTGCTGTTTCCATGGCTTATATTTCTCAATATAAATTGTAGAAATGATATGGTACAGTAGGAATTGTGTGAGAAAAATTATGAACCTTGTCTTTGACAGTACCAAAGTGAATGGTTTACTCTTTATCATACTAACCTATCTCACGAAGTTACGTTAAGTTTTGTGTGGTTGAAGTTTTCAAGCTTTGGGTGAGATATCGATATGAGGAGAATAAGGAGTGGAAAGACCCTAAGCTTGGGGATGCCCAAGGCACCCCAAGGTAATATTCAAGGAAGACTCAAGCGCCTAAGCTTGGGGATGCCCCGGAAGGCATCCCCTCTTTCGTCTTCAAAACCATCGGTATACCTTACTCGGAGCTATATTTTTATTCATCACATGATATGTGTTTTGCTTGGAGTGTATTTTCAGTTTTACTTGTTGTTTGAATAAAATCGTTGGATCTGAAATCTTGAATGAAAAAGAATCCTCCCATGGCTAGTTAATTATTTGACTACTCAGTGTCCTTCACTTATATCTTTTGGAGTAGTTTGTCATTTACTCACGTGCTTCACGTACATCCTATGAGTAAATGGTTGAATGAATTGAATATCATAAATCTGAATTTATATATGTTTCATATGCTTATACCATGGGGAGTAATGACTTCACACAGAATAAGTATAGGTAGTAAACTTATTGAAAGTTAGCAAACGCAGAATTGGTCACTTGAACAATTCACGAAAGAATATTGAAGGAAGAGAAACTTCACATATAAATATACTATCTTTGACATATTTTGTAACTGTGAGCACTCATCAAAATATGACATGCTAAAAGGTTGATGTTGGACAAGGAATACAACTTTATGGGTTATGTTTTCCTATATCCGAAACGTTATATTGTCTTGGATCATGCAATATGTTGGGCTTGCCTTTCCCTCTCATGCTAGCCAAATTCTTTGCACCAAGTAGAAATACTACCTGTGCTTCCAAACATCCCATAAACCAGTTTTGCCATGAGATTCCATCATACCTACCTAAGGATTGAGTAAGATCCTTCAAGTAAGTTGCCATCGGTGCATGAAAAAAAATTGCTTTCTAAATATGTATGATCTATTAGTGCGAAGAAAATAAGCTTTATACGAACTTGTGATAGGGAAGAAATAAAAGCGACAGACTGCATAATAAAGTTCTTTATCACAAGAGGCAATATAAAGTGATGTTCTTTTGCATTAAAATTTTGTGCATCCAACCATAAAAGCACATGACAACCTCTGCTTCCCTCTGCAAAGGGCCTATCTTTTACTTTTATCTTCTACCCTTATACAAGAGTCATGGTGATCATCACCTTTCCTTTTTACACCTTTTCCTTTGGCAAGCACTTTGTGTTGGAGCGATCCAGATATATATATATATATATCCACTTGGATGTAGGTTTTCATAAATTATTATTGTTGACATTACCCTTGAGGTAAAGGGTTGGGAGGCGAAACTATAAGCCCCTATCTTTCTCTGTGTCCGATTAAAACTTTGAACCCATAAATATCACATGAGTGTTAGCAATTGTGAAAGATTAAATGATAGTTGAGTATGTGGAGTTTGCTGAATCAAAGCTCTTACATAGACCCTTCCCAAAAATAAGATGAATTGCAATTGTTTGATGACTAAGAGCGTTGTTTGTTAGTTTTCAAGAAAGTTTATGATCTATACTTTAACATGTGAATAGCTTGATACTTGATCATGAAAAGTTTTATGAGATGAGCTACTATTATGACACATAAGGATGCTAGAAAAGGTGATTGAAATTATCATTGATCAAACTTGTGCACCTGCTAGCATTCACTCTTCATAAATTATTTCTTTTATCATTTACCTACTCGAGGACGAGCAGGAATTAAGCTTGGGGATGCTGATGTGTCTCCAACGTATCTATAATTTATGAAGTATTCATCCTATTATATTATCCATCTTAGATGTTTTATATACATTTATATGCTATTTTATATGATTTTTGGGACTAACCTATTAACCTAGAGCCCAGTGCCAGTTTTTGTTTTTTCCTTGTTTTTGAGTTTTACAGAAAAGGAATACCAAACGGAGTCCAATTGATGTGCCAATTTTTGATGAACTTTATGGACCAAAAGAAGCCCCTGGAGTAAAAGAGTTGGGCCAGAAGAGTCCCGGGCTGTCCACGAGGGCGGGGGGCGCGCCCACCCCCCTGGGCGTGGGCCCCTATCTCGTGGACGACTCGGAGACCCCCTGGACGTGGAGACCAATGTCAAAAATTACTATAAATACATAAACCACTAGAAAATAACCTAGATCGGAAGTTCCACCGCCGCAAGCCTCTGTAACCACGAGAAATCAATCTAGGCCCTCTCTGGCACCCTGCCGGAGGGGGCCATCATCACCGAAGGCCATGGAGGAGGATCCCGGAGGGGCCATCATCGCCATGAAGGCCAAGGACCAGATGGAGAACCTCTCCCCATCTATGTGGAAGGCCATGGAGAAGGAAGCACAAGGGGGAGAACCTCTCCTCCTCCCTCTTGGTGGCGCCGGAGTGCCATCGGAGGGGAATCATCGCCGCAGTGATCGTCTTCATCAACATCACCATCATCATCACCATCCTCATCTCTTTTACGCGGTCCACTCTCCCGCACCCCGCTGTAATCCCTACTTGAACATGGTGCTTTATGCCACATATTATGATCCAATGATGTGTTTCCATCCTATGATGTTTTGAGTAGACATCCTTTGTCTTTGGGTTGATTGATGATCTAGATTGGTAAGAGTTGTATGTTTTATTTTGGTGCTGTCCTATGGTGCCCTTCGTGTCGCGCAAGCGTGAGGGATTCCCGTTGTAGGGTGTTGCAATATGTTCATGATATGCTTATAGTGGGTTGCTTGAGTGACAGAAGCATAAACCCGAGTAAGTGGATTGTTGCGTACGGGATAAAGGGGACTTGATGCTTTAATGCTATGGTTGAGTTTTACCTTAATGATCTTTAGTAGTTGTGGATGCTTGCTAGAGTTCCAATCATAAGTGCATACGATCCAAGAAGAGAAATTATGTTAGCTTATGCCTCTCCCTCATATGAAATTGCAATGACGACTACGGTCTTGTTAACAATTGCCTAGGACAATTCTTCGCACCGATCCATCATTATTCCACACTCGCTATTTATAATATTTAGTAATATATTCTAACTTTATGATAACATCACCTACTTTTATATTTTAGCTCTCCAATATCATGCAAAGTTATCCTCTTCATACCGACAACGTAGTTTCATTTCTCGTTTCTAGTTGGAAGCAAACGTTTGGTGTACGTAGAGTCGTATGAGTGGCAGATGGAACTTGAGAGAATATTGATCTTACCTTTAGCTCCTTGTGGGTTCGACACTCCATACTTATCACTTCCACCACTGGGAATTGCTACGATGATTCCCTGCACTTGGGGGCCATCAATGTGATAAAGGAAGGAACCGAAAGAGCTTACAATGCTATTATAAAGGAGATTATCGAGCGATCGAATGCCTTCATCAACTACGAGTTCATTTTTAAGGAAGCCGTTTAAATTTTGATTTAGCTAAATTTTCGTGTTCTTTAGATGTCGGGTGTCATATGTGGCTGGGGAGTCCCCATGACCCTTTTATTATTCTTGTAAACCGTACTCCAAGTTAATAAAGTTGGTTTAGCACTCAAAAATGCATCCTTTTTGCGTAAAAAATATGCGTCATTTCTCTTTACAGTACTCCCTCCGTATTGGTGCATTAGGGAGGTATCTAGCAAAATCAAATAATCCCAAAACTATAAAGCGCGAAGCAGTAGTACTAGTTGCATGCATATTAATAGACCCATTTATTAATTGGAGCAACCGGTTGTTAAGGCATATTTCTCCCTTAGTGGTTTTGGTGATTGATGACAATGCATTTGCGGAATAATCGTGTGCACTGAGCATTACAAATAATCTATCATATGGCACAAGACGATTCGAGCCCCTTGGAGTTTTAAAAGAAAATACGATTATTTTCCTACATGTTTTCAATGGATTTTAGTTGTAGGAGAACCGTAATATTAAGAGGGGGCCCACTTAAGAAATGTTTGGGTGGAATCATCACGTACACATTTTCCCGTGCACCCTCTTTGCCTTTCCGCTTCGATGGATTTTTTATTGGGAAACATTACATGGAAACAAAATAATTCTATGCACATGCAATGATATATCTACGCAGATGCATATCGACATGGGGGAGAGTATGTCTACGTACCCTCATAGACCGTAAGTGGAAGCGTTTCACAATGTGGTTGATGTAGTCGAACTTCTTCGCTCTTCAACCGATCAAGTACAAAACGCATGGCACCTCCGTGTTCTACACAGGTTCAGCTCGGTGATGGCCCTCGCCTTCTTGATCCAGCAAGACGTCAAGGTAGTAGATGAGTTCCTTCAGCACATCGGCGTGGTGACGGTGATGGTGAAGTGATCTTCGCATGGCTTCGCCTAAGCACTACGAAAATATGACCGGGGGATTAAACGGTGGACGGGGGCGCCGCACACGGCTAAGACAATGTTGTGTGTGCTTGTGTGGCGTCCTCTCCCCACATATATATAGGTGGGAGGGGAGGGGAGGAAGCTGGGGTGTGCCCTAGGGTTGGCCGTCGTACCCTAGGGGCCCCACCTTGCCCTGCGCCCCCTTTCCATGTATGCATGAAGGGGAAGGAAAGAGGGGGGGGGGTAAAGGAAGGAAGTGGGAATCCTAATCCACACTTTCCTTTCACTTTCCCCCTTTCCTTCGCCTCCTCCTATGGCCTATAGGGTGGACCATCCCCTTGTGGGTTGGTGTGTTCCTTCACAAGGCCCATATGGCTCATAGGATTGCCGGGGGTACCCGAAACACCTTCCGGTGACTCAATAAGTACCCGATACCCCGCTAAACACTTTCGGTGTCCGAATACCATCGTCCTACATATCAATCTTTACCTCTCGACCATTTCGAGACTCCTCATCATGTCCGTGATCTCATAAGGGACTCCGAACAACATTCTGTCACCAAATCACATAACTCATATAATATTATATCGTCAATGAACATTAAGCGTGCGGACCCTACGGATTTGAGAACTATGTAGACATGACCAAGACACCTCTCCGGCCAATAACCAATATCGGAACCTGGATGCCCATATTGGCTCCTACATATTCTAAGAAGATCTTTATTGGTCGAACCGTTGTGACAACATACACAATTCCCTTTGTCCATTGGTATGTTACTTGCCCGAGATTCGGCCGTTGGTATCTCTATACATAGTTCAATATCGTTACCGACAAGTCTCTTTACTCGTATTGTAATACATCATCCCGTGACTAACTCATCAGTCATTTGCTTGCAAAGCTTATTATGATGTGTATTACCGAGAGGGCCCAGATATACCTCTTCGATACTCGGAGTGACAAATCCTAATCTCAATTCACGCCAACCCAACAAGACACCTTCGAAGATACCTGTAGAGCATCTTTATAATCACCCAGTTACGTTGTGACGTTTGATAGCACACAAGGCATTCCTCCGGTATCCGGGAGTTGCATGATCTCATAGTCAAAGGAATATGTATTTGACATACATGAAAGCAGTAGCAGTAAACTGTACGATCAAATGGTAAGCTAACAGATGGGTCTTATCCATCACATCATCCTCATAATGATGTGATATCGTTATCAAATGAAAACTCATGTCCATGGTTATGAAACCTTAACCATCTTTGATTAACGAGCTAGTCTAGTAGAGGCTTACTAGGGACACAAGATTAGTTTATTTATTCACACATGTATTTAGGTGTCCACTCAATACAATTCTAGCATGAGTAATAAGCCTTTATCATTGTCGGATCTTGGGTTCCAGCAAAACCCTTGAGGTTCGAACTCTGGGGTGCGCACGAAGATCTCTCCTTCCGCCTTAGCTCGTTTACTCGCCGATCCCTAGGCCTAGCTCGTCAGATCTGAAGAACAAGGGACACAAGGTTTATACTAGTTTGGGCCACCGTTGCGGTGTAATACCCTAATCCAGTGTGGTGTGGTGGATTGCCTTGTAGGCTGAGGAAGAACTAGTACATGGATGAACTGCCTCGTGAGGAGAGGGGTTCTTGTGCTCGAGTGAGCTTGTGGTGTGTGGCCTTCTATCTGATCAACTCAAGATGAGATGATCCCAATGGTGGTGGCTAGTCCTATTTATAGTGGCCCGGGTCCTCTTCCCAAATATCGAGCGGGAAGGGATCCTACAACGACCAAATTTGAAGGGGGACAGCTAGTACAAGCTATCCTGACAAAAGGTGGTCTTCGCCTGCCAAAGGCTCTGGTGGTGACGCCGCTATGGGCTCCACGATGACCTCCGCTCCGCCGTCCTGCTGGTCTTGGTCTCGTTGCACCGATATGGAAACCTTTGCCTGACACCTCGGGACTCCTCGCCTGCACCTGCTCCTTTAGCACCAAAGGGGAAACTGGCACTCTGCGCTCGCTGGCGCCCGCCTGGCCTTGGTCGTCACTGCTCACGTCACGAGGACCTTGTGAGGTGCCCCTCGCCTTGATATCTCCAATCCTCGGGAGCCGGTCTAGTGAGGTCATCCCAGGGGATGTCTTGCGTTGTCCGCCTCGCGAGGCTCGGCCCCTCGTGATTGTCTTGAGTGGTCAGTGAAGATGTTAGGCCGTACCATGCCACCTGATGAGCCACGCCCTGGGCCGCATGCAGGCAAGTCTGGGTACCCCCGTTCCCAGAACATCGACAGTAGCCCCCAGGCCCAAGGTGCGCTCGGGCTTGGCTTTGCGGCGAAGCCAAGGGTCAAGCGTGGAGCGCCGCGGGCCCTAAAATCCTGTGGCCTTGACTGACGCATGGAAATTGATTGGACGTGGGCGTCTGCGCTCCCACGCCGCCTCGGCAACCGCACGATTGTCAAAAGGCAAGTGTGTGCTGTTGTGCCTTTATTGCTAGCCCTTGCCTTGTTCTAGATCCCCTTTCTTGTTTCTCTCCTCTGCAAGGTTCCAGATCTCCGCTGTCTCTCCCTCAAGCTCACAACTAATGGCATTCGGCAAGTCCAAGGCCGCTGCTCTGCCCGCCTGGTACGAGCCGGCCTTGTGGGCGCCCACCATCTCGGAGACGAACCATGCCACCGTGCTCCTGATGACGGCGGAGGACACCAACGAGAAGGGGATAACCATGGTCCGAGCCGCCTATGACGTGCTGGAGGACTCCAAGAGTACCTTCTATCCCTTCTTTATGAGAAGTATTGTCGCGGGGCTCGTCCCTCCTTTCTGTGATTTCTTTTTCTCCGTCCTTAGCCATTATAAGCTTCATGCCCATCATCTTCGTCCCAACTCCGTCCTTCTTCTGTCCATCTTCGCGTTCTACTGCGAGGCATTCGTGGGACTGATGCCGTCCGTGGCGTTGATTCACCACTTCTTTGACCTCCGGATTAAGGAGGGCCAGTGCTTGGGGTGCGCCAACCTTGTTGCGGCCAATGGGGCCAATGCAATATCGAGAGCCGGGAAGAAGGCCGAGAACTTCAGGAACAAGTGGGTCCTCATGGATGCCAAGTGCTCCCATCCTTGGCTGGTGCTGCCGACTGCGGTGCCCGAATCGAGCGATAGGTGGCTCAGAGCAAAGCTCACTTACCCTTAGGCAGAGAAGGTGTTGGAGAAGATGACTGCGGACCTGAAGCCTGATGACCCCGAGGCGGCAAAGCTGATGGGGGCCATGATCATCAAGGAATTCTTAGCATGTCGCGTGGCTCCGCTTCAGGCTCGCTCGCGCCCCTTGTGGACACTTGGGGACGAGGCGGACAACCTCCGGCTGTGCTGTGACGCCCTGTCCGCCGAGCAGCTTGGGGAAGCTCTCCATCTCCTGGTTGGGGGTGATCTGGGATATCCGCCCGCTACCCATGTCCCCTTGTACCGCCGCCAGGACGGGGCGACGGTGGCGGCTTTCATGCCCACCATCGATGGGCGCGGGCTCGTGCCTCCGATGCCCCCTGAAGCTCAAGTGGCAGACAAACCGGTGGAGGTGTCTTTGGGCGACTCCAGTGGGGAAGACGACTCGGAGGCGACCGCAGAGGGGACCGGAGAGTTCTCCCCTCCACGCAAGGCCGACCTCCTTCGTGCCTTGCCCAATTACGATGACGCCAACGACCACCCAGTGAAGGAGGTGACACCCCCGGCTGGGGTTGTCACGAGGTCCAAGTTCACCCCCTCGAAGAAGCCGCCAGCTGGGGTCCCGAAGAAGAGCTGGTCGGCGCTAATCTCTAGAGGTGGCACCTTAGCCTCGGCACCGCCAGACGCTGTTGTTGTGCCGGCTGATACGACCTTGTCTATCTTGGGGGCCCGCGTTCCCGCGACGCAAGCTACGGGGCCCTTGGGCTCCATGGTTCTGAACATGCCTCGGGGTTTCGTCGCAGTGGACCAGTGAGTACCTTGGCCTGGTTTTGTCTTCATTCTTGATTCTGTTGTTGATTCATGACATGTTGCTCTGCATTGCTAGGCCATTGCCGTCGACGAAGAAGAAGAAGAAGGGGGACGCAGCCGCATCAGAGGTCCAGCGGCCTGGCTCTGCTTCATCCCCCCTGACGCAGACATGTGGTGGAGGAGCTCCCGCTTCCGCTGCACGATCGCCACCACAAGGCCCAGTGGACCAACCTCAGGTGGGGGTCACGTCCTTGGTCGAGCAGGCTTCGGGGCCCCCCGTCTTCGACTCCTTTGTCGGCGTCGTCAGGGTTCAGGAGGTCTTGGCTATGCCATAATCCCCTACCGCGATCATGCCGCTAGATCGCGGCTCTCCGGCTTCTCGCGGCGCCCTGAAGGAGGCCTTTTCTGCACCGACATAGCTCCAGGATGACCTTCGAGGCGCCGATCATCGTCTGGTGGCTGGGCGTCTGGAGCTGGTTTCCGGCTGGTTGAGCTCCAAGGCGTCTGTCCGGGAGGTGCTGAGCCGAGTCGTGGCGGCATCGAAAGAGGACAAGCAGGCCACCGACCAAGCCGCGGCCGCTCACGAGGCAGCGTTGAAGGATGCGCGGACCGTCCAGGAGCGCTGCTAGTCGGTGGAGACCAAGCTGAGGGACTTGCATAGCAAGTGCAAGGCGGAAGAGGAGAGGATGAAGGCCCGAGAAGATGCCGTAGCCAGTCGCGACGCCGAGTTGGAGCGGTTGGCGAAGGAGCTGTATGCGGAGTGCAGTCGCCTGGAGGAGCTAAAGCAGGCGACGAAAGCAAAGAAGGCCTAGCTGGCAACCAAGGTGAAGGTTCTAGACGAGGACCGCGCGGCCTTCAAGTCCCTCGAGGAGAGGTCCCGCCAGGCGCTGAGGGCGCTCTATGAGAAGGGCTTGGAGAAACCGCTGGCGACGGACGATGAAGGCCCCGCCCAGCTGCTTCCTTTTCTTGTCTTGGCGCTCAAGGATGTTGTCCGTGAGATCGCCCCCCTAGCGGAGGAGGAAGCCCGTGTGCTTTCTTCTTCTGCCTTGACGTGCGTCCTTAGCCACCTATACCTTCATGATCCCGGCGCTGATCTTGGGGCACTGCTCGAGCCCGTGGAGGCGGAGCGCTGTGAGGCTGCTGCTGAAGTCGTGAAGGACCATGTGGAGGCCTTGCTGAAGAAGTTCCTCATCATCAACCCTCCTCCCCTAGACGACGGCGACACCAATCCTGTGGCCAAGACCGACTCCTCGGGGCGTGGCGATGCCGTCGGCAAGGGAGTGCTTCCTGTCGGCGGCGCCCAAGGCTGAAGGAAGGGCCTGCTGGTGAGTGACGGTGCTTCTCCCTATCTTCGTTTCCCGGGACATGCACGGGCCTCGTGGAGGCATTAAAACTTCTGTTTGATGCTTGAAGGACAATTTGGCTTGTAATAATTGCTAAGTATTCATGGTTCCCTTCCTATTTGTCGTTCTACGTCGGCACAGCCCGGCCTGGCGCATACCTCAGCCGCCGCTGGCTTGTCCGGTCACCGGGATAAGACCAGGGAGTGAGGGGCTACGTGGCCAGTTAGGCTCCTGAGTCACGATGCTCAGGAGTCCCCTTGACGTGCAAACGGTCCCTAGGTAGGAAGCGCTAGGTAGGGCTTTGGTGTTCTGCGTTAGCAGGGCCCGGCCCCGCGCGTACCTCAGCCACTGCTGGCTTGACCGAAAACCAGGACAGACCAGTTAGGCCATTGGGTCGCGATGCCCAAGGGTCCCCCTTGATGTACGAACAACCCTAAGGGAAGTAGTGCATAAGCCGGCCTTAGCGTTCTGCGTCGGCAGGGCCTGGCCCCGCGCGTACCTCAGTCACCACTGGCTTGACCGGACACCAGGACAAGACCAGGGAGTGAGGGGCTACGGGACCGGTTAGGCCCTTGGGTCGCGATGCCCAAGGGTCCCCCTTGACGCACGAACAAACCTCATACCTGTCCTCGTCGGGCTTGCGCTCGGGAGGGTTGCGTGTCAACCAGGCCCGGGGGTCGTGGTGGGGCATACACCAGGCGTGACCTGAGCGCAGCCCTCGTGCCCAGCCCCCTCGCGCTACCTTCCCGAGGGGAGTGCAACGCGGTGGGGCTAGTCACTGAGCCGAGGGGCTCCCTGGGGTTAATGTGGCTGCGAGGCCACCCCCAGTTGTTTATCACCAGCACCGAGCATGGCGCTACCATTCTTACACGGGCATAGCCGCTCCCCGACCGTGTCGACTGCCAGCGCGGAGCATGGTGCTTCCACTGGAACATGGGAGGGGACTCCCTATCGCGGAGAGCCCCCGGGGCGTATACAGCCCCGCCCAGACATGTGGCTGGCACGGTGGGGCTAGACGAGGTGTATTTGGGCACTCGTGAGCCAGCGCGGGACTCACGAGGCCCTACCTCAAGGCGGGTTGCGCCTGGTCTTGAGTGAGTGCGCTTGAGGTGATCTTGCAAGATGGTTAGGCAGCATGCGCCGGGTGAATCCCTCGAGGCCGCCATATGAGAAGGCCGGGCACCAACGACCCCAGGAGGTGATGTGAATGGGGCTGACCCGCCAGACAGAGCTCAGCCGTTGGATTTATCGACGCTGCAGGGACGGACCTTAGCACATACACCGCGCCTAGTCTTCTCATGTGGATGCCCTAAGAAAAGACAACCAGCATGCGGCTCCCGTAGCGGTGGGGCACAGTATCGTGCGCCCCAACTCACCTGCTAGCATTCGGCTCGAGCGTGGGCGAGGCACCAAGTGCCACGGGAGGTGACGTACACGGGGCTGGCCCGCGAGCCAGAGCTCGGCCGCTTGGATTTGGCGGCGCTGCAGGGACGGACCCAAGCACAGACGCCGTGCCCGCCCTTGATCATAAGGCGGGTGCAAGCAAGCTTGTGAGGGCACACGATGTCCATGGCATCAGAGTGATGGTCAGACAGATGAGTGATTCTAATGCAGCTGATAGAAATGGTAACGCTAGCTCAGGTGAGATGCAAGGGAGATACATGCCGCAAGGACGGACCTGTGCGGCCTGGGGATGATGCAGTCCGATGGGCGCCCCCAACAAGGTTAGCTAAGATGCAAAAGGATACACGTCGCAGGGAGAGGCTTGTGCGACCTGGGAATGATGCAGCCTGAGGGGTGCTCCCAGTTGAACAAAAACTAGAAAATGTCACCTGGCACAGTTGCTGAAGTAGTATTGGTGTAGCTGAAGGTACTCGACGCAGGTGCTGCTCCTCATGTGCCGTCTGGCTCCGGCACCTCGTGAGGCTCTGGGGTTCCCCAGATCTCGCGGAGGGCCGAGTCCAACTCCGCCCGGATCTCCTTATGCCTGGCCTCGCGAGTCGCCAGGACCTCCCGCATATGGCGCTGGTGCAGGGTCGCTTGGTTCGGTAGGTCGAAGGGCATGCGAACATAGCTGTGAGGGCGACCCTCGCGCCGGCCCACCTGGGAAGGCTAGTAGAGCTCCTGAGATGCGATCCCGTTGACTGCAGCGACATTGACGCAGACGCACAACCCGTCGCCCGAGCCAGGGCCGACAACTGCACTCAGGGGCACCGGGCGGCACTCGCCCCGCGTTGCCCTTGGCACCTGTAGGTCTTCGATGGTTTGGCTGATGAACTCCTGAGCGCTTGGTGCCTCACACGTTGAGGCCTCCGGAGGGAAGTGTGCGGCAAAGCACTCCTCCACATGATGCCCGAGTGCCTCCCTCGTGACATTGGCTAAGTCAAAGGCCCTCCAGAGGAGATCCCCAAGCCCAACCTGAGGGGGGCGCCGGGCGCGCCTTCCTATGCGAGGGAGGGAGGCAGCCCCTCCCTAGGTGTAGGCCCTGAGGTGTTGCTGCCAGGTGCTGCATCCCCATGATGTTCCTGGGCGAGCAGGTGCTTCTTCTTCTTGGGGACGACCTCATGTGGGTAGATGATGCTGTCGTTGTCGGAATCCTCGACTGCTACTGCCTAGTAAGCGCGCTCGAGTGAGCACACTGCATCCTTCTCCTCACAGGCGATAGTGATGACGCCGCCGCTCCCCGGCATCTTGAGCACGTTGTAGTCGTGGTGAGTCACTGCCATGAACTTGGCTAGGGCTGGGTACCCGAGGATGGCGTTGTAAGGGAGATGGATGTGGGCGACATCAAAATTGATGAGCTCAGTGTGGTAGTTGTCGCGCTTGCCAAAGGTGACAGGCAGGCGGACCTGCCCTACGGGGGTGGTGGAGCCGTCAGTCACTATGGAGAAAGGCTTGGTAGGCAGCAACTGATCGTAGGGTACTTGGAGGCTGTCGAATTTCTCGATGGACATGACATTGAGCCCTGCACCACCGTCGATGAGGGTCTTGGTAACTTGGATGTTGCTGATGACGAGCGAACAAAGCATCGGGAGGGCGCAGGCCATAGCCGCGCACTTGAGCTGGTCTGCTGAACTGAAGGTGATGGGGCACCTGGACCACCTGAGTGGGCGAGTAGCCTCGAGCTTGGGGAGAGCCGTGTTTACTTCCCATGCGAACTACTTGAAGAGGCGCTGGGAAGGTGGGGCCTGTGCTCCGCCCAAGATGCATGCGATGGCACATGGCTCCTGGAAGCCCCCAACCCCCTCATCCTGGTCGTCGTTTCTCCTTAGTGGCGGTAGAGGTGGAAGGCCAGCCTTACCCTGAGGACGGTCCTCACGAGGCTAGTCCCTCCGGGCGCCCTCACGGGGATGATCGCGCCAGCGGTCCTCCCGAGGTTGATCATGCCACTCCTGGCGGGGGCCGTGGTCGTACCAGCGTCCCCCGGTCCGACTTCCCCCATAATCGTAGCCACGGTTGCTGCGTTCGGGGCGTTGGATGACGCGTCCTTCGCGAAGGGCCCTGAGCTCTTGACAGTCGTGGGTGTTGTGGTTGTGCACGTTGTGGAAGGCGCAAAACGCCCGGCCGTTCTTGGAGGATTCTGGGTAGTCGCGGCCGCGCTTCATCTCCTGTTCAGCTGCGAGCACTGCCACTCCCTTGCGCTTTACGTCCTTGCTCTTGGCCTTCTTGTCTTCAGGTTTGGCAACGGGGAGCTCGACGAGGGAGAGGCGCCCCTCCTCAGCTCTAGCGCACTTGGTCGCAAGGTTGAACAGCTCCAGGGGTGTGCACAGATCTTCGTGGATGGCGAGCTCCTATTTCATCTTGACGTCGCGGACACCATCTGAGAACGTCGAAATGATGGCCTCGTCCGTGACCTTGGGGATCTTGACGCAGACACTGTTGAAGCGTTGGATGAACTTCTGTAGGGTTTCTCGTGGTTGTTGCTTGATACGCCGTAGGTCACCCGCGGCCGCGGGGCGGTCTCGGGTGCCATGGAAGTTGGCAATGAACCGCTCGCGCATCTCTCTCCAGGTGGAAATCGATCTCGCGGGCAGGTTCAGGAGCCACGAGCGCTTTCCATCTTTGAGGGCCATGGGAAACCGGTTCTCCATGATCTTCTCATTGCCGCCAGATGCTTTGATGCTTAGCTCGTAGAGCTGTAGGAACTCCGCAGGGTCGGGGGTGCCATCGTAGCGCGGGGTCAGGTCCGGCTTGAACTTCCCACTCCAGTTGACGTTGCGCAGCTCGGGGGCGAGGGCTTTGCAGCCTGCTGTTGACACCGGAGCTTGTTGGGGAGGTGGGACTTGATCTTTGTCCTCGCGCACCACCGCGGCGGGGGGCGCGCGATCTCGACGCAGTGGTGGAGGGAGAGCTGGTGCTCCTCCGCGGGGTCGCTGTATCTCTTGGCAGCTTCCTTCTTCATGCACTGGCACCGCGCGTGGGCGGTCACGCCACGGGGCCACGTGCCTTGGGTCTTGGACGACGCCTTGATGCAGAGGTAGTAGTGGAGCTTCATGGGCCATGTCGTCCACATGGGGAGGCGGACGAGGCAGGGAGAGGGATGGCGCTGACGAGCTCGACAATGCGGTCGAGCCATTCCTCGTAGAAGTCGTCGATGGGGCGGTAGCGCAGGAGCTCGCGGGCCATGAGCAACGCAGCCTGCGCGTCTGCGGGTCCGTGACAAGCATGGGATGACGAGACTGCTGGGGTTAGCGACGGGGTCGCGGTGCGTCTGTCACGCTGCACAGAGGGGTGTAGGGATGAGGCCTGCTGTTCATGCCGCGCTGGGCCGGTGGCGGTGTTGGCGCAGGCAATGGAGAACGGCGGGGTGGTCCGCCGGCAGGAGCAGTCTGAGCGACGCGGGCGGCAAGGGCAGCCCGCCGCTCAGCATGGGCTCTGCGAGCGTCGGTCTTGGAACCGATGGGACGACGGAGCGCGGATCGACGGAAGGGAAGTTTCGGCACACCCCTACCTGGCGCGCCAAATGTCGGATCTTGGGTTTCGAAAAAAACCTTGAGGTCCGAACTCAGGGGTGCACACGAAGATCTCTCCTTCCGCCTTAGCTCGTCTACTCGCTGATCCCTAGGCCTAGCTCGTCAGATCCGAAGAACAAGGGACACAAGGTTTATACTGGTTCAGGCCACCATTGTGGTGTAATACCCTAATCCAGTGTGGTGTGGTGGACTGCCTTGTAGGCTGAGGAAGAACTAGTACATGGATGAACTGCCTCCTGAGGAGAAGGGTTCTTGTGCTCGAGTGAGCTTGTGGTGTGTGCCCTTCTATCTGATCAACTCAAGATGAGATGATCCTAATGGTGGTGGCTAGTCCTATTTATAGTGGCTCGGGTCCTCTTCCCAAATATTGAGCGGGAAGGGATCCCACAACAGCCAAATTTGAAGGGGGACAGCTAGTACAAGCTATCCTGACAAAAGGTGGTCTTCGCCTGCCAAAGGCTCTGGTGGTGACACCGCCATGGGCTCCGCGATGACCTCCGCTCTACCATCCTGCTGGTCTTGGTCTCGTTGCACCGATATGGAAACCTTTGCCTGACGCCTCGGGACTCCTCGTCTGCACCTGCTCCTTTAGCACCAAAGGGGAAACTGGCACTCTACGCTCGCTGGCGCCCGCCTGGCCTCGGTCATCACTGCTCACATCATGAGGACCTCGCGAGGTGCCCCTCGCCTTGATATCTCCAATCCTCAGGAGCCAGTTTAGTGAGGCCGCCCCAGGGGATGTCTTGCGTCATCCGCCTCGCGAGGCTCGGCCCCTCGCGAGGCTCGGCCCCTCGCGAGGGTCTTGAGTGGTCGCTGAAGATGGTAGGCCGTACCAGGCCACCTGATGAGCCACGCCCTGGGCCGCAGGCAGGAAAGTCTGGGTATCCCCGTTCCCAGAACGCCGACAATCATGAATAAGGAAATACAAAATAATAACAACTTTATTATTGCCTCTAGGGCATATTTTCATGAGTCTCCCACTTGCAGTAGAGTCAATAATCTAGTTCAAATCATCATGTGATTATCACCAATAGTTCACATCGACATGTGATTAACACCCAAAGAGCTTACTAGAGTCAATAATCTAGTTCACATCGTTATGTGATTAACAGTCAAAGAGTTCTAAGGAATGATCATGTTTTGTTGGTGAGAGAGGTTTTAGTCAATAGGTCTGCAACATTCAGATCCGTGTGTACTTTGAAAATTTCTATGTCTATGGTGCTCTACATAGAGCTACTCTAGCTAATTGCTCATACGTTCAATATGCATCCAGATTGATACTCAGAGTCATCTGGATTAGTGTCAAATCTTGCACTGGCTTAACCCTTTACGACAAACTCTTTATAACCTCCATAATCTAGAAACATTTCCTTATTCCTATAAGGATAATTTTAACCGTTATCCAGTGATCCACTCCTGGATCAATCTTGTACCTCTTTGCCCGACACATGGCAAGGCACACATTTGGTATGGTACACAGCATGGCATGCTTTATAGAACCTATGGTTGAGGCATAGGGAATGACTTTCATTCTCTCTCTATTTTTCTGCCGTGGTCGGGCTTTGAGTCTTACTCAACTTCGTACCTTACAACTCAGGCAAGAACTCCTTCTTTGACTGATCCATTTTGAACTACTTCAAAATCTCATCAAGGTATGTACTCATTGAAAGTCTTATCAAGCGTCTTGATCTATCTCTATAGATCTTGATGCCCAATATGTAAGCCGTTTCACTAAGGTCTTTCTTTGAAAAATACTTATTCAAATTTCCTTTTTTACTGTCCAGAAATTCTACATCATTTCCGATCAACAATATGTCACCCACATATAATATGAAAAATGCTACAGAGCTCCCTGATACGTCTCTGTCGTATCTATATTATTTGATTGTTTCATGCCAATATTATACAACTTTCACATACTTTTGGCAATAATTTATAAGATTTATTGGACTAACTTACTGATCCAGTGCTCAGTGCCAGTTCCTATTTTTTGCATGTTTTTTGTATCGCAGAAAATCCATATCAAACGAAGTCCAAATGCAATAAAATTTTATGGATAATTATTTTGGAATATATATGATTTTTGAGAGTTGGAATCACCGGAAACGGAGGCCCACACAGCCCACAAGACACCAGGGTGTGCCAGAGGCCCCTGGCGCGCGGTGGTGGGTTGTCCCCTCCTCAAACGTCGGTTGGAGCTCTACTTCGGGCGCAAGGAAGCTTATATCCAGAAAAAAATATGTTAAAATCTCAGTGCAATCGAAGTTACGGATCTCTGGGAATATAAGAAACGGTTTTCGACCAGATCTGGGGGACGCGAAATAGTAGAGGACAGAGAGACATATCCAATCTTGGAGGGGCTCTCGCCCCTCCCATGCCATGGAGACTAAGGACCAGAGGGGGAACCCTTATCCCACCTAGGGAGGAGGCCAAGGAAGAAGAAGAAGGAGGGGGGCTCTCTCCCCCTCACTTCAGGTGGCGGCGGAGTGCCACCGGGGTAACGATCGGGATGATGATCAACATCAACAATCTTGCTACCGTCAACACCAACTCTCCCCCCCCTCATTGTAGCGGTGTAACACCTCTTTCCCCCCGCTGTAAAATCTACTTAAACATGGTGCTCAACTCCATATATTATTTCCCAATGATCTATGGTTATCCTATGATGTTTGAGTAGATCCGTTTTGTCCTGTGGGTTAATCGTGATCTTGGTTGGTATGATTGTATATTTTATTTATGGTGTTGTCCTACAGCGCCCTCCATTGTCACGCAAACGTGAGGGGCCCCCACTGTAGGGTGTTGCAATATGTTCATGGTTCACTTATGGTGGGTTGGGAGAGTGACAGAAACTTAAACCCGAGTAAGGGGGCATGACGTATGGGCGTAAAGAGGACTTGATACTTAATGCTATGGTTGGGTTTAACGACCTTAATGATCTTTAGTTGTTGCGGATGCTTGCTAGAGTTCCAATCATAAGTGCATATGATCCAAGTAGAGAAAGTATGTTAGCTCATGCCTCTCCCTCATATAAAATTGCAAGAATGATTACCGGTACTTGTTATCGATGGCCTAGGGACAAATAACTTTCTTGTTAACAAAAGCTATCCACTTTTATTGTCTTGCAAAGTTCTTCTAGTTTTATTCTTGCAAAGTAGTTCTAGCATCACACCTACAAAATAGTTTCATACTTGTTTTCGGTAAAGCAAACCTCAAGTGTGCGTAGAGTTGTATCGGTGGTCGATAGAACTTGAGGGAATATTTGTTCTACCTTTAGCTCCTCATTGGGTTTGACACTCTTACTTATCGAAAAAGGCTACAAACGATCCCCTATACTTGTGGGTTATCACTCCCACTCACTTTCTTGTAAATACATGCTTCACCATAAGTCTGTATAAAACCATATGCTTTGATCACCTCATCAAAGCGTATATTCCAACTCCGAGATGCTTGCACCAGTCCATAGATGGATTGTTGGAGCTTGCACACTTTGTTAACACCTTTAGGATCGACAAAACCTTCTGGTTGCATCATATACAACTTTTCTTTCATAAATCCATTAAGGAATGCAGTTTTGACATCCATTTTCTAAATTCATAATCATAAAATGCGTCAATTGCCTAACATGATTCAGACAGACTTAAGCATCGCTACGGGTGAGAAAGTCTCATCGTAGTCAACTCCTTGAACTTGTCGAAAAACCCTTCGCTACAAGTCGAGCTTTGTAGACAGTGATATTACCATCAGCATCTATCTTCCTCTTGAAGATCCATTTATTCTCAATGGCTTGCCGATCATCGGGCAAGTCCACCAAAGTCCACACTTTGTTCTCATACATGGATCCTATCTCAGATTTCATGGCCTCTAGCCATTAATCGGAATACGGGATCATCATAGCTTCTTCATAGTTTAAAGGTTTGCTGCTGTCTAACAACATGACTTCCAGGACATGGTTACCGTACCACTCTTGTGCGGTACATGTTCTGGTCGACCTTCGAGGTTGAGTAGTAACTTGATCCAAAGTTTCATGAGCATCATCATTAGCTTCTTCTCTAGTTGGTGTAGGCATCACGGGAACGGTTTTCTCTGATGAGTTACTTTCCAATTAGAGAGAAGGTACAATTACCTCATCAAGTTCTACTTTCCTCCCACTCAATTCTTTCGAGAGAAACTCCTTCTCAAGAAAGGACCCATTCTTAGCAACAAATATCTTGCCTTCTGATCTGTGGTAGAAGGTGTACCCAACTGTTTCTTTTGGGTATCCTATGAAGACACACTTCTCCAATTTGGGTTCGAGCTTATCACGCTGAAACCTTTTCACATAAGCATCGCAACCCCAAACTTTAAGAAACGACATCTTTGGTTTATTGCCAAACCATAGTTCATACGGTGTCGTCTCAATGAATTTAGACGGTGCCCTATTTAAAGTGAATGCAACTGTCTCTAAGGCATAACCCCAAAATGATAAAGGAAAATTGGTAAGGGACATCATAGAACGCACCATATCCAATAGAGTACAATTATGACGTTCGGACACACCATTACGCTGTGGTGTTCCAGGTGGCATGAGCTGTGAAACTATTCCACATTGTTACAAATGAAGACCAAACTCGTAACTCAAATATCCGTCTCCGAGATCAGACCGTAGAAACATTATTTTCTTGTTACGACGATTCTCTACTTCACTCTGAAATTCTTTGAACTTTTCAAATGTTTCAGATTTGTGTTTCATCATGTAGATATACCCATATCTACTAAAATCATCTGTGAAGGTAAGAAAATAATGGCACCCTCCGCGTGCTTCATACATCGGTATGTATTATTTCCAATAAGTCATTAGCCACTCCATTGTCCCGGAGAACGGAGTTTTTGTCATCTTGCCCATGAGGCATGGTTCACAAGTATCAAGTGATTCATAATCAAGTGATTCCAAAAACCCATCAACATGGAGTTTCTTCATGCGGTTTACACCAATATGACCTAAACGGCAGTGCCACAAGTATATTGCACTATCATTATCAACTCTACATATTTTGGCTTCAATATTATGATTATGTGTATTACTATGATCGATATTCAATAACCCATTCACCTTGGGTGTATGACCATAGAAGGTTTTATTCGTGTAAATAGAATAACAATTATTTTCCGACTTAAATGAATAACCGTATTGCAATAAACACGATCCGATCTTGTTCATGCTCAACGCAAACACCAAATAACATTTATTTAGGTTTAACACTAATCCCGAAAGTATATGGAGTGTGCGATGATGATCATACCAGTCTTGGAACTACTTCCAACACACATCGTCACCTCACCCTCAACTTGTCTCCATTTATTCTGCAACTCCTGTCTCGAGTTACTAATCTTAGCAACTGAACCCGTCTCAAATACCCAGGGGCTACTACAAATACTAGTAAGGTACACATCAATAACATGTATATCAAATATACATTTGTTCACTTTATCATCCTTCTTATCTGCTAAGTATTTTTTGGGGCAGTTCTGCTTCTAGTGACCATCCCTTCGCAGTAGAAGCACTCAGTTTCAGGCTTAGGTCTAGCTTTGGGCTTCTTCATGGGAGTGAAAACTTGCTTGCCATTCATCTTGAAGTTTCCTTTTCTGTCCCTTGCCCTTTTTCCGAAGCTAGTGGTCTTGTTAACCATCAACACTTGATGCTCTTTCTTGACTTCTACCTTCGCCGATTTCAGCATTGCGAAGAGCTCGGGAATCGTTTTCGTCATCCCTTGCATATTATAGTTCATCACTAAGTTCTAGTATCTTGGTGATAGTTACTAGAGAAAACTGTCAATCACTATCTTATCTGGAAGATTAACTCCCACTTGATTCAAGTGATTGTAGTACCTAGACATTCTGAGCATATGCTCACTTGCTAAGCTATTCTCCTCCATCTTGTAGGCAAAGTACTTGTCAGAGGTCTCATACCTCTCGACATGGGCATGAGTCCGAAATACCAATTTCAGCTCTTGAAACATCTCATATGATCCGTGGCGTTCAAAACATTTTTGAAGTCCCGGTTCTAAGCCGTAAAGCATGGCGCACTAAACTATTAATTAGTCATCATATCAAGCTTGCCAAACGTTCATAACGTTTACATCTACTCATGCAATAGGTCTGTCACCTAGCGGTGCATCAAGGACATAATACTTTTGTGCAGGAATGAGGATTATCCTCAGAACACGGACCCAGTCCGCATCATTGCTACTAACATCTTTCAACTTAGTTTTCTCTTGGACCGCATCAAAAACAGGGGAGCTAAATCACGAGCTATTGATCTACAACATAGATATGCAAATACTATCAGGACTAAGTTCATGATAAATTAAGTTCAATTAATCAAATTACTAATGAACTCCCACTTAAATCAGCATCCCTCAGGTTATCTAAGTCATACATGATCCAAATCAACTAAACCATGTCCGATCATCACGTGAGGTGGAGTAGTCATCAATGGTGAACATCTCTGTGTTGATCATATCTACTATATGACTCATGTTCGACCTTTTGGTCTCCAGTGTTCCGAGGTCATGTACGTACATGCCAGGTTCGTCAAGTTTAACCCAAGTATTCCACGTGTGTAAAACTATCTTATTCTTACACCTGTTGTATGTGAATGTAGAGTCTATCACACCCGATCATCACGTGGTGTATCGAAACGACGAACTGTAGCAGCGGTGCATACTCAGGGAGAACACTATTATCTTGAAATTTAGTGAAGGGGTCATCTTATAATGCTACCGCCGTACTAAGTAAAATAAGATGCATAAAAGATAAACATCACATGCAATCAAAATATGTGACATGATATGGCCATCATCATCTTGTGCTTTTGATCTCCATCTCCAAAGCATCATCATGATCTCCATCGTCACCGGTTCGACACCTTGATCTCCATCGTAGTGTCGTGGTCGTGTCGCCAACTATTCCTTCTACAACTATTGCTAACTCATAGCGATAAAGTAAAGAAATTACATGGCGCTTGCATTTCATACAATAAAGAGACAACCATAAGGCTCCTATCGGTTGCCGATAATTTGCAAAACATGATCATCTCATACAATAACGTATAACTCATCACGTTTTGACCATATCACATCACAATATGCCCTGAAAAAACAAGTTAGATGTCCTCTACTTTGTTGTTGCAAATTTTACGTGGCTGCTACGGGCTTCTAGCAAGTACCGTTCTTACCTACGGCACAAAACCACAATGGTGATTTATCGAGTTTGTTGTTTTAACCTTCAATAAGGACCGGCCACAGTCAAATTCGATTCAACTAAAGTAGGAGAAAGAGACACCCGCCAGCCACCTTTATGCAAAACAAGTTGCATGTCTGTCGGTGGAACTGGTCTCATGTACGTGGACATGTAAGGTTGGTGCGGGCCGCTTCATCTTACAATGCCACCGAATCAAAATAAGACATTGGTGGTAAGCAGTATGACGATCACCGCCCACAACTCTTTGTGTTCTACTTGTGCAAAACATCTACGCATAGACCTGGCTCATGATGCCACTTTGGGAAGCGTTGCATGGAAAAAAAATCTGCGCACACACAATGATCTATCAACGAAGATGCATAGAAATTAGGGGTAGGTGTCTACATACCCTCGTAGACCGTAAGCGGAAGCATTTCACAACACGGTTTGTGTAGTCGAACTTCTTCGCGCATCAACCGATCAATTACCGAACGCACGCCACCTCCGTGTTCTGCACACGTTCAGCTCGGTGACGTCCCTCGCCTTCCTGATCCAGCAAGACATCGAGGTAGTAGATGAGTTCCTTCATCACGACAGCGTGGTGACGGTGATGGTGAAGTGATCTCCGCAGGGCTTCGCCTAAGCACTACGAAAATATGGTCGGGGGAGTAAACGGTGGACGGGGGCCCCGCACACAGCTAAGACAATGTTGTGTGTGCTTGTGTGGCGCCCCCTCCCCACATATATATAGCTGGGAGGGGAGGGGAGGTAGCCATGGCGCGCCCTAGGGTGGGCCGCCGCCCCCTAGGGGCCCTGTCTTGCCCTACGCCCCCTTTCCATGTATGCATGAAGGGGAAGGAAAGAGGGGGGTGAGGGAAGGAAGTGGGAATCCTAATCCACACTTTCCTTTCCCTTTCCCACTTTTCTTCGCCTCCTCCTATGGCCCTATAGGGTGCACCATCCCCTTGTGGGCTGGTGTGTTCCTTCACAAGGCCCATATGGCTCATAGGATTGCCGGGGGTACCCAAAACACCTTTTGGTGACCCGATAAGTACCTGATACCCTCCGGAACAGTCCCGGTGTCTGAATACCATTGTCCTATATATCAATCTCTACCTCTCGACCATTTAGAGACTCCCCATCATGTCTATGATCTCATACGGGATCCCGGACAACATTCGGTCACAAAATCACATAACTCATATAATACTATATCGTCAACAAACGTTAAGCGTCCGGACCCTACGGGTTCGAGAACTATGTAGACATGACCGAGACACCTCTCCGGTCAATAACCAATAGCGGAACCTAGATGACCATATTGGCTCCTACATATTCTACGAAGATCTTTATCGGTCGAACCATTATGACAACATACACAATTCCCTTTGTTCGTCGGTATGTTACTTGCCCGAGATTCGATCATCGGTATCTCTATTTGTAGTTCAATCTCGTTACCAGCAAGTCTCTTTACCCGTTCTGTAATACATCATCCCGTGAATAACTAATTAGTCATTTGCTTGCAAGGCTTATTATGATGTGTATTACTGAGAGGGCCCAGAGATACCTCTCCGATACTCGGAGTGAAAAAAATCCTAATCTCGATTCACGCCAACCCAACAAGACACCTTCGGAGATACTTGTAGAGCATCTTCATAATCAGCCAGTTACATTGTGACTATTGATAGAACACAAGGCATTCCTACGGTATCCGGGAGTTGCACGATCTCATTGTCAAAGGAATATGTATTTGACATACATGAAAGTAGTAGCAATAAACTGTGCGATCAAATGCTAAGCTAACAGATGGGTCTTATCCATCACATCATTCTCATAATGATGTGATCTCGTTATCAAATGACAACTCATGTCCATGGTTATGAAACCTTAACCATCTTTGATTAACGAGCTAGTCTAGTAGAGGCTTACTAGGGACACGATTTTTGTTTATTTATTCACACATATATTTAGGTTTCCAGTTAATACAATTCTAGCATGAATAATAAGCCTTTATCATGAATAAGGAAATATAAAATAATAAGAACTTTATTGCCTCTAGGGCATATTTCCATCAGTTATTCCTTCTGTGACACAGAGGGGTGGTGGGAGAGCTGCCAGCGGTAGTACCGCTACTGGCTGCGGTAGGACCACTTGTAAGCGGTAGTACCACTGGCAGTACCGCGTGTACTACCGCTCCTTCTCGGGTCTTGATTTTTCATGTCGGATTCAGTGGTAGCCCCTCTGGCATACTTTCATGAGTCCCTTTTGGCCCAATTGGACGAGCAGCAATAGGAACAATAGTACCACTTGTAAGTGGTAGTACCATGCCAATTTGCGCTGCTGCTACCTCTCATGGCTCTGCTCTCCCCCCTTTCCCATGTTTCCTGTTTCTACAATGGCTGCAGGGCGGCATTGGGTCAGCGGCCTAATGCTTGTAAGCGGTAGTACTGCTCACAACGAGTGGTAGTACCGCTGATAAGGGAATTCCTTTCCCCATCTGTCATGCCCTGTTGTTTGCTGACTGCTAGGACTACGTCGGCTTCTTCCCCAAAGAGGAAGGGATGATGCAGTATAGCAACGGTAGGTATTTCCCTCAGTGATGAAACCAAGGTTATCGAACTAGTAGGGGAACCAAGCAACACAACGTAAACAACACCTGCACACAAATAACAAATACTCGCAACCCGATGTGTAAAAGGGGTTGTCAATCCCTTTCGTGTAACGGACGCGATAGAGTTGTAAATATTGATAGATCGAACACCAAATAAGATAAATTGTGGCAAGGTATTTTTCGGTTTTTGGTTTAATAGATCTTAAAATAAAAGCAAAGGAAAATAGATCACAAAGGCAAATAATATGAGAAAGAGACCCCGGGGCCGTATATTTCACTAGTGGCTTCTCTCGAGAAAATAGCAAACGGTGGGAAAACAATTATTGTTGGGCAATTGATAGAACTTCAAATAATTATGACGATATCCAGGCAATGATCATTATATAGGCATCACGTCCAAGATTAGTAGACCGACTCCTGCCTGCATCTACTACTATTACTCCACACATCGACCGCTATCCAGCATGCATCTAGTGTATTAAGTTCATGGGGGGAAACAGAGTAATGCAATAAGAACGATGACATGATGTAGACAAGATCTATTTATGTAGAAATAGACCCCATCATTTTATTCTTAGTAGCAATGATACACACGTGTCGGTTCCCTTTCTGTCACTTGGATCAAGCACCGTAAGATCGAACCCACTACAAAGCACCACTTCCCATTGCAAAATAAATAGATCAAGTTGGCCAAACAAAACCCAAATATCGAAGAAGAAATACGAGGCTACATGAAATCGTGCATATAAGAGATCAAAGAAGACTCAAATAACTTTCAAGGATATAAACAGATAGATCTGATCATAAACTCAAATTTAATCAAATCCCAACAAACAATCACAAAAGAGTTACATAATATGGATCTCCAAGAGACCATTGTATTGATAATCAAGAGAGAGAGAGGAAGCAATCTACCTACTAACTACGGACCCGTAGGTCAACAAGGAACTACTCACGCATCATCGAAGAGGCACCAATGGAGATCGTGAACCCCACCGTGATGGTGTCCAGATTGGATCTGGTGGTTCTAGACTTTGTGGTGGCTGGAATAGAATTTCGTCGACTCCTCTAGGGTTTCTAGAATATCTAAGTATTTATAGAGCAAAGAGGCGGTGCGGGAGGCCACCGAAGTGGGCACAACCCACCTGGGTGCGCCAGGGGGGCCTGGCGCGCCCCGGTGGGCTGTGCCCCCTTGGGGGCAACCCCCGGGTGCAGCTCTGGCCCATTGGGTGTCTTCTGGCCCATAAAAATTCTCCAAAAAGTTTCGCGGTGTCGGACTCGGTTTGATATTGATTTCCTGCGATGTAAAAAACATGCAGAAAACAACAACTTGCACTTGGCACTATGTCAATAGGTTAGTACCAAAAAATGATATAAAATGACTATAAAATGATTATAAAACATCCAAGAATGATAATATAACAACATGGAACAATCAATAATTATAGATACGGTTGAGACGCATCAGCATCCCCAAGCTTAATTCCTGCTCGTCCTCGAGGAGGTTAATGATAAAAACAGAATTTTTGATGTGGAATGCTACCTATCATGTCATATCATATTCTTTACTTTATAGCATGGACATTCAGACTTTTATATGGTTCAAAGCAATAGTCTAGTTCTGACATGAGATTAAAATACTCAAACATATCAACAAGCAACCATGTCTTTAAAAATATCAATGCTTAAATAAGTTATCCCTAGCCCATCATGCTCAACCATTGATCCATTCATGAAACACATTCGCATATTAGTTACACCCAATGCTCAAGTACGATCATAGTGTTTCCTAGTTGGTGCTTTATAAGAGAAGATGGAGACTCAAATTCAATAATAAAAATTGCATAAGTAAAATAAAGGCCCTTCACAGAGGGAAGTAGGGATTTGTAGAGGTGCCAGATCTCAAAGCTTAAATTGAGAGATAAAAAATATTTTGGGAGGTGTACTTTTCCCACCAACAAAAATAACTTTGAGGTTCCCAACACTTTCCATGCTAGATATATCATAGGCGGTTCCCAAACATAAAATAAAGTTTATTACTTTTCCACCAAACTTTCACAAGCCATGGCTAGCCGAATCCACGGTTGCCTTCCATACTAGCACTTTCCAAGGAATTTATTATTTGACTACATAAAGTAAATTTGATTTTAATTTCGGGATTGGGCATCCCTAATACCTTTGCCTTACTCTCGTGCAATGACAAGTGAATAAACACTCATCGTGAGAATAAACACATCTAGCATGGAAAATATTGGCCACCCCTCACCGCCTCACGAGCGGTACAGGCACACAAAAGGGAAATTTATTTTGAAAATTAGAGATGGCAAATACAAATTTGCTTAGAACGGCAAGGAATACTGCATATAGGTAGGTATGGTGAACTCATGTGTCAAAACCGGGATAAAGGATTTTGGATGCACAAGTAGTGATCATACTTAGTGCAAAATGAAGGCTAGCAAAAGACTGGGAAGCGACCAACCATGAAACGAATAATCTCATAAGCGAGCATTGAGGATAAATAACACCGAATAATGCACCACAAGTAGGATGTAATTTCATTGCATGATTATTGACTTTCGTGCTTGCATAAGGAATCACAAACTTTAACACTAATATTCTTACTAAAGCATAATTACTCATTAACATGACTCACATATCATATCATCATGTCTCAAAACCATTACAAGGAATCAAGTTTATTTTCTCCAATGATCTTCATGAAAGTTTTTATTATATCCTTCTTGGATATCTATCACTTTGGAACTAATTTTCATGTGTTACTTTTGATAAGCTCAAACAAATATAAGTGAAGATCATGAGCATAATTTTCTTCTTTCTCTCAAAATAATTTAAGTGAAGCAAGAGAGAATTTCTTAAATTTTTTAATAAGTCCCAAATAAATCTAAGTGAAGCAAGAGACTATTTCTTCAAAGATACTAAAGCACACCGTGCTCAAACAGATATAAGTAAAGCACTAGAGGAAATCCATAGCTCATAAAAATTTAAGTGAAGCATAGAGCTATTCTAACAAGTCATGGCATAATTTTGGCTCTGTCTAATAGGTGTGTACATCAATGATTGATAACTTAAAAATCAAAACAAAATAAGCAAAGACTCATATCATACAAGATGCTCCAAGCAAAACACATCTCATGTGACGAATAAAAATATAGTTTCGAGTAAAATACCGATGGTCATTAGAAGAAAGAGGGGATGCCACTCGGGGCCATCCCCAAGCTTAGTTGCTTGCTTCTCTTTTAGATAATGGCTTAGGTTGCCGGGGCATCCCCAAGCTTAGGCTCTTCTTACTCCTTATTCCTTCATCCATCGTAAGATAACCCAAAACTTGAAAACTTCAATCACACAAAAATCAACAAAACTTTCATGAGATCCGTTAGTATAAGAAAAGAAATCACTACTATAAGTACTGTAGCAAACCAATCCATATGATCCTAAGGCTTTGCTTGGAACAAACCTTTATTAAAACCACAAAAGCACATCTAAACAGAGGTATTAATGGGTGTTTTTATTGAAAACAACAAGGAAATAAAAAAAGCAAAAATATACAAATTGGGTTGCCTCCCAACAAGTGCTATCATTTTACGCCCTTAGCTAGGCATGATACCAAGATTTCAAGTGTTGTCATCCTTGTTTTTAATTTCCTTAGGGGTATCCTTGTCGCGAGGCTTTGTAAACACAACGTAGAACATATTATCCATAGACACCTTAGCATTTCTAAGTTGATTTTCATCATATCCCCTTTGATTTCCAGCAACAATCCAAGAGTGATGTTGGTTAACATTATTGAAAACTTGTTGGATTATATCTAAAACGGGGACTTCCTTCTTAAGATTCTCATCAAAGATTCTAGTATCCCCAAGAAAATGCCTTAACACATAATCACTATTGTAAAGAATTTCATCTCTCACGGGTTTTTCATGATTCATACCATAAAAATCAAAGATTTCTCTAGCTTTCCGTATTATGTAATCAAATTCATTCATAAGGACAAGAGTGGCCAACTTTTAAGGTATAGGATTTTTTTAATACCAGGAAGCTCAAAAAACAATCTTTGCAAAGTGGGATGAGTATGGATAAATTTACTTTCAAGGTTCAGAACTAGTGCTGAAATAGCATCTGCATAAGATCTAGTAGTTTTAAGTATAGGAGCATCATCAAGACTTAGATTCCCAACACAGTTGAAAAACTCTTGGATACGTTCTTTTCCCGTAACATTCCCTTGCCCCAAGGTAAAAGTTTTAGCATCTAGATTGCCCGTACGTCCATTCTTAGGATTTGGGCCATCATCCGTTGGTGCCATACCGAAATCACTCATGATTGCAAGCAAAGGAATATATCTAACGAGAAAACGATGATCGAAAAAGAGGGCGGATAAAAATGGCAAATATTAGTGAAGTGGGGGAGATGAAAATGAGAGGCAAATGGAAAATAATGTAAATTGTGAGGAGATGAGATTTTTGATTAGGAACCTGGTATATGCTGAAGGTGCTCCTCGGCAACGGTGCCAGAAATCTCCTTTTGATGACTGCTAGGACTACGTCAGTTTTTCCCCAAAGAGGAAGGGATGATGCAGTATAGCAGCGGTAGGTATTTCCCTCAGTGATGAAACCAAGGTTATCAAACCAGTAGGTGAACAAAGCAACACAACATAAACAGCAGCTGCACACGAATAACAAATACTCGCGACCCAACATGTAAAAAAGGTTGTCAATCCCTTTCGGGTAACGGACATGATAGAGTTGTAAATATTGATAGATCGAACGCCAAATAAGATAAATTACAGCAAGGTATGTTTGGGTTTTTGGTTTAATAGATCTAATAATAAAATCAAAGGAAAATAGATTGCAAAGGTAAATAATATGAGAAAGAGACCAGGGGGCCGTAGATTTTACTAGTGGCTTCTCTCGAGAAAATAGCAAACGATGGGAAAACAATTACTGTTGGGTAATTGATAGAACTTCAAATAATTATGACGATATCCAGGCAATGATCATTATATAGGCATCACGTCCAATATTAGTAGACCGACTCCTGCCTGCATCTACTACTATTACCGCACACATCGACCGCTATCCAACATGCATCTGTGTATTAAGTTCATGGGGAAACGGAGTAATGCAATAAGAACGATGACATGATTTAGACAAGATCTTTTTATGTAGAAATAGACCCCATTGTTTTATCGTTAGTAGCAACAATACATACGTGTCGGTTCCCTTTCTGTCACTGGGATTAAGCACCGTAAGATCGAACCCACTACAAAGCACCTCTTCCCATTGCAAGATAAATAGATCAAGTTGGCCAAACAAAACCCAAATATCGGAGAAGACATACGAGGCTATAAGAAATCATGCATATAAGAGATCAAAGAAGACTCAAATAACTTTCAAGGATATAGAAAGATAGATCTGATCATAAACTCAAAGTTCATCGGATCCCAACAAACACACCACAAAAGAGTTACTCCCTCCATTCCGAAATATAGTGCGCCCGCGCTTCCCGAGGTTCAACTTTGACCATAAATTTAACCCACGAGACCGACTGCGGCGGGAGAAAAAATTACATGATTGAAAACTTCTTTTGAATACGAATTCATTGGTATAACTTTTGCTCCCGCCGCAGACGGTCTCGTTGGTTAAATTTACGGTCAAAGTTGAAGCACGAGGATAGAGGAAGCACTACATTGTGGAATGGAGGGAGTACATCATATGGATCTCTAAGAGACCATTGCATTGATAATCAAAAGAGAGAGAGAGAGAGAGAGAGAGAGAGAGAGCGAGAGAGAAAGAGAGAGAGGAAGCCATCTAGCTACTAACTACGGACCCATAGGTCTACAAGGAACTACTCACGCATCATCGGAGAGGCACCAATGGAGATGGTGAACCCCTCCATGATGGTGTCTAGATTGGATCTGGTGGTTCTGGACTTTGCGGCGGCTGGAATAGAATTTCGTCGACTCCTCTAGGGTTTCTGGAATATCTGAGTATTTATAGAGCAAAGAGGCGGTGCGGGAGGCCACCGAGGTGGGCACAACCCACCTGGGCGCGCCAGGGGGGCCTGGCGTGCCCTGGTGGGTTGTGCCCCCTCGAGGCACCCCTAGGTGCAGCTCTGGCCCATTGGATGTCTTCTGGCCCATAAAAATTCTCCAAAAAGTTTCGCGGTGTTTGGACTCCGTTTGATATTGATTTCCTGCGATGTAAAAAACATGTAGAAAACAACAAGTGGCACTTGGCACGATGTCAATAGGTTAGTACCAAAAATGATATACAATGACTATAAAATGATTGTAAAACATCCAAGAATGATAATATAATAGCATGGAACAATAAAAAATTATAGATACGTTGGAAATGTATCATTGTCTTAGTGCCTTGAGCTGCAACCCCAATGGTAGTACCGCTGAGGCGAGCGGTAGTACGGTCCGGCGACACTAATGGCCCATGGTCTCGCACCATTGCACTACTTTATGTGCACTATCGCCCGAGCGGTAGTACCACTCCCCTGAGCGGTAGTACCGCTTGGTGCGGGCTGAGAGCAGTGTAACGGTTGGAATCTTTCCCACTATATAAAGGGGTCTTCATCCCCAAGAAGATCTACCTCTTCCTCTCCCAAACTCCATTGTTACTCAAAGCTCCATTTTCGCCCGATTTTCTTTCCCTAGCCAATCGAAATTGTTGATTTTCTAGGGATTGGTTGAGAGGGCCCCGATCTACACTTCCACCAAGAGAAATTTGACCCACTAATGTCTTGTGGATCTTGTTACTCTTAGGGTGTTTGAGCACCCTAGATGGTTGAGGTCACCTCGAAGCCACAATCCACTATGATGAAGCTTTGTGGTGGTGCTGGGAGCCTCCAATTTAGTTGTGGAGATTTCCCCAACCTTGTTTGTAAAGGTTCAGTCGCCACCTTCAAGGGCACCACTAGTGGAATATGCGAGGGAGTGAGGAGAGCATTGTGCCTCCACACCACTCGAACGGAGATGTACTTCCCCTCAATTGGAAGGAACTTCGGTAATGCATTCTCGTTTTCACCGGCTCTACTTGTGGTTACTTCTTACCTTTACTTTGTGCAAGCTTTATTTGTGTTATATCATTTGCGTGCTTGTGTTTATTTTGTTGCTAGCATCATATAGGTTTCTCACCTAGTTGCATATCTAGACAACCTATTTGGTGCTAAACCTAATTTGTTAAGAGAAAGCTAAAAATTGGTAGTTGCCTATTCACCCCCTCTAGTCAACCATATCGACCCTTTCAATTAGTATTAGAGCCTCGTCTCTTTATTAAGGGCTTTATCGCCCGAAGAGTATGGTTGACGATGGGAAAAGGGTTGAAGACTTACCCGAGGCTGAGGGAGTGAACGCGTTCACCCGGGAGGGTTTAAATGAGGCAATTGGCTCACATAAATCTGCTATGGCGACCGAGGTCAATTCCTTGGAATTTTTTGATGGTCTTAAACTTTCTACTGATCCGTTGCAAGTGGTTAATCCCACTATCTCGAAGTCAGATGCCAACTCTGGTAAGGAGGGAGCTAGTAGTGATAAGGCAAAATTGCCTCAAGTAAAGAATGGGTTGGGGACCCATGTCACGGTCCCCCCTCCCCCAGTCTATGGAGGACCGATACCCTCTCCTCATATTAACAACCTTGGTACTCCTCCTAAGCTTGTGAAGAATGATTCTCCTAATTGGCCTTTTCATGTTGAGTATCACAGCTCAACACATCTTTGGAGAATCATTGAACAAGGCTTCTACCTGCATGATCCAAGCAACCTCACCCCAAGAGAAGAGGTGGACAATCAATTCAACCCTTCGACTTGTTCATCCTTCAAGACACGGTGCCTCCCACATATCTAGCTCACTTGCGCCCATTCACTCATGCAAACAATTGTTGGGAGCATATTGTCTCTTTATATAAGGGGATCTCAAGCATTCAATGCTTAAACTTTGAGGTGGTACTTGATGGGACCGATGACTTTGTGATGAATGAAGATGAGGATGCTCGTGAGCTCTATCAGACGTTGACAACTCTCGTGGTGTCTCTCTGAGATCATGGGAGCAAGGATACATATGATAGTTGGATTAAGCACAAGTTCCTAAGGCCATCATGCCATTCAACATGGCCATGTCCTCCGTGATCCGTCAAAGAGACTTCCACACCTTGTCCTCAAGCGATGTGTTGGGATGAGTTTATTGCCATGAACATCTTGAGAAAGACTGCCAACAATGTTCTAGCTCATGTACAACGGTAAAAGAAGGCCTCACCTAACCTTGCTTTGAAGGCCAAGCCAATTCTGGAAGAATAAAAAGAAGAGGAAGAAGAAGAAACGTGCCCTGAAGACACCAAATATGCTTACCACTAGCACGTGGCTCTTGTGTCAAGGAAATTTTAAGGCAACAAGAGAAACTCAAGGCCCAACTTCTCCAAGAATAACTCAAGTGGCTCAAAAGGCAAGCAACATGTGATAACTTGCTAAAATTGTGGCAATGTGAGTCAATTTTTGGTGGATTGCCCCTACGAGAAGAGAGGACATAATGGTGTCAAGCTCATTCGCAAAGACAAGGCCGAGTCTTTCCCCAACAAGAGCAACTTAGCCAAGAAGATGCCACAAAAGGGATGGTGGCACGAGAAGAGTACATCTTTGATGATGATGATGATGATGATGCAAGTGGTGAAGGACGGGCGATGACCTCCATGGCCATTGCCACCTCTTCCCCGACCAAGGTGTCACTCTTCAACGCCCCCAACGAGATCCTCATCCCCAAGTGCCTCATGGCTAAAGTCATTAACAAGGTAACCTCCAACATCAAAACTAACATCACAACTAATCCCTCTTTGTTGGATTGTGTGGATGAACATGAGGAGCTAAAGGTGGATGAGAATGAGTTTGACAAGTTCTTAGGTAAGCTTAAAGGTGAGACCAAGAAGCACTTTTTGCTCTCTTGGAACAATTAGGTGAGGCCAATGATATCATTGAGTTTCATGAGGAAGACATCTCTAAGATGGAGGGGCATAGCCGTGACTATACCGATGAGATAGCGGATCTTTCCATTGCTCTTGAGGAAGAGCGATGTCTTTGTTTGGCTCTTGAGGAGTCACACAACAATGATCTTGCTAAATTAAGGAAAGATCATGATCATGCTCTTGTTCTAGCTTGTGTGCTCAAATCCAAGAAAGCCGAGCTTGGGGTTGGCCATGCTAGACTCAAGGAGGAGTTTCATGTACTCGACAAGGCTCACAAGGCCTTGAAGAGTGCTCATGCCACTCTCAAAGAGTCTCATGATCAACTCCAAGTGAAGCTAGCCAAGGATATAACTACTTCTCCTTCATTTGTTTTAATTGATAATGCACATGTTACTTACTAACCCTTTGTTTTGAACATGAACATCTTGTGGAGGAGAATGCCAAGTTGAAGGAGAAACTAGAGAAAGGCGTCGTGACATGTATACAAGGTGAGAAGAATCTCAATGACCATTTGAACAATCAAAAGAAAGTTGTGGCAAAGGAGGGACTTGGGTTTGCACCCAAGACAAATATGAAGAAGAAGAGCAAGAATAAGCAACCTGTCCCTCTCAAGGAAGTTTTCATCGTGAAGGAGATGGTGCTCATGTGAAGAACAAGAACAAGGTGAAGGGTGGTAATGCCAAAGAGGGCAAGACCATGCCTCCCAACAAAGCCGACAACTTTAACCCCTGTTATGTGTTATGCCGTGCTAGTGATGGGCATGTTTATGCCAAATTTGTTGGTTCTTCTTACATTGAATGGTCTATTTGGGTTCCTAAGACCCTTGGTGCTAACATCAAAGAACCCATTCACTATTGCAGGATGGTCCAAACGCGAAAGTCCAATCAGAGACCCTTCGACGAGACTGTGTGCGATGCATCAATCACAAACGGTGATGTAATAAAACTATAAAAAAAGATGCAAAATATTTACGATGGCGGTGACATCAAACACGGTTCATATTGGAGTTGCGTGTGCGATGTTTGGAAAATGGTTAATCCATAAGAACTGTTTGCAATGAGGCAGAACAACAGAAATGGGCAGCCAGATGAGGGTGTGTGCGATATACGGCATACATTTCAGTAGGATGAACTGTGTGTGATTAGGCAACACAATAGAAACGGTTCAACTGAACAAGATGTGTGCGATACGCGGCAAACAAATCCGTAATAAAAAATGTGTGCAAAGACCAATAATAACACAGACGATTGCTGCTAATAAGCCGTGTGATTTGCTTTGTCTACAGAAGAATAACACACACACACACACACACAC
>LR738710.1:514800433-514814276 GCA_902687465.1 Secale cereale
AAAAATGTGTGCAAAGACCAATAATAACACAGACGATTGCTGCTAATAAGCCGTGTGATTTGCTTTGTCTACAGAAGAATAACACACACACACACACACACACACACACACACACACACACACACACACACACACACACACACACATATATATATATATATATATATATATATATATATATATATATATATATATATATATATATATATATAACTTAAATAAACAACCAATTACATAAGTGACTATACAGACCATTCACACAGACCTCAAATAAACAATTGTATGCATTCTAAACTAGGAGAAACGATCGTCTAGTCATCTACTTCTTGTGACGCTCCCGTCATTGCTCTGTGGCTCAATCCCTCGTGTGGGGCAGGAAGAAGACACCCCCTCATGTCAACGATCTTCTTCATGTACATCTCATAGCTTGTGTACGTGTCCTTGGCTGCATACTTGACGTGTTGTTCTTCCAGTCTCTCATGCCAGACACTGTGCCAGGCATTTTTGTCCTTCTTGCACTCATCCTACATCTTCATGTAGTAGGGGTCGATTATGCCTGAGGCGAGGTCAACCAGGGAGTTGTGTTTGTTGTTGTCGCTGCCCCAAACCTTCTAGTGGTCCTAGATGTTGACAAGATTCTGGCATTTCAAGCCCGAAACCTTGAGCGCTTTTAGATCGTTGGTGGTGTCCACAATAGCGAAACTGTAGTCATAGCTGTTGATAAACCTGGAGAAATGCTCGCAAGGCCTTGTGGCCAGGTGGTAGTGGTAGACGATGATGTCATGTCACATGCACAACTAGGCGATGACAACCTTCTGATCGTGCCCGGCACGACCGATGGTGTACTCGAGGTCTAAGCCGACCACTTGGTACTTGTCCTCGGCAAGCAACTTCTCCATAGTTTGGATGGAGCTCTCCACCGAGACCAGCTCGTTCGTGTACACCACAGAGAGGGCCTTCCCCCTCACGTGGGTGCCACTACATGATGCGTGGTAAACTGCCCGCCGTTGTCGTCGTCAGCCACTAGGAGCGCCATTGGAGCCACGGGGAGCGCCGTTGGACCCGCTGGATGTCCTCTCTGTATGTGTCATCGTGGATGTGCTTATTGTGTCGTGTGGCACGATAGATGAAGGTAAATGGCCGTAGGAATAAATGGGGGTCGGACAGCTTAGATTCTCGGCGCGTCCGCATCGCGGTTTTTGCAGCGGGTAACTGCATCGTGGTGCCGCGCCCGGCACAACCGCATGCACATGAATGTGTGTGATCGTGCGTAAGCCCCAAACACTGGCAGCACACGTGGAGGGACGAGGGCAGATCGCGCCACGGCCACCTCAACCGCAAACAACCACACACATAGAGCAGTTGAACACGCAGGAAATGGCCGTCTACAAGTCGGCCGACAGTTGCGTCACTACGTAGAGAGCGGCCGTGTGCTACTACCGCCGTCTTGGTCTATTAGTCCCCTTTATATTCTGTGCCATATTTTGACCTTAGATTTAACCAACAAAATGTTAATGCATGTTACAAAAAATTCTATAATTGGAAACTATGTTTAAATACGAATCCAAGGATATAATCTCTAGCGACATGCATTCATATTTTATTAGTTAAATCTATAGCCAAATTTGGCACAAATATACATAGACGACTTATAAACTAGGACAAGGGTAGTAGGTAATTTAATCACAAATGTTTTTATTTTATTAACCGTATGTGTACGTGTCCTTTCGTCCTCCTCTCGCACGTCTTGTCACCCTGCTGCCGCAGACGGCTTAGAGCGCAAGCTTGAGCAGCACATGAGGGCGTTCTTTTGGCCAAACGGTGGTGAGCCCGTTCCCACGCAACCGTGCAGGTTCCCGCGCAAGCTTCCCGCCCGAGTCGGTAAAATCCCCCAAATCGTGATGCTTACCGGCCTGCTATATAAACCCTCACGGTCGGTGAGTCCTGCGTCGCATTTTCCCCTCCCTCCCTGTAGCTTATCTCATCTGCTTCTCCTACAATCACCAATGGCACAGGTATGTTGTCGTTTCTCAGCCACTCCACCGTCATCAGAGGACAGCTCTAGCTGGGAGGTTACACCACGGCGGCGGCGCATTCCCCGACGTAGTGTAGTGCGCATGTCATCCCGGTTGGGTCTGCGCAGAACACCCACCACACGCTCCGCCACCGCTGCCCGTCGACAGCTGTTGCCGGCTGTCGTTGCCGCCACCCCACCGTCTGCCACCGTGGCCGCCACACCACCGTCTAAAGCTAGGGCTATCGCCCACTCCGCCGCCGCAACCTGAAGGCGGGAGGTGGCCGTCGTGGCGGCCACCCACTGCCGGCCACCATGGCCATCACCCGCTCCACCGTTGCGGCATGAAGGCAGGAGATGGTGGTCGTGGCCGCCACCCCATGGTCGGCCCCGTGGCCGCCAGCCCACCATTGACCATCGGGGTCATCACCCGCTCCTCCACCGCCGCCCGAAGGCGGGAGGCGAAGGTGGAGGCCAGCACGTGCGTCAGCGACCTTGCACTCTACAGCGAGTTCCCGCGGAAGAAGGAGGAGCGCCTCGTCGAGCACACAAAGAGCCTTACCGCGGCCATTCCCGCAGTACACACCGTCGTAGAGGTGAGGAATCAGGAGATCTACAAGAAGAACCACCGCTTCGAGAGGGGTCGTATGGAGTGACAGAGGGCGTTTGAGGAGAGCGTCGCTGAAGGTGCAGCGGTGGCAGGCACCGTCTTGCAGTTGTCCAGCTCGTTGGTAGGATCCTCCTCCTCTGCCTCTTACTGAGCACGCTCGGCGGAGAAGAGGCTGTCGAAAGTACTACAAAGCCCCTTCGTAGTAGTAGTATTTAGGGGCTATTTTGTTCAGCTCATCTGACTATAGATGTGGTGAAACTGTACAATGTAGTTAAAATTAGTTGTGTGAGATGTACATACTAATGGAAACGTATTCCTTGGATTGACTGTGTCGAATGTACATACAAACGGAAACATTTAGCGGGGACTGACTATGTGGGATGTACTTACGACCGAAAATAATTTGGCCTGTATAATTGTATTTTTAGCACAATTGTACGTATAACCGTATTTGATCACTCGACGGTCGCACATGACCTCATTTTGGCGAGCGTGTGTGCCAGGAGGGCATATCCCCGACGGTTTCTGGGTCGTGTGGGAAGGACCCCCCCTATCGCAGTCACTCACCAGGCGACGGTTCAGAACGTTTTCGTGGAAAGGGGTTAAGAACCGTTTGTATAGCACC
Organism: Secale cereale; assembly: GCA_902687465.1. Taxonomy (NCBI): domain Eukaryota; kingdom Viridiplantae; phylum Streptophyta; class Magnoliopsida; order Poales; family Poaceae; genus Secale; species Secale cereale. Next base: position 514,803,683 of record LR738710.1, read on the forward strand.
TCGTTGTAACAGTAATTACTAAATGGGTACCTAAAACCAAGCATTGATCTCTTGTAGGACTTTACTTCCGGTGGGGTGTCATGGTTGCTCGATAGTGGAGCAACAAATCATATGGCCGGGGGCAAGGAATTGTTGGTGGATGTGCAACCAAGTCCATATATGCCCACCCATGTCCAATTTGGTGATGCGCCAACATCTATGGTATTGGGTCTTGGCAAGGTAGTAATTTCTCAAGATTTATCGATTGAGAAAGTCATGCTTCTTGAGACCCTTGAATACAATTTACTTTCTGTTTGTCAACTTGCACTCATGGGCTTTGCAACCTTCTTTGATCTTGGTACCGTGGCCCTTTTGTGGAGAAAGAATCTTAAGTAGCTTTTGTTGGGCATGTCGAGAATGGTCTATATGTGGTTAACTTTTCGAAGTGACCTACTAAGACCGCGACTTGCCTAATGGCTAGATTTGACGTGGGGTGGCTTTGGCATCGCCGTTTAGCCCACGTCAATATGAGATCTTTGCATAGTCTCCTCAAAGGAAGATCAAAGCAACCAAATGGGCTTGTGTGAATACTCTCGCCAAGCTAGGTATCACTCATGATTTTAATTTGCTTTGTCATAATGCTGGGTTGCACCATTTTCTTTATCAGGGATGTGAGACTTATAAACGATTGACACTTGAGTTTCTTAGTACTTTCTTGCACAATGTTTGGTTAGTGCCAGATGCATATGAGGAGGAGAGGATCACTTTCCGTCTCCTTGACCAAGACTTCAATATCACTTTATTTGAGTGGTGTAACTACTTTAGCTTCCCCAACAATGATGTTGATATTAGATATGTTTATGATTTCACTGACCCACACCCAATGCAATCCATTTATAGGATGAGTCACCGTGGCTCTAAGAAAAGAGCCAATTGTATTGAAAGTCCTGCTAAACATTATTTCTACTATGTTATCACTAACTCATTGCAGGCAAGATGAGAAGTTTCTAAGGTGAATGATGAGAACATGCTAGTTCTCGGGAAAGCAGAAAACCTGGACGTGGGTTATTCTCCCAACCTAGGTGCAATACTTTTGCTACACCTCGCGCATCAAGCAAATCACGCACAAGGAAATATTGTGTGTGGATGAGTGATCACCATGTTGGCCAACTCCGTTGGCCTTGAGTACAGCCATCTCCGCCCCATTGTCGGTAACACCCTTATTAACATTCGTGTTCTTACCAGCGCTGGTATGGTAGTACTTCGTAATGGATGTCATTGTATCAAAATTCCTGGAGTGGCGTACTTATTACCCACACCTATGCCTAACTATTTCTCCATTGAGAATGGACAATTGCATTATGTTGCACATGAAGGAGATGCAACTTTTGACCAAGAAGGGCCAAAACTAGAACAAGTATATGAAGAACTCGCCATCGACGAAGAGGAGGAGCAGCCCCAATAAGACTACACCACCAACACGGACCTCAGCATCCTCCAGGACTCCATTGATGATATGTGCAACATCAACGTGTCCCATCGAAGCACGTCTGCCTACATGAACATGAACTTCTTCAACTGGAGCCAGGACTGGGCCACTGACAGACCGCCACAATGATCTCGCCGGTTTGGGCTTGCAAGAGCCTAAGCTCGGGGGAGGTTATTATCACTTCTACATCAAAATGTGGTGGTATTTGAATAAATTGTAATGAGGTTGTACTTAAGCTCAAGGAGCTTCAAAACACTCATGTTGGTTTGTTCTAACACTTTGCTTTTGCCTTTGCAATTTTTCGGTTGCAAGTTAGTTTTAAAAAACCAAAAAACCAAAAAAAAATAGAATAAGCTTTGCTTTGCTCTTTTTTTATTTAGCCCCTCGGAGTTCATTTGCATTTTGTTTTCAGAGGAGTTGATCTATGCCAGGACAACGAGAAATGCAAGAGTATGGAAAAGAAGCGTGTAAATTCACAACCGTGAAGGTATGTTCTACGCCCCCGTCTTTTGCACTTGGATACTTAGAGTAGATGTAGTAGTTGTATGTGTGATATGTGTGGATAGGAGTGAGTCTTGATAGTTGATACAAAGGTTTTGCTCTAGTAGCTGAAATAATTTTGTAGCCTTTGTTTTCTTTAGTTTAGACAACCAAGACTTGTCGTGGGATAGTTTTAGAATGAAATGAAATTAACCAAGTATAACTATGCACGAGTATAAGTCTTTCAAGACTCGGGAGTCGAGAAATTGTAGTGGAAGTGATGTTTAACATTGTGACGCTCGGATAATTACGCTACAGTAATTCCACACTAATGATGCCACATCACCATGATCACTGTTGCTAATCTCACGTTGATTCAAAACCAGTTCAAATTCAAATTTAAAGTAAAAGTTTTCAAATGTCAAAACTAAAATGTTCTAAATAAGACAAATAATCCCTAGGTAATATTGGTGAAGATACCACATACTTATCAAATGGTTAAATGCAATAAACTAATTAAAACAGTAGCTAAAACCACTTATTAAATGCCTTTTATAATTTGTAAAATACTAAACTATATAATTTTGGAATGAAACTTTTTGTGGTTGTGACATAATTTGTAATAACAATTTAGGTGCCACTCTGGTATTTTATTAAAGCTAAAATAATTAGGAACTAAAAGAAAACAGAAAATATAAAAGAATAAAAGAAAATAAATAAAAAGCAAGACAACCACCCGGCCCCCACCAGGCCAGATGGCCTAACTGGGCCACCAGGCCGGCCCACCCTGCCTACTGCATAACCCCCCACCACTGCCTAACCCTAGATCGAACCCCACCCCTCCCACTCATTCCCCTTCTTCTCCCCATCTGGATCAGGCAACTGCCCGACCCCATCACCCCACATCGCTAGCGCCCCGACCCCGTCGCCGGGCTTCCCCATCGCCGCGGCGCCCGCGTCGCCTCCCTCCTCTACGGTCGCCGTCTCCACCAACACTGCCGTCGCTCGCCGTCACGGGAGCCACCTCGGGGCCGCCTCGCCATCGCCCGGTCCGCCGTCCTGCTCTCCATCGGTCGCCGCCACTTCATCGACGACTCCGACACCATCACCACGCCCCGCGCCTCCCCGGGCATGCTTGCCTTCAACGATGTGAACGAGCACCGAAATCCCCCTCTCTCTCTGTTTTCCTTCACGTCCAGGATATTGCCCGCCGGTCCCCTCTGCCAGCCACGCCTCGCGGCGCCCGCTGACCGCAGCCAGCCGCGCCCGCCTCGCCATGTCGTTGCTGCCCAACATCGCACGCGCTGGCTGCATCCTGCGCCACCGCGCGCGCTCGCGCTGACCGCGCCCCGCGTCGCCCTCCTGCTCACGCGCGTGGCCGTCCCACTACCGCGCTGCCGCCGCCGCGCCCCGGATCCCCTGCAGCTCCTCTGGCCGCCTCCGATACTCGCCTGCACGGCTCGCCTTCGCCCGCTGCCCGAACCGGCTGTCGCGCCCCCAACGACCCTCCTCTACTCCAGTCGAGCCCAGCCCGCAACCACGCCTGCCGCTTTCGTCCGGCCTCGCCGGCAGCCGCCGCGCTGGCCGCTGGCGCCCCGCTCCCCTTGGCGCCCGCACACCGCACGTCCGGGCTCTGCTATCGCCGTCGCCGGCCACGGAGGCCCGGGCCGCGCCTGCCCTCACTACTGCCTTGGCCAGCGCCGCGCCCTCGCCTCCCGCCTCGGCTGCGCCGTGCTAGGCCGGGCCGCCGTCGTCCCTCGCCTGCTGCGGCCTTGTCCCGCCGCACCTGCGGGAGAGCGCCCGCGCGGGAGAAGCCCGTAACCCGCTTTGCCCGGCGCCCGTAACCGCCACCCGCGCCCGTTAAGGCCCCACGCCCAATGACACATGGGGACCCATCCCCAAAACATTTTTTAAAAGAAAAGGATAAAAAAGAAGAAGAAGAAGAATTAAAAATAAATAAAATATTAATTAATTAATTAACAAAATTAATTAACTTAATTAATCCTGTTTAGATTAACCTAATCACATATTAATATAATTAACTCTGTTTAGTTAAACTTTGGAAATGACATGCGGGACCCATCCCGTCAGTTGACTGGTCAACGGTCAACTTTGACCGCTGACATCACGCTGACATCATGATAATGCAGTAATGATTTTTCGAAATTATTAAATAATAATAATACAAGAAAATAATTAAATCTTTATAAATTAATATAAAATAAACCGTAACTCGGATGAAAATATTTTATACATGAAAGTTTCTCAGAACGACGAGACGAATCCAAATACGCAGTCCGTTCATCCACCGCACGTCCCTAGCATAGCGAACATACAACCGTCCTCCTTCGTTTCACCTGTCCGAAAATACCTAACACCGGGAATACTTTCCCGGAAGTTTTCCATCCTCGCCAATATCACCTATCCCTGCGTTAGCTCACGCCTGGCGTCGCATATTGCCTTGTTATATTTTGTGATGCTATTGTTTGCTCTGTTATTTATTTGTTTCCCCTTCGTTGCTTCTTTTCGGTAGACTCCGATACCGTGATAGACCACGAGACCATTGATGCTTCGGTGTTCGACTACGGCTATGCTTCCGAAGATTCCTTTCGTCTGCAGAGCTTCCGGGCAAGCCCCCCCCCCTTGATCAGATATCGCCCATTATCTTTCTCTTAATTCTTGTATTAGAACTGCTACTGTTGACGATTTGATAGCTCCTATTCTGTTGCATAGCCTGTCATTGTTGCTATCACTGTTGATACCTTTACCAGCTATCCTAAATGCTTAGTATAGGATGCTAGTTTTCCATCAGTGGCCCTACATTCTTGTCCGTCTGCCATGCTATAATATCGGGCCGTGATCACTCGGGTGGTGATCACGGGTTTATACTACATACATACTTTACATGACACATGATGTGACTAAAGTCGGGTCGGCTCATTGAGTACCCGCAAGTGATTCGATGTGGGGGCTGAAAGGACAGGTGGCTCCATCCAGGTAGTGATGGGCCTGAGTTCCCGACAGCCCCCCCGAGTGGATATTTGTGGCGGAGCGACAGGGCAGGTTGAGACACCCAGTCGAGAGGTGGCCTGGCCCTGGTCGTTGTCCGTGGTGATTTCATAATAACACGCTTAACGAGTTTGGATATGTGATCTGAGTCTGGCCGTTAGCCTATATACACTAACCAGCTGCGTGGGAATAATTATGGGCTCTCGACATCGTGGTATCAGCCGAAGCCTTCTTGACGTCAGCGGCTTAGCGGCGCGCGTCGGGTTGGACCGCGTAACGTAACTTCCTTAGTAATGGAGGTTGCTAGGTCTGCTCACCAGCCGCCCTCGCAACGTGCAGGTATGCATTGGGCGATGGGCCCAGACCCCTATGTGCTTAGGTATTAGACCGGCGTGCTGACCTCTCTGTTGTGCTTAGGTAGGGCTGCGATGTGTTGATCTTCCGAGGCCGGGCATGACCCAGGAAAGTGTGTCCGGCCAAATGGGATCAAGCGTGCTGGGTTATGTGGTGCACTCCTGCAGGGAAGTTAATCTATTCGAATAGCCGTGTCCCTCGGTAAAAGGACGACTCGGAGTTGTATTCTGACCTCATGACAACTAGAACCGAACACTTGTTAAAACACACCCAGATGAGTTCCAGATATAACTCAGTGGTCGCTCTCTCACAGGGTGACGTGCGGGAGGATCGTCGAGTAGGATTATGCTATTTGATGTTACTTGGTGAACTTACCATCTATTCTCTTCTACTGCTGCAAGATGGAGGCTGCCAGAAGCGTAGTCTTCGATTGGATTAGATATCCCCCTCTTATTCTGGCTTGCTGCAGTTCAGTCCACCGATACTACCCATATCATTGTTACCTTTGCATATGTAGTATAGATCCTTGCTTGCGAGTACTTTGGATGAGTACTTATGGTTGCTTTGCTCCCCCTTTTCCCCCTTCCGTTCCTTCTTCTCGGATGATGCAATCAAATGTTGGAGCCCAGGAGCCAGACGCCACCTAAGACGACTCCTTCTACACCGGAGGCGCCTACTACTACGTGCAGTCTGCCAACGGCGACCAGGAGTAGTTCAGGAGGATCCCAGGCAGGAGGCCTGCTCCTCTTTCGATCTGTATCCCAGTTTGTGCTAGCCATCTTATGGCAACTTGTTTAACTTTATGTCTGTACTCAGATATTTGTTGCTTTCGCTGACTTGTCTATGATCGAGCACTTGTATTCGAGACCTCGAGGTCCCTGGCTTGTAATATGGAGCTTGTATGACTTATTTTTACTTTTAGAGTTGTGTTGTGATATCTACCAGTGAGTCCCTGATCTTGGCCGTACACATTTGCGTGCTTGATTAGTGTACGGACAAATCGGGGGCGTCACAAGTTGGTATCAGAGCCGACTGCCTATAGGAATCCCCCTTTCCAACTCCTTGGCCGAAGTTGTGTCTAGTTATTGAAAAACTTTTGCTAACTTGGCTGTGTGGCTTACGGGCCATGTCGCCATCGGGTGGTGTTAGGACCTTTTATTCCTCGTCTTTACTCTGGGAATCTGATCTCTCTTCTATTCGGGTTAAATGATTTTACTAATTATGACTCTAGGTTCTCGTAACTATTTCTCCCGGAGAGCCCTCGTTCCGGAAGATCACCTGCTTCGACAGAAGATTCTGAGGATATCCCTCGATATTTTCCGAGACCCTTGTGGTTATCGCCTTTGCAATTTACTACCATCGATATATCCCTATGGATATCTGCATGCACTTGTCATTCTCATGATCATTCCTCATCGCTCTTGTCGTTACAAGATGCCTCAAAAGATTCTCCGTTGTCTCGATAATCCTTTGAGTTACTGTCTTGCAGTTTTATTTTGCATGAAAACCCTTACGATTATTTCCTCACATTTATCGAGGATCCATTCTTCTCAATTGTTCATGTCTCTCACAAAATTCTTCGGAATACTTTTCGATATTTCGAAAATCCTCTGCAGCCTATTACTCTTGACGTTCTTGCCTGCTTGCATTATGGTTAATTCCATATGACTAGTAGTCTTCGTTAACATCCCTTGTCTCAGCCTATTGATTCAATGTGTGCGTATGCACACAGTCATCAGATTATCCTTTTTAAAATTATCTTTCTGGCTCAGACATCATTCCGGACATGAGTTGGTTCTCGGCAATTCAAACCTTTATTGATTGTCCAACTAAGTGTTTCAACTTATCCATCCTTGATCAGAGCGTCTGCTTATGATCCTTTGTTTTGGAAACCATAATTTCTTTCTATTTAAGCATTAGACTAATTAGGTGATTCTTGAATCTGATGCATCTACATTCTTCTTCCTCTGAGTGAGTACCGGTACTCACATCAGCTCTGTTGTGGATCACCCGATCCATTGTTGGATTGTCATCCGACAGTGTCCTTCATATTCAATCACCTTGTGAGTTCTTCCCCAGATACATAATGCCTTTGGTAATTGTATCCTCTGCTTGGCCAACCATGCTCTGCTTTCGAGCTTGAGTTTTACTTTTGAAACTTGTGGTATATGTTACTAAGATGCCCGATGGGTTGAACCTATGTCTCCCCCTAATCCGTGAGAACCCCAAAGTTTTCACAAGTCATACTCTTCCGGTGTTCTACCAGATAAAATTCCAACACTACAGTTTTATTAAAGCGAGAGGTGGATGAAATAATATGCATTAAAGAAGTGGGAGTCGACCTTGAACTTTGTGTTCATGCCCATGAAAATGATGTAGACCGTCTCGGAAGCTTCTTGCAAAATGATTATCCAGCTGTATGATTCTTTCGGTATTCTTGAATTGATTCCTTACAGTTATGGTTCCGACCATGATGTCCTGATCTAATATATCTGATTGGAATTCATTCCCATGCCTCGTCTATTTTTGGCAAGGTTGAAGTATCTACTGTCATAGGTCAATGACCCGGTTCTACTTCTGTCATGTTCTACCTTCGAGTATTAATCCCTGGTATCTCGAAGATGTCTTGCTATTGCACCACATCTTACTAACTTTGTTGAAGTAATGTCTTTCCTTGCCAAAATCACTCTACGGGTTCCGGGTTGTTGTAAACCGAGGACACCGACTAGAGAAATTATTCCGCACTATAAATCGAATACCCCAAGTATTTTTACTGGGAAATTCTAAAATCAATCTGGTCATTCCGACTATCGGGTGCATCCTGGTCTTGCTATCTTTGACTGTGCTACCTCGTCCTCCTCTGGTGCACAAATTCTTCAGTGTGTGAGCACGACTTACGTCGAGCTTTCAACATCATGTTGCTTGTCTTGAAGGGCAACTTTGGTTCCGAGCTTGCATCTTATATATTGATCCTATAACTTGCCACTTCGTCATTCCCTTGCTTGTTGCCGTTGTTGTTTGATTGCATCCTATTGAAACCTCCCGACAAATGTGTCGGATCACCTTCAACACTTTTGACTTCTTCTGAGAGGTCAACTGTGTTCATGATGAGAAATACCCTCCTTGCCCTCGATGATTTTTATTATCATCGGCAACACCCTTGACTTCCTTGCATCACAGACTTGTCCACATCATGAATACAACTTGCTCTCTAGCTAGTGTTGTGTTCTTCATTGAAGTATTATTGTCTTTTATGTCGAGAATGTTGTGGGGATGGCCCCACCTCTCAGAAATTCTTGGTATGAAGATACTTCTCATCATCACCATTCTTCCTTGGTTCCCGTGATGTTTTTAACCGGGATACCAATATGCTAACGATGATGCTTGAGTTCTGTACTTCTAGCAACCATATTGCTTTGAAGTTAACGGCCGACAGTTCATGCTTAGACTGTTGGTTATTGAATCGTCACTCTAACATTGATCTTGTTGCCTAAGGTTATATTTCGGTCACACCTTTCTACTAATGATTAATGGTGTATGTTTTCCTTGAACATACAACATTATATCATTTGAATTGACAAGTGTCATCCTCTTGTTCACATTATTGTGGAAATCCCTCCGTTTGGAATTCTCGATGAATTGTCATTGAGTCCATCAGCCACCTGCTCATCCTCTCCTTGGTTTAATGATGAACTATTGTTTCGGGAACCCGCTCCCATAGTGCATTTCCGGAGAATCTTGCAAGACATTTCGTCGATTAATGTTGCACCGTTTCTTCTCGAACATCCCGAGTATGAGGTATCATGACACCAATCGGCTCTGAATCTCGGTCAGTTAAGATGGCCGGGACAACTTTCCAGGAGTTATAATATTGGTCCTTTGATGACTCGGTAATATGATGCCATGTCTAGCACCCCTGGCTGGAGGACCTATCATTATAATCTCTTTTGCAAGGATAACCATTCTTCCAGGAGGAAATTATAAGACTTATTCTACAAGTTGTTCCTGATGAATCCTTTGTGTATCCAAGTCCGACCTTTGCTTCAATACCATGCCAATGCTATCTCGAAGCATGTCTATGGTGCTCCGATTTTCAACAAGAGCATTTGAAGCCCAATGCTAAATGTTTCTTGGTCAGTTATCCAAACACCGTTGTATGGGTAACATCTTGATTAATCCTTGCCTCTTTATCTGAATGGTTGGGTACTTGCTCTCCTACCCTGTATGCCATGTTCTGCTTGTCCATGGGAAGGATATACTCCTATTAATTGTGTGTAATCACAATTTTCCTTTCCATTTGTTTGTTTAACCTTTCCTTGATCTACATATAATCTAAGCAGTAGTAATTTTCTGCCTATGTAAACACCTTGGTGTACAACTCTGTCAGTAAGACCATGTTACTATTGTTGATAACATTCCGGCAACCACCGATGTGCGGGAACTTTGCCTATTGGTCTGCCCCATTACAACATATGAGAAAATGGTCCTCTTCGTTCCCTGTCCTTGGTACCGACATTGTAGCCGACATAGCTGACAAGCTATCCACTGACATGCCTCCCTGTCGCGGTTGTGCAAGATGTCACCACCTGTCAGGACCGGGTTTTCGGGGTATTAATTCCCCAAAAGTGGCCCTTGTGCTCACCAGCCCCAGGATTACTATTAGCTGATGAGGCACCACTTGATACAAAAATTCCAAGCAAAAATACAGAATATGTAGTACAAGACCATCCTGGCCTGAGAGTACAACACAAGATTTCTAGTGGCTGATGGCGGAAGCGGTTTATGGTACATCGATGACTAGGGGACTCCATTTCCCACAGGAACAGCTGACCAGGTTATTTCCTATCTTCGCGAGGCTGCTTTCACCGTTGCGTAGGTTCCGGGGCGGTCGTCGCAACGCACCTCTCCATGCGGAAATCTGGCCAAGACAATAGCCAGGGACAAGCCAGTGAGTACTTTGAATGTACCCGCAAACATTATGAAAGCGAGAGCAATATAACAGGAGGTGATCATACTCATAATTATTCGATGATCACATTGTTAATTACGAAATGATAATTCATGATGCAAGCAGGTTATCCATGTAAATTTGAATATGCAATCACGGAGTGACAAGAAAATAAAAAGCAAGCATGCCACAGTCGGGCGTCTGAGCGACACCACATAAAGGGCTCATAAATAAGAGAAATATCAAGCATGCCACAGTCGGGCGTCTGAGCGACACCACATAAAGGGCTTATAAATAAGAGAAATAACAAGCATGCCACAGTCGGGCATCTGAGC
>LR738710.1:514814406-514824716 GCA_902687465.1 Secale cereale
ACAAGCATGCCATAGTCGGGCGTCTGAGCGACACCACATAAAGGGCTTATAAATAAGAGAAATAACAAGCATGCCACAGTCGGGCGTCTGAGCGACACCACATAAAGTGCTTATAAATAAGAAGAAGTAGTAAGCATGCCACAGTCGGGCGTCTGAGCGACACCACATAAAGGGCTTATAAAAGAAAGGAAAAGATAGTGAATATCCAGGAGGTAGAATCGCCCCAGGGGATACTCAACAATTCAAATAACATAAATGGTTAGTCCATAATCATAGTAACAGTCATCATAGGTCACAAGTTAAAATCAAGGTTCCTTTTCAGTAGTTTCTCCTCCGAAGACCGACACTTGGCCCATCCCAGATTGTAGCCCTAACCCAGGGACACGACTATTCGAATAGATTTAATCTTTGCAGAGGGTGTACTCTTTACCCACGAATAACGGATTCCTTTAGTCCATCGGGACTAATTCCGTGTACGGTATTTTAATTTGAAGACACACCTGACCGCACACACCAGCTCCGGTGTCGGGAATCACCCACGACACCTGTTAAGCCAAACTCTAAGTGGGGAGGCTGCAACCTCGACTAGCATGGGATCACAAAATTTATAACGTGCGCAAACTGGGGAAGCTACCCCCTTCGGCTCCAACCGAAAACACCCATGCCCCCGGACCAGGTGGCATGCCTACCGGATGCAGCCGGTATCTTCCACCATGGCCTCTCTGTACGGTGTGTGCTAGAACAGGGGTCGACAATTTACTGGACCGTACCCTGCCTGTGGCAGGGACAAGTGGTAGCACGAAACAAGTATGGGGGTTACTGGAACAAGACTCGATCTACGGTTGACTTAGGAGATTCAAGCATCACTTGTATGATTAGCATAACCAATATACTCCACATCAACAGTCGGAATCACTACCCGTCATGCCTCACCATGCCATACCGGGCTCCACCGTCCTGACGAGGAACTAGTGACAAGCTCGTGTCTACACAAGACCACGACTTTCACGACTTTCTTCCATTAGGCATGAAAGGCATACGGGGGGATCACCGTCACGCATATTAATTTTTCCATAGCAAGGAGTCTACATCATGCACTCATGGGTATGATCATATCATCACAAATGAATGCATCCAAATAGAGGTGATGTTGTAATCGTATCAACAACACCCGTAAGTATTGGGCCAGGGTTAAAAAATGCTTGCCTTCAGTAGCGGAGAGGTAAAGTGCATTCCAAAACTTTTTGAAAATTTCTCCCTCTTCAAAATCCTATTTGAGAGAATAAGAAATTAACACGTAGCTTCAAAATAGCACAAAAAAAGTTGTTTGGAAAATTTTCAAATAAATATGAAAATAAACTAGACCAAATTTGAGGAACAACAGAAAAATAATCAAGTCATTTGGACATGTATTTAAAAAGTTGTAGCCAGTCAAAGTTCTGTTTTTAAATAAAAACCAGAAAAGAAAACGATTCGGGGGGGGGAGAATACGCTTTCGAGACGGGGAAACGTACTTCGGGATTCTGCGCTTCCACTTAAACTAGCACGGGCCGGTGCGGGGTCACTGACAGTGGGTCCTTGGGCCCACTGGTCAGGTTTGACCAGTCATCGCGCCTTCTTCCTCCTCTGTTTCGCGTGGGGCGGGGCTCCGACGATCGCCGTCGATGAGCCACGACTTCTTCAGGGGTCCCGAGGGCGGGGATGGATCCGCAAGACTGGGGCGGTCCTCCCGGTAGTCACTAGGTTGGCGGGGGTGAAGGGAATCGCCGGCGGTGAGCTCCGCGGCGGAGGTGGCCTCGGGTGGAATTGGAGGTCTCGGCCACGGTGGTTTCTGGTCGAATTTGAGAGCATGGGCAGCTTCGCACGAGCAAGGGGAGTCTGACAGTGGTGCTGGATGGGCGGAGGAGGGTCTGTATGCTACGGATGGAGCTGGGATGCGGCGGCGGCCGAACTGGCCGGAGACGAGGAAGATAGCTCTTCCCCTAACAATTGCTGGCCACGGGGGCTGTAGGGAGGTGGCTTGAGGTCGCCTGAGTGCTCGGACGAGCTCGGGGGCCTCCTTTATATAGTGCTCGAGGTCGGTTCCGCGGCGGCCGGAGATAAGCTCGGCGAACCGACGTTCTGTAGCAAGGGGGGCGCGTGGCGATGGCTGGTGGGGTCCGGCAGGTCGAGTGGATGAGTACGGGTTGTTCCAGGGGCAGCTGGCGCGCTGTGGTGGCTTGGGCGGCGCCGTCCATGGCAGAGGCTCACTGTGGCCGCCGGCGTGCCGCCAAAGGGCTCTGACGGTGGCGCTGTAGGGCGCCAGAGAGGCTTGGAGGCTTCTGGCGAGTGGACGTGAGCGAGATGTGGCTCTGCGGACGAGCGAAGGCCAGGGTGCAGAACGCGGCGACTCGGTGCATGCGCGTGCAAAACGTGCGCTCTGGGCGCGCCCAGAGCACGCACACTAGGTGCTCGACAAAATGTCAAAGCCTGTCAGGTGGCTCCAATCCATATGGGGTTTAACAGGGTGGGGTTATAGGCTAGGTTAGTGCTAAGAGACATGCTGGTTAGGCCATTGGAGTAACTTCCTAATGTAAGTCCAAAAGTGTGCCAAAACTGGTCATGCTCCTAACCTGTTTGATGAAATGCCAGAAGCATCTAGGCATCTCTTGGGTTGGTCCAACTCTCCGGACCAATGCCTCTTTAGGTGTAGGAGATGGAGACAAGGTTAGTTGGGCAAAACTAGAAACTTGCAAATGTAAGTTTTTGAGAAAATCAATTCTGGATAGAAACTAGAAGGCATTATTGCATGGACCAAAAATGATCCAAATGCTCCAATCTCCTGGACTTAAGGGTTTTGTAGGAAGGACTACAAGCAGGAGAAAACTCATGGTTAAAAGAGCAAGCTACCATAGGGCTGTAGTAGAAAGTGTCAATCTGGACCAGAGAGCAAAAGAGGATGTTTTGCTCAACTTTTTCAAAGAACACCAAAGGGTTTTTGCATAAAAGTGATGTAGGCACTTCACATGACATCCCTAAATTTTGGTGGAATTTTTGAATAAATCTGTCAAAGGGTTGTAGTGCAAAAAGAGCTTTAAAACTAATGAAAATCACTTTAAGTGATAAAACTTAGGGAAAAAGTAATATTGTAAATGAACCCACTGATAGAAGAAATGTTTTTCTTGGGTAGGGTAAACAAGTCCATATCACAAATCTGAAAAGTTTTCACTAGGGAAAAAACTCCATAAATTCAAAAAGAAAAGTGGTTCTGAAACCAAAGAAAACCCAGAGAATGAAAGTTTTAAACTCCTGGTAAAAATTTTGATTTACAAATAAGGGTAAATTTTTTTGGGGTGTTACAACACTACCCCCCTTAAGGAAGAAATCTCATCCTCGAGATTTGCTAAAAGTTGTTATGAAAAGAACTTCTACTGTCACAAAAATGATTTCACCAGAGATACCCGTCCTGCTTATGCAATATAATGCGGCTACAGTGAATGGGTAATAAGTGGTGTAAACTGCAGTGTGAAATGCTGGCGCTGCGTGAAAAAATTTACGGTCAGGGAAAACGAGATATTTCTACTCTAGGCTATAGTAAATTTAGAAATAAAATTTTCTAAATTTCTAGAATACGCTGGTCGCACCCGAGAGCACAGTGCTCTCTTTGGCTGACTGGTGGGCCCAGGGCCTACTGTCAGTCTCTTTTTCTACCTCTGGCTCTCTCTCTTGTCCTTCTCTCTCGCGCGCTTTCCCGTGCTTTCTCCACCGGCGATGCCTACCGCCTAGGGCATCTAGGCCGTACTGCGGTAGTGCGTGTCGTGCTAGCTGCCGGTGCAGCGTGCACTCACCTCGCATGCTAGTGCGCTGTCGGCACTGCTCGCGTATTCGCCTCCGAACACCGGCGGTCGAGCGACGGGCGGTGCTGGTGTACTCCGCACACCGTACACCATATCGAGCTATAAAATGACCGAGGTGCTCCTTCTTCTTCCTCACACCTGGCCTCACTTCTTCTTCTCCTTCCCTCTCCTCCATTTGTGTTTGCAGGAGCTCGGGACGAGGCTCTAATGGCAGAGGTGATGCCGGACTGGTGCATGATCCTAGTGTGCGGAGGGTTGGCGGCATTGCTGGGTTATCCATGCTCTTGTGCGCGATGATCCTCGACGATCGTCGTGATGCGACTGCTCGAGTGCTAGCTCTTCGCGGCGGCGGTGATCACGAGGATTAGGCGCGGGTGTAGGGTGCTAATGGCTGTCAGTGTACGGGAGGCAACTTGTGCCTGAATAAACTCCCACAAGTTTCTCCCCTGGAGGCTGTGGTGCACTAGAGAGGTGATCAATTAGATGTAACAGGTGTACATGGACTTGCAACTTAGTGTACTGTGTGGAGTGGCCGGAGTTGTAAGTCTGTTGTTGCGGTGCTGCGTGAAAAAGAAATCTATGATATGCAGAGATATACGTTGCAACAACTCAGGGAAGAAAAATAAATAATATCTCACTCCAGGTTTTTACCTAGCGCGAAAATTAGTTAAATCAAGTATATCAGCAGTAAAAACTACTCCATAAATTGAAATCAAACTTATATAATCCGACACACAACTCTAGGATAACACGCACAAGTGGTAACTCATAAATAAACGCTGGGACAACCGACATAGCAGTGACGTCTAAAATAGAAACGGTAAATGGACAGGGTCCTGGGAAAACGTCTCTGGTGCTGGAGCACACTCTTCTTCTATCGGAGGGAGCGGGTTGACCAGTCGATGAATGTGCTTCTCCTGCCCGGGCCTCAGTGGTCTGCCGATGGCGATCCGAGGATTTAAATCGGCGAGGCTCTGGAGATAACCCATTACTCGCTGGGTCAAACGCTCTTGTGCAATGACATACTGCGTAAGGTTGGCCAGCACTGGGTCTCTCTCAATTCGCCCACCAGGAAAAGATGCTACTTCTCCGGGCGCTGCACGGCTCGGAAAGTAATAATACCCCCGTTCGCTGGCGTAGGGCACCGCGAATCGAAGGCAAGCAAGCGCTTCATACGCGGTAGCCTCTATGGCCATCCGTGGAGTCGGCATAGATTTCCCCATGAAGGAAACTTCTGTTGTGTCTTGGTTTGGGTTTGCGGAAGGGATGTGTACTATGCCCAATATTTCGAGGTGGATGGTGTGATCCTCGATTTGAGCAGCTCATACTGGGGTGGACGGGTAGCACTCATGGTACTGCAGGTAAAATCCCACAATATCTTAACAAAACTACCTGGGGAGGCGTATGGGGTTCTCAGATAAATACTAGGGATTGGCATGGCGAAAGAAATGGCTGTGAGAGTAGTGCACCAGGTGAGGGATGCTTGGCAAGGTCACGATGTGGCCTTTTATATAGCAACTGGGCTGGGTTATAAAATCACGGTGAGAGGCAGCTATTTTGTCGGTTCCGCTTTACGGGGTCGGGGTCAATGCTACAGATACACACGTCTCGTAAAGTGACGTGTTTACTGTAGGAGTTTTCGGTGTGGTGCTTTGGAAGTTACACCCGGAATTTTAAAAAGCATTCGTACACCGACATATTTATGCATGGATGCTATAAGAATAAGGGTGCACAAGCAAACGGTATATACATAAGGGAATACAGATCACACCACAACAGGGAATGGATAAGATAAGGCTCGATACTACTCGAGTGATTTAATCAACCTCGTTTATATCTAAGCGGCCTTGCCTTGTGGATGCCGAGGCTTCTCCAAGGGCTTCACTGTCGGTGTTGGCTGGAGGTGGCTGAGGGGCTGCAGGGTCGGGGCAGTGATGATGACCCTCTCGGGGATTGTTGGCCACAATCCCGTTGGAGGGCGCCCCAAACAGGCGATGCATCACCTCTGGAGACACCAAGGCATTTTGGTCAATGACCTGGGTAGACCTCAAGGACTCGATCGGTTGTCCGAACAACACGACTGGGTTGTCGGTGCCGGACTCATCTCCTCCTCTTGCCGGGGCTCGGCGAACCAGTTCTCCACTAGCTACGATCAGATCAAGGGTGATTTGATCAAACAGTTCCTCTAGTGCACTTACATAGCGTACCAGATGCAATAATGCAGGATCTGTCTCGTGGTCTCCGTTGGCAACCCTAGGTGTCCTACCATACCCGTCACGGCTGGGGTAGTAGTAGAATGAGCGACAGTTAACTCTGGGCGACAAGTGCTGGAGTTGAACTATAGCCTCTCGAGCAGCTAGTTGGATAGCTTGTGGCTCAAAGGAAGTTGTCCTTTCGGTGAACCTATAGGGGCGTTCTGGCGACAGACCCCTACCGTAGATGTGCACAGTGGCCCAGAATTGACGGCTTTCACCGCTCATGGACCCTTGGTACACAACATATTCTGGGGGCTCCTCTAACGCAAAGGCACAGCGAGTGAGGTTTGCGAGCACGGTCACAAAACCTCCAAGGTTGGTTGCTGTGGTTTCATTGTGAACAATGGGTCCTGGCATTTTAGCTCGGTCTGGGGTAGAGGCTGTGCTGTGCCGGGTTGAGGCTAGCGTGCCCTTTTTATAGGAAAGGGGACGGAGTCTTCCTTCGCACGCTTGCGGAGGAGACCATTTAGGTGTCGGTCACTCGCGCGTGATCGACGGGCTAGGCTGATAGGTTGGGCACCGACTGCCAAAGTTGTCGGTTCACTGTGTGGCTATCTTGCGCGAGAAGCATGGCCGGGGTTAGGATATGGTCTGGTGGGGTGGTTAACTTAGGTTTTCGACCTGGCTAAGATAGGATTAGCCAATGGTCAGCCTGACTCTGATACCAAGGTTGTCAGGACCGGGTTTTCGGGGTATTAATTCCCCAAAAGTGGCCCTTGTGCTCACCAGCCCCAGGATTACTGTTAGCTGATGAGGCACCACTTGATACAGAAATTCCAAGCAAAAATACAGAATATGTAGTACAAGACCATCCTCGACAGAGAGTACAACACAAGATTTCTAGTGGCTGATGGCGGAAGCGGTTTATGGTACATCGATGACTAGGGGACTCCATTTCCCACGGGAACAGCTGACCAGGTTAATTCCTATCTTCGCGAGGCTGCTTTCACCGTTGCGTAGGTTCCGGGGCGGTCGTCGCAAAACACCTCTCCATGCGGAAATCTGGCCAAGACAATAGCCAGGGACAAGCCAGTGAGTACTTTGAATGTACTGACAAACATTATGAACGCGGGAGCAATATAACAGGAGGTGATCATACTCATAATTATTCGATGATCACATTGTTAATTACGAAATGATAATTCATGATGCAAGCAGATTATCCATGTCAATTTGAATATGCAATCACGGAGTGACAAGGAAATAAAAAGCAAGCATGCCACAGTCGGGCGTCTGAGCGACACCACATAAAGGGCTTATAAATAAGAGAAATAGCAAGCATGCCACGGTCTGGAAAATTTTCAAATAAATATGAAAATAAACTAGACCAAATTTGAGGAACAACAGACAAAGAATCAAGTCATTTGGACTTGTATTTAAAAAGTTGTAGCCAGTCAAAGTTCTGTTTTTAAATAAAAACCAGAAAAGAAAACGATTCGGGGGAGAATACGCTTTCGAGACGGGGAAACGTACTTCGGGATTCTGCCCTTCGACTTAAACTAGCGCGGACCGGTGCGGGGTCACTGACAGTGGGTCCTTGGGCCCACTGGTCAGGTTTTACCAGTCATCGCGCCTTCTTCCTCCTCTGTTTCGCGCGGGGCGGGGCTCCGGCGATCGCCGTCGACGAGCCACGGCTTCTTGAGGGGTCCCGAGGGCGGGGATGGATCCGCAAGACTCGGGCGGTCCTCCCGGTAGTCACTAGGTCGGTGGGGGTGAAGGGAGTCGCTGGCGGTGAGCTCCGCGACGGAGGTGGCCTCGGGTGGAATTGGGGGTCTCGGCCATGGTGGTTTCTGGTCGCATTTGAGAGCATGGACAGCTCCGCACGAGCAAGGGGAGTCTGACGGTGGTGCTGGATGGGCGGAGGAGGGTCTGTATGCTGCGGCTGGAGCTGGGATGTGGCGGCGGACGAACTGGCCGGAGACGAGGAAGATAACTCTTCCCCTAACAATTGCTGGCCACGGGGGCTGTAGGGAGGTGGCTTGAGGTCGCCTGAGTGCTCGGAAAAGCTCGGGGGCCTCCTTTACATAGTGCTCGAGGTCGGTTCCGCGGCGGTCGGAGATAAGCTCGGCGAACCGACGTTCTGTAGCAAGGGGGGCGTGTGGCGATGGCTGGCGAGGTCCGACAGGTCGAGTGGATGCGAACGGGTTGTTCCAGGGGCAGCTGGCGCTCTCGGGTGGCTTGGGCGGCGCCGTCCATGGCAGAGGCTCACTATGGCCGCCGGCGTGCCGCCAAAGGGCTTTGACGGTGGCGCTGTAGGGCGCCAGAGAGGCTTGGAGGCTTCCGGCGATTGGACGTGAGCAAGATGTGGCTCTACGGACGAGCGAAGGCCAGGGGGCAGGACGCGGCGACTCTGTGCGTGCGCGTGCAAAACGTGCGCTCTGGGCGCGCCCAGAGCACGCACACTAGGTGCTCGACAAAATGCCAGAGCCTGTTAGGCGGCTCCAATCCATATGGGGTTTAACGGGGTGGGGTTACAGGCTAGCTTAGTGCTAAGAGACATGCTGGTTAGGCCATTGGAGTAACTTCCTAATGTCAGTCCAAAAGTGTGCCAAAACTGGCCATGCTCCTAACCTGTTTGATGAAATGCCAGAAGCATCTAGGCATCTCTTGGGTTGGTCCAACTCTCCAGACCAATGCCTCTTTAGGTGTAGGAGATGGAGACAAGGTTAGTTGGGCAAAATTAGAAACTTGCAAGTGTAAGTTTTTGAGAAAATCAATTCTGGACAGAAACTAGAAGGCATTATTGCATGGACCAAAAATGATCCAAATGCTCCAATCTCTTGGACTTAAGGGTTTTGTAGGAAGGACTACAAGCAGGAGAAAACTCATGGTTAAAAGAGCAAGCTACCATAGGGCTGTAGTAGAAAGTGTCAATCTGGACCAGAGAGCAAAAGAGGATGTTTTGCTCAACTTTTTCAAAGAACACCAAAGGGTTTTTGCATAAAAGTGATGTAGGGACTTCACATGACATCCCTAAATTTTGGTGGAATTTTTGAATAAATCTATCAAAGGGTTGTAGTGCAAAAAGAGCTTTAAAACTAATGAAAAATTACTTTAAGTGATAAAGCTGTTGGGGAACGTTGTATTTTTAAAATTTTCCTACGATCACACAAGATCTATCTACTAGATGCATAGCAACGAGGGGGAGAGTGTGTCTACGTACCCTCGTAGACCGGAAGCAGAAGCGTCAAGTGACGCGGCTGATGTAGTCGAACTTCTTCGCGATCCAACCGATCAAGCACCGAACGTACGGCACCTCCGCGTTCAGCACACGTTCAGCTTGATGACGTCCCACGAGCTCTTGATCCAGTTGAGCTTCACGGGAGAGTTTCGCCAGCACGACGGCGTGGTGACGGATATGATGTATCTACCGGCGCAGGGCTTCGCCTAAGCACTGCGACGGTATGACCGAGGTGTGTTTCTGTGGAGGGGGGCACCGCACACGGCTAGAACAATTCAACTTGTGTGTCCTAGGGTGCCCCCGGCCCCCGTATATAAAGGAGCAAGGGAGAGGCCGGCCCTAGAGGGGGCGCCCCAAGTGTGGGGAGTCATACTAGGACTCCCAAGTCCTAGTAGGATTCCCCTTTCCTTTCCGGAGTAGGAGAGAAGGAAAGAGGTGGAGAGGGAGAAGGAAAAGGGGGCTGCACCCCTTGTCCAATTCGGACCAGAGGGGGGGCACGCGCCTCCTTCCTTTTGGCCTTTCTCCTCTATTCCCGTATGGCCCAATAAGGCCCATATACTCCAAAAAATACCCGAATCACTCGGAACCTTTCCGATGTCCGAATATAGTCGTCCAATATATCGATCTTTACGTCTCAACCATTTCGAGACTCCTCGTCATGTCCCCGGTCTCATCCGGGACTCCGAACTCCTTCGGTACATCAAAACTCATAAACTCATAATACCGATCGTCATCAAACGTTAAGCGTGCGGACCCTACGGGTTCGAGAACTATGTAGACATGACCGAGACTCATCTCCGGTCAATAACCAATAGCGGAACCTGGATGCTCATATTGGCTCCTACATATTCTACGAAGATCTTTATCGGTCAAACCGCATAACAACATACGTTGTTCCTTTTGTCATTGGTATGTTACTTGCCCAAGATTCGATCGTCGGTATCTCTATACCTAGTTCAATCTCGTTACCGGCAAGTCTCTTTACTCGTTCCGTAATACATCATCTCGTGACTAACTCATTAGTCTTTTGCTTGCAAG
>LR738710.1:514824726-514867849 GCA_902687465.1 Secale cereale
AAGGCTTATTATGATGTGCATTACCGAGAGGGCCCAGAGATACCTCTCCGACACTCGGAGTGACAAATCCTAGTCTTGATCTATGCCAACACCACGAACACTTTCGGAGACACCTGTAGAGCATCTTTATGATCACCCAGTTACGTTGTGACGTTTGATAGCACACAAGGTGTTCCTACGGTATTCGGGAGTTGCATAATCTCATAGTCATAGGAACATGTATAAGTCATGAAGAAAGCAATAGCAGTAAAACTAAACGATCATAGTGCTAAGCTAACGGATGGGTCTTGTCCATCACATAATTCTCCTAATGATGTGATCCCGTTGATCAAATGACAACTCATGTCTATGGTTAGGAAACATAACCATCTTTGATCAATGAGCTAGTCTAGTAGAGGCATACTAGGGACACTCTGTTTTGTCTATGTATTCACACATGTACTAAGTTTCCGTTAATACAATTCTAGCATGAATAATAAACATTTATCATGATATAAGGAAATATAAATAACAACTTTATTATTGCCTCTAGGGCATATTTCCTTCAGTCTCCCACTTGCACTAGAGTCAATAATCTAGCTCACATCGCCATGTGATTTAATACCGATCGTTCACATCGTTATGTGAATAACACCCATAGTTCACATCGCCATGTGACCAACACCCAAAGGGTTTACTAGAGTCAATAATCTAGTTCACATCGCTATGTGATTAATACCCAAGAGTAATAAGGTGTGATCATGTTTTGCTTGTGAGAGAAGTTTAGTCACCGGGTCTGTCACATTCAGATCCGTATGTATTTCGCAAATTTCTTTGTCTACAATGCTCTGCATAGAGCTACTCTAGCTAATTGCTCCCACTTTCAATACGCATCCAGATTGATACTTAGAGTCATCTGGATTTAGTGTCAAAGCTTGCATCGGCGTAACCCTTTACGACGAACTCTTTATCACCTCCATAATCGAGAAACATTTCCTTAGTCATCCAGTTACTAAGGATAATTTTGACCGTTGTACAGTGATCTACTCCTGGATCACTATTGTACCCCCTTGACAAACTCATGGCTAGGTACACAACATGTTTGGTACACAGCATGGCATACTTTATAGAACCTATGGCTGAGGCATAGGGAATGACTTTCATTCTCTCTATATTTTTCTGCCGTGGTCTGGCTTTGAGTCTTACTCAACTTCACACCTTACAAGTCAGGCAAGAACTCCTTCTTTGACTGATCCATTTTGAACTACTTCAAAATCTTATCAAGGTATGTACTCATCGAAAGTCTTATCAAGCGTCTTGATCTATCTCTATAGATCTTGATGCCCAATATGTAAGCAGCTTCACCAAGGTCTTTCTTTGAAAAACTCTTTTCAAACACTCCTTTATGCTTTCCAGAAAATTCTACATCATTTCCGATCGACAATATGTCATTCACATATACTTATCAGAAAGGTTGTAGTGCTCCCACTCACTTCTTGTAAATACAGGCTTCACCACAAGTCTGTATAAATCTATATGCTTTGATCAACTTATCAAAGCGTATATTCCAACTCCGAGATGCTTGCACCAGTCCATAGATGGATCGCTGGAGCTTGCATATTTTGTTAGCACCTTTAGGATTGACAAAACCTTCTAGTTGCATCATATACAAGTCTTCTTTAATAAATCCATTAAAGAATGCAATTTTGTTATCCATTTGCCAGATTTCATAAAATGCGGCAATTGCTAACATGATTCGGACAGACTTAAGCATCGCTACGGGTGAGAAAGTCTCATCGTAGTCAACTCCTTGAACTTGTTGAAAAACTTTCGCAACAAGTCGAGCTTTGTAAACAGTAACATTACCGTCAGCGTCAGTCTTCTTCTTGAAGATCCATTTATTTTCGATGGCTTGCCGATCATCGGGCAAGTCAACCAAAGTCCACACTTTGTTCTCATACATGGATCCCATCTCAGATTTCATGGCCTCAAGCCATTTTGCGGAATCTGGGCTCATCATCGCTTCCTCACAGTTCGTAGGTTCATCATGGTCCAGTAACATGACTTCCTGAACCGGGTTGCCGTACCACTCTGATGTGGAACGAACTCTGGTTGATCTACGAAGTTCAGCAGAAACTTGATCTGAAGTTTCATGATCATCATCATTAGCTTCCTCACTAATTGGTGTAGGAATCACTGGAACTAGTTTCTGTGATGTTCCACTTTCCAATTCGGGAGAAGGTACAATTACCTCATCAAGTTCTACTTTCCTCCCACTCACTTCTTTCGAGAGAAACTCCTTCTCTAGAAAGGATTCACTCTTAGCAACAAAGACCTTGCCTTCGGATCTGTGATAGAAGGTATACCCAACAGTTTCTTTTGGGTATCCTATGAAGATTTACTTCTCCGATTTGGGTTTGAGCTTATCATGTTGAAACTTTTTCACATAAGCATCGCAGTCCCAAACTTAAAGAAATGACAGCT
The DNA here is from genome assembly GCA_902687465.1 of Secale cereale. NCBI lineage: Eukaryota > Viridiplantae > Streptophyta > Magnoliopsida > Poales > Poaceae > Secale > Secale cereale. The sequence goes on from LR738710.1 coordinate 514,827,190, forward strand.
TAGGTTTCTCGTCAAACCACAGTTCATACGGTGTCATCTCCACGGATTTAGATGGTGCCCTATTTAACATGAATGTAGCTGTCTCTAATGCATAACCCCAAAAGCGATAGTGGTAGATCGGTAAGAGACATCATCGATCGCACCATATCTAATAAAGTACGGTTATGACGTTCAGACACACCATTACACTATGGTGGTCCAAGTGGCGTGAGTAGTGAAACTATTTCACATTGTTTTTACTGAAGGCCAAACTCGCTAACTCAAATATTTTACCTCTACGATCATATCGTAGAAACTTTTATTTTCTTGTTATGATGATTCTCCACTTCACTCTGAAATTCTTTGAACTTTTCAAATGTTTCAGACTTGTGCTTCATTAAGTAGATATACCCATATCTGCTCAAATCATCAGTGAAGGTCAGAAAATAACGATACCCGCCGCGAGCTTCAACACTCATTGGTCCACATACATCTGTATGTATGATCTCCAACAAATCTGTTGCTCGCTCCATTGTTCCGGAGAACGGAGTTTTAGTCATCTTGCCCATGAGGCATGGTTCGCAAGTACCAAGTGATTCATAATCAAGTGATTCCAAAAGTCCATCACTATGGAGTTTCTTCATGCGCTTTACACCATTATGACCTAAACGGCGGTGCCACAAATAAGTTGCACTATCATTATTAACCTTGCATCTTTGGCTTCAATATTATGAATATGTGTATCACCACGATCGAGATCCAACAAACTATTTTCATTGGGTGTATGACCATCGAAGGTTTTATTCATGTAAACAGAATAACAATTATTCTATGACTTTAAATGAATAACCGTATTGCAACAAATATGATCAAATCATATTCATGCTCAACGCAAATGCCAAATAACATTTATTTAGGTTTTACACTAATCCCGAAAGTATAGGGAGTGTGCGATGATGATCATATCAATCTTGGAACCACTTCCAACACACATCGTCACTTCACCTTTAACTAGTCTCTGTTCATTCTGCAATTCTCGTTTTGAGTTACTAATTTTAGCATCTGAATCGGTATCAAATACCCAGGGGTTGCTATGAACACTAGTAAAGTACACATCAATAATCTGTATATCAAAATATACCTTTGTTCACTTTGCCATCCTTCTTATCCGCCAAGTATCTAGGGCAGTTCCACTTCCAGTGACCATTTCCTTTGCAGTAGAAGCACTTAGTTTCAGGCTTGAGTTTTAGCTTTGGGTTTCTTCACGGGAGTGACAACTTGCTTGTCATTCTTCTTGAAGTTCCCCTTCTATCCCTTTGCCCTTTACTTGAAACAAGTGGTCTTGTTAACCATCAACACTTGATGCTTTTTCATGATTTCTACCTTCGCCGACTTCAGCATCGCGAAGAGCTCGGGAATTCCTTTCGTCATCCCTTGCATATTATAGTTCATCACGAAGTTCTACTAACTTGGTGATAGTGACTAGAGAACTTTGTCAATTACTATCTTATCTGGAAGATTAACTCCCACTTGATTCAAGTAATTGTAGTACCCAAACAATCTGAGCACATGCTCACTGGTTGAGCTATTCTCCTCCATCTTGTAGGCAAAGTACTGTCAGAAGTCTTATACCTCTCGACACGGGCATGAGTATGAAATACTAATTTCAACTCTTGGAACATCTTATATGCTCCGTGGCGTTCAAAACGTTTTTGAAGTCCCGGTTCTAAGCCGTAAAGCATGGTGCACTTAAACTATCAAGTAGTCATCATACCGAGCTTTTGTCAAAATGTTCATAACGTCTACATCTACTCCTGCAATAGGTCTGTCACCTAGCGGTGCATCAAGGACATAATTCTCTGTGCAGCAATGAGGATAATCCTCAGATCACGGAACAATTCCGCATCATTGCTACTAACATCTTTCAACTTAGTTTTCTCTAGGAACATATAAAAAATAAACGGGGAGCAACATCGCGAGCTATTGATCTACAACATAGATATGCTAATACTGCGAGGACTAAGTTCATGATAAATTAAAGTTCAATTTAATCATATTACTTAAGAACTCCCACTTAGATAGACATCCCTCTAGTCATCTAAATGATCACGTGATCCAAATCAACTAAACCATGTCCGATCATCACGTGAGATGGAGTAGTTTCAATGGTGAACATCTTATGTTGATCATATCTACTATATGATTCACGCTCGACCTTTCGGTCTCTAGTGTTCCGAGGCCATATCTGCATATGCTAGGCTCGTTAAGTTTAACACGAGTATTCTGCGTGTGCAAAACTGGCTTACACCCGTTGTATTTGAACGTAGAGCTTATCACACCCGATCATCACGTGGTGTCTCAACACGAAGAACTTTCGCAACGGTGCATACTCAGGGAGAACACTTGTACCTTGAAATTTTGTAAGGGATCATCTTATAATGCTACCGTCGTTCTAAGCAAAATAAGAAGCATAATAAGATAAACATCACATGCAAATCAAAATATGTGACATGATATGGCCATCATCATCTTGTGCTTTTGATCTCCATCTCCAAAGCACCGTCATGATCACCTTCGTCACCGGCGTGACACATTGATCTCCATCGTAGCATCGTTGTCGTCTCGCCAACTATTGCTTCTACGACTATCGCTACCGCTTAGTGATAAAGTAAAGCAATTACATGGCGATTGCATTTGATACAATAAAGCGACAACTATATGGCTCCCGCCAGTTGTCGATAACATTACAAAACATGATCATCTCATACAAAACCGTATAACTCATCATGTCTTGACCATATCACATCACAACATGCCCTGCAAAAACAAGTTAGACGTCCTCTACTTTGTTGTTGCAAGTTTTATGTGGCTGCTACGGGCTTAGGAAGAACCGTTCTTACCTACGCATACAAAAACCACAACGATGTTTCGTCAAGTATGTGCTGTTTTAACCTTCACAAGGACCGGGCGTAGCCACACTTGATTCAGCTAAAGTGAGAGAGACAGACACCCGCCAGTCACCTTTAAGCAACGAGTGCTCGTAACGGTGAAACCAGTCTCGCGTAAGCGTACGTGTAATGTCGGTCCGGGCCGCTTCATCTCACAATACCGCCGAAGCAAAGTATGACATGCTGGTAAGCAGTATGACTAGTATCGCCCACAACTCATTGTGTTCTACTCGTGCATATCATCTACGCATAGACCTGGCTCATGATGCCACTGTTGGGGAACGTAGTATTTTCAAAATTTTCCTACGATCAGACAAGATCTATCTACTAGATGCATAGCAACGAGGGGGAGAGTGTGTCTACGTACCCTCGTAGACCGGAAACGGAAGCGTCAAGTGACGCGGCTGATGTAGTCGAACTTCTTCGCGATCCAACCGATCAAGCACCGAACGTACGGCACCTCCGCGTTCAGCACACGTTTAGCTTGATGACGTCCCACGAGCTCTTGATCCAGTTGAGCTTCACGGGAGAGTTTCGCCAGCACGACGGCGTGGTGACGGATATGATGTATCTACCGGCGCAGGGCTTCGCCTAAGCACTGCGACGGTATGACCGAGGTGTGTTTCTGTGGAGGGGGGCACCGCACACGGCTAGAACAATTCGACTTGTGTGTCCTAGGGTGCCCCCTGCCCCCGTATATAAAGGAGCAAGGGAGAGGCCGGCCCTAGAGGGGGCGCGCCAAGTGTGGGGAGTCATACTAGGACTCCCAAGTCCTAGTAGGATTCCCCTTTCCTTTCCGGAGTAGGAGAGAAGGAAAGAGGTGGAGAGGGAGAAGGAAAAGGGGGCTGCACCCCTTGTCCAATTCGGACCAGAGGGGGGGCACGCGCCTCCTTCCTTTTGGCCTTTCTCCTCTATTCCCGTATGGCCCAATAAGGCCCATATACTCCGAAAAATACCCGAATCACTCGGAACCTTTCCGATGTTCGAATATAGTCGTCCAATATATCGATCTTTACGTCTCAACCATTTCGAGACTCCTCGTCATGTCCCCGGTCTCATCCGGGACTCCGAACTCCTTCGGTACATCAAAACTCATAAACTCATAATACCGATCGTCATCAAACGTTAAGCGTGCGGACCCTACGGGTTCGAGAACTATGTAGACATGACCGAGACTCATCTCCGGTCAATAACCAATAGCGGAACCTGGATGCTCATATTGGCTCCTACATATTCTACGAAGATCTTTATCGGTCAAACCGCATAACAACATACGTTGTTCCTTTTGTCATTGGTATGTTACTTGCCCAAGATTCGATCATCGGTATCTCTATACCTAGTTCAATCTCGTTACCGGCAAGTCTCTTTACTCGTTCCGTAATACATCATCTCGTGACTAACTCATTAGTCTTTTGCTTGCAAGGCTTATTATGATGTGCATTACCGAGAGGGCCCAGAGATGCCTCTCCGACACTCGGAGTGACGAATCCTAGTATTGATCTATGCCAACACCACGAACACTTTCGGAGACACCTGTAGAGCATCTTTATGATCACCTAGTTACGTTGTGACGTTTGATAGCACACAAGGTGTTCCTACGGTATTCGGGAGTTGCATAATCTCATAGTCATAGGAACATGTATAAGTCATGAAGAAAGCAATAGCAGTAAAACTAAACGATCATAGTGCTAAGCTAACGGATGGGTCTTGTCCATCACATAATTCTCCTAATGATGTGATCTCGTTGATCAAATGACAACTCATGTCTATGGTTAGGAAACATAACCATCTTTGATCAATGAGCTAGTCTAGTAGAGGCATACTAGGGACACTCTGTTTTGTCTATGTATTCACACATGTACTAAGTTTCCGTTAATACAATTCTAGCATGAATAATAAACATTTATCATGATATAAGGAAATATAAATAACAACTTTATTATTGCCTCTAGGGCATATTTCCTTCAAAAGCTTAGGGAGAAAGTAATATTGTAAATGAACCCACTGATAGAAGAAATGTTTTTCTTGGGTAGGGTAAACAAGTCCATATCACAAATCTGAAAAGTTTTCACTAGGGCAAAAACTCCATAAATTCAAAAGGAAAATTGGTTCTGAAACCAAAGAAAATCCAGAGAATGAAAGTTTTAAACTCCTGGTAAAAATTTTGATTTACAAATCAGGGTAAATTGTTTTGGGGTGTTACACCACCCTTCCTATTTTTAACCCACATGGTGGGCCCATAACCCACAGGTCCACAGGATCGAAACCTGACTCTCTTGTTCAACCCTGATTCTAATGTATTCTTTGCACTTGGCTTCGTGTGTAATTCACAAGCTAAATTCTACCATGTTTCATCCTGATATCAAATACCATATTATTCTCGTTGTTCAAGCCCCCATTCCAGCTTCTGTCTAGGCATCGAATGATTGCCTACCCATTTGAAACTTTGGTACCATCTTATATTGCACTCAATGAATTCATTGAAATACAACTCGTGGGATACCTCGTGTATTCCCCATTGAGTTCACTGTCAGATGCCCAGCTTTGTGGAGATGCGTTCTTCCGGAGTTTCCCCCTGGTCGCGTTCGTACGACGATGGAGATCCCGAAGAAAGGATGGCGACTTGTTCATGATGACTTGAAGCAGAGAAATGAAGACATCAACGAAAGGGATCAACCTCTTCGAAAGGGCAGCCAAGAGCGAGAAGACTCGTTAGGTTTTCGCTACCAGCACTTTCCCCCTTACTCAACCGCTTAAATCTCGGGACGAGATTTCTTGTAGTGGAGGAGAATTGTAACGCCCGGATAATTACGCTACAGTAATTCCACGCTAATGATGCCACATCACCATGATCACTGTTGCTAATCTCACGTTGATTCAAAACCAGTTCAAATTCAAATTTAAAGTAAAAGTTTTCAAATGTCAAAACTGAAATGTTCTAAATAAGACAAATAATCCCTAGGTAATATTGGTGAAGATACCACATTCTTATAAAATGGTTAAATGCAATAAAGTAATTAAAACAATAGCTAAAACCATTTATTAAATGCCTTTTATAATTTATAAAATACTAAACTATATAATTTTGGAATGAAACTTTTTGTGGTTGTGACATAATTTGTAACAACAATTTAGGTGCCACTCTGGTATTTTATTAAAGCTAAAATAATTAGGAACTAAAAGAAAACAGAAAATATAAAAGAATAAAATAAAATAAGTAAAAAGCAAGACAACCACCCTGCCCCCGCTGGGCCAGATGGCCTAACCGGGCCACCAGGCCGGCCCACCCCGCCTACTACATAACCCGCCACCACTGCCTAACCCTAGAATGAACCCCACCCCTCGCAGTCATTCCCCATCTTCTCCCCATCTGGATCGGGCAACTGCCCGACCCCATCGCCCCACATCGCCAGCGCCCCGACCCCGTCGCCGGGCTTCCCCATCGCCGCGGCGCCCGCGTCGCCTCCCTCCTTTGCGGTCGCTGTCTCCACCAACACTGTCGCCGCTCGCCGTCACGGGAGACACCTCGGCGCCGCCTCGCCATCGCCCGGTCCGCCGTCCTGCTCTCCATCGACCGCCGCTACTTCACCGACGACTTCGACGCCATCACCACGCCACGCGCCTCCTCGGGCATGCTTTCGTTCAACGATGTGCGCGGGCACCGAAATCCCCCACTCTCTCTCTATTTTCCTTCACGTCCAGGATATTGCCCGCCAGTCCCCTCCGCCAGCCAAGCCTCGCGGCGCCCGCTGACCGCAGTCAGTCGCGCCTGCTTCGCCATGTCGTTGCTACCCTGCATCGCATGCGCCGGCTGCATCCTGCGCCACCACGCGCGCTCGCGCTGACCGCCCGCCGCGCGCCGCCCCCTGCTCACGCGCGTGGCCGTCCCACTACTGCGCTGCTGCCGCCGCGCCCCGGATCCCCTGGAGCTCCTCCGGCCGCCTCCGTTACTCGCCTACACGGCTCCGCCTTCGCCCGCTGCTCGCGCCGGCTGTCGCGCCCCCAACGACCCCCCTCCGCTCCGGTCGAGCCTAGCTCGCAACCGCGCCTGCCGCTTTCCTCCGGCCTCACCGGCAGCCGCCGCTCTGGCCGCTGGCGCCCCGCGCCCCTTGGCGCCCGCACACCGCACGTCCGTGCACTGCTCCCGCCGTCGTCGGCCGCGGAGGCCCGAGCCGCGCCTGCCCTCACTACTGCCTTGGTCGGCGCCGCCCTCTCGCCTCCCACCTCGGCTCTGCCGCGCCAGGCCGGGCCGCCGCCGTCCCTCGCCTGCTGCGGCCTGGTCCCGCCGCACCTGCGGGCGAACGCCCGCGCGGGTGAAGCCCTTAACCAGCTTTGCCCGGTGCCTGTAACCGCCACCCGCGCCCGGTAAGGCCCCAGGCCCAATGACACGTGGGGCCCCATTCCCAAAACGTTTTTAAAGAAAAGGATAAAAAAAAGGGCGACGCTACGTGTCCGCCGGTGGATTATTTTCAAAAATCCACCACCTTCACAGTCGTTTGATCTGGCGCATCCATCGGTCCGACTGTTTTCTCACAATCGCAACAAAGACAGTGTTGCGGAAACGTTTGCACATATCTCTTAGTCCGTAAACTTTTTGCATTAGAGATTTTGTTGTAGATTTTTTTTGCCTTAATTTTTTTGAAACGTGAGTGTCGTTGCGGACGGACTTCTGCAACACGGATGATGTTGCAGAATATTTTTTCTCATCTTAATATTTTTGTTACATGGACGTTGTTGCGGGATGACTTCTACAACAAAATTCTTGTTGCAAAACATTTTCTTCTCTAATCTCCTGCAACAGACTCATGTTGCACAACCTCTTCTTCCCTATATTTCTAAAATAAGACCCTTGCTGTAAAACTTGCAACAAAATCTCTGCCGCACCTAATTTTCTGTAACAAGGCGCATGTTGCAAAAATTACAACAGTCGCGTCACACACTCGTGAAGTCATCTTTCGCTGCCACCGTTCTGCAACAATGATGTTTTTGCAAGAAAAGAATAGGGAGAGAGCCGTGCGTGGTCAAGCAGGACACGTGTCAAGCAACAGAGGCGATGGACGCCTCGTGCTTCGTCCACCGGCTGATTAGAATCATTTCCCTCAAAAAAAGAAGAAGAAGAATTAAAAATAATAATAATTAATTAACTAAATTAATTAACTTAATTAATCCTGTTTAGATTAATCTAATCACATATTAATATAATTAAGTCTGTTTAGTTAAACTGTGGAAATGACATGCGGGACCCACCCCGTCAGTTGACTGGTCAATGGTCAACTTTGACCGCTGACGTCACGCTGACGTCATGATGATGCAGTAATGATTTTTCGAATTTATTAAATAATAATAATACCAGAAAATAATTAAATCTTTATAAATTAATATAAAATAAACCATAACTCGGATGAAAATATTTTATACATGAAAGTTGCTCAGAACGACGAGACGAATCTGAATAGGCAGTCCGTTCATCCACCGCACGTCCCTAGCATAGCGAACCTACAACCGTCCCCCTTCGTTTCACCTGTCCGAAAATACCTAACACCGGGAATACTTTCCTGGATGTTTTCCATCCTCGCCAGTATGACCTATCCCTGCGTTAGCTCACGCCTGGCGTCGCGTATTGCCTTGTTATATTTTGTGATGCTATTGTTTGCTCTATTATTTATTTGTTTCCCCTTCGTTGCTTCTTTTCGGTAGACTCCATACCGTGATAGGCCCCGAGACCATTGATGCTTCAGTATTCGACTACGGCTACGCTTCCGAAGATTCCTTTCGTCTGCAAAGCTTCCAGGCAAGCCCCCCCCCCTTGATCACCAGATATCGCACATTCTCGTTCTCTTAATTATTGCATTAGAACTGCTACTGTTGACGATTCGATAGCTCCTATTCTGTTGCATAGCATGTCATTGTTGCTATCACTGTTGATACCTTTACCAGCTATCCTAAATGTTTAGTATAGGATGCTAGTTTTCCATCAGTGGCCCTACATTATTGTCCGTCTGCCATGCTATACTATCGGGCCGTGATCACTCGGGTGGTGATCACGGGTTTATACTACATACATACTTTACATGACACATGACATGACTAAAGTCGGGTCGGCTCATTGAGTACCCGCAAGTGATTCGATGTGGGGGTTGAAAGGACAGGTAGCTCCATCCAGGTAGTGATGGGCCTGAGTTCCCAACGGCCCCCCGAGTGGATATTTGTGGCGGAGTGACAGGGCAGGTTGAGACACCCAGTCGAGAGGTGGCCTAGCCCTGGTCGTTGTCCGTGGTGATTTCATAATAACACGCTTAACGCGTTTGGATATTTGATCTGAGTCTGGCCGTTGGCCTATACGCACTAACCAGCTGCGTGGGAATAGTTATGGGCTCTTGACGTCGTGGTATCAGCCGAAGCCTTCTTGACGTCAGCGGCTTAGCGGCGCGCGCCGGGTTGGACCGCGTAACATAACTTGCTTAGTAATGGAGGTTGCTAGGTCTGCTCACCGGCCGCCCTCGCAACGTGCAGGTGTGCATTGGGCGATGGGCACAGACCCCTGTGTGCTTAGGACTTAGACCGGCGTGCTGACCTCTCTGTTGTGCTTAGGTAGGGCTACGACGTGTTGATCTTCCGAGGCCGGGCATGACCCAGGAAAGTGTGTCCGGCCAAAGGGGTTCAAGCGTGCTGGGTTATGTGGTGCACCCCTGCAGGGAAGTTAATCTATTCGAATAGCCATGTCCCTCGGTAAAAGGACGACCCGGAGTTGTATTCCGACCTCATGACAACTAGAACCGGACACTTGTTAAAACACACCCAGATGAGTTCCAGATATAACTCGGTGGTCGCTCTCTCACAGGGTGACGTGCGGGAGGATCGCCGAGTAGGATTATGCTATTCGATGTTACTTGGTGAACTTACCATCTATTCTCTTCTACTGCTGCAAGATGGAGGCTGCCAGAAGCGTAGTCTTCGATTGGATTAGATATCCCCCTCTTATTCTGGCTTGCTGCAGTTCAGTCCACCGATACTACCCATATCATTGTTACCTTTGCATATGTAGCATAGATCCTTGCTTGCGAGTACATTGGATGGGTACTCACGGTTGCTTTACTCCCCCTTTTCCCCCTTCCGTTCCTTCTTCTCGGATGATGCAACCAGATGTTGGAGCCCAGGAGCCAGACGCCACCTACGACGACTCCTACTACACCGGAGGCGCCTACTACTACGTGTAGTCTACAGACGACGACCAGGAGTAGTTTAGGAGGATTCCAGGCAGGAGGCCTGCTCCTCTTTCGATCTGTATCCTAGTTTGTGCTAGCCATCTTATGGCAACTTGTTTAACTTTATGTCTGTACTCAGATATTTGTTGCTTCCGCTGACTTGTCTATGATCGAGCACTTGTATTCGAGCCCTCGAGGCCCCTAGCTTGTAATATGGAGCTTGTATGACTTATTTTTACTTTTAGAGTTGTGTTGTGATATCTACCAATGAGTCCCTGGTCTTGGTCATACACATTTGCGTGCATGATTAGTGTACGGACAAATCGGGGGCGTCACAAACATGCTCAACCCTGTGTTGTTAATTGTAATAGACTTTATAACACTTGTGGATTGAATTGTCTAGAGGAACTTAGTTGAAAGGTGTATAATATTATGCCAAAAATCTGTGTTGTATATCTCAACATGGTGTTACAGCCTCCGGCTGGTGCCATGGCCTTTGCTACTATATACGCATTTACATGTGTAAATCTGGCTTCATCAACGTTCTTGATGTTATGCTGAGGACTCCACTGGCCAATGAACGATCCACCAAGAGCGATAGCTCAGATTTCGGCTATGAGGTTGTTACCGTACGTAGTGGCAATACTACAAACGAATATTATTCGATTTTCTTTTGAATGGGTGTGTATGTGGTAAATAATGGGGATCAAAAGAGCTCGAAAGACACATTATTGCTAAAGGTACATAGTTCCCAAACATTAAGCCACAACGAAAACCTATGCATGATCACTTATTTGGCATAATCTCCTTCACGTGACAACCAAAGTTCCAGCAAACAATGATTGAAACAAAGTGTTTAAGAGCCTAGAGGAGGAAACGATTGTGGGTGTGGTTAGGAGCACTTGAGCATCATGTTTTACTACATGCTTTCTACTCCCTAACTTATGTTTTCATGGCTCTATCTTAAGAAACTCTTCCGTGCATTCCCGACAAGCAAGTGTTGTCTAGATTATATGAAATGAAGTGTTGCAAAGTTGTTTTATCTTGTAGATAAGAAACTTTGTGTTGATTGCTTCACTAACACTTGCACTATAACCATGCCACCGCTATATGCATGATAAGATTTCAGGTCAAGAAGCGGAGGGCTATCTACACATACCAATCGTAAGTGAACCAAGACATTCCCGTTATTTTGTTCCTTATGCTTCGAATTTCTCTCTATGTTTCTCGAGAACAATCAAGTTTAAGCTTGGGGGAGTTGATGAGTTATATTTTTACACTCATTTAAACCAAGATATTTAATTAAAATAGAGATATTCGCTCTGATATTGCCACTAATGACTAATGAGTGCAAAGGATTCCACAAATCCTCTCTTTGATATTTTTCCACGGGAAATGGGCTAAAAAGGGAGGAAATCATGTGAGACAAAAGGAAGGAAAATGGAGAAGAAACAAGTCACCAGGAGGCGTCAGAAAGCCTCCAGATCCAAAGACGGCGTTCCATGCAACCACATGCACTTGCATGAGCGGTCGTTTAGCATGGAAACCAGGACGAGTCGTCCACCCGAATAACTTTTATAAAGGGGACCCCGTCGAAATGTCAACAAAACGAACACAGGAGGAGCGGCGAGCACAATCATAACCAGTTCATCATCATCTTCATCCACAAACCCTAGCCGCCGCCATTTTTACCTCCATAGCCATCTCCACCACCATAGTGCTCTCTCATCTAGTTCATACTTGTAATCGTGCATCACCCAAGGCATCCATTATAAGACATATTATAATCAATCAATCTCAAGATGTGTTCTTCAATGATTTCTTCTCGCGATCTGATCTCCGTGTGCGAGTAGTTTGGTAAGGTATGGTGTGATGCATGAGCCTTTTAGCCCCAGGTATTTGGTGAAGGGATCAATGGAAGTTTTTGACACAACGTCTCATATGTGTGAAGTAAAATTGTTTCGTGAAGTTTCTCCTGTCTTGTCCGTGATCTTCATCCCTGCATGTACCTAGGATCATGGTGATCGATCATCGGTGAGGTTAGGAGCAAGAGGACCGTGATGTGTTGTACCGAACGCCAGTGACAATAATGTTTAGCAAGGTAACATGGATCGTATCCTTGGGAATTCATGAGGTGTAGTCATTAAACGGCCAAAGCTTTTGTCTGATATTATTATCTTAATTATCGGGGAAACCCCGCGAGATGAATAGGGCCTTCGGTACGACAACTGATTCTTAATGCAGGACTCGCGCCGGTCACGATGTAATTTGGATACATCCCCCACTCCGAAGCAAGCACCTTTTGATGGGTGACTTCCCGAGCACAAACTATATCATTTTTGACCCCAACATCAATACACGGTTGTAAGCATTAAGACCTCATCCTCGTACCTTCTTGTTACTATAAGTATTTGAATCACAATTTGCTTGCTGATGCGGTAAAAAGTTGGATTTGACACTTGCTAGAAATCATCGCTTTAAGGGAGTCTTCCTCTCGTGGGTTCGATACCCAGGGTCACCTGTGGAGAAATAGGTATGGGATACCCCTTCTTGTTTCAATACCGGATCAATAAAAAAGAGATATCAATCTTCGATTCACCGAAAACCTAGAAAATATATGTTACAAGTTTGAGGTAGACACTAACTTGAAAAGTTGTATGTAGGGGTCACCAATGATGTTGCACTTATAGGTAGACCCGATACACAATTAGATCACATGCTATACGTGAAATAAACTCATTAAAACACCAATCCTCTCATTTTTTGGGTCATAAATCCTCAAAACCAATGGGGGGGTATACTTTAATATGAACTTTCATCCTCTCATATCGTCCACAAAAGGCGGGCTTCGTGGTGCTACTACCCTAGATATTGGGTGACATGTGTGCTTTGTGGATACCCCAGACTCTGCTATTGTACCCTATCCATTAACATTGAATAAATAGCACCATTTTTTTCCAAAAATATATATTATTATACACACAAAATATGATGTGTTTTGGGTCTATGATATTTTTGTATTTGATATTGCTTTAATAAAGGAAGTCATGTCTTCGCTCCCGTGACATGCAAGTTACTTGATTTTTTTACAACGTAGCAAAAAAATTATATAACGGTCAAGATATAAGTGCTTAAACTTGCTTGTGTTTCTAAATATATAAAGTAGCTTTTCTTTAAAAAGAGCAAAAAATGCATTCTTTTAATATAGTTTTCTCATTAACAAAAATACCATATTATAATGTTACTTGTAGTTGGCAAGAGATTTGTTTTCATTATTCAGTGATGCTAAACTAATAAGATCCAAGTAAAAGCTGATATATTTGTAAGATTTATTGGATAGTTTATCTCATTTTACTATTTTTCCTTCTTTTGTTGAAAAAGGCAAACCCCTAGCCTCTGCATCGGTTGATGCATGCAACCATAATCTTAATTAGCGATTGTCATGATATCATGATAGATATATACTTTGTAATAAAGAAAAGATAGGCATAACCGAAAGAGGTCTCTAAGAGCAACTCTAGTAAAGTCGTTATATCAGCCCGACCGCCATTATGCCGATTTTGGCTGAAAAGGGCACTCTAGTAGAGTTGTCATCCCATCATCTGTCCTTACAATTTATGGGGCACACTCCAACCTATAAGACTCCATATTTGGCAAACGCGGGGGGGGAGGGGGGGGGGTATTTGCGGCAACCTCCATTCAAAAAACAGTGGAGCGAAAGACATTTCCCCTTCCCGCTGCTCGTCCATCCCACGCCGCTGCTTTCCCTCCCTCGTCGTAGTGCCGCCTTTAATCGCTTTCGGCCCTCACCAGTGCCGACGATGCCATGGTGGCCTCCTCGACCCCGCATTCGATCCCATCATTTCGGAGTCAGATCTAGTGACTTCAGTGGTAGCTCCTCCCGCACCTCCGACGACCGACCTCGCCCTTGCCGGTGAAGAGTCCCGAGGGAATGTGCCTATGCCCCATGTGGGTGCCTTTGCCCCTCTCCACTTCCTCCCCGTGGCTAGAGAAACAAGGGTGGCTTCCCAGTCACATGCCGCTCAACAATGACGATGAGGTAACAAAACCATAATTTTCCTTGTATTAGGTTTTTGTTCAATCAAGTGCAAGGTGACAGTGGAAAATTGTTGGCAAATGTGCAATATTTGTGATTTAGGAACAATTTTCTGAATTTGAGGGAATCGACCCTAAATGCCAAATCATTTCTTAATAGTGTGATTGGTTATTCTGGACAAACATGATCGATCCGCCAGCTAGACATTGAGGAGAAGAGGCACCAACTTAAGGTGAAGATGGACAAGTTAAGGCGGGCTGGGTGAGAGATGACCGCTTAATCACCCATAATCAGTTTATCATGATGGATTTGAGCATAATGGATCCAGTGGCTCGAACATTTTGGGCAAAGGTGTGGGATATCATCATACGTTCCAGGAAACTAAATAACCTTGAAGAGCACAGTGCACACATGGGAGGAGGGACGATGCACACGCCGGCGGAGGCAACGATGTACATCACGACGACATGTGATTTGGCCATGTCGCCGGTTAGTCCTTTTGTTGATGTAACCTGTCAAAAAAATGATGTCCATGATTGCTCGATGTGCGAAATGTTTACTTTTGGAGGGAATTCAAGTGTTTGAATGAGAAGAAAAAAAAATAGAGGCTAGAATATGTCTCTATGAGTTTGCGCGTCGCCTCGGCGGCCTCCATATCCATATACAACCCTCTATATTTATTATGACGATCAGGATATGGAGACTCTTTGCTCTAACCATAGTAGCAAGACAAGATGATGGCCCCACCATATACTTTGGTAATTTCGTTTGCCGAGTCAACACGTGTTGTCCTTCCTATTCATATACTAGCGGGTAGAGGCGCTGCGACAAGCCGCGCCCTGCCCATTGTTTATTTATTATGACTTATCCGGCTCCTGTAGTGTAAGCTAAAAACACATAATTACGTGAACCCATATACGAATACAAACAATGGTAAAGAATACATGCAAGGAAATTGCTATGAGAGGAAGAAAAATAAAGAATGGCTTAGGAGGAGATTGATTTTGCATAGAAAGTATTTTATCTCGATTTTGCTAAATCTTGCAATATACTCCCTCCGTCCCAAAATAAGTGACTCGACTTTGTACTAACTTTGCACTAACATTGGTACAAAGTTGAGTCACTTAATTTGGGACGGAGGGAGTAGTACATTCGAGCATAACATGACATGAGAATAAAATGCAATGCTACAGTAACTGGTCTTGTATATATAACCTGCAATCACGTGTTTAAGTTTAAATTAAAATTCAGACAATCTATTAAATTGTGATAACTACAACTTTTTTTAACGAATTGTTTCAACTCTTTCATCAGAGCATACATGAGCTTAGTTTGAAAACCTTTTTAGAATGAAAGTTGTTTATGATTGGAACATACTTTAGGCTTTTAAACCAAGGTCCTCAACCTAGCTTGATCAACTATTTGTCAACTCAAAAAACCCAAAGAAGTATGATTATAATTTTAGTAGGGTATTATGTCTTAGAAATAGAATCGGTGACACCTCCGGTCACCTATGATAAGAAGACACAATGTACTTCCTTTAAATCTTCATTTGCACTGGACGGAGGCAGAACAATCTGTTTCCATCACCAGCCAGCAATCAAGGTAGTATATTTGCATCCTGATAAAAAAAGACATTAATAAGGTCAGTCTTAAAAGACAACATAAGCTTAGATATAAAATGTTTTCCTCCCTTTGCCCAAACTGGGCCTGTAAGTTTCCAAATGCAATGTAAATTACTGCTTTTAGAGGAAGAACAATTTGAACAATGTGGGCTGTGTTGAAATCCTAGTTTCCATTTTCCGCGAAAAAAGATCTTTGTTGTTGGCAATGGCACATAGAAGACTTAACTGTTTGTTAGTGAATGTCCATGGATATGTATAAGCATACAAAGTAACAACATTTATTCTTTTGTGAAAGCTATCAACTAAAACCTGTCCGCCGCTCATGCTCAAAAACTGGTCGTGGCTAAAAATCACCGAAGTAGCAAAAAACAATCAAATATATCAATTAATATTCAATCAATCATGCAATGCTCACTTCCTGTTATATTCAATCAATCAAATGTAAGTGAATGCCCATGGATAAGTGGAAGCTTTCTTACTCTACTGCAGCATGAAAATGTACTTCACTAATTCAAAGAAGCAACACAAGGACTCAAACACCAACACAAAATTGTCTGCTTGCGAAATGTGTACACAAAAACTACATCTGAAGTAGTGTTGTCGTGATAATTTCTCTATTCCAAAGCCATGGGCCGTGTGAAATCCCAAGGTATTATTGTGAACACCACATAATTAGGAGGGTTTACCTACTTGAAAGTAGTTAGTTTTACTTCTGCAAGAATAGGACTTACCTGGTGGAAGCCTTGAACAAATACATATTTCTGCCATAAAAAAAGAATGTGCATTATATTCACACTAAGTTTTTGTCTCGTTCAGTTACATTTGATTCTGACACAATATCTATTTTCAGAGTTCTAACTTTGTAAGGTATATAATATATCATATATGTATGAAAGGTGGAGTAGTTTTTGTCTCATTCAGTTACATTTGATTCTGACACAGTATCTATTTTCAGAGTTCTCACTTTGTAAGGAATATATTATATGTATGACAGGTGGAGTTGCCTCAAAGATATATATTCAGTGGCTTCAAGCGAATTGTCCTCTTGTTCCAAAATCCCAAGCTTTGTATTCATAGGATGTGGATCTGAACATAACCTCATCTTTGCATGTGCGCAGTTTGGATGTGGCGGAGATTAGCAACAATAGTATAGTACCACAATGTATGGTAATGACAATTTCTAGCTATTAGATAGAATAGCAAGAAGGGTAAGCAATTTACCATCAATGGGAATAAGCGGATCCATACATAATGTGCTCTCTTTCACATAATGGTGGATGCTCCTTGCATATATGCATCTGCAAGTGAAAAAATAAGTCAATGTCTTGCTCATGTCTAGCACAGTCAAATTGATCATCTAGGGAGAGTCATTGTGGAACTATTCATATGTTTATTATAACTGACCAAATGTTCCATGTATTGTTTGCCGTGTCCACCAATATATTCATGCTTAACGTGTGAATTTGTTGGCCAATCAGATTGATAACTGCTGGTTCATGCACATGATCCTTGCAATGGAAGTATATCTGACAAAATGTAAACAACCATATTAGAGCATGTCCAGAGAATTAAAAATATAACATAAAAAAATAGGACCCATCCCAGTTGACCATACATCATGATGTAGTATCGCGACCATTTTCGATTAATCATCTAGATACCTTCTTAAGGTAGTGTTTGTTCATCATAACGCTGGCAAGTGAAACTGATTCTGTGGCATTGAGAATTTGATTTAAAATATAAAAGAAATGAGAACACTTAAACCATGGGGGATAAGAAAGTTGGCTAGTTAAGTACTCAGGAGCTATAGGCAACCCCTGTACACAGCTATTCCTCCAACCTACTTGTGCAGATGTGCTTCAAACCACAATCAGGACACTTCCTCGAATTCAGCAAGCCATGGGGAAGATGAATCGCTGCCATCTCAGCAAACAACCTACAAAAGAAGTTTGCACAACTAACACCTGAGTATTGTATACTGTATATTTGGCATATATAAACTACAGAAAACATCAAATTAGAGAAAGTGTGCATTATTCATGTATACCTCAACCACATAAATTATTTTTCCACCCAAGAAATCCATTGTCCTCCGGCACCGCATCACGTACAAGGTCACATTCATCGTCCAGATTTGGTCAAAGGTGTGTTTCATTCTAGAGTATAAATCAACCCCAAAATGGTTCATTTAGTGTTGTCATTTGTCAAGGACACATTACAACATCTAAGAATAACAGTCCGAGGGAAAATACATCTAGAAAGGGAAGTTTCAGCAAGAAGTTTTGGGAATGCACTCGGCCACAAATTTCAGTGTCGACTTCTTGATCTAGAGCAAGGAACATAGAAGTGATTAGCCAAACAAAATTAACATGTCAGAACAATGTATATGATCCTTGCACATGTACATATCTACACTATAGTTAGATGCCAATCTATAAAAACAAGAAAATGTGCTACTTGTTAATCTTTTAAAGCATGAACAGTAACAATAATACTTCAACGAACCAGGAAGGAAGCAGAGACCTGAAATTCAAGACAGCGTGAAGGGGCGCCAAGCAGGAGGAGCGGCGTTGCAGACGAATGGGATGTTCAACCAGTCCATGGCTGCATTCGTCCACACACCGCTGCAGCAGGCGACCATTGCGAACTGAAAAATGTACCCAAATCAGAAAATAAATAAATCAAATCCATCTGAAATTTTCCTAATTAGCGTGTCTGAGGTTAACACTAGCAGTAGAAGCAACACGCGAATGGCCTATAATAGCGGAGGGCCTCAGCCTGGAGCACGTCTACTACGCGAACCCGCGGACATCGACAGAGGACAACGGGCTAGAGAGCGCGGGGCGTCGAGGTGGCCCTGGAATGAAGGAGCACACACCAAGAGACACTTGAGGTCGATACGCAACGGTGGTAAGCAACTCAGCGAGCAGGCGACAGAGGCCCGAAAATGGAATAGGGAGAAGTGTCCAGAGCCGTTTCTTCAGGTGGAACCACCAAACGACGACAAAATTTCAGACGGCAGCAAACCCTACTTTAGAGGCGGCCGTTGCTAGTAGGAGGCGAATATGTCTCCACCTGCGGCAGGTCTCCGCCACTGGCAACGTCGGGTGCTGGTCGCAGCTCCTCCCGCGATGGTCGGCCTTGACCGATCCACCTTCTGATGGCTTCTTCCACATCGTCTGCGCAGGAAAGAATGAGGCATCTCAAACCTTCATCGTTTCAGCCGTGCACTCCGGCTGAGGTGGCTCTGGTTCGCTTGGATCACACCCAACAGACCATGGGTTGGCATGCAACTACCATGCGATCAAGGAGACAAAGATCTGTTCAACGCTTCAACAACAGTCACACTGGGAGATGGGAAGACAGCAAGCTTCTGGGACAGCTCCTGGACAGGTGTAGGAACGCTAAAACTGGAATTCCCCGAACTACACAAGCATTCAATGAGAAAAAACATGACAGTACATGCAGCAATGCAAAATGCAAAGTGGATCCTTGACCTTGCCCATGAAAACACACAGCACCTATGGCCGGAAGTGATCCGTCTGAACAGATGGCTTATCTCAAGAAATATATGTTTAAATGAGCAGAGTCGAGACACCATTCAGTGGAAGCACACGGCCTCGGAATCCTTCTCCACCACTTCGGCATACAAATGCCAATTCCATGGAATGATCAAGACCAACTTCAGGAAGATGCCTGGGCAAGCCTGGGCACCGGCAAGGCTCAAATTTATGACCTGGCTACTACTCCAAAACAGACTCTGGTGCAACGACCGTCTACAGAGACGAGGATGGCCAAATGAGTATTTCTGCCAACTATGCCTCAGAAATTTGGAAACCTCACAACATTTGTTTTGGCCGTGCCCCTTCTCACTAGCAATCTGGGAAAAAACTGCTGAGCATCACGGATGCATCGCCCTACACCCCACAGTTTGGCAACACAAGAGCAAGACTGTGAAGATCATAGCAGAAATGATCAATAAAGCCGCACATGAACACAAGAAGGGCGTCAAGACAACGATCATTCTACTACTGGGCAGCATCTGGCAACAACGCAACGAATGCACCTTCAGGCATACGATAGCGGACCACGCGGAAACAATAGCAAGCATCACAAGAACCATTGAGCTATGGCGCCAAGCAGGAGCAACACACCTAGAGCACCCTTTCTGGGATCCGCCATGAGATTTTTCCCATAACAGAGTAGCCACAAGGCTGTTTCTTTGCCTTGTTGTTTTCGTTTCATGTCTTCTTTTTTTATCCTTTCCTTGATCGCTAGATCAAACTCCACCTTGATATGTTTTTCCCGCCTGCTCCCTGCTATGATTTCAATATAAGCCAGCCATCAGCTGGTCCGTTCAAAAAAAGGAAAGAATGAGGCATTGAGGGATGAGAAGCAGAGGACCGGAAGAGATGGAGGGAGAGATGCCGAGGAAAGGGCACCGCGCTAATGCGCCGCCGCCCAGTTGCTGTTAGCGAGAGAGAGATGGGAGAAGATGCGGCGCAGTGTGCAGATGTAGAAGAGGGGGAAAAGAAGGAAGCAACCACGCACGGGTGGTGGACAGCGGGGTCTGGATATTTCTTACGGTAGCAGCCTCTGGATATTTCTATGGTAAGGGTGAGCGGTGAACCAGCAACAACCATAAGAACCGGTGCAAACCAGAAGAAAAACATGAGCTGAACCGGAAAAATCCACATACACATGTCAGCCTGAGAAGAAATCATCGTGAGAACTGAGAATTCACCTCAGGATGGGTAGCTTAGTAGCTTTAATTCTTTTATATACTAACAGGGTAGGAGGGGAGAAAAACGGTATGCTCAAAACCACGGTACTAGCACACGGAAACCGGTTGACGCAGTCAGGCGCGGATCTTCACCTACCATACCAATGCCCTGGCCCGGCAGAAGTAGCCAACCAACCACTAATGATCATTTGGAAGTAGTGGGACTAATCCAACCTGCAAAAAATCCCAAGAGAAATATAGCTGGTATGAATAGAGGAAGGCGAGCCCGTCTTTCTGATCCGGCGGCCAACATCACCACCGTTAATTAGATTATTATAAGCAAAAACTGACCTAGTAGTTGCCTTGCACATACCCATGCTTGCTTGAAAAGTTTGCCTAATCATTCGTGATCCATCTTTCATGATGGGAACAAGGAAAGTAGCAAGAGGACTGCATTTACTCTGATAATACTCTAGTGCCTTCGTCTTGTAATATAAGAGTGTTTTTGACGTTGATTTATATGCCATCTACACATTTTCTTTTTTAAAATAGTTCTAAACCACGAGACAAGCATCAACTAACGTGATAATGACTTGGGCCTGCAGAAGCAGCCAATAAGTCACCTTTCGGTGATGGTCAAACACAAAGCGCCCAAAAACACCGCGTGGTATGGTGAGAACAGCAAGACGAAGACTTGTTGACTACTACAGTACAATACTTGTTTCCACGGAGCTCACATCTGCTTCACTGATTATGGTGGGAACCTTTTCTCCTCTGAAAGCTCATCCCCGCACCAGCCCCCGGATTCTCGCTCCTTTTCTCTCATAAAGTCGTAAGCCAAGAGCTGGTTCTTCTTACAGTCTCCATGGGCCCTGCCGGTCTCTACCGTCTCTTGATCATCGTGCTTGCAGCTGCAGCACCATTGCTCTCCGCATCACAGCGTTTTGACTACCCCGCAGCGAACCTCTCGACGTTGTGGATCAACAACAAAGCTTTCCTCCCACACAGCGTCAGCTACTCCGACGGTTCAGCCGTGCGGGCCATTGTCCTCCGTTCACCCAGAACCTTCTATGGCCCCTCCTTCGCCGCAGGATTCATCTGCGCCGCCCCCTGCGATGTGTTCCTCTTTGTCGTCTTCATTGTCTACACCAATAGTGGTGCCAAGATCACCATGCCGACTACTGGGACTCCACAGGTGGTCTGGTCTGCCAACCGGGCTCGCCCTGTCAGAGAGAACGCGACCCTTGAGCTTTCCTCGGATGGAAACTTGGTCCTCCGTGATGCTGATGCTAGCCTGGTCTGGTCGAGCAGCAGCTCTGGGCGGTCTGTAGCTGGCCTGATGATCATCGAGATCGGCAATTTGGTGTTGTTTGATCAGAAAAATGCAACAGTGTGGCAGTCATTTGCTCACCCTACTGATGCATTGGTCCCTGGGCAGTCAATTATGGAAGGTATGAGGCTCGTAGCAAGTACGTCTGCAACAAATTGGACAGAGAATCATTTGTACATGACAGTTCAACCTGATGTATTGTATGCTTATGTCGGATCCACACCACCACAACTCTATTTTTCGAAATTGGTGAACAAAAACAAGACAGGAAAGGATCCAACAAAGGTTACCTTCACGAATGGCAGCCTCAGCATCTCTGTGCAGTCCAAGCAACCAAATGAATCAGACACGACTATCCAATTACCAGCAGCTAACTCCACCCAGTACATGAGATTGGAGTCAGATGGGCACCTGAGGCTCTACGAATGGTCTAATGCAGACGCAAAATGGGCTGTAGTGTCTGATGTAATCAAACTATTCCCTGATGATTGTGCCTTTCCAATAGTATGTGGAGAGTATGGTATATGCACAGGGGGGCAATGTGTTTGTTCGCTTCAGAATAATTCTAGTTCAACCTACTTCAAGCCGGTCGATGAGAGGAAGCCAAATCTTGGTTGTGCGTCATTGACTCCAATCTCATGTCAGGAAATGCAACACCGTCAGTTGCTGACTCTTACAGACATTTCTTATTTTGACGCCAGCCACATCATTGTGAACGCAACAAACAGAGAGGACTGTAAGCAAGCTTGCTTGAAGAACTGCTCCTGCAGTGCCGTGATGTTTAGGTATGGCCAGAATGATTCCGATGGAACATGTCTGTGGGTGACGAGGGTCTTCTCCTTGCAATCAATACAACCTGAAATTGTTCACTACAACTCCTCTGCTTACCTCAAGGTGCAACTTAGCCCCTCAACTTCTGCCTCTAATGCAAACAAAAAGAAGGTGATGTTAGGTGCTACACTTGGAGCTATTACTATTCTTGTACTGCTAGTAATTGCTGTCATTCTTTATGTGCAAAGGAAGAAGAGGTACCAAGAGTTTAGATGAAGAACTAGATTTTGATCAAATTCCTGGAATGATAGTGAGGTACTCGTTCGAAAACTTGAGAGAATGCACTGGAGACTTTAGTAAAAAGCTCGGAGGTGGTGGGTTTGGAACAGATTTTGAAGGGAAAATAGGTGAAGAGAAAGTTACAGTAAAGCATTTGGAAGGTGCTAGACAAGGAAAGAAAGAATTCTTGGCCGAGGTCGAGACTATTGGCAGCATTGAACACATCAATCTTGTTAGGCTGATCGGCTTTTGTGCAGAGAAATCTGAAAGGCTTTTAGTATACGAATATATGCCGAGAGGATCACTTGATAGGTGGATCTACTACCGCCATAACAATGCCCCTCTTGGTTGGTGCACTCGGCACATGATCATTCTAGATATTGCCAAATGCCTATGCTATCTCCACGAGGAGTGCAGGCGAATAATTGCTCATCTGGACATCAAACCACAAAATATCCTCTTAGATGAGAATTTCAATGCCAAAGTGGCTGATTTCAGACTATCTAAGCTAATAGACTGGGACCAAAGCAAAGTAATGACAATGATGAGGAGCACATCTGGGTATCTGGCACCTGAATGGTTAATGTCCCAAATCACTGAAAAAGTTGATGTCTACGGCTTTGGAGTTGTTGTCATGGAAGTAATTTGTGGAAGAGAAAATATTGACATATCTTTTCCCAAGGAGAGTGTTCAGCTCATCAAATTATTACAGAAAAAGGCTGAAGATAATCAGTTTATCGATTTGATTGACAACCATAGTGAGGACATGGTCTTACAGCAAGAGGAAGCAGTTCAATTGTTGAAGCTTCCAATGTGGTGCCTGCAAAATGATAGCAGTAGAAGGCCTTCAATGTCATCGGTGGTCAAGGTACTGGAAGGCTCAATGAATATAGAAACTAACATTGATTGCAACCTTATGAATGCAAATCCAGTAATGTCTGTCCAGCATAATCAATCAACATATTCAGTTCCACCTGAAGCATCGATTTTATCTGGCCCGAGGTGAAATGGGCACTACTGTAACTTATGAAGTTATAAACTTCACGCTTTGTATCATATCTTAGTTATACTTTGGAAGTATGCTTTAAATGGCACCTAGATACTAGTAATATGTAGGCAATATATCTTACTGATTTCTGGTGAAGCTGTAACTCATGACTTCAAAGAAAGAAAATATGTAGCACCCTGTGATGTAAGCTAGCTGAAACACCATAGAAAAGTGACCTGGGGGGACAGTTTAAAGGAAGAAATACTCTAAGAGCACATGTAATGCAAAGTTCTTATAGATGAATGCTGAAGGGGAGAGATTATTACTATTCACTAAGCTCTTGTACAAAAGTTAACACCTACAATACTTGTTTAGGTGCTTCAATTGTATACCGCACAGGGTAGCAGCAATCTAAGACCTTCTGTGGCTTGGGACATTTGGAATGAGTGCAATAGAAGGATCTTCAGGCATGAACAACCGAATGATGTGGGTGTTTGCTCTTTGATCAGAGATGAATTAGGCCTCCTTAAGGAGGCGTGTCATTAGTCTCGTAGTTTTTCTTCCAGGATGCTGTTTGCATCTCTGGAAAAAAATTGGTCTCTGGTGTCTTTTTAGTTGCATTCCCGGCTGCTTTGATAGCACATTGTACAGTTTTCCCCTCTCTTAAATGAGAAGGCAGAGCACCTGCCATTCCGGTAAAAAAAAACTTCTGTCAAGAAAAACAAAGATCAAATCATGTGGATCAAGCTCAGTTGGCAGTGACTGAAGGTGCTATGGAGAGGATGAGATCAGTGGCACCGAATGGCTAGAAGCTCCGGCATGAGAACGAATCTGTAGGTGCCATGAGGAGACGCGCTGCTGACAGCAAAATGAAGCGCCTCAAGGTTCCTCAACCTCTCTCGCCACACGCCCACACCTAGCCTTAGGTGCCTTGCAGGCTTGCAGGGACATCAATGGTGGTCCCCAGAAGCAGTGTAATTCAATGGGGCATGAGTGCCAACACACTGGCAATACACGGTGATTGGCTCCATGGGGCATGTGATTCGAAGATGAAGAGGCAAAGTAAAATCTCTGTCACACCAACTAAATCTTTATTGCTCTATTTCAGGATTTTATTTATTTGTCTAGAAGGTCACGCACAAAATCTTGCTCCCAGGGACAAGCTTATGACGATTTTTTTCTAGAAGGCTCAACAACTGGTGCTTTTATTTCTAAATAATACAAACTAAGCAAGGGAAAACAGTACATTTACTGTTTAATGGAAGTAAACAAAGAACAAAAAAGATAAGTGTTAGGCTCGTCAATTTTTGTTTTCTGCACCCATTATCTTATCATGAAAAACTGCAATGCCCTCTCATGTTCGTCCGTAAAATGAGGCTTGCATGATTAGGAGTTACATGTATTCTTTTACATAGTTGGCTTTCCGCTACTTGTCATTGCCACTCTATCCCATGATTGGAATATTGCAAGCTTTACTACAGAGTGCCCAAGCAAGGAAGAAAGCAGTAATGACAACTAGCAAAATATAATGATGAAAAATAAATAAGAAACTCTTAATGACCAATATGAATTGCATGTCTGATTATCAATGGAGGATCATGAAAGGGCGCTACTATATTTTCGTGATAAAATATGGGTGCTGAAAACAAAAATGATGGGCATAACACTTCATATTTCTTTTATTTCTTTGTATAGTTCAAATAAGTAGCTCTTTCTTCATTTGTGTTCAATAAAAGCACCAGCTATTCAGACTTTTAGAAAAATAAAGTGTAACAAGCTTGTATGTTGTCGTAAGATTTTCTTTGTATCATTCTGGAAAAGCTAAAACTTAAAGGGGAGGTCGAAATACAAATAAAGATTATGTCACTATGGGAGAGATTTTCTTTTGGCTGATCGTGTAGCAAAGTTGTTAGTGTTAGTACCATCTTGTTAAGTTGATCCAATAAGCGTTTCTATGGTTTCACGAATATACTGGGCAGAAATGCCGATATTTGTGATAGAGCAAAACATGTTTGTATATAATGATATTTTTTAACACAGTACAATCGAAGTCGCTCACATAGACAAGCATACACTCACCCCTATGAATGCACGCACGCACGTTCTACCCCTATGAGCACCTCCGATAGACTGAGTCGGCATAGCATCTTGAGATTTACGAAGTCACCACAGAAAGCCTGAAATAAATCCAGAAATAATGCGAGCACCATTGTCAAGTCTAGGACTTGAACCCTCTGGGCTGGGGATATCACTGTCCTCCTAACCATCCAACCACAGGTTGGTTTGCTTGTATATGATGATTTTGTTCAGCATATCTAGGATCACTTTTTTGGAGATGGCCATTTAAACAACTAGCTATACCGTGTGAAAGTGTGTATGTCATGTTTCAAGTTAATTATGTAATGTAAATTCTTGCAATGCATTGATATGTATCCAGTCGTTTAATTAAATCATTTGGAGAAGGTGACCAAGATGTGTTTTCGTATCCAAAACTAGTTACTAAATTGTTTGTTCTCATTAATTATAGTGAAAAATATTGAGATCAACTACAGTGAGTAGAATATCCTCGAATATAGGTTAACTTCAGTCCACCAGTAGTAGCAAAATGATTAAATCACAAAATGAGTTCAGAAGTTATACATTGTATCCAGTCACGTTGTAAACTTAGTTTCCTTTTCATTGTAAACCCCAATATCAACACAGAGTAAGGGCATGTACAATGGAGGCAGCACCTAGTGGTGGTCTCAAGTGCCAAATCAGCTTAGGCTATAGCAAACAAAATTTTCATCCAACGCAGGCGATGTCATGTGGTAAGTCATATGAGGTAAAGAAAGCTCCAAACATCAGTACACAAAAGAAAACTGGAGACATGCACTCTCCTTCTCTCTCTTCATTTTTCTACAGGGACCACTCCTTTTCTGTGAAGCGGTCAGCTCCTCTGCAAGAAGCACCTTGCCTCTGCAAGCTCCTGTCTTTATGGTTAGACTTGTCCACGATGATTGATTTCCGACGTGGAGCCCGTGAGGCATCTGTCTAGGGTGGCGCATTGGCCATGCTCTAAGTACCAGGAAAGAAAGCAATACTACTTTCATAAGAGGACTCAAGTCATCCAACAATGGACATACTCAATTTGCAATCCCATGTCACGAGAAAAAGGCGTAGAATTGCATATTCAATTGTGTACCTGGGAGCCCGCGCGAAGCTGTAAGAAGCTGCCGAACTGTTCCACGACGACTCGTCCTCTCATAGCTTGAACCATGACTCTCCCGGACACCAAAATGATTCCATCGTGAGGCACACCGGAGGTTAGGCGCATCGAGAAAGGAGGCCAAGCGACCTTTGCTGGGCTTCAGCCGCCGCCAGCAGTATGCGACCGACGCGGCACCTCCAGATTTTGTTCAACACATCTTCACTGCAGCTCTCATGTGGCGTAGAAAAAAAACGCACTTCCATGAGCACCATGCATTATTATCGGAACTCTTTGATCAATGATATTGGATCGAACTCTTTGATCAATGATATTGGATGTGAGAATTGCACGATGTATTGATTCGGTGCAATGTGCACGGTATATATAAGTACAAGGTGATGCCTCTACCTCAATCTATAAAACAAACTAGAGAGGTGACCCCAGTCAATATACATGCACAAATAACATACTCAACACCCCCCCTAGTCGAAGCGGCACCGCGGCTGACGCAAAGACTAGACCGGAACTCCTCAAAAGACACCGTAGGCAAGCCTTGGTCATGATATCTGTAAATTGTTGGGAAGTAGGGATGTGTAAAACACGAATATGGCCAAGATCCACCTGTTCCCGAACAAAGTGAATATCCAACTCTATATGCTTGGTCCGGCGATGATGTACCGGGTTAGCGGAGAGGTAGACCGCCGAGACGTTGTCGCAGTAGACCACCGTGGCATGGTCAACAGGACAAGATAGCTCCTGAAGCAGCTGGCGAAGCCACGAACACTCGGCAACGACGTTGGCCACCGCACGATACTCAGCCTCGGCACTGGAACGAGATACCATAGGCTACCGCTTGGACGACCACGAGATAAGTGAGGGTCCAAGGTAGACACAATAGTCCGAAGTGGAGCGACGAGTGTCAGGACAACCCGCCCAGTCTGCATCGGAGTAGGCGGTGAGAGCGGTGTCGTCGGAGGCATGAAGCGTGACGCCAAGATCCATAGTGCCACAGACATAGCGGAGAATCCGCTTGACGGCAGCCCAGTGGACGTCTCGAGGAGCATGCATATGAAGACACACCTGCTGCACAACATACTGGATCTTCGGTCGAGTCAGGGTGAGGTACTGAATGTTGGGGAACGTAGCAGAATTCAAAAAATTTCTACGCTTTCACCAAGATCAATCTAAGGAGACATCTAGCAACGAGCATATTAGAGTGCATCTACATACCCTTTTGTAGATCGCGTGCGGAAGCGTTCGAAGAAGCGTGGATGAAGTAGTCGTACTCTTCGCGTTCTTCGTCACCGATGATCTAGCGCCGAATGGACGACACCTCCGCGTTGAACACACGTCTGGTATAGCAACGTCACCTCCTTCTTGATCCAGCGAGGGGGGAGGAGAGGTCGTCGGAGATCCAGCAGCACGACGGCGTGGTGGTGGATGCAGCGGGAAATCCTGCAGGGCTTCGCCGACGCCCTGCGGAGGAGTAGAAAGGTGTGACGGGAGGGGGAGAGGCGCCAGAGGCTTGGGTGCGGCTACCCTCTCCCCCCCACTATATATAGGGGCCAGGGGGGCGCCGTCCCTGGCAGATCCCATCTGCAAGGGGGGGGGGCGGCCTAGGGGGGAAACTTGCCCCCCAAGGCATAGGGGGCGCCCCCCTCCCCTAGGGTTTCAACCCTAGGCGCATGGAGGGGGGGACAAGCGGTGCGCCAGCCCACCAGGGGCTGGCGCCTTCCCCTTGCGGCCTAGGGGCCCCACCAGGATGGGTGGCCCCACCCGGTGGACCCCCGGGACCCCTCCGGTGGTCCCGGGACACTCCCGGTGACCCCCGGAGTTCACCCGATGGCTGAAACTGGACTTCCTATATATAATTCTTTACCTCCAGACTATTCCGGAACTCCTCGTCACGTCCGGGATCTCATCCGGGACTCCGAACAACTTTCAGGTTTCCACGTGCATGTATCTCTACGACCCTAGCGTCACTTAACCTTAAGTGTGTAGACCCTACGGGTTCGGGACACACGTAGACATGACCGAGACCACTCTCCGGTCAATAACCAACAGCGGGATCTGGATACCCATGTTGGTTCCCACGTGTTCCTCGATGATCTTCATCGGATGAACCACTGTGTCAAGGATTCACTCAATCCCGTATGTTATTCCCTTTGTCCATCGGTACGGTACTTGCCCGAGATTCGATCGTCGGTATTCCCGATACCTTGTTCAATCTCGTCATGACAAGTCTCTTTACTCGATCCGTAATCCATCATCCCGTGACTAACTCCTTAGTCACCTTGAGCTCATTACGATGATGTCTTACCGAGTGGGCCCAGAGGTACCTCTCCGTCATACGGAGTGACAACATCCCAGTCTCGGTTCGTGCCGACTCAACAGACACTTTCGGAGATACCCGTTGCGTACCTTTATAGCCACCCAATTATGTTGTGACGTTTGGCACACCCAAAGTATTCCTACGGTATCCGGGAGTTGTACAACCTCATGGTCTAAGGAATAAATACTTGACACCGAAAAGCTTATGCATTACGAACTATACGATCTCGTGCTATGCTCAGGATTGGGTCTTGTCCATCACATCATTCTCCTAATGATGTGATCCCGTTATCACTGACATCCTATGTCCATGATCAGGAAACCGTGATCATCTGTTGATCAACGAGCTGGTAACTAGAGGCTTACCAGGAACTCATTGTGGTCTATATATTCACACATGTATCGCTGTTTCCGTACAATACAATTCAAGCATGAATAACAGACAATTATCATGAACAAGGAAATATAATAATAATACTTTTATTATTGCCTCTAGGGCATATTTCCAACAGTCTCCCACTTGCACTAGAGTCAATAATCTAGTTACATTGTGATGAATCGAACACCCATAGAGTTCTGGTGTTGATCATGTTTTGCCCGTGGAAGAGGTTTAGTCAACGGGTCTGCAACATTCAGATCCGTATGCACTTTACAAATATCTATGTCTCCATCTTGAACATAATTCCGGATGGAGTTGAAACGGCGCTTGATGTGTTTGGTCTTCTTGTGAAACCTTGGCTCCTTGGTAATAGCAATAGCACCAGTGTTGTCACAGAAGAGAGTCATCGGGCTTGACGCGCTTGGAATGACTCCTAGGTCGGTGATGAACTCCTTCATCCAGACTCCTTCTTGTGCTGCTTCGCAAGCAGCTGTGTACTCCGCTTCACATGTAGAATGTGCCACGACGCTCTGCTTGCAACTGCACCAGCTGACTGCTCCACCATTAAAAATATACACGTATCCGGTTTGTGACTTCGAGTCATCCAGATATGTGTCGAAGCTAGCATCGACGTAACCCTTTACGACGAGCTCTTCGTCACCTCCATAAACGAGAAACATATCCTTAGTCCTCTTCAGGTACTTTAGGATGTTCTTGACCGCTGTCCAGTGTTCCATACCGGGATCACTTTGGTACCTCCCTACCAAACTTATGGCAAGGTTCACATCAGGTCTGGTACACAGCATGGCATACATGATAGAACCTATGGCCGAGGCATAGGGAATGACACTCATCTTTTCTCTATCTTCTACCGTGGTCGGCGACTGAGCTTTGCTCAATCTCATACCTTGCAAAACAGGCAAGAACCCCTTCTTGGACTGATCCATATTGAACTTCTTCAATATCTTGTCAAGGTATGTACTTTGTGAAAGACCGATGAGGCGTCTTGATCTATCTCTATAGATTTTGATGCCTAATATGTAAGCTGCTTCTCCAAGGTCCTTCATGGAAAAACTCTTATTCAAGTAGGCCTTTATAGTTTCCAAGAATTCTATATCATTTCCCATCAGCAATATGTCATCCACATATAATATGAGAAATGCTACAGAGCTCCCACTCACTTTCTTGTAGATACATGCTTCTCCATAAGTCTGTATAAAGCCAAACGCTTTGATCAAATCATTAAAGCGAATATTCCAACTCCGAGATGCTTGCACCAGCCCATAAATCGAGCACTGGAGCTTGCATACCTTGTTAGCATTTTTTGGATCGACAAAACCTTCCGGCTGCATCATATACAACTCTTCCTTGAGGAAGCCATTAAGGAATGCCGTTTTGATGTCCATTTGCCATATCTCATAATCATAGAATGCGGCAATAGCTAACATGATTCTGACTTACTTCAGCATCGCTACGGGAGAGAAAGTCTCGTCGTAGTCAATCCCTTGAACTTGTCGATAACCCTTAGCGACAAGCCGAGCCTTATAGATGGTCACATTACCATCTGCGTCTGTCTTCTTCTTAAATATCCATTTGTTTTCTATGGCGTGCCTATCATCAGGCAAGTCCACCAAAGTCCATACTTTGTTTTCATACATGGATTCAATCTCGTATTTCATGGCTCCAAGCCATTTATTGGAATCCGGGCCCGCCATCGCTTCTTCATAGTTCGAAGGTTCACCGTTGTCTAACAACATGATATTCATGACAGGGTTGCCGTACCACTCTGGTCCGGAACGTGCCCTTGTGGACCTTCGAAGTTCAGTAGTAACTTGATCTGTTTCTTCATGATCATCATCATTAACTTCCTCCCTTGTCGGTGTAGGCACCTCAGGAACAATTTCCCGCGCTGCGCTACTTTCCGGTCCAGGAGGGGTGACTGTCACCTCATGAAGTTCTACTTTCCTCCCACTCACTTCTTTCGAGAGAAACTCTTTCTACAGAAAGGATCCATTCTTGGCAACAAAGACCTTGCCTTCAGATCTGTGGTAGAAGGTGTACCCAATCGTTTCCTTTGGGTATCCTAGGAAGACACATTTTTCCGATTTGGGTTCGAGCTTTTCAGGTTGAAGTTTCTTGACATAAGCATCGCAACCCCAGAGTTTCAGAAACGACAGCTTCGGTTTCTTGCCAAACCAAAGTTCATACGGTGTCGTCTCAACGGATTTCGACGGAGCCCTATTTAAAGTGAATGCGGCAGTCTCTAAAGCATAACCCCAAAAAGATAGCGGTAAATCGGTAAGGGACATCATAGATCGCACCATGTCCAACAGAGTACGATTTCGATGTTCGGACACACCCTTACGCTGAGGTGTTCCGGGCGGTGTCAATTGTGAAACAATTCCACATTTCCTAAGGTGCGTGCCAAATTTATGACTCAAATATTCACCCCCACGATCCGATCGTAAGAACTTTATTTTCTTGTCTCGTTGATTCTCAACCTCATTCTGAAATTCCTTGAACTCTTCAAAGGTCTCAGACTTGTGCTTCATCAAGTAGATATACCCATATCTACTCAAGTCATCTGTGAGGGTGAGAACATAATGATAGCCTCCGCGAGCCTCAACGCTCATTGGACCGCACACATCGGTATGTATGATTTCCAATAAGTTGGTTGCTCGCTCCATTGTTCCGGAGAATGGAGTCTTGGTCATCTTGCCCAAGAGGCATGGTTCGCACGTGTCAAATGATTCATAATCAAGAGACTCCAGAAGTCCATCAGCATGAAGCTTCTTCATACGTTTGACACCAATATGACCAAGGCGGCAATGCCACAAGTATGTGGGACTATCATTATCAACTTTACATCTTTTGGCATTCACACTATGAATATGTGTATCATCACGATCGAGAATCATCAAAAATAAACCATTGACCAGCGGGGCATGACCATAAAACATATCTCTCAAATAAATAGAACAACCATTATTCTTAGATTTAAATGAGTAGCCATCTCGCATAAGACGAGATCCAGATACAATGTTCATGCTCAAAGCTGGTACTAAATGACAATTATTAAGGTTTAAAACTAATCCTGAGGGTAGATGTAGAGGTAGCGTGCCGACGGCGATCACATCGACCTTGGAACCATTCCCGACGCGCATCGTCACCTCGTCCTTCGCCAGTCTCCGCTTATTCCGCAACTCTTGCTTAGAGTTACAAATATGAGCAACTGCACCGGTATCGAATACCCAGGAGCTACTACGAGCGCTGGTAAGGTACACATCAATAACATGTATATCACATATACCTTTGACGTTTCCGGCCTTCTTGTCTGCTAAGTATTTGGGGCAGTTCCGCTTCCAGTGACCCGTTCCCTTGCAATAAAAGCACTCTGTCTCAGGCTTAGGTCCATACTTTGGCTTCTTCCCGGCAACAGGCTTACCGGGCGATACAACTCCCTTGCCGTCCTTCTTGAAGTTCTTATTACCCTTGCCCTTCTTGAACTTAGTGGTTTTATTGACCATCAACACTTGATGTTCTTTCTTGATATCCACCTCTGCTGATTTCAGCATCGAATACACCTCGGGAATGGACTTCTCCATCCCCTGCATATTGAAGTTCAACACGAAGCTCTTGTAGCTTGGTGGGAGCGACTGGAGGATTCTGTCAACGACCGCTTCGTCCGGGAGATTCATTCCCAACTGAGACAAGCGGTTGTGCAATCCAGAAATCTTGAGGATGTGCTCACTGACAGAACTGTTTTCCTCCATCTTACAACTGTAGAATGCGTTGGAGACGTCATATCTCTCGACTCGGGCATGAGCTTGGAAAACCATTTTCAGCTCTTGGAACATCTCATATGCCCCGTGGTGCTCAAAACGTTTTTGGAGCCCCGATTCTAAGCTATAAAGCATGCCGCACTGAACCAGGGAGTAATCATCACAACGCGACTGCCAAGCGTTCATAACATCTTGGTTTGCCGGGGCGGGAGCGTCACCTAGCGGTGCATCTAGGACATAAGTTTTCTTGGCAGCTATGAGGATGATCCTCAGGTTACGGACCCAGTCCGTGTAGTTGCTACCATCGTCTTTCAGCTTGGATTTCTCTAAGAACGCGTTGAAGTTGAGGGTGACATGAGCGTGGGCCATTTGATCTACAAGACATACTGTAAAGAATTTAGACTAAGTTCATGATAATTAAGTTCATCTTAACCAAATTTTAATGAACTCCCACTCAGATTGACATCTCTCTAGTCATCTAAGTGATACACGATCCGAATCGACTAGCCCGTGTCCGATCATCACGTGAGACGGACTAGTCATCAACGGTGAACATCTTCATGTTGATCGTATCTTCGATACGACTCATGTTCGACCTTTCGGTCTTCCGTGTTCCGAGGCCATGTCTGTACATGCTAGGCTCGTCAAGTGAACCCTAAATGTATTGCGTGTGTAAATCTGGCTTACACCCGTTGTATGCGAACGTTAGAACCTATCACACCCGATCATCACGTGGTGCTTCGGAACAACGATACTTAGCAACGGTGCACAGTTAGGGGGAACACAATTCTTGAAATTTTAGTGAGAGATCATCTTATTTACTACCGTCGTTCTAAGTAAACAAGATGCATAAACATGATAAACATCACATGCAATCAATTAAAGTGACATGATATGGCCAATATCATCTTGCTCCTTGGATCTCCATCTTCGGGGCACCATGATCATCTTTGTCACCGGCTCGACACCATGATCTCCATCATCATGATCTCCATCATCGTGTCTTCTTGAAGTTGTCACGCCAACTATTACTTCTACTACTACGGCTAACGTTTAGCAATAAAGTAAAGTAATTACATGGCGTTATTCAGTGACACGCAGGTCATACAATAATTAAGACAACTCCTATGGCTCCAGCCGGTTGTCAAATTCATCGACATGCAAGTCGTGATTCCCTATTACAAGAACATGATCAATCTCATACATCACATATATCATTCATCACATCTTCTTGGCCATACCATATCACATAGCACATGCTGCAAGAACAAGTTAGACGACCTCTAATTGTTGTTGCAAGTTTTACGTGGCTTCTATAGGTTTTCTAGCAAGAACGTTTCTTACCTACGCCAAAACCACAACGTGATTTGTCAATTTCTATTTACCCTTCATAAGGACCCTGTTCATCGAATCCGATCCGACTAAAGTGGGAGAGACAGACACCCGCCAGCCACCTTATGCATCTAGTGCATGTCTGTCGGTGGAACCAGTCTCACGTAAGCGTACGTGTAAGGTCGGCCCGGGCCGCTTCATCCCACAATACTGCCGAATCAAGATTACACTAGTAACGGCAAGAAAGCTGAGCAAACTCAACGCCCACAACTGCTTTGTGTTCTACTCGTGCAAGATGCTACGCAAAGACCTAGCTCAGATGCCACTGTTGGGAACGTAGCATAATTCAAAAAATTTCTATGCTTTCACCAAGATCAATCTAAGGAGACATCTAGCAACGAGCATATTAGAGTGCATCTACATACCCTTTTGTAGATCGCGAGCGGAAGCGTTCGAAGAAGCGTGGATGAAGTAGTCGTACTCTTCGCGTTCTTCGTCACCGATGATCTAGCGCCGAACGGACGGCACCTCCGCGTTCAACACACGTCCGGTACATCAACGTCACCTCCTTCTTGATCCAGCAAGGGGGGAGGAGAGGTCGTCGGAGATCCAGCAGCACGACGGCGTGGTGGTGGATGCAGCGGGAAATCCTGCAGGGCTTCGCCGGCGCCCTGCGGAGGAGTAGAAAGGTGTGACGGGAGGGGGAGAGGCGCCAGAGGCTTGGGTGCGGCTGCCCTCTCCCCCCCACTATATATAGGGGCCAGGGGGGGCGGTCGCCGACCCTGCAGATCAAGGGGGGGCGGCGGCCTAGGGGGGAAACTTGCCCCCCAAGGCATAGGGGGCGCCCCCCTCCCCGAGGGTTTCAACCCTAGGCGCATGAGGGGGGGGGCAAGTGGTGCGCCGGCCCACCAGGGGCTGGCCCCTTCCCCTTGTGGCCTAGGGGCCCCACCGGGATGGGTGGCCCCACCCGGTGGACCCCCGGGACCCCTCTGGTGATCCCGGGACACTCCCGGTGACCCCCGGAGTTCACCCGATGGCCGAAACTGGACTTCCTATATATCATTATTTACCTCCGGACCATTCCGGAACTCCTCGTCACGTCCGGGATCTCATCCGGGACTCCGAACAACTTTCGGGTTTCCACGTGCATGTATCTCTACGACCCTAGTGTCACCGAACCTTAAGTGTGTAGACCCTACGGGTTCGGGAGACACGTAGACATGACCGAGACCACTCTCCGGTCAATAACCAACAGCAGGATCTGGGTACCCATGTTGGTTCCCACGTGTTCCTCGATGATCTTCATCGGATGAACCACTGTGTCAAGGATTCACTCAATCCCGTATGTTATTCCCTTTGTCCATCAGTACGGTACTTGCCCGAGATTCGATCGTCGGTATTCCCGATACCTTGTTCAATCTCGTCATGGCAAGTCTCTTTACTCGATCCGTAATCCATCATCCCGTGACTAACTCCTTAGTCACCTTGAGCTCATTACGATGATGTCTTGCTGAGTGGGCCCAGAGGTACCTCTCCGTCATACGGAGTGACAACATCCCAGTCTCGGTTTGTACCAACTCAACAGGCACTTTCGGAGATACCCGTTGCGTACCTTTATAGCCACCCAGTTATGTTGTGACATTTGGCACACCCAAAGTATTCCTACGGTATCCGGGAGTTGTACAACCTCATGGTCTAAGGAATAAATACTTGACACCGAAAAGCTTATGCATTACGAACTATACGATCTCGTGCTATGCTTAGGATTGGGTCTTGTCCATCACATCATTCTCCTAATGATGTGATCCCGTTATCACTGACATCCTATGTCCATGATCAGGAAACCGTGATCATCTGTTGATCAACGAGCTGGTAACTAGAGGCTTACAAGGGACTCATTGTGGTCTATATATTCACACATGTATCGTTGTTTCCGTACAATACAATTCAAGCATGAATAACAGACAATTATCATGAACAAGGAAATATAATAATAATACTTTTATTATTGCCTCTAGGGCATATTTCCAACACTGAAGAGCACCAATGAGAGACCGATAGAAAGCAGCATCCGAAGCAGGAGAGCCATCCGTGGCAGAAAGCTTGGCCTTCGTATCAACAGGCGTAGCGGCGGGCTTGCAATTAAGCATGCCGGCGCGCTCCAGTGGCTCGTGAGCGTACTTCCGTTGATGAAGGAAGAAGCCATCCGGACGGCGCACCACCTCGACACCGAGGAGGTAGTGCAAAGGACCCAAATCCTTGATGGCGAACTCAGCGCGAAGACGAGCCATGAGCTGACTGAGGAGACCAGCTGAACATGCCGTCAAGATGATGTCGTTGACATAGAGAAGTAAGTAGGCCGGGTCGGAGCCCTGGTGATAGACGAAGAGCGATGCATCCGAGCGGGTAGAGCGAAACCCGAGCTGGTGGAGAAACGTCGCGATGCGCTGGTACCAAGCACGCGGAGCTTGCTTGAGTCCATACAAGGACCACGAGAGCAGGCACATGTGGTCGTGAAGCGCCGGGTCAACAAACCCGGTGGGCTGCTGGCAGAAGACCTGCTCCTCGAGGTGACCATGGAGGAAGGCATTGGAGACGTCCATCTGGTGCATCGTCCAAGCACGGGAGACCGCAACGTGAAGAACCGTGCGAATCGTGCCGGGCTTGACAACCGGAGCGAAGGTGTCGGTGAAGTCGATGCTAGCACGCTGTCTGAAGCCCCGAACAACCCAGCGCGCTTTATAGCGATCAAGAGTACCATCAGGACGGAGCTTGTGTTTGAAGACCCACTTCCCGGTAATCACGTTGGCGTGCCGGGGACGGGGAACAAGCTGCCACGTCCGATTGTGCAACATGGCGTCGAACTCCTCTTGCGTCGCAGCCATCCAGAGCGGGTCACGAAGAGCGGCTCGGACGGAGGACGACAATGGCGACGGCTCAGAGGTGGACGCCGCATGGATGTAGTCATCCGTGGCGTAGCGCGAGCTCGGGTGAAAAACACCCGTACGGGCGCGGGTGACCGGACCGGCCACAGGTACCGGAGGTGCGGGGCCCGGGGTCACCGAGGGGGTTGGCGCCAGGGGCACCGGGGACGCCGAGGAGGCCGGGGGCGCCGAGGGGGCCGCGGGCGACGTGGGGGGGGGCGTCGGGGGTGCCTCGGGGGCCAGTGTCGCGGCTGTAGGAGGTGCCGCATGCGGGGGGCGCGCCTCAAAGCCAGGGGTGGGCCAAGAGAGGCGCACGAGCGCCCTGGGAGCGGTGTCGAGGAGCCCGCATTACCATTGGCGGGAGAAACAGCCGAAGGTACCTACTGAAACGGAAACACATGCTCATCAAAGTAAACGTGCCAGGAAGTGAACACATGGTGGGAGACTGGATCGTAGCACCGATATCCCTTGGAGTTGGGAGGGTAGCCGATGAAGATGCAAGCGATAGAACAAGGTGCGAGTTTGTGAGCAGAGTCCGCAGTGCTAGGATAGCAAAGGCACCCGAAAATACGCAAGTCATCATAAGATGGGGGCGTACAAAAGAGAAGATGGCGAGGTGAATAGTTCCACCGTGGACGGCAAGTGCGAAGGTTAAGGAGAAGTGAAGCAGTAGCGAGTGCATCCGGCCAAAAACGAGGCGGCACATTAGCGTGGAACAGAAGCGTCCGAACGCAGTTGTTCAGAGTGCGAAGGATGCGTTTGGCTCGACCGTTCTGCTGTGAAGTATACGGGCATGTGAGACAAAAAAATGTGCTGTGGTGCGACAGAAAAGTGCGGAAAGCAAGATTGTCAAAATCTTTTCCATTGTCAGTCTGAAGAGCAAGGATGGGACGCCCAAACTTCGTGCTGACATACGAGTAAAAAGCCGACAAAGTGGAGAGTGCATCCGACTTTTGTCGTAAAGGAAACGTCTACACATAGTGAGAATAATCATCAAGGATAACCAGATAATATAAATACCCCGAGTTACTAGGAACCGGAGAGGTCCACACATCGCTATGAATCAACTGGAAAGGAAAAGAAGCTATGGTGGTGGAGTTATTAAACGGGAGGCGAACATGTTTGCCGATACGACAGGCATGACAGGTGTGATACTCTATCTTATTACAACTGAAACTGAAACTCCTAAGAATATGACGAAGTGTGACGGGGTTGGGATGACTCAAGCGAGCGTGCCAGAGATCGATGCCAGCGGAGAGAGCAACCGGTGCGGTGGTGGAGGTGGACGGCGGATGCACCGGATAGAGCTCGTCGAGGCTGTCACAGTGGTGAAGTACCATCCTGGTTCGAGCGTCCTTGACACAAAAACCAAGATCGTCAAATTCAACAGTAACAGGATTTTCACGAGTTAAACAACGAACAGAAACAAGGTTCTTAATAAGATGAGGTGACACAAGTATGTTAGACAAAGTAATTGCCATGGAAGTGGAAGGAAAAGATGTGTGCCCGACATATGTAATAGGAAGTGTGGAACCGTCGCCGACAATGATGCGGCAGTCAATGGTGACGGGAGTGAAGGAGGCAAGATTACCAGGATGAGCAAACATGTGAGCCGTAGCGCCGGTGTCCATGTACCAATCACCGCCTCCAGTGTAGTTGTTTTACGTAGGCGCGGTGTGTAGCGTGGCGAGGAGCGCCGGATCCCAAGGGGTCGGCGGCTGGGCCGGTGAGGGCGGCGACGGGGCCGCAAGGAGACCTTACGCGCCGCTCATCTGCGGCGGTGGGTATCTCCGTACGGCTGCGAAGCCGCGTAGTACGCCTGGTGCGCCGGTGGGCGCGGCACGGGAAGTGTCGGTGCAGGAGCCCGTGGAACCGGCATGGTGTACGCATGGATGACACCGGTCCAGGGGTTATAGCCGGAGGCCCATGGGGGCGACACCTGGAGCTGCTGCGGCGCCTGAAATTGCTGCTGCTGCTGGCCAGCTTGCGGCGGCTGCTACTGCTGGCCGCCATGGCGGCCACCACGCCGGTCCCCGCGGCGCTTTTCAGCGGGAGGAGCGAGGGGGGTGCGGGCGGGCCATACGGTAGTGGCAAGAGCCCCGGCTGCTGGGGCACCGGGAAGGGTGCCTGATGATGCTGCTGAGGTGCTGGGGCAGCGGGAGGCGTCGGAGGCCCGCCGTGGGTGGTGCCGACGGCGAGGGCGGTGTGGATGGCGCGCGTCTTCATCTGCTTCATCCACAGCTTCTCCAAGCGGAGGTACACGACAAAATTGGCGAAGGACGGGTTGGGGATGAGGCTCAGGTTCCCCGCCGCGTTGCTAAAGTCCTCATTGAGCCCGGCGGTGAGCGTGCTGAGGAGGAGGTCATCATCGACCTTGGCACCCATATCGCGAAGCTCGTCAGCGAGACCCTTAAGGGGGCGACAATAGTCGTCGATGAAGGTGTTGTCCTGATGACACCCGAAGAACTCTTGCTGCAGAAAAACGCAACGCTGGAGCTTGTTGACGGTGAAGAGCCCGTTCAGCATGGTCCACACGGCGCATGCATCATCATCGTCCGTCACGACCGTCTGGAAGAGGTCGGGCATGATGGTGAGGAAAAACCAGCGGATGATCGTGGTGTCGATGGTGGACCAGTCGTGAAACTCGGGAACGAGGCTGGAGTCGACGGTGCCGTCCACGTGGTCCATGAGATGATACTCCCAGAACACAAGGGATAAGTATGTCTTCCACGTGTGGTAGGAGGAGTCCGCCTGAGAGAGACGAACCGGCACCCGCTCGAAGATGTTGACCTTACGGATGTCGTTGACGTCGGGGGG
>LR738710.1:514867938-514990547 GCA_902687465.1 Secale cereale
GGACGCGGAGGACCTGGCGGACGACATGTCGACGAGAAGTGGCTCGGGGTACTGGTGGAAGTGGCCGAGCAGGCGGCTGGCTGCGCGCGCGAAGAGCCGAGCTGGCGAGCGAGCGGAGCTGCGCTCGCGGAAGCGGTCGAGCGGGCGGCTGGCAACGCGCGTGAGTGAGCGGGGCGACTGGCAGCGCGTGCGAGGGAGGGAGCGTGCCGAGTGAGCGGATGCATTAGCGGGCAGTGGAGGCGGGCGGGTTAGTGGGTAGCGATCGACCCGGGTGCGAGGGGCTTCGATCGGGAACAGGATGGGGCGCCGGGCGTGCGGGATTGAATCGGGTGGGAGCGACCCTGTAGCGTGGAGCGAGGAGCGCGTGATCGAGATCGGGAGGACAGCTGTGGGCGCGGAGGAGCGCGGCAGCAGCGGCGAGATGGCGGCGCGGGGGAGCGCGGCGGCGGCGGCGGCAGTGGAAGACTGAAAAGACCTAAAATCTGATACCATATTGGATCTGAGAATCGCACGATGTATTGATTCGGTGCAATGTGCACGGTATATATAAGTACAAGGTGGGACCTCTACCTTAATCTTTACAACAAACTAGAGAGGTGGGCCCAGTCAATATACATGCACAAATAACATACTCAACAAATGAGTTGGTCTCTCCTTGAAAACGACATACAGATTTTACAGGCTTGCATACTCCCACATGTGAGATCGTCAATACAGAAAATAAGAAGATTTATGAGTGAAAATGCCAAACTAGCATCTTAGCATCGTGGATTCCGATGGTTGCCCGGAGAAGCTCTGCAATAGTGCGCACCCTGCCCCAGTCAGTACTACCTTCTTTCTTCTCAGATGATTGACGGCATCATATCAGCAGTGCTCCAGAACTTTCCCCTTTGTGACTTCAGTTGATCGGTGCTAATGCGCAATCTAATTGCGCGGGCCAATACCAAAACTTCTCTTCAATGCTATACAGTCTAATATCTCGATGGTGATTCAAGAAGCCGAAGAGCTTCCTGCCTTCTGCCTCGGTAGAGAACCTGCGTGGAGCAGCTTGTGAACTTGTTGGCTCACCCCGAGCGCAGCGAAGGTCGAGGCAATCACAATAGCCCGCCATTCACCATGTGGTGATGCCCACGGTTTTCCTTGCGCATCCACAAACCAAGTGCCTTGTCGGTCGCTCTCGGCCTGCAAACTACTCCCATGACGAGTCTTAGTAACTCTTAAGCATTTTCTTGAACACCTTCCGTGCGGGCGTGTGGCCATGGGTGGCGCCCCAGACTGGGATCCCGGAGGGGAAAAGGAAGCAAACGCAGTCAGCCACGACATGTGCTGTGAATGTGGGACCGATTGTAGGGACTGCCCGGTGGATATGGATGTAACTTTTATTACATGTGCTGTGAATCTGGATGCATCGTCGTCATCTTCACTTATGACAGTACAACAAACACCAGACATATAATAAAAGTTACATCCAAATTTGTGGACCGACTGAGCACTCCAACCGACAAAAGTCGATATCCACCGTACCCCCATGGTCCTAAGGCCATCGGAAATGAGATGGACTCACGACACCGGCGCGACGCAGAGAAACCCTAGTCTCTTTAGGGGAGGAGTCGGCAGCTGCATGTTATGTCAAGCATTGAAATCATGACTTATGGGTCATCGCATCTGCTTCTTTTTAAGTTATAAAATCAAGAGGAATGGGTTTACTTGGTGTTTGTACCTAGTGTGAGTAAAGGATTGTACCTGTTAAATTTCAAAATCGTCTAATTTACACCCTTAAACTCTAAAATGGGATAACATCCAACCCTTGCCTCCCTTTTAAAACTTTTTCTGTTCAATTTTGACTAGTTTCTAAGAATTTAGCTGCCTAGTCATCAACCTAGTCTCTCTCTCTATTAGTTTTTCCCATCCATGAGCGGCATCTCACCCATTTGCATCCGCCTCGTACGATGCCACCGCCACCTTCGATGCCAGCGACCAGCAGACGGCGGCGTAGATGCCACTGAGGGAGTCCTGGACTAGGGGGTCCTCAGGCTGTCGGCCTGTTTCTTATGGGCCGGACAGGTGGGCTGCACTATAACTGTTAGTGGGCCAAGCTATGAGGCGACTCTGTATCCGGACAAGAAATCTTTGGCGCCTTGGTGTGTCCTCCAAGTCAAGATGAGAATAATAGGCGTGTTATACCTTCCTTGTAACCGACCATGTGTAAACCCTAGTACCCCTTGTGTCTATATGAACCAGAGGGTTTAGTACGTAGAGGCTAGAAGAACAACCATCATCCTATTTGCCTAGGGTTTAGTGATAACCCATAAGTATAGGGGATCACAACATTTTTCGAGGGTAGAGTATTCAACCCAAATTTATTGATTTGACACAAGAGGAGCCAAGGAATATTCACGAGTATTAGCATTTGAGTTGTCAATTCAACCATACCTGAAAGATTTAATATCTGCAGCAAAGTTTTTAGTAGCAAAGTAGTATGATAGTAATGGTAACAGTGGCAATATTAACAGTAACAGTTTTGTAGAGATTGTAACAGCAGCAACCACAAAAGTAACTTAGCAAAGATCAATATGTGAAAAACTCATAGGCATTGGATCGATGATGATAAGTGTGCCGGATGATATTCATCATGTAGCAGTCATAACCTAGAGCGACGAAGAACTAGCTCCAATTCATCAATGTAATGTAGGCATGTATTCCGTATATAATCATGCGTGCTTATGAAAAGAACTTGCATGACATCTTTTGTCCTACCCTCCTGTGGCAGCGGGGTCCTAATGGAAACTAAGGGATATTAAGGCCACCTTTTAATAGAGAACCAGAATAAAACATTAGCACTTAGTGAATAACACGTAATAGGGTATGCGGATCATAACACGTAATAGGTGCATATTACTTGCAAGATAGGATCAAGAACACATATATATTCGTGAAAAAATAATAGGTTCAGAAATCATGGCACTCGGACCCTAGTGATAAGCATTAATCATAGCAAAGTCATAGTAATATCTATCTCAGAACATAGTGGATACTAGGTATCAAGCCCTAACAAAACCAACTCGATTACATGATAAATCTCATCCAACCCATCACCGTCCAGCAAGCCTACGATGGAATTACTCACTCCCGACGGTGAGCATCATGAAATTGGTGATGGAGGAAGGTTGATGATGACGACGACGATGGATTCTACTCTCCGGAGCCCCGAACGGACTCCAGATCAGCCCTCCCGATGAAGAACAAGAGGTGGCAGTGGATCCGCATCGTAAAACACGATGAATCCTTCTCCCCGATTTTTTTTCTCCGCGAATAGGTATATATGGAGTTGGAGTTAGGGTTGCCGGAGCTCCAAGGGCCCCACAAGCCTGGGGGCGTGCTCCCGGGGCTTGTGGCTCCTGAGTGGCTCCCCTCTGGTATTGTGTTCCGCTAGTATTTTTTATACATTCCACAAAAATTCTCCATCAATTTTTAGGTCAATCCGAGAACTTTGATTTATGCACAAAAATAACACCATGGTAATTCTGCTGAAAACAGTGTCAGTCTGTGTTAGTTCCATTCAAATCATGCAAATTAGAGTCCAAAACTAGGGCAAAAGAGTTTGGAAAAGTAGATAATATGGAGACGCATCATTTAGTTCATCTGATCTCGTGGTAGATCGACTATGTAATCATCATATACACTTCAATATA
Source organism: Secale cereale (assembly GCA_902687465.1). Taxonomy (NCBI): domain Eukaryota; kingdom Viridiplantae; phylum Streptophyta; class Magnoliopsida; order Poales; family Poaceae; genus Secale; species Secale cereale. The sequence continues at coordinate 514,871,631 of LR738710.1, forward strand.
ATCAAACAAGACATAGGGTTTTACCTCTTCGAGAGGGTCCAAACTTGGGTAAACATCGTATCCTTCGCCCCTTGTTACCCATTGATCCAAGATCCACAGCTCGAAACCCCCTACCCGAGATCCACCAGTTTTGACACCGACATTGGTGCTTTCATTGAGAGTTCCAATGTGAGATCTCCGAAGGATATATGTCTTGCCTAATCATCAAAGATGGCATCAACATCGGGGACGTCTTTGTCCTCGGCCAACTTTTCGCGTTCGGCAACATCGTTCTACATGCTAGCTCGACCATTAATCTCGACCAGGTCGACACCTTCGGCCCTGAGCACCAGATCAGGTTCGGTAACCTAGAGTACGTTGCTGACACTCGGGGTGATATGATCTTCAGCAGCTTCTCAGCTTTGCCTGAGGCACCCGAAGACCCCGAGGCTTCGACTTCGGGATCTCCTTTCGACCCCATCCCTGGGTCGGCCCTTACCTCGTATCCGGCTTCAAGCCTGGATGTGATCTCTGCGTCTATCGGGAATCAACCCCAGCCGGACTCGCTTCCCATACCTTGGATCTAGCTTTGAGCCTGGATGTGATCTCTTCATCCGATGATGGGGAGTCAACCCCGGCTGGACTCGCTTCTCCTGCCTTGGATCCGGCTTCAAACCTGGGTGCAACCTCGGCATCGGAACACCAGGAGTCAACCCCGGCCGGACTCGCCCCTCGCACATCATACAGGAGGTCGACTCTGAAGAAATCCTAGAAACCCATCCGGCTAGTCTCGCCCTGCTAAATGAGATGCTAGATCGGATGCAGACGATGACCGTCATGGACGGCTCATCCTCGACCTACGCTCGGCTTGATCCCCGGAGCCAGGCATTAAAGCCCGACCCTGTCAAATCGTCAAAATTATTTCCAGACGAACACCATCTCGGCGCGATCTCGAATGTCCTCGGAGCGGCTATACTGCGGGTCAATCCTGAATACTCAGAGAATATAGACCCAACAGACCTCCCATCATTGAATGATCTACTAGACCAGATCCGAGCCATGGGAATCTCCGGTGGCCAATCCTTGGTCTATGATTAGATTGGTCTTAAACACGATAACAGGGAAATTCACATCCCACCTGTCACACACCTCGGTGCCATCGTCAAGGATTTGGCTGAAGGCTTGATACGTCTCCAATGTATCTATAATTTCTGATTGTTCCATGCTATTATATTATCTATCTTGGATGTTTTATATGCATTTATATGCTATTTTATATGATTTCGGGACTAACCTATTAACCGAGAGCCCAGTGCAAGTTTCTGTTTTTTTCCTTGTTTTTGAGTTTTTCGTGGAAAAGGAATATCAAATGGAGTCCAAACGGAACGAAACTTTACGAGGATTTTTCTTGGACCAGAAGACACCCGGAGGACTTGGAGTACACGCCAGGGGAGCCTCGAGGTGGCCACAAGGGTGAAGGGCGCGCCCCCTACCTTGTGCCCCCCGAGACTCCCCTGACCTACTTCTTCCGCCTATAAATTCCCAAATATTTTAGAAACAACAGAACATCCATCGAAACCACTTTTTCGCCGCCGTAACCTTCTGTTCTTGCGAGATCCCATCTGGAGGCCTTTTCCGGTACTCTGCCGAAGGGGGAATCAACCATGGAGGGCATCTACATCAACCCTATTGCCCTTCCGATGAAGTGTGAGTAGTTTACCATAGACCTACGTGTCCATAGCTAGTAGCTAGATGGCTTCTTCTCTCTCTCTCTGATCCTCAATACCATGTTCTCCTAGATGTGCTTGGAGATCTATCCGATGTAATATTCTTTTGCAGTGTGTTTGTCATGATCCAATGAATCGTGGGTTTATGATCAGATTATCTATGAAATTATTTGAGTCTCTTCTGAATTCTTATATGCATGATTTAATATCTTAGTAATTCTCTTCGAGCTATCGGTTTGGTTTGGCCAACTAGATTTGTTTTTCTTGCAATGGGAGAAGTGCTTTGCTTTGGGTTCGATCTTGCGGTGCTCAATCCCAATGACAGTAGGGGACATGACACGTATTGCATTGTTGCCATCGAGGATAACAAGGGGGTTTTCATCATATTGCTTCAGTTAATTTTGCTACATCATGTCATCTTGCTTAATGCATTACTCTGTTGTTATGAACTTAATACTCTAGATGCATAATCGTTTCGGTCGATGTGTGGAGTAATCGTAGTAGATGGAGGCAGGAGTCGGTCTACTTGATACATACGTGATGCCTATATTCATGATCATTGCCTTAGATATTGTCATAATTATTCACTCTTCTATCAACTGCTTGACAATAATTTCTTTGCCCACCATAATATTTGCTATCATGAGAGAAGCCTCTAGTGAAACCTATGCCCCCCCGGGTCTATTTTACATCTTATAAGTTTCCGATCTACTATTTTGCAATCTTTTACTTTTCAGTCTATAAACCAAAAACCCAAAAATAATTACTTTACTAGTTCATCTATATCTATCAGATCTCACTTTTGCAAATAACCGTGAAGGGATTGACAACCCCTTTATAGTGTTGGGTGCAAGTTGTTTGATTGTTTGTGCAGGTATTTGGCGATTTGTGCGTAATCTCCTACTGGATTGATACCTTGGTTCTCAAACTGAGGGAAATACTTACTCTACTTTGCTGCATCACCCTTTCCTCTTCAAGGCAAAAACCAACGCATGCTCAAGAGGTAGCAAGGCTCGCGGCCTCCAAAGTTAAAAACAAATTACGTCTGGGTCTCCTATCATCTCGCCCAGGCGTCCAGCCCGGAGGCTGATGTTCGCCCTGAAGAGAGCCCGGAAGCAAGCCCCTGCTTGAAGCATGACCTCGAGTCGGCACAACATTATGCAGCTGACAGTCCGGATTCCGAACTTGGCGCGCCGGACACCTCTGCCAAAGCTTCGGATACACAACCCCTTTATAGTGTTGGGTGCAAGTTGTTTGATTGTTTGTGCAGGTATTTGGTGATTTGTGCGTAATCTCCTACTGGATTGATACCTTGGTTCTCAAACTGAGGGAAATACTCACTCTACTTTGTTGCATCACCCTTTCCTCTTCAAGGGAAAAACCAACACATGCTCAAGAGGTAGCAAGGCTCGTGGCCTCCAAAGTTAAAAACAAATTATGTCTGGGTCTCCTATCATCTCGCCTAGGCATCCAGCCCGGAGGCTGATGTTCGCCCTGAAGAGAGCCCGGAACCAAGCCCCTACTTGAAGCATGACCTCGAGTCTGCACAACAGTATGCAGTTGACAGTCCGGATTTCGAACTTGGCACGTCGGACACCTCCGCCAAAGCTCCGCATACACAACCCATTGGGATGCAGAATCCCCCCCCCCCCACATCGAGTACTCTCCAAGTAACTCCGGGAAACCATGCATATGGGATTTAATGTACATAAAGCAGAAGCCCATAGAAATGGTCCGCCACTTTTGGGCCAGATTCCTCCTGGTCAAAGACATGATAACAGACTACTGCGACCAAGAAATCATGGCGAACTTCTGGCATAACTGCATGTAACATCCCAAATTTTTAATTTGCAATGTTTTACAATTATAGTTAAGCATCTATGCATTTTGAGTGAAGTTTGAATTTCATGTGAATGTCATTTGAATTTTAAATTGAATTGTTTTTAACGCAAATTGGCATTTGAATTTTATTCAAAAACTTTCTGACAAAGAACACTTGAACAAAAGTGTTGAGAGGGAGTAACATGACACCCCAAAAATGTTGAAATAATTTTCCATGGAGTTTTGAAAGTCATTTGGATTTTTGTTTGAATTTTAAAAAATGATTTTTCAAAAGTTATTTTATTTGCCCCTAGAAAATATCCCGTTAAATTCGTATCTTTTTCCTGATCATTTTGATATATAATACTCCTACATTTTATTTTTATTTTATTTCCTAAAATAATTTTTTCCTTCGCGGCTTATTTAAAAAAAGGAATGGTATTGTTTTTTTTGGGGCCAAATCCGGCCCGATCGCCCCGTATCTTCTCCTTCCTCCCGCTCGCACCCTGCCGGATCTTGCTGGAGATCGCCGGAATCGCGGGATCCTGCGAATCTCCGCTGCCCCTTGTCCAAGCCTCCCCCCTATAAAGCCCGACCTCTACCGCCCCATTCCCGCCCCATAGTCGGCTTCTCCACGCCCCAGCGCCACCCGCCGCCCTCGTCGGAATCTCACCGCCGCCGCCCGCCATTGCCGCCACCCGCCACCACCAGCCTCCTCCCCTCTCTCTGCCGCCCCCGCTCATCCCCTGGCCTCGCCCGGGGGACCACCGGTGCCACGCCAGAGCCACCGCCCGAACCTCCCGTCGCCAGACCACCGTTCCCCAGTGAGCTCCATCTCCTTCTTCAAAAAAAATCTCATACAGTTCGGCCATCCGCTCCAACACACAAACCGGACACACCCTAGGCCAGTAGCACATTGACAAGTGGCGTTGGCCGAAGGCCTAGTCTGCTATTTTTATTTTTGTTATTTTTCTATTTCAGTTTTGTTTCAGAATAGTTTCAAATTTGAAATTCAATAGTTAATTGTCTACGAGGTATTTTTGAGTGATTCCAACTGCCTTGGATCACAAATTTTATGAAGTTTCCGTTGGTGCATTTGGATTTCATATTTGGCAGTTTAATATTTAGTTTGCATGAATTTTCTCAAATCACTAGATTTGAGATATTTTGAACTAGGAGCATTATTTTTGACCAATTCCATTTGCTACGGGTTGCCTATTAGACTAGTCATGCCGTAGTATTTAGTTTGCATGTTAGTGATTTATTTAAATTAGCTTTTTATTGTAAACAATACTGCTAATTCTGTTTTAGTCCTGTTTGTAGTTTAATTATTATTAATTAGTTTTAATTAGTTTCTTTTGTTAGTTTTCGCAAGTGTAGCATATATTATGTTGTTTAACAATATGTAAAATTTAGGATTTATTAGACTTAGTATTCTTGAGGTTCTAGGTGTTGTAAGAAGCATGATTAGTTTGCTAGCAATAGAAATAGTAGTATTTTATTGTTTAGCTAGAATTTTATTTTAAGAAAAACTACTCTCTGTTAATATTTAGTGAATATTTATTTTTACTCTCTGTTAAGTAATTTTTTAGGTGTTTTACTTGCTGTTAGTAGAGTTGATTGTGATGTAGGTTAGGGTTATGCTTTGCCTTGAGTGATTCGGAGTTTCCATTAGATTTTGCCGTTGATTTCATCGTGAGTGCTTTGATTGTTTTGCAATATTATCTTGCTGTTATGTTAATTTTGTGAATGTGTTTCTTATGTTGTGCAAATTGTTTGCTTTGAATACAATTCCCGGCGTGCGAAGCTTGTTACTACGCGTCGCTAGCTTTTGAAGATCATCAGCAAGGCAAGTCTTGATCATAAATTTTAATACCCATGTTTCAATTGCATTTAGTAGTATTCCTCCCCACCATGCATGCAGTAGGAAAATTCGAAGTTATGTTCTTGAGTATTATCATGTGGTAGGATGAACCCTTTCCCTATGTTACCTTTGCCCGGGACGTTGTAGTTTATTATGCTATGCTCGTACGGGGTTGGTTGAGCGATTCATATGGGAGATGTGAGAGTCAAGATGATGACAACCCCATGACTTCAAGATGCTCAAGATGGACTTCAAATTCACTACTGGGTGAAGGAGGAATTGATGGGCTCCCTGGAGAAACCAGCGGATGGCCGGGATGCATGGCGAAGTGCCATGACATCTTGCGGAAAGCTTCACCCAGCCAAGAAGAGACGGATGGATACCCCTGGACCAGAAGCTTACCCGTGCAGCCTCAAGCCAATATGGGCTCTGGCTGGGTTGACCCTAGGCGTGACTCTGGACGGACGGTGCTACGAGATGTAGAAGAACAGTATGATTGGATGGGCACCGGCGGTGGCCCAGAGGAACTCTACGGAAGACCCTGTTTCGTTCATCCCGTCTTCAAACACCAGGAAGTGCGAGGATCTAAAAGGAGGGAACGATTCTTGCGGGTAATGTGCACAAGACTCCGCAGAGTGAAATCTAATCGTTTAGCCGTGTCCCCTGTTACGGACAAATTTGAGCCTGTGGAAACTATTCAGAAATCTCAACACCGAACATAATTAATATATTAATTATTGGGTTATTAATAATTTTGGGAATGAGACACTGGTTGGCGGAACCATCTCAATTACAACCAATATTATTCGTAGTAATTGCAATTCAAGTCCTTTTGTTGTAGGAAAAAATTGGTTTTTTCGCAAAAACTTAAACATAGCGCCCCATAGCCAAATTGCATATAGTGTTAGTAATTATTTGTTGTTCTCTCTATGACTTGCTGGCATATTCAAAATGCAGATCTACACGGCTGCAACGTCTTATGTTGCAGAGGAGTTTTCCGACCAGGAGTGAGGCTACGATCTACGCTCGATGATTGCCCTATGGAGTCGGATGGACTCGCTTATCATCTACGTTTCTGCAACATTTAGTTTATTTCCTCATGAGTTGGCCTTCAGACGAATTTATTATGATGCAATAAAGACTCGATATGAGAATCGTGTAATAAATTCATGTGTGACTGAACTTTGAAATTTTCATCAATGTACTGTGTGTGCCAGCATGATCTTGGGATGGTACTGATACACAGAGACTTGACCGATATTGGGTCGGGTCATTCCAGAGATGGTATTCAGAGCATACGCTGACCGTAGGACGTAACCCCTTGGATCGGAAAGCCATAGGAACAAAATTACTTTATCATAATACCTTATTTTTCGTAACCCCCCCTGTTCATTCCCGACTTCTCCCGATTTCAACATTTTAAATGGCCATTGAATTCACCCCAGTTCTGCTCCCGGAGTTTTGCCAGCCAGATGAGACGATGCTGTTCGACAAGAAGCTGGTTCGGATCATGAAGAAGCAGAATATTGCTCTGCCCTCTATCACCGGGAAGCCCACCAATGCACTTCCGACGGATACCTGCTACAGGATTGAGGTGCATATTCCAGGGAGGACCTTTGGAGGATATTCAGAGCCCATCGACTTTGAGTTTACCGCTTTCACTTGGATCCTCGGAAGAAACATGGCAATTCGTCATGCACTTGGACATCTCCGAGAAGAGTACATGGCCGAGCTCGACCCATCAGACCTCTCCATGATTTCTTGCAGAGCTAGGAATGGAGATATCATCCGTACCATGGAGGACGACTCCCTTCTTTCATATGCCCAAGACTTGGAGAGTGACATCAGGAACCTGGAAATTCAGACGCGCCGAAGCTCCAAGGTATTGAGTAGGCTGTTGTTCCGTGAACTGGAACTGCAGGACAAAGCACACGAGGACTTCGATGGGCATGAAGAGGATGTCAAGGACTTGATGGAGAGAATCGAGAACCTGGAGAAATATGTTGCCACATTGGAGGAAAAGATGGACTAGGGAGAAGACCTCTTCCCGAGTGGAGATGAAGGACCCCTCGTGAGCATTGACCAGGATTATGAAGAGAGCTCCACCAAAGGATGCAGCAAGAGGAGGCGCCGCACCAGAAGACGCCGCACCGGAGGACGCAAGGATAATTGATGAAGACATTTAGTCGACTGCCATGTTATTTTACTTTATTTTTTGTCGATCAATTAGGCCGTTATTTTCTATTAGTCGTGAGATTTTGTAATCTGAGATTGAACCTTGTTTCAAATGAATGAATAAATGATTGGTGTGATAATGTTTCTGCATTCATATGGGTAGTGCTATTTCTCTTTAGACCCTTGTTCTATTCTAACTTCTCATCCACTCCAAAACACCTGATGCCTCCGAGACGTGACCCCGGATCCAAATTCCCGCCGGAGCTCACATAGCTGATCTAGCAGCAGAACGCCTTGATGCAAATACTTATCCAGAACCAAGGCAACACCACCAACAACAACGACAACCCACCCCCTATTGATCACCTGACCCGTTTCTTAAGGCTGAATCTGCTGATGTTCTCTAGCAACACCGAGCCGATTGCTGCTGATGATTGGCTCCGCAAGATCGGAAGGGAGCTAGAAACTACTGGATGCACATATGCGGAGAAGGTGCGCTTTGCCGCACATCAGCTTGATGGACCCGCAGCCGCTTGGTGGGAAAATTACACCACCACTTATCCCATTGCCACAGTCACATGGGATCAGTTTCAGCGAGCCTTTCGCACCGCTCATGTCTCAGCTGGAGCAATGAGTCTGAAGAAGCGTGAGTTCCGCAACTTACGCCAGGGGAATCATATTGTGGGGCAGTACGTGGATGTGTTCAGCCTGTTAGCTCGCTATGCCCCAGATGATGTGGCCACAGATGCCGCAAAGTAGGAGAAATTTCTTGAAGGACTCAACGATGAGCTGAGTATGCAGTTGATGGTGGTAACCTTCAACAACTACCAGGAGCTTGTAGGCAAGGCCATCGTTATTGAAGGCAAGCAGCAACAGATAGAGAGCCGCAAGCGGAAGTATGGCCAAGGGAAGTACAACTCTGGAGCTCAGCAGAAGCCCCGCTACACCCCATACTCAGGAGGGCACACTCACCACACCCATGGAGGACATACTCATGGAGGACATAACCATGGAGGAAATGGGAACAACCGCCAAAGCCACAACAATGTCAAGTCGGGAAATGGGGGAAATGGCAACCAGCACCATCCTGCTCCGGCTCAGAAGGATCTGAGTCATATCACCTGTTTTAAGTGCCAGAAGACATTGTCCCGATTCCAAGCGGGGAAATGGAAATGGAAACGGCAATGGCAACTCACCAACCAAGAAGCCCAACCCTTTTCCCCGTGCTCATGTGAACCACATTGATGTGGAGGAGGTTTATGATCAGCCAGAGAGTGTGGTTGGTAAGTTTTTATTAAATTCACGTCCAGTATTGTTACTTTTTGATTCTGGTGAAACACATTCATTTATATCAATGGTAGTTACGGAAAAGTATGGGTTGCCCACTAGAACCCTTAGAAGCCCCATCTAGGCCAGTTCCCCCGGAGGTGAGATGACATCATGCTTAGGTTGTCACTCGAACCTCAGCATCGGAAATCATGAGTTTCCCGTAGACATCACTGTACTGGATTCCCTTGGATTGGACGTAATCCTAGGCATGGATTGGCTGACCAAGTTTGAAGGAAGCATCGATTGTGCCCGCAAGTGGATTTTGCTCACCGCCCTGGGGCAGAAGAGGATCAAGTATGTTTCCAAGCACAGGCCGAGGAGGACTCAAGTGAATTCCCTTACGGGAGTTGTTCAAGAGGAAGTGCCAGTAATACAAGACTTTCCCAATGTATTCCCGAAGGAATTACCAGGAATGCCACCAGACAGAGACATTGAATTTCTGATTGAATTATTGCCCGCCACAGCCCCAATATCCAAGAGACCTTATCGGGTGCCCCCAAATGATTTGGAAGAAATCAAGAAGTAGATTAATGAGTTATTGGAGAAGGAATATATTCGGCCAAGCTCGTCACCTTGGGGAGCCCCAGTTCTTTTGGTAGAAAAGAAGGATGGAACTCTGAGAATGGTTGTGGATTATCGTTCGTTGAACGAAGTTACGATCAAGAACAAGTATCCTCTGCCTATGATTAATGACTTGTTTGATCAGCTAGTTGGAGCCAAGGTATTCTCCAAGATCGATCTTCGATCAGGGTATCATCAGTTGAAGATCCATGAACATGATATACCCAAAACCACTTTCACGACAATGTATAGTTTATATGAGTATACCGTCATGTCATTTGGATTGACTAATGCCCCTGCATATTTTATGAGCATGATGAACAAGGTATTCATGGAATTTCTGGATAAGTTTGTCGTGGTGTTCATCAATGACATATTGGTTTTCTCCAAGAGCGAGGAAGAGCACAAGGAATATTTGCGTCTAGTTCTGGAGAAACTCTGAGAGCACCAATTATATGCTAAGTTCTATAAATGTGAATTTTGGTTGAAGGAATTCGGATTCCTCGGACATGTTATTTCAGGAGAAGGAATAGCAGTCGATCCTGCAATGCTTGAAGCCGTCACCAAATGGAATTCACCCACCTCAGTCAAGGAGATCCGCAATTTTCTCGGACTTGCAAGTTATTATCGAAGATTTATTGAGAATTTCTCCAAGATTGCTAGGCCCATGACTGAGCTGTTGAAGAAGGAAACTATGTACATTTGGACCGAGGATTGTGAAGCTAGTTTTCAAGAGCTGAAGAAATGTTTGCTTATAGCCCCAGTGCTAATTTTGCCGAATGTCCACAAGGATTGCCAGGTATATTGTGACGCTTCTCGTCAAGGACGCGGAGGAGTTCTCATTCAGGAGGGAAAGTTTGTAGCTTATACCTCCAGACAGGTACAACCTCACGAGGTGAACTATGCCACACATGATTTGGAGTTAGCACCCATAGTGCACGCACTCAAGACATGGAGACATTTCCTTGTTGGAAACAAATGTGATGTTTACACGGATCATAAGATCTTGAAATACATTTTCACACAGAAAGAGTTGAACCTCAGGCAGAGGAGATGGCTAGAGTTGATCAAGGATTACGACATGAGATTGCATTACAACCCAGGAAAGGCTAATGTTGTAGCAGATGCCTTGAGCCATAAGAGTTATGTGAATACCCTTACAGCGGGAGGATTACCCCAGGAGTTAGCCGATGACCTCAGAGATCTTTGACTGGAGATAGTTCCGAGAGGATATGTTGTAGCACTGGAAATTCAGTCCACTTTGGCCGGAAGAATTCATGAAGCCCAGAAGTCAGACAAGGAAATTGCCGAGATAAAGAAAAGGATGAGTGAAGGTAAAGCTAAAGGTTTTCGTGAGGATGAATTCGAAGCTATATGGTTCGAGGATCGTATCTATGTACCCAACGATCCCGAGCTCATGAAGCTAATTCTTCAGGAGGCCCATGGCTCACCATAGTCGATACATCCAGGCAACACCAAGATGTATCTAGATTTGAAGGAAAGTTTCTGGTGGACATGTATGAAAAAGGATATTGCCCTGTACGTAGCAGTATGCGATGTCTGTCAGCGAGTAAAGGTGGACCATCAGAAGCCAGCAGGGTTACTCCAACCTTTGTTGATACCCGAGTGGAAATGGGAAAAACTCGGAATGGATTTTATCACAGGATTACCCAGGATACGTTCATGTTATGATTCTATCTGGGTAGTGGTTGATCGCTTGACCAAGGTAGCCCATTTCATTCCCGTGAAGACCACATATACCAGTGCTAAGTTAGCCAAAATATACATGACCAGGATCGTACGTCTGCATGGAGTTCTGAGGAGTATCATTTCAGATAGAGGAACACAATTTACCTCAAAGTTTTGGAATCAGTTGCAGGGAACTTTGGGTACGAGGCTAGAGTTCAGTACAACCTTTCATCCAACACTTCACCGAGATGAAGGAATCTTAAATGCCATCGCCCGTCACCACGTCCAAAACTTCACCGAGTTATCGGATATGGTACGCAAATATTGCACCATGGAAAGCGCCTGGAAGGCACGAAAGATGGTGTAGAGTCAATCCATGTCGAAGAGCCCAGAAAAGCTCAAGAAAAATGCGTATACCCATGACGGTCGGCCGAACACGAGCCTGCTGAAAAGAAGAATAGACTCCTCGCCAGATCTAGAACAGTCCTCGATGAGCTACTGGACAAACCATGCCCCATACACCCAGTCTTGCTGAACACAAACTCAACTCAAAGCCTTCAATCTTGTTGGGTGGTTAGGTAGGTGGCCAAGAGTGGGGAGCCTATCCTCGGAGTCACACCCTCCAGTAGGCGATCAACAACACCCTCATGCAACGACGCTGAGGTCCTGAAGATCTATGAGACATTTTCCTCAAATAACAAGAGGAAAAGAGCCCTTCAAGAGCTCGATCAAATCCACCAAGTAACAACAGCAAATTCCTGGACGGATACACCAATAACTTTTAACACGGAAGACGGGCGAAGGGCCCGCCTCGTCCGAGCACCCGCCACACTAGTCCTCGATCCCATAGTGGATGGCTTCAGACTAACCAAGGTGTTAATGGATGAAGGCATCGGTTTAAACCTCATTTACGAGGATACCCTTGAGAAAATGCAATTTGACAGATTTCACGTCGAATAAAGTTACACTACCTTTCGAGGAATTATCCCCGGTAGAGAGGCGCGCTACTCTGGACGAGTCACCCTCGACATAGTATTCGGCACCCCCGAGAACTGCAGGTCCGAAGAACCACTCTTCCACATTGTGACCTTCCATAGAGGATACCACGCCCTATTAGGGCGTGACACATTCGCAAGGTTCTAGGCCATACCACATTATGGGTACATGAAACTCAAAATGCCAGGGCCCAATCGTGTGATCACAATTGGAAGTGATCTAGATAGTCCCCTTCGTGCCAAAAACAAAACATCATCCCTCGTCCTCGAGGCATTATCTGAGGCTCTCGCTGGCGAGGAACTAACCACACTCCACACAATGGTGGATAGAAGTGATGTTGTGGCTACATGGCGGCACACGATTGGCTACGGGAGCGGGTGCTAGAGAGCTATGGGCGGATGGTTGAGAGTTACAAGAAGTTGTGAGCGGCACGACAAAAAACTAAAAACCAGAGGTACCGATTCAACTAGAAAATAAACAGGGTTCTCTACATATAAACCTAACGAGTCGACCTTATGTAAACTGATGCGCTCAATTAAGATCGGAGGACGGAGAAATCTTACAAAGGGGGTTGGAGGACTCCAACGAGGTCGATGGCAGTGGCGTCTCGAGCTCAGGGCAGGGGACGTATACAGTGGTCCTTGGCGGTGGGCAAAGTGTCCACTCATCGTGGACGAGGCCGGCAGTGAGGATGGTGGTGGTGGAGGGGTCTGGGGATGGCCAAGGCAATCGGGGCGTCGACAATGGCGCGACGACAACAAGTGGCTTCGGTGAGGGATTTCGGAGGCGAGAGGGCACAACGAGGGTTTTTTTGCGAGGGGGTTCAATTGAGGAGAGACTAGGTAATTATAGGGAGTCGAGCATGGGCAAGGGGGCAGCCAGGGAAGGAAGGGAATTGGAGTGGATCGTGCACGGCGGCGGAAAGGAAAGAGAGAGAAGAAGGAAGGCGGAGATCACGTCAGATAGTGGGTCCTACGCGTCAGCGACGGAAACAGAAAGGAAAGGGAGCGGTCGGCCATTCAAAAATGATTTGGGCGCGGGCGTAGGGGAAACGGGCTGGACTGCCATTGTGGTCTAATGGGGCTTCGGCCATTTTTCCTTTTTACAAATCAAACAGAGAAGAAAACTAAAACAAAAAGAAAAAAAGAAAAAATAGGCATAGACATATTATATATGAATTTTTCAGAAATATATTTCCTAAAACATGAACTATTTTTCAAAGTCAAATAAAGTCCACAAAAATGCATATAATGCAAACAGTGCTACTCTTGCATTTAAAATTGAAAAATATATTATTAAAATATCAAAATAATATCAAATCGATTTTATACTAATTATATGAAGGGAATTATTTTACACTTATTTCCGTATATTTAATTTTAGGAGAAAATAATTTGAATAAAAACTAAATAACTTCTAATTGGGTTTGAATTTGAATTTCAAACCACCTTCAAATCTTTTCGGTTTCCCCCTTATTCAAATATATTTCAAATTTTGGCATGGTTTGGAGTGCCGTATTGCTCCAAACTTTATTTTTTAAATTGGTTAGAGGGATTTGAAATAATCCAAATTAAATAATGGAATCGATTCCAAATGGAATTCTAAATGGTTTAACTCCCCACTCTCTTTCATTTAAAGTTGGAGAAGTCATTTCATCTTCTGTCTTGAAGGTCCTTCAGTGGAATGAAGTTTGAAATAATTCATTTGAAATAGAAACACTTTTGGGAAAGTATTTTTAGTGCCTCTCTTTCAATTTTCCAAAAGTTTCGAATTTCACTCAATTTCACACAATCAAGCACAGAACAATCATAATTATTTAATAAGTATAACATTCCAAAATTTAGAATTTTAGGATGTTACAAGCTTAAACCCTAGTTTATGCGTTATTTTATAAGGGCCTGATTTAGATCCATATGTTTCATGTTATGGTTAGATTTATCTTAATTCTTCTTTCGTAGTTGTGGCTGCTCGCGATAGGGGGTAATCATAAGAGGGTTGGTTGTTAAAGTAAGAACAACACCCTAGCACCGGTCCACCCACATATCAAATTGTCAAAGTAGCGAACATGAATCAACTAAACATGATGAACGTGACTACACGAGAATTACCATGTGTCCTCGAGAACACTTTGCTTTATACAAGAGAACTTTCTGGCTTTTCATTTGCTATAAAAAGGATTGGGCCAGCTTGCTACACCTTTGTTACTATTGCTACATATTACTTGTTACGAATTATCCTACCACAAAACTATATGTTACCATTGCTTCCTGTACTTGCAGATAATGCCTTGCTAGGGAATACCTTGCTGAAAACTGCTTATCATTTCCTTCTGCTCCTCGTTGGGTTCGACACTCTTACTTATCAAAAGGACTATGATTGATCCCCTATACTTGTGGGTCATCAGAGCCCTGTTCTGAAGTTTTACGAAGGTGGAAGCCATTGGAGGAGGCCTCTTCATCAACCTTGCTGCCTCCATGAAGATGTGTGAGTAGTTCCTTTAGGACCTATGGGTACATAGTAGTAACTTGATGGTTGTTCTCTCTCTCTCTCTCTCTCTCTCTCTCTCTCTCTCTCTCTCTCTCTCTCTCTCTCTTTTGGATCTTCAATACCATGTTCTCCTCTGAGATCAATCCGTTGTAGTTCTTATGGTGTGTTTGTTTGATTGATCAGATGAATTGTGGATTTGTGATCAGATTGTTCATTGAATATATTTGAATCTTGTGAAGTTTCGTTGATCTGAAATTGAGTAGCTATGTATGCTTTCCGAGTTATTTGTCTTCTCTGGGCAAGATAGATGGGTGGTAATTCTTCGGAGGTAATGGTGCATAGTAATAGGTCCAATCTCAGCCATGTTTTATAACCTAGTGACTGAAAGGGACAAGAAACGTATTTGTATTGTTGCTCCTATGGATAAAATGACGGGGTTTGATCTTATTTCTAGATTTCTTCCTATCTACATTATGTCATCTTGCTTATTGCATTGCTCTATTTTTCCCATTAAACTTAATACGTTGAGATGCATGCTGGCACTACAAAATAAATACACTTCCGTGATGATACGTGTTTGTCACAGTAGGTCACGTTTTCTGTCATGCATGTACATCCGTGACAAATTTATGATAGAATGAAGATAGTCATACCTGTGCTGTCGTAGAAGTGTTCCATGACATTACCAAAATTATCATCACGGAAGTGTCCACTTCCATGACGATAAATCGCGCGTCACAGATGTGCTTTCGTCAAGGGTGACCGACACGTGGCATCCACCGTAACGGAACGACGTTAAGCTATCGGGTCCGGTTTTGGATCCGATAACCCGTTAACAGCGCCGACCAATGGGGATTTTCCACGTGTAAAATCATGATTGCCCGGAGGAAACACGTGTTGCCTCACCGTTGGGACAGATGTCATCCACTCATTGGACAGGTGGCGCCTATGATAGGTCGGCACGTGGCATGGCCCGACAGTGGCCCATTCCGGTGAAAAAGGTCGGCTCAGTAAAAAATAGCAGGCCGACCCATATAAGGCCTACTTGTGTCAGGTCCATTTAAGCCCACGGCCCATACGAGATGTGTCAATTTGGTCCGTCAATGGCCCGTTAAAGATTTGACACCATTGCAGCCCATCGTCAGTTCGATTCCATTAACAGCCCGCTATGTATTTGGGCTCAATATCGGCCCGATGAGATTTCGGCCTATTAACGGCCCATTCAGCGGATGGGCTAATTTTCACGATGTACATCTTTCGGCCTTTTAGCGACCCATTTAAATATTGGGCTAATTCCCGACCTGGTGTGTCTTTCAGCCTGTTGACGACCCATAAATCAGTTGGGCCATTTGTAGTCGGACCTGAGTTCCGGCCTTTTAGCGACCCATTTAAGTGTTGGGCCAATTTCTGGCCCGGTGTGTCTTTCAGCCTGGTGACGGCCCATATATCTGTTGGGCCATTTGTAGTCGGACCTGAGTTTTGGCCTTTTAGTGACCCATTTAAGTGTTGGGACAATTCCCGGTCCCGTGTGCCTTTCAGCCTGTTAACGGACGATAAATGAGTTGGGCCGTTTGTAGTCAGACGTGAGTTTTGGCCTTTTAACGACCCATGCCCTTCATGGTCCAATACCAACCCGGTTTTTCTTTCGGCCTGCTAAAGGCCCACAACACAGTTGGGCCATTTACAATATAACCTGACTTTCGGCCTCTTAGCGGCCCATGCTCTTCATGGTCCAGTACAAGCTCGTTGTCTCTTTCGGCCTGCTAAAGGCCCACAGTATAGTTGGGCCATATGTAGCCCAAACTTTGTAACGGCCTGTTAACGGCCTGTGAAATCAATTGGGCCCACCTGTTGCCCGCTTCGATGTCAGACTGTTAACGACCCGGAAGTTAAGAGGGCCGACCATTAACTTTCGGCCTAGTAACGACCCATTAACTTAATGGGCGCACTAAAGTTCGTACATGTCTTTAGGCCAAATTACATAATTTGAGCCCATTACGACGAGCAATTATGCATAGGACCAAAACCGATCAAGCAAAGGTACGGCATACAGGGAAAAACGTTGCACATCCAACATATATTACAGGAAATTACATCCACTGGGCAATCAAAGATTGATGCCAGTGCAAATAAATGAACAGAACTTAACGATCTACAACGTCACAATGTGCAACCTCAGCACGGATGACGCCCATAAGCATGTGGGCAAGTTCTTGCTGCTTTGCTACACTGTCTCTGAAAACATTGATCAGTTGTTGTGTCGCACGACTCTGCACCTCTGATTCCTCCACCATTTCCATCATTCCTTCGGCCATTAATTGTTTCACAAACATACATTTTTTCTGTTGCATTCAAGACATATGATACTGAACAGATTTAGATGGCGATTTTGGCATGCTTGTATTATTGATAGGGGAGAGTGTCTCGACCACTGCATCATAACATAAATTAGGAGGGGAACCAAACAAATTAATCATGAGTTATTGGCATATTACCAGGCCTAGATTTATTGGAAAGAAACAATGGGGTTGCCTTGCTATTTTCAGAGTTTGTCTTCTTATCTTCAGCAGCCTGCACCAAATTAAGACACTAGCATTGCTATCATTGGCCATGTGAGATAATAGGAAATCAACATTGGCACAACGAACGTTTGGGCAACTAGCCAACACCAAATTAACACAATATGACACAACTATCATCAGCCAGGTAAGGTAATACGAAAGCAACATTGACACAATGAATGAATGGGCAACCAGAGCAGCACTACAATTCAGTAATGTGCATTATATGAGATAGTACACTCATGCAGCTCAGTATGCAAAACTACCAGGCAGTTTTCTTTACAAAAATCAACATTGGCGCCTTTAACATTTTGCTACAACTAATTTTAGATCAGACAAAGGTTGGATTCACGCCGATTAACAAAATACATGCTGATGTAAAAATATAGTTATATACAACAGGTACTTACATCAGCATTGGAGCACAGAGAATTCCCGCAAGATATTTTCCTCGAATACAATGCCAATGAAGGAAATCTTCTATCATTTAACCTTATTTTCCAAAAGAGAGATGGGTAAGAAACATGTAGAAAATATGATCAGAAAGCTATAAAATTTCATGATGCGAGGATACGCACACGCTTCTTGGAATGGAGTTGACATTCTTTTGCTGGACTGGAGCGAACTAGTTCTTTGGCCACTGGAATCTGCTTATTATCAATGGGAGTTGGGTTTCTCTGTGCTGGAGCAGTATCTATGAAAAATGGAGTTGGTTTATTATCTACTGGCTTTTGGATCTTTTGCAAAGACCTGGTTTGTAACCCTTCAGATTCTAACATAGCCGTCTTCCCCTTGCATGCCTTATATAGAAGAATGGTGCTTCAATTATAAAACATGGTACAACAGATATGGAATAGGTATTGAAGAATAGAAAGGCATGACATATTGACATGTATTCCCTCCATCCGAAAAAAATGGATGGGTCTAGGCGTATTTCAGTTCTAGATACATCCAGTTTTATCCATTTCTGTGACATGTAATCCAGACGGAGGGAGTATGATGTAAGAGCTAGGGATACGACAGGACAACATAGTAAAAAAAACACTGAAAACCCATCGCAGAACCAAAGTAATCAAACCCACTGATATGAGATAGTACACTCATGCAGCTCAGGATGCAAAACTACCAGGCAGTTTTTCTTACAAAAATCAACATTGTGGCATTTAATCATACATTTTGCTACAACTAAATTTAGATCAGATAATTGTTGGATTCACGCCGATTAACAAAATACATGCTGATGTAAAAATATAGTGATATACAACAGGTACTTCATCTGCATTGGAGTACAGAGAATTCCTGCAAGAATCTTTCCTCACAGACCATACCAGTGCAGAAATTCTTCTATCTGTTAAGCTTATTTTCTAAAAGAGAGATGGGTAAGAAACATGTAGAAAATATGATCAGCATGCTATAAAATTTCATGATGCAAGGATACGGACATGCTTCTTAGAATGGAGTTGACATATTTTTGCTGGACTGGAGCGGACTAGTTCTTTGGCCACTGGAATCTGCTTATTATCAGTAGGAGTTGGGTTTCTCTGTGCTGGAGCAGTATCTATAAAAACTGGAGTTGGTTTATTATCTCATGGCATTTGGATCTCTTGCAAAGACCTGGTTTGTAACCCTTCAGATTCTAACATAGTCGTCTTCCCCTTGCATGCCTTGTATAGAAGAATGGTGCTTCAATTATAAAAAATGCTACAACAGAGAGATGGAATAGGTACTGAAGAATAGAAAGGCATGACATATTGACATGTATTCCCTCCATCCGGAAAAAATGGATGGGTCTAGGCATATTTCATTTCTAGATACATCCTTTTTTATCCATTTTGGCAACATGTAATCCGGACGGAGGGAGTATGGTGTAAGAGCTAGGGATACGACATGACAACACAGTAAAAAAACACTAGTTGAATGTAAAACTGTATGCTAGCAGAATATGTACATAAAAAACTAAGGCAACATACACGTGTATTTTTGGGAAACTAAGATGGCGTTGCAACAGAGCACTAGAACAACACTTCAATGTAAAAAAACGTGGTATGGTAGACAGATGAAGTACATACTGATGAATAACAATGCATTAGATATTCAGAAGCATGATGTCCAAATTAAGCAGATGTCATTGTGATAGAGTAGAATGATAGTACTTGAATTAGAAAACATGTTATCATGAATCGAATAGGTACTGAAAAACAGGAAGACATGACATATCTACATGCATGATCAGCATGCTAAGCACATGGCATTGCAACAGAGTAGATACACTCCAGGACATTATATGCATGTTGTACCCATATCACGGGCCAAGTTAGAGCAAGGACCTTGTGGGGTGAAGAGCATTCAACATCTTTCTACAAGTATTCTGAAGAACTGTCTTTACATGTTCCATCATATTGGGTATCATTGATATCAAGTTTATTGGCCTTTACATTGCTCCGTGAGGTTCTTTTGGATATATCAATGTGTGCAATTATATCTGACATGCATGGAAGACAACTAGTAGTTAGATTTATGTAATGAGTGCATGTAGGAGACGACATAAATAGTAGGACTGGGGTTAACTAGCAGCAACGGGTCTCAAAAACTAAAGGGAGAACACAGATGAAAGCTACAGAATATGTATCGTTTGTACTCGAGATTAACTAGATGGCACACAAAAGTATTAAAGAACAACATAGGTAATACTAGAAGTGGTATAATACTATAATCACCAGACTGTGGGATAGCATTGGCTGATGGATGATAACTATGGAACATCGTTACCTAAAGAACAAGTATCTTAGCTGAACTATGGAACATCGTTAACTCCTGAACAAGACCCGTAAGAGATCATCATGAATATATAGTGAAATGTGATAATCTATTTTCCATGCTTAGATGAATAACAAAGCCATAAATGTTGCACACAAGTAAGATGAGGGTACAACCTATCTGGCCGCCATCCATAGGAGTGAGCATCATGTGCTGACTTGTCAATGGCCCTGCAGTTGTTGTGGTTGTCCATGTCGGGCACGCGCATTCGATGCAGGGAACTGTTGAGTGGGGACTATAGCTCCCTTCTGGTGTATGCTTCCCTTGTTGGAGCAGCTGCGATGAGTCGGAAGACGGTGTGGCTGAGGATGTAGATAATGCATAATGTTAAGAACGACGCATCTATTTGATCTGAAGAAATACACTAAGAGATCAACAGCAAGGTACGAGAGTGATCACACGTCTGTTGACTGAGACTAAATTGGGGTCACACGATTTTATTTTATTTTGGTACTGTCCTATTACGACGGATGGCTTGATGGTCGTCTTGTGCCTCCTGGCTGACACTGTTAGGAATCTTCCCCGAAGAGCCAACGAGCAACGGCAGAGCAACTTGCCTCCGCCGTCCGTGGCCCCGGCCAAAACCCCGCTCCCCGCCCCACCGCACTGCCGTGGTTGCGTCGCCCCTGGGCCAATCCACAAAGACTCCCCGTCATCCATATCTGGCGGCGGCAGTACCTGGAACCCACGCAACTCTAAGATAGCCATCTAAGCGCTGCTTTCGCGGCGAACTTGCGGCCCCGCACCCTTATGTTAGACACCAGCCAACCGGCAGCCTAGGAGCTCCGCCGCCTCGAGGGGTGCTGCTTTCCATTGGGAATTGATTGGCCCAGAATAAAAATTCAGATAACTGACGCCTAAATAAAGTGATTTGAGATGAGGGTGCGACCTATCTGGCGGCATGGTGAAGTAGGCAGGTCCAGTTGTCGAGTCGGTGAGGCCGGCACAGTTGCGGTGGCCACCGGTGGCAGGGAAACAACGATGTCGCGACAGTCGATGGCTATGGGGAAGCAGTGCCGTGACTCTGGACGGATCTGAAGTTGGAGCCGCTCCGGCGCCGTGAACAACGGCGGGGTTGAATCGGCTCCGATACGGTTTACGCGGCCGTCGTCGAGGCAACTCCAGCAGCACAGAGTAAGAGGCACACAGCCCAGTGGACGACGACAAATGGACAGCGTCTCCGGCATTAGGGAGGAGGGCGGCTATGAAATTGGTGCGGTGGGGTGCCATGGAGGAGGGGCTGAGGATTCGTGGCTTGGGAGAAGGGAGCTTCCGGGGAGAAGGTGATTTGGCGCCCACGATGTATGAATGGGGGGGGGGGGATTGGGAGGGGAGTGGAACCATGTACGCATTTGTCTGAAATGTGAGGGGGAGTTATAGTTCTACCCCTGCCTTTAGGCTTCTTGGCTTGGGTCTGTGTACTGAGGGTCGGGGATAGTAGAGTAACTTTGTTTCTCCCCAAATAGTGGGCGGGATCGATTTCGGGCGAGGAGGGCGTGTTTTGAAATATAGTGGGCGCGAGCGATTTCGGGCGAGGAAAGCGTGTTTTCAAATAGTGGGCGCGAGCTATTTCGGGCGAGGACAGCGTGTTTTGCCGACCATGGTCTATGAATTATTCGGCACATGTCATTTCGGCCGAGGAGAAGGCGCGCTTGGATGAAGTTACAAACCTACCCTCGATGCACAACCGACCAATTAATGCGTCTCCCACATAGGACGGTAATTTCGCGTCTCCCATTTATTTGCTCAGGCGAATTCCACGGAGGAGAGGTGTAGCGACCAGACCTCAAACAGTCTGATCTCTATGCATCAGTGTCATCCCTGGATCAGTAATGCTGACACGCACAGTACTTGAAGGATTTATAACAGAGTAGCAATCACACACTTATTACATCGATAGTCCAACGATGAATTTATTACAAATAATATGGCTGAAGGGCATCTAATACGATAACAACGGAAGGCTTGGAAGATAAGTGAGTCCATCAACACCAGCGGCATCACTAAGTATAGAACCACGACCTAAAAGGCATCTTACTCGTCGTCTGAAAAGTCTGCAACATGAAACGTTGCAGCCCGAAAACGGGTCAGCACATGGAATATGCTGGCAAGGTAACACAAGAGAATGCAATGAAAATAAAGCTATACTATATGCAATATGGCTGGTGGAAAGCTCTATGGTTAAGTTTTTGCGTAAAGCCAATTTTTCCCTACTTCAAAGGAATGCATTTTAGTTAACTATCATGGTAGTTGAAACATCGTTGAGAAGATAGACATCCTCTCAACCCCAATTAAAGTTCATCATTAAACCCAACAAAATTAAATTAAAGTAACATGTTGAGATGCACATGAAAATCCAAGTACTGGATACTCAAGACGTCCATAACCGGGGACACGGCTAATCATGATCAGTTTGTACACTCTGCAGAGGTTTGTGCACTTTTCCCACAAGACTCGATCGCCTCCGTTTGGTTTCTCGCACTGCATGGTGTTTGAGAAACGGATGACCGAGACATAGTCTTTCAGAAGCGCTAGCACCTTACGATCGGGCGGACCGTACCAACCTACATCCCCTACATCTGCTAGTCCACCACTATAAGAGTTCGCACAACTTACTCATACTAGGCTAGAGCCCATAATAGCATTGTGGCTGCACACGGAAGTTTCTAGTATGAATAATCTCATGATCCCTTTTAGCCTGGGTGGCGGTCCAAAAGAAATAGGCAATCCTGGAATACCCAGATTCCTCAATCCACCCAGATGTGTGTTAAAGTTTCCACCTTAAGTTGAACCATTAATTAACAATCTCACATCTGTCATGGATTTCACTCACCCAATCCACGTCTACGAGCATAGCATGTCCTAGCAGCAAACGTAGAAGTAACTCCCAAAGGTTTGAATGTAATGCAGGTAATAGGTACTACCTCAATCTACTTCCCAATCCCATAAGTTAATTGATCCTACTCATGCAATGTGTGAGGGTTTGACTAATGCAATGAAAACTGGGTAACCGGAAAGCATGATCAAAGTGTTACTTGCCTTGCTGATGATCCGCAAAACCTAGAGACTCAAAGTAGCAAGCGGCGCACTCCGGGTACTCTATCGCAATCAAACAAACAAGCATACAATAAGTACTTAACTAATGCACGGGTAAAACTCAAATAAGAGATCTAACCAGAAAGTTCAACTTAAGAACTCCGGTTTGGAAAAAGAATCAACTCGAAAGAAGCAACAAAACTCAAACTGCAAAAGAAACGAGCTCCGATTTACTAGTTGGCCTAAAGTCAAATTTTACAGTAGCCAAAACTTTGTTCAAGTTGATAAAACGTAAAGAGGGATTCGAGACGAAGATCTGGAATTTTGAATCACCTGATTCCGACTCTCGAGCGAAAAGAAAAACGAAAAACAAGATCAGGTAAGAAATCGCGACCGGAATAACCGCGGATAAATACCCCGAAAAAGAAAACGACGAACAGGCTAACGAGCGAACGTTCGTTGTTTGCGGTTAACTAACGAAAACCGTTCGTTAAAACGAACGTACGGACGAACGTCCGCTAAATAGCTAAACCGAAAAAAAACCGAACCAATCTATTCTAAAAAAACAGATCTAGGTTTTCCTAAATAAAACCGATCGGTTAACCGAAAAAAAAACTAACTACCTAGAACTCCGGCGAACTCCGGCGGTCTCCGGCGAGGGGGCGGCGGCGGGTGGCGGCGGCTGGCGCGGCGGCGGCGGCTGGCGCGTCGGGCTAGGGTTAGGGCGAGGCTGTGGGGCGGGCAAGGTTTTGGGCCGGCGGGGCTGCGGCTTATAAAGCCCAGTCTCCTGGTCCGATACGAGACTAGGTCGGTTTCCTTTTTTTTAATAGAGTCCCGGCGCAGAAAAACTAACGAAAGAAATACCAAACGGACTCCAAAATTCCCGAAATAAATTTTCACCGTTCTCTAATAATATTTAGGACAAAGTGAACATTTTTCCCGGACCTAAATGCAATTTTGAAAAACGCGTATTTTTCCTATGCAAATAAATCCGTAAATAAATCCAGAAAAATACCAAAAGTGATTTTAACATTTTTCCTCCAATATTTCTGTTGTTTTGGAGAAGTCATATTATCTCCGCTCATTTTTTGTATTTAGAAATATTTTTAGGAGAGAAAAATAATTAGAAACACACTGCCCTCGTACCGGTATTCGAGCGAACTCAAATACGAAAACGGTAAAATTCCCAACTCTCTCCGTAGGTCCTTGAGTTGCTTAGAATTTTCGAGGAACTCCACGAACAAAATGCAAAAACATGCAAATGCAATATGATCTATGTATAACATTCCAAATGGAAAATTTGGGATGTTACAAACCTACCCCCCTTAGAATGAATCTCGTCGAGATTCGACTTGGCTAGAGAATAGGTGTGGGTGGTCCTTGCGTAGATCATCTTCTCGCTCCCAGGTGGCTTCTTCCTCGGTGTGGTGACTCCACTGAACTTTGCAAAACTTGATAACCTTGCTGCGAGTAACTCTGCTCGAAAATTCGAGAATCTTAACAGGCTTCTCCTCGTAGGTCAGATCACTGTCCAACTGAATTGCTTCCAGGGGTACTGTGTCTCTAAGCGGTATATCGGCCATCTCCACGTGGCACTTCTTAAGCTGCGAAACGTGAAACACGTCGTGCACTCCTGACAATCCTTCGGGCAATTCCAACTTGTAGGCAACCTCTCCCATGCGTTCCAAAACACGGTAAGGTCCCACAAATCTCGGGGCTAACTTCCCTTTAACTCCGAAACGTTTAACTCCTCGCAGAGGCGATACTCTCAAGTATGCTCTGTCTCCGATCTCATAGACTATCTCCTTGCGCTTCGAGTCTGCATAACTCTTCTGCCTGGACTGGGCTACCTTCAGGCTATCTCGAATCAACTTCACTTTCTCCTCAGACTCTTTGATTAAGTCTGGTCCAAACAATTGTCGGTCTCCAACTTCATCCCACGACAACGGTGTTTGACATCTCCTTCCATACAATGCCTCGAACGGTGCCATCTTCAAACTGGCATGGTAACTGTTGTTGTATGAGAACTCTGCATAGGGCAAGTTGTCATCCCAACTAGATCCATAATCTAATGCACAGGCTCTTAGCATATCTTCCAGAATCCGATTGACTCTCTCCGTCTGTCAATTAGTCTGCGAGTGAAATGCTGTGCTAAATTCTAGTCTGGTACCCAAGGTTTCATGTAACTAATTCCATAAATTTGAGGTAAACTGGGTTCCTCTATCTGATACGATGATCCTCGGAACTCCATGCAGACATACAATTCTGGTC
Organism: Secale cereale; assembly: GCA_902687465.1. Classification (NCBI taxonomy): domain Eukaryota; kingdom Viridiplantae; phylum Streptophyta; class Magnoliopsida; order Poales; family Poaceae; genus Secale; species Secale cereale. The sequence goes on from LR738710.1 coordinate 514,896,944, forward strand.
ATGTATATCTTAGCCAACTTTGCACTGGTATAAGTGGTTTTCACAGGAATAAAGTGGGCTACCTTCGTCAATCGGTCTACTACTACCCAGATTGAATCATATCTTGCTTTGGTCCTGGGCAATCCGGTGATAAAATCCATGCCAAGCTTCTCCCACTTCCATTCGGGTATTGACATAGGTTGTAGCAATCCCGCTGGCTTCTGATGTTCTACCTTTACTCTCTGGCATACATCACAAACTGCTACATACTCCGCAATATCCTTCGTCATACCGGTCCACCAGAAAATATCCTTCAAATCCAAATACATCTTAGTATTTCCTGGGTGAATCGAGTATGGTGAATCACGGGCCTCCTGTAAAATCAACTTCCTGATCTCCGGGTCATTTGGCACATAGATTCGATCCTCAAACCATAGGGTGTCGTGTTCATCCTCACGAAAACCTTTAGCTTTTCCTTCGTTCATCCTCTCCTTTATAGCGACAACCTCTTTGTCTGCTTTCTGAGCTTATCTGATTTTATCCATCAGGGTAGACTGGATTTCTAATGTTGCTACGTAGCCTCTCGGAACTATCTCCAAACGTAGTTCTCGTAGGTCCTCGGCTAACTCCTTTGGAAATCCTTCCATCATTAGGGTATTGACATGGCTCTTACGGCTTAGCGCATCAGCTACTACGTTAGCCTTTCTGGGATGATAATGTAATCTCATGTCATAATCCTTAATGAGTTCCAGCCATCTCCTTTGCCTAAGATTCAACTCCTTCTGAGTGAATATATATTTCAAACTCTTATGATCCGTATATACTTCACAATGGTTTCCAATGACAAAATGTCTCCACGTCTTCAATGCATGCACTACGGCTGCAAACTCCAAATCGTGGGTGGCATAGTTCATCTCATGGGGTTTTAGTTGTCGTGAAGCATACGAAATAACTCTTCCTTCCTGCATAAGTACGGCTCCAAGTCCTCGACATGAAGCGTCGCAGTACACCTCATAATCCTTATGTTGATCTGGCAGAATCAACACATGGGATGACACCAACCTTTTCTTCAACTCCTGGAAACTAGTCTCACATTCTTCTGTCCAACTGAACTTGGTGTCGTTCTTCAACAACTCCGTCATTGGCTTTGCAATCTTCGAGAAATTCTCGATAAATCTTCGGTAGTATCCTGCGAGTCCAAGAAAACTTCGGATCTCTCCAACTGTTGTCGGTGCTTCCCAATTGGTCACAGTGTCCACCAGGACGGGATCTACTGCTATTCCTTCTCCGGATATAACATGTCCGAGGAATCCGACTTCCTTCAACCAAAACCCACATTTGCTAAACTTGGCATATAACTGATGTTCTCTGAGCTTCTCCAATACCAAACGCAAATGTTCTTCATGCTCCTCTTCATCCTTCGAGAAGATCAAAATATCATCTATGAACACTACGACGAACTTATCCAAATACTCCATAAACACTTTGTTCATCAGGTTCATAAAGTATGCCGGTGCGTTTGTCAGACCAAACGACATAACGGTATACTCGTACAACCCATACCTAGTGGTAAAGGCCGTCTTAGGTATATCTTGCTCTCGGATCTTCAATTGATGGTACCCTGATCGCAGATCGATCTTAGAAAAGACTTTAGCTCCTTGAAATCTATCGAACAGATCATTGATCATTGGCAGTGGGTACTTGTCTTGATCGTTACTTCGTTCAATCCACGGTAATCAACAACCATTCTTAACAATCCATCCTTCTTCTCCACTAGAAGTACTGGCGAACCCCAAGGCGAAGAACTTGGGCGTATGAATCCTTTATCCGGTAACTCCCTAATCTGCTTCTTAATTTCCTCCAAATCCTTTGCGGGCATCCTATAGGGTCTCTTAGAAATTGGCCCGATGCCTGGCAAAAGTTCAATCAAAAACTCTATATCTCTATCCGGTGGCATGCCAGGTAACTCCTCTGGAAACACATCCGGATTATCCTTCACTACTGGCACTTCCTCCTGAACAACTCCTGACAAGGAATTTAATCTACTCCTCTTTGACTCATGCCGGGATACATACTTGATCCTTCTTCCTTCCGGCGTAGTAAGCAAAATGGTCTTACTGGCACATTCAATATTCCCTTCATGCTTAGATAACCAATCCATGCCTAATATCACATCCAGTCCTTGAGATTCCAATACTATTAGGTCCGAAGGGAATATGTAATTACCAATCCTTAGGGGCAACTGATCACACCACGACTTAGCCATATACTCTGCTCCTGGTGAGGTTACTAACATGGGCGATCTAAGGGCTTGGGTCGGCAGCTTATACTTATCCATGATTCCCCTTGAAATGTATGAATGCGATGCACCAGTATCGAAAAGAACGAGTGCAGTAAAGGACTTAACTAAGAACTTACCTATAACTGCATCTGGTTGCTCCTCTACTTCCTCCACGGTCACGTGGTTCACTTGTCCTTTGTTGAACGGGTTGGGATTCTTCCCGGCGCTTCCATTGCCGTTCCCATTCTTAACTTCTGGGCATTCATTAGCATAATGTCCAGTCTTCCCGCACTTGTAACAAGTGACATGGCTAAAATCCCTCTTGGTGGGTGTGGATGGTGTAGGGCGGTTCTGGTTTCCATTGGCTCCATTCCCATTTCCATTGCCATTCTTGGTGCCATTGTGATTGTGCGAGCTACCTCCTCCATGGGTATGCTAAAACTGTCCTACCACTTTAGGGGTAAAGCGAGGCTTCTGCTGAGCTCCAGAGTTATACTTTCCTTGCCCGTACTTCCTCTTGCGACTCTCAATCTGCTGATGCTTCCTTTCAATCATTAGGGCGCGGTCAACCAACTCCTGGTAGTTATTGAAAGTTGCCACCATCAACTGTACACTCATCTCATCATTCAGCCCTTCCATGAATCTCTCTTGCTTCTTGGCATCTGTGGCCACATCATCTGGGGCATAACGAGATAGGGTACTAAACTCATCCACGTACTGAGCTACAGTATGATTCCCTTGTTGCAAATTATGAAACTCCTGCTTCTTCATACTCATTGCTCCAGTAGAGACATGGGCGGTACGAAAAGCTTGCTGAAACTGATCCCAAGTGACATTGGCTACGGGGTAAGTGGCTGTGTAATTCTCCCACCAAGCTGCGGCTGGTCCAGGCAACTGGTGTGCGGCAAATCGCACCTTTTCAGCATCCGAGCAATTGGCGGTGGTCAAATCCCTTCCAATCTTGCGTAGCCAGTCATCAGCCACAATTGGTTCGATGCTGCTAGCAAACACGGGTGGTTGCAACCTTAAGAAACGTGTCAGGTTGTCCACAGGTGGTGGTGGTGGAGGGTTGTTGTTGTTGTTGTTGTTGTTGTTCTGGTTGTTCTGAGTGTTCTGGACAAGAAGTTGCATCACGGTGTTCTGCTGCTGGATCAACTGAGTGAGCTCAGGGGGAAACTCGAATTCACGTCTTGGAGGCATCTGATGGGCGTAGAGGGAAGAGATTAGAATAGAAATGGGGTCTAAGGGAAAATCACTACCCATATGCACATGAGACAGACACACAATCATATCACACCAATCAATTTCAAACAAGGTCTTACAAATCTAACGATCGTTACAAAGGTGCTCTAAAACTAATGTATGGAGGTAAACTACTAGTCACAGGGTGGTCATCTAAAAATATTGATCGACAGAGGATTCCATAATGTCTGCTCCAGCTTCATCTTCATAGTCTTCATCCTTGCTATCCTCAGCTTCCGAATCCGTGTCATCTATGATGATATAGTCTTCCGGTAGAATCTCTTTGGGTTCTTCTTCCTCGTCTTCTTCTCCCATGAATATCCCTAACTTCCGGGTCAAATCATCATTCTTCTCCACAAGTATCTTCATCTCCTCCTCATATCCGTCGCGTGTAGACTTGAGTTCTTCTTCTAGCTCCAAATTCCTATTTAGGGCCTTCTTCAAATCTATCATCCCAGCACACATCTGGTGCTCCTGGCGACGAATGTGGTGATTCAACTCTTGGATGAATGCTGCAATGGACATACCCTTCCGAGTGCTGATCATATCCCAATTCTCATCTCGGCGTCCACAAATCTGGTAAATGGTGTCCTTTAGCTCCTGCTTGTAGACTTCTCCAATCCTTCCCATAGCAATGTGGGCTGCCATACTCCTTCCTAGGCTCCATGTAGGTGCATTAAAGGAAAATGTTATGAGTGAGGTGATGGGTGCGAACGTCCTTCCTGGAACTTGAGCTTGAATCAACCAACGCTCCTCCTCAGGTAGAGTGGCATTGTAGGTTCCAGTGAAACTTGGTAATCCAATATTGAGATATCTTGTGACTTCCTTCAGGTGTCGTCCAAAGGGTGTTTCTTCATCTGGTTGCATGAACTTGTGCTTTGCTTCCACCATCCTAAAGAGTAGAAAAGATGAGGAGTCATAAGAGAGAAGAGTGAGTAGTGTTCTAGGGCTTGTCTTAGTGGTTGTGTCCTATAGTCAGCGTGTGCTCTGATACCATCTTGTAGCGACCAGACCTCAATCAGTCTGATCTCTGTGCATCAGTGTCATCCCTGGATCAGTAATGCTGACACGCACAGTACTTGAAGGATTTATAACAGAGTAGCAATCACACACTTATTACATCGATAGTCCAACGATGAATTTATTACAAATAATATGGCTGAAGGCCATCTAATACGATAACAGCGGAAGGCTTGGAAGATAAGTGAGTCCATCAACACCAGCGGCATCACTGAGTATAGAACCACGACCTAAAAGGCATCTTACTCGTCGTCTGAAAAGTCTGCAACATGAAACGTTGCAGCCCGAAAACGGGTCTGCACATGGAATATGCTGGCAAGGTAACACAAGAGAATGCAATGAAAATAAAGCTATACTATATGCAATATGGCTGGTGGAAAGCTCTATGGTTAAGTTTTTGCGTAAAGCCAATTTTCCCCTACTTCAAAGGAATGCATTTTAGTTAACTATCATGGTAGTTGAAACATCGTTGAGAAGATAGACATCCTCTCAACCCCAATTAAAGTTCATCATTAAACCCAACAAAATTAAATTAAAGTAGCATGTTGAGATGCACATGAAAATCCAAGTACTAGATACTCAAGACGTCCATAACCGGGGACACGGCTAATCATGATCAGTTTGTACACTCTGCAGAGGTTTGTGCACTTTTCCCACAAGACTCGATCGCCTCCGTTTGGTTTCTCGCACTGCATGGTGTTTGAGAAACGGATGACCGAGACATAGTCTTTCAGAAGCGCTAGCACCTTACGATCTGGCGGACCGTACCAACCTACATCCCCTACATCTGCTAGTCCACCAATGTAAGAGTTCACACAACTTACTCATACTATGCTAGAGCCCATAATAGCATTATGGCTGCACACGGAAGTTTCTAGTATGAATAATCTCATGATCCCTTTTAGCCTGGGTGGCGGTCCAAAAAAACAGGCAATCCTGGAATACCCAGATGCCTCAATCCACCCAGATGTGTGTTAAAGTTGCCACCTTAAGTTGAACCATTAATTAACAATCTCACATCTGTCATGGATTTCACTCACCCAATCCACGTCTACGAGCATAGCATGTCCTGGCAGCAAACGTAGAAGTAACTCCCAAAGGTTTGAATGTAATGCAGGTAATAGGTACTACCTCAATCTACTTCCCAATCCCAGAAGTTAATTGAACCTACTCATGTAATGTGTGAGGGTTTGACTAATGCAATGAAAACTGGGTAATTGGAAAGCATGATCAAAGTGTTACTTGCCTTGCTGATGATCCGCAAAACCTAGAGACTCAAAGTAGAGGGCGGCGCACTCCGGGTACTCTATCGCAATCAAACAAACAAGCATACAATAAGTACTTAACTAATGCACGGGTAAAACTCAAATAAGAGATCTAACCAGAAAGTTCAACTTAAGAACTCCGGTTTGGAAAAAGAATCAACTCGAAAGAAGCAACGAAACTCAAACTGCAAAAGAAACGAGCTCCAATTTACTAGTTGGCCTAAAGTCAAATTTTATAGTAGCCAAAACTTTGTTCAAGTTGATTAAACGTAAAGAGGGCTTCGAGACAAAGATCTGGGATTTTGAATCACCTGATTCCGACTCTCGAGCGAAAAGAAAAACGAAAAACAAGATCAGGGCAGAAATCGCGATCGGAATAACCGCGGATAAATACCCCGAAAAAGAAAACGACGAACAGGCTAACGAACGAACGTTCGCTATCTGCGGTTAGCTAACAAAAACCGTTCGTTAAAACGAACGTACGGACGAACGTCCGCTAAATAGCTAAACCGAAAAAAACCGAACCGATCTATTCTAAAAAAAATAGATCTAGGTTTTCCTAAATAAAACCGATCGGTTAACCGAAAAAAACTAACTACCTCGAACTCCGGCGAACTCCGGCGGTCTCCGGCGAGGGGGCGGCGGGGCGACGGCGGCGCGGCGACGGGGCGGCGGCGGCGGCGAGTGGCGGGTGGCGCGGCGGCGGCGGCTGGCTTGTCAGGCTAGGGTTAGGGCGAGGCTGTGGGGCGGCGAGGCTTTGGGCCGGCGGGGCTGCGGCTTATAAAGCCCAGTCTCCTGGTCCGATACGAGACTAGGTCGATTTCCTTTTTTTTAATAGAGTCCCGGCGCAGAAAAACTAACGAAAGAAATACCAAACGGACTCCAAAATTCCCGAAATAAATTTTCACCGTCCTCTAATAATATTTAGGACAAAGTGAACATTTTTCCCAGACCTAAATGCAATTTTGAAAAACGCGTATTTTTCCTATGCAAATAAATCCGCAAATAAATCCAGAAAAATACCAAAAGTGATTTTAACATTTTTCCTCCAATTTTTCTGTTGTTTTGGAGAAGTCATATTATCTCCGCTCATTTTTTGTATTTAGAAATATTTTTAGGAGGGAAAAATAATTAGAATCACACTGCCCTCGTACCGGTATTCGAGCAAACTCAAATACGAAAACGGTAAAATTCCCAACTCTCTCCATAGGTCCTTGAGTTGCTTAGAATTTTCGAGGAACTCCACGAACAAAATGCAAAAACATGCAAATGCAATATGATCTATGTATAACATTTCAAATTGAAAATTTGGGATGTTACAAGAGGATACTTAACGGTTCGTTCAAAATTTGGGAGAACGAGCATCCACGTCTACCTTACCAAGTTGATTCGAATCAAATTTAGAAATATTAGCTTGCCACTTCTTTTTTAAATGGAGAGATGATGCTCGGGAGTAATGTGTTTTTACATGCTCGTTGCTAGCGATTTACTATATGAAAAATAGTTCACCCACTCAAAAACGGGAATCAAACCCAAAATGAAATATCTCGATTCAATGAAATAGCTCGTTCACCAGGTCGAAATAGTGAACTAAATCCAAAATTGAACACCTCAATCGAATAGCATGTTGTACAGTATTACAGTACTCCATGAATATGTTGAAAGTCAAATTAATGAACTTGTTTGATATACGCATATATCCGTTCATGTGTGGATTGCACACAACATGTTCTCCAATTTAAATATTTGAATGCAAGTTTATATCGAAACATGGTTTATATCAGTCTTTGATGCATAAAACGCGACCTCCCCCTCTCCCGGACTCCTGCTCTCTCTCTCTATCGCACGCCGACAATCTTCAATTCTGTCGCATGCATCCAACACACAAACCTTGTTGGTCCTCTCTCTTTCTCTCTCTCTCTCTCTCTCTCTCTCTCTCTCTCTCTCTCGCTCTTTGTGTGTGTGCGTGGGGACGGTCTTTCTAGTTTGCATGCATATATACTCCATCTATAGGTCTCTCCCGCACACTATGTATGATTCTCTAGTCCAAGATAGATATCTTGGGTGCACTCATCGTACGCACACAAATTCCTTGGCTCGTTTCCCGTAACTCTCTCACGCGCCACTCTGTCGTCTCGGAGCTCTTCCCCCTCTCTCTCAAACTCTCCATCTACCTGGGTCACACATACACATGCATATCTCACTCGCACTCGATAGGCCCATCTAATACTCTATCTCTCTCCCTCGTTCTCTCTCCATCTCTCACACACACACACAATCTCATGCCTAGCTAGCCAAATATGATGGTCTCTCACTCAATCGTAGGCACACGCAGTCCCCCGTATATGTATATGACTAGCTAATCATAGTCTCCATCACAAACATGTGCACGGTCTATCTCGATTTCTCTCGGGGCATCTTTCTATCGCGCACGCACCTCCCTCGATCTCCCACCCATATAGCCCCCTCACGATCTCGAGGGGGTCTCTCTATCGTAAACACACCCTCTGGCCCTCCCCATGCGTCCATGTTCTCCATGTGTCCCTCTCGACCTTTGTACCTTGTTAGCCAGACCTCTATTGGACATGTGCTATAAGGGTGTCTCTCTCCGTTGCAAACAATCACACACTAGCTATCTTCGTGTATCTCCTCACCTTGCTTTTCTATCTCGGAGATGCATGCGTGATATGTTCGTCTAAGAAACAAAAAAACACACACTCTCTCTAATTTATCGTTTGTTGTCACTTTCTCTTTCACACACATACTCTTTTTGCACACTTACTCATTCTCCTTCACATGCACTTGATCCCTCTCGACTTAGGCACTCCCCTCGGTCCATAGCATATTGATTTATTGAAAAGTCAAACATCACAAAGTTTGACCATGTACGTGGAGAAAAACAATTACATCTGGAACGGCAAACATATATGATTAGATTCACCATGAGATGTAGTTTCGTACGATGTATCTTTGGTATTGAAGATATAAATAACATTTGTGTAAACCTGATCAAAGTTTCCAAAGTTTGACTTCTAAAAAAATTACATGCACTGCATTATCGAGCGGATGGAATATCTCTTTCCCCCTCTCAGCTATCTGACGCACCACTCAGCCTTATCGGGGCTCCTCAATCTCTCTCAAACTTTATATCTCCCTGGTTCACACATACACTTGTCTCGCTCATGCTATACATATAGACCCATCCAACACTCTCCGCCCTTGTTCTCTCTCTATGTGACATGCACCCCCTAATAAGTACCATAATCCCTCACTCCATCATAGGCGCAAGCACTCCCTCCTAAGTATGATTATCTCTCACTAGCCATCAGGAACACACGTATTGTCTCATTCCATCCATACGTCTATCTCGATATCTCTCAGGGTATCTTCTATCACACACACACCTTGTCACTCGATCTCCCATCCATGTAGTCCCATCACGATCTCCAGGGGATCTCTTTATGACAAACATACACTCTCTCCTCCCCATGTCTGCATTTTCTCCGTACGTCTCTCTCAACCTCTCTCCCTTGTTTGTCAGACCCCTTTGGCCACGTGTTAGGCGTCCTGCTCTCTCGGTTGCAAAGAACCACACACTATCTCCTCACCTTGCTTCTGTTGTCGAAGATGCATGTGTGATATGTTTGCATAAGACACACACGTTTTTTCTTGACTTTTATCGAGTGTTGTCCATGTCTCTTTCACACACGCACACACACTTTTTTCACTCACTCTTTCTATTTCACTCTCTCTCTCTCTCTCTAGTTAGGGACTCTCTCACGTCTATAAGCATATGGATGTTTTGAAAAGTCAAACTCAGAAAAGTTTGACCAGGTATATGTGGAGAAAAACATTTACATATGGAAAGATCACTAGATTCATCACAACGCGTACTTACTTCATAGTATCATTTATCTTTGGTATTGTAGATATAAGTAATTTCTTTATAAACTTGGTCAAAGTTTCAAAAGTTAGACTTTAAAAAAAATGTTGGACCTACATTATCGAACGGAGGGAGTAGTCTTTCTCTCTCTCTCTCTCTCTGCTATCTCTCACGGCCTCCCCTCTCACACGAACACTCTATACCGACGGATTATATGCTCACTGTGTCAGCGTATAGCTCCGTATATTGTTTAGTTGACCGGTCAACCAGTCCACATGCTGCCTTGTCAGCTCGTGTTCTGTATCTTCGTATGCTGGCCCATGTGGCAATGGGTGAAAATAAGTAAACTAGAGGCCCATCTGACACACGGTGAAGTAAGCAAAGTTGCACGCTAGTAAATTGAGGGCGCATTGAGGACTGAGGCAATAAAAATGCTTGTTTGGGAGAGTGAGAGGTGGTGTAGTTGGTTTGATTGATTTGTTTATACATGTGGGTCTGTGTGCACAGCGGTGCCAACTCTCTCACATCGCAAGAGCGGTGCCAAAATCTCTTGATTTGACATCGATGCGTATTATGTGGCATACTTTTGCGAAATATGGCATCGACCACATAGTGGAAGCCAACAAATGCCCAAGCTCTTCATGTACTCCTAGGTAAATGAGAGGGGAGAGAGAGAGTGAAAAAATATCACTAGCCAGCCAACCCTATCATATGAGCAAATGATATTTGTACCTCTTGATGGCATGACAATCTTATACATCCAGCTGCCCTAATATGTTCTCTTCTTTTTGCAGATAAAAAAAGACCCGAAAGTGAAAAATGTGTTGCACTATAACAATATTATCGAATGCATTCATCTCCATCGTACAGAAATTGATTTGATCGACTATCGCGGCAGCACATCTGAGATTAAATTGGCCAGGTTCTTTGTTTTGGAGGCAAGTGTGCTCAAGGTAATGAGGTTTGGCGTTCTCTGGCGCAACAAAGAATGGCGTGCTGATCACCGCAAGCGTCTAAGCCCAAATGACAAAGTCTCCGCAGAAGCTGAATTTGTTTTTGAAACATCAAGTGGCCAGAGACTCGAAAAGTTATTTGCCCATTAGTGACTTGTCAGGGCGGTGGATTTTAGTTTGTATGGTAATGCTGCATCCATCTAATGTAACGAAAGTTCTTACGTAAACTTCCTAGTAATTCCCTCTTCGTAGGTGCAACATTACTCCTAACATTTGTAATATCAGTTTGAAACTTGTAATATTGCCGTGTCCTATTCCTGCATTTTCAAAATCCTGCGAATCAAACAGGTCTTGAGTTGGTGATGATGTTGTGCCTGCCATGTTTCAGCAATAGTCGTCGGATCTAGATCTGACGCATACAAACCAAACTTCTCCAGTTTTGCAAAAAGATGCCCGCACTTGTTTCCTATTTACAAACAACTCCTTGTCTCTCACAATCAGCCTTATCTCCTCCCCACCACATCTAGAAGGCCATGAAAAAATCTGGCGCGATGGCCGCTGCCGGCGCCGTCCACCCCCCAATCTTGGTGTTTCGTGCAATGCACGGGCATCTACGCACAGGAAATTCTGTCGAACACGGCTAGTTGTAAGCAGGCTAGGCCTACAACTGTAACATCCCAAATTTTCAATTTGCAATATTATACATAGATCATATTGTATTGCATGCTCTTTGCATTTTTGTTGGTGGCGTTCCTCGAAATTCTAAGCAACTCAAGGATCTACGGAGAGAGTTGGGAATTATACCGTTTTCGTATTTGAGTTTGCTCGAATACCGGTACGAGGACAGTGTGATTCTAATTATTTTTCTCTCCTAAAGATATTTCTAAATACAAATTATGAGCGGAGATAATATGACTTCTCCAAAATAACAGAAATATTGGAGGAAAAATATTAAAATCACTTTTGGTATTTTTCTGGATTTATTTGCGATTTTATTTGCATAGGAAAAATACGCGTTTTTCAAAATTGCATTTAGGTCAGGTAAAAATGTTCACTTTGTCCTAAATATTATTAGAGGATGGTGAAAATTTATTTCGGGGGTTTTTGGAGTCCGTTTAGTATTTCTTTCGTTAGTTTTTCTGCGCTAGGACTCTATTTTAAAAAAAAAACGCAACCGACTTGGAGTCGTCCAGGACCGGGACTCTGGGCTTCATAAGCCGCCCGAGCCGGCCCGACAGCCCAACCGCCCCGCCTCCTCTGCCCTAGCCCTAGCGCCGCCGCCGCACGCCGCGCCGCGCCGCCGCCGCCCCGTTGCGCCGCCACCTCGCAGCGCCGCCGCCGCCCGCTAGCACCGCCGCCCGCCGCCCGCAGCACCGCCGCCCCGCCCGCCGCCGCGCCGGACCGCCTCCACCACCGGACGCCGTCTCGCCGGAGTTGCCGTGAGGTAGTTAATCGGTTTTTTTAAGAACCGATTGGTTTTTTTCCGTAGACCGTAGATTCGTTTTTTTAGATTAGATCGGTTCGGTTTTCGTCGGTTTACTTACTTAGAGGACGTTCGTCCGTACGTTCGTTTTAACGAACGGTTTTCGTCCGTTAGCCGCAGACAGCGAACGTTCGTTCGTTAGCCTGTTCGTCCGTTTTCTTTTTCGGGGTATTTATCCGCGATTATTCCGATCGTGATTTCTGCCCTGATCTTGTTTTTCGTTTTTCATTTCGCTCGAGAGTCGGAATCAGGTGATTCAAAATCCCAGATCTTCGTCTCGATGCCCTCTTTACGTTTAACCAACTTGAACAAGGTTTTGGCTACTGTAAAATTTGACTTTAGGCCAATTAGCAAACCGGAGCTCGTTTCTTTTGCAGTTTGAGTTTCGTTGCTTCTTTCGAGTTGATTCTTTTTGCAAACCGGAGTTCTTAAGTTGAAATTTTGGTTAGATCTCTTATTTGAGTTCTACCCCATGCATTAGTTAAGTACTTATTGTGTGCTTGTTTGTTCGCGATAGAGTACCCGGAATGCGCCGCTTGCTACTTTGAATCTCTAGGTTTTGCGGATCATCAGCAAGGCAAGTAACACCTTGATCATACTTTCCAATTACCCAGTTTTCATTGCATTAGTCAAACCCTCACACATTGCATGAGTAGGATCTTTTAACTTGTGGGACTGGGAAGTAGATTGAGGTAGTACCTATTACCTGCATTTCATTCAAACCTTTGGGAGTTACTTCTACGTTTGTTGTTAGGCCATGCTATGCTCGTTGACGTGGATTGGGTGAGTGTATCCATGACAGATGTGAGTTTGTTAATTAAAGGTTCAACTTAAGGTGGCAACTTTAACACACATCTGGGTGGATTAAGGCACCTGGGTATTCCAGCGATTGCCTGTTTTTCTTTTGGACCGCCACCCAGGCTCAAAGGGATCATGAGATTATTCATACTAGAAACTTCCATGTGCAACCACAGGCCAATATGGGCTCTGGCATAGTTGAGTAAGTTGTGGGAAACCTTTCCATGATGGGCTAGCAGATGTAGAGGGATTGTAGGTGTACCGGCCTATCTATCTGGTTAAGGGGACCTCTTCGGAAAGACTGTGTCTCAGTCATCCGTTTCTCAAACACCATGCAGTGCGAGAAACCAAACTGAGGCGATCGAGTCTTGTGGGGAAAAGTGCACAAACCTCTGCAGAGTGTACAAACTGATCATGATTAGCCGTGTCCCCAGTTATGGACTTCTTGAGTATCTAGTACTTGGATATCATGTGGATCTCATCATGTTACTCTAATTAATATTGTTGGGTTTAAATGATGATTTATTAATTGGGGTTGAGAGGATGTCTATCTTCTCAACGAGGTTTCAACTACCATGATAGTTAACTAAAATCTATTCCTTTGAAGTAGGGAAAAATTGGCTTTACGCAAAAACTATAACCATAAAGCTTTCCACCAGCCATATTGCATATAGTATAGCTTTACTTTTGTTACTCTCTATGTGTTACTTTGCCAGCATATTCCATGTGCTGACCCGTTTTCGGGCTGCAACGTTCATGTTGCAGACTTTTCAGACGACGAGTAAGGTGCCTTATAGGTCGTGGTTCTATACTCAGTGATGCCGTTGGAGTTGATGGACTCAGTTATCTTCCAAGCCTTCCGCTATTATCGTGTTAGATGGCCTTAAGCCATTTTTATTGTAATAAGTTCATCGTTGGAACTATCGATGTAATAAGTGTGTGGTTGCTACTCTGTTATGAATCCTTCAATTACTGTGCGTCTCAGCATTACTGATCCAGGGATGACACTGATGCACAAAGATCAGACTGTTTGAGGTCTGGTCGCTACAAGATGGTATCAGAGCACACGCTGACTGTAGGACACGACCACTAAGTTAAAGCCCTAGAGCACTATTCACTCTTCTCTTTTCTGACTCCTCATCTTTTCTACTCTTTTAGGATGGTGGATGCAAAGAACAAGTTCACGCAACCGGATGAAGATACACCATTTGGACGACACCTGAAGGAAGTCACCAGATATCTAAACATTGGACTACCAAGTTTCACCAGAACCTACAACGCCACTCTACCTGAGGAGGAGCGTTGGTTGATTCAAGCCCAAGTTCCAGGAAGGACGTTCAAGCCCGTCACCGCACTCATAGCATTTTCTTTTAATGCGCCTACATGGAGCCTAGGTAGGAGCATGGCAGCCCACATCGCTATGGGAAGGATTGGAGAAGTCTACAAGCAGGAGCTAAAGGACACCATCTACCAAATTTGTGGACGCCGAGATGAGAATTGGGATATGATCAGCACCCGGAAGGATAGATCCATTGCAGCCTTCATCCAGGAGTTGAACCATCACATTCGTCGCCGGGAGCACCAGATGTGTGCAGGGATGATAGATTTGAAGAAAGCACTAAACAGAAACTTGGAGTTAGAAGAGGAACTCAAGTCTACGCGCGACGGATACGAGGAGGAGATGCTAATACTTGTGGAGAAGAATGATGACTTGACACGGAAGTTAGGGATACTCATGGGAGAAGAAGAAGAGGAAGAAGAACCCAAGGAGATTCCACCGGAAGACTACATCATCATTGACGACACGGATTCGGAACCTGATGATAGCAAAGACGAAGACTATGAAGATGAAGCTAGAGCGGATATCATGGAATTCTCTCTATCAAAATTTCTAGAAGACCTTCCCATGACTAGTAGTTTTTCCACTTAGAAGACTTAGAACACTTTTGTAACGATTAGATCCGTGTAAGCCCTTGTTTGAAATTGATTTTGGTGTGATGAATTGTGTGTTTGCCTCATGTGCATATGAGTAGTGATTTTCCCTTAGACCTCTTTTCTATTCTAATCTCTTCCCTCTACACCCATCAGATGCCTCCAAGACGTGAGCCCGGATTTGAGTCCCCCCCTGAGCTCACCCAGTTGATCCAGCAGCAGAACACCCTGATGCAACTACTTGTCCAGAACACTCAGAACAACCAGAACAACAACAACAACAACCCTCCACCACCACCACCCGTGGACAACCTGACACGTTTCTTAAGGTTGCAACCACCAGTGTTTGCTAGCAGCATCGAACCAATAGTGGCTGACGACTGGCTGCGCAAAATTGGAAGGGATTTGACCACTTCTAACTGCTCAGATGCTGAGAAGGTGCGTTTTGCCGCACACCAGTTGTCTGGACCAGCCGCAGCATGGTGGGAGAATTACACAACCACTTTTCCCATAGCCAATGTGACTTGGGATCAGTTTCAGCAAGCTTTTCATACCGCCCATGTCTCAACTCGAGCTATGAGTATGAAGAAGCATGAGTTTCGCAATTTGTGCCAAGGCAATCGTACCGTGGCTCAGTACGTGGATGAGTTTAGTACCCTATCTCGTTATGCCCCAGATGATGTGGCCACAGATGCCGCTAAGCAGGAGAGATTCATGGAAGGGCTGAATGATGAGATGAGTGTACAGTTGATGGTGGCCACTTTCAATAACTACCAGGAGCTGGTTGACCGCGCCTTAATGATTGAAAGGAAGCACCAACAGATTGAAAGTCGCAAGAGGAAGTATGGACAAGGAAAGTATAACTCTGGAGCTCAGCAGAAGCCTCGTTTTACCCCTAAAACGGTAGGACAATTCCAACATACCCATGGAGGAGGTAGCTCGCACAATCACAATGGACCCAAGAATGGAAATGGAAATGGAGCAAATGGTAACCAGAGCTGCCCTACCCCGTCCACACCCACCAAGAAGGATTTCAGCCATGTCACCTGTTACAAGTGCGGGAAGAATGGACATTATGCCAATGAATGCCCAGAAGCTAAGAATGGGAACGGCAACGGAAGCGCCACAAAGAATCCCAAACAGTTCAACAAAGGACAAGTGAACCACGTGACTGTGGAGGAGGTAGAAGAGCAACCAGATGCTATTGTCGGTAAGTTTCTGGTTAAGACATTTACCGCAATAGTTCTTTTCGATACTGGTGCATCGCATTCATATATTTCAAGGGGATTCGTAAATAGACATAGGATGTCCACCCGAGTTCTTAAGAGCCCCATGTTAGTAAGTTCACCTGGAGCAGAGTATATGGCACACCAAGGATGTTTTCAGACGCCATTGATCATAGGACGCCATACTTTCCCCTCTGACCTAATAGTCCTGGAATCACAAGGATTGGATGTGATATTAGGTATGGATTGGCTATCGAAGTATGGAGGTAACATTGACTGTGCTAGTAAGTCAATTTTGCTCACCACCCCGGAGGGAAAAAGGATTAAATATGTATCTAGGCATTCACCTATAAGGACTCAAGTACATTCTCTCACGGGAGTTGTTCAGGAGGAAGTGCCAGTAGTGAAGGATTATCCAGATGTGTTTCCAGAGGAGTTACCTGGCATGCCACCGGATAGAGATATAGAGTTTTTGATTGAAGTTTTGCAAGGCACCGGGCCAATTTCTAAGAGACCATATAGGATGCCCGCAAAGGATTTGGAGGAGACAAAGAAACATATTAAGGAGTTACTGGATAAAGGATTCATACGCCCAAGTTCTCCGCCTTGGGGTTCGCCAGTACTTCTAGTGGAGAGCAAGGATGGATCGTTAAGAATGGTTGTTGATTACCGAGGGCTAAACGAAGTAACGATCAAGAACAAGTACCCACTGCCGATGATCAATGATCTGTTCGATAGATTGCAAGGAGATAAGATATTTTCCAAGATCGATCTGCGATCAGGGTACCACCAATTGAAGATCTGAGAGCAGGGTATACCTAAGACGGCCTTTACCACCGGGTACGGGTTGTACGAGTATACCGTTATGTCTTTTGGTCTGACTAACGCACCGGCATACTTTATGAACCTGATGAACAAAGTGTTTATGAAGTATTTGGATAAGTTTGTCGTGGTGTTCATATATGATATATTGATCTTCTCGAAGGATGAAGAGGAGCATGCCGAGCATTTGCGTTTGGTATTGGAGAAGCTCAGAGAACATCAGTTATATGCCAAGTTTAGCAAATGCGAGTTTTGGTTGAAGGAAGTCGGATTTCTCGGACACGTTATATCTGGAGAAGGAATATCAGTAGATCTCGCTAAGGTGGACACTGCGACCCATTGGGAAGCACCAACAACAGTTGGAGAGATCCGGAGTTTTCTTGGACTTGCAGGATACTACCGGAGATTTATTGAGAATTTCTCGAGGATTGCAAAACCAATGACAGAGTTGTTAAAAAAGGACACCAAGTTCAGTTGGACAGAAGAATGTGAGGCCAGTTTCCAGGAATTAAAGAAAAGGTTGGTCTCATCCCCTGTGTTGATTCTGCCAGATCAACATAAGGATTATGAGGTGTACTGCGACGCTTCACGTCGAGGACTTGGAGCGGTTCTTATGCAGTAAGGAAGAGTTGTTTCGTATGCTTCACGACAGCTAAAACCTCATGAGCTGAACTATGCCACCCACGATTTGGAGTTAGCAGCCGTAGTGTATGCATTGAAGACGTGGAGACATTTTCTTATTGGAAACCATTGTGAAGTATATACGGATCACAAGAGTTTGAAGTATATATTCACTCAGAAGGAGCTGAATCTCAGGCAAAGGAGATGGCTGGAACTCATTAAGGATTATGACATGAGATTGCATTATCATCCCGGAAAGGCTAACGTAGTAGCCGATGCGCTAAGCCGTAAGAGCCATGTCAATACCCTATTGATGGAGGAATTTCCAGAGGAATTAGCCGAGGACTTACGAGAACTACGTATGGAGATAGTTCCAAGAGGCTATGTAGCAACCTTGGAGATCCAGTCTACCCTGATGGATAAAATCAGAGAAGCTCAGAAAACTGACGAGGAGGTTGCCTCTATAAAGGAGAGGATGATCGAAGGAAGAGCTAAAGGTTTTCGTGAGGATGAACACGACACCTTATGGTTTGAGGACCGCATTTATGTGCCAAATGACCTGGAGATCAGGAAGTTGATTCTACAGGAGGCCCATGATTCACCATACTCGATTCACCCAGGAAATACTAAGATGTATTTGGATTTGAAGGCCATTTTCTGGTGGACCGGTGTGAAGAAAGATATTGCGGAGTATGTAGCAGTTTGTGATGTATGTCAGAGAGTGAAGGCAGAACATCAGAAGCCGGCAGGATTGTTACAACCATTGCCAATACCCAAATGGAAGTGGGATAAGCTAGGTATGGATTTTATTACGGGATTACCCAGAACTCGTTCTGGCTATGACTCGATTTGGGTCGTAGTCGATCGTTTAACAAAGGTAGCTCATTTCATCCCCGTAAAGACTATTATACCAGTGCAAAGTTGGCAAAGATATACATGACCCAAATTGTATGCCTGCATGGAGTTCCGAGGATCATCGTATCAGATAGAGGAATCCAATTTACCTCAAAGTTCTGGAATCAGTTACATGAAACTTTGGGTACCAGGCAAGAGTTTAGCACAGCTTTTCACCCGCAGACACATGGACAGACTGAGAGAGTCAATCAGATTTTCGAG
The DNA here is from genome assembly GCA_902687465.1 of Secale cereale. Lineage (NCBI taxonomy): Eukaryota > Viridiplantae > Streptophyta > Magnoliopsida > Poales > Poaceae > Secale > Secale cereale. The sequence goes on from LR738710.1 coordinate 514,915,565, forward strand.
GATATGCTGAGAGCCTGTGCACTAGATTATGGATCTAGTTGGGACGACAATTTGCTGTATGACGATTTTTTTTACAACAACAGTTATCAATCCAGTTTGAAGATGGCCCCTTTCGAAGCGTTATACGGAAGGAGATGTAGGACTCCGTTGTCGTGGGACGAAGTTGGAGACCGACAGTTGTTTGGACTAGATTTGATCAAAGAGTTTGAGGAGAAGGTGAAGTTGATTTGAGATAGATTGAAGGTAGCTCAGTCCAGGCAGAAGAGTTATGTAGACTCGAAGCGCAAGGACATAGCCTATGAGATCGGAGATAGAGCGTACTTGAGAGTATCGCCTCTGCGAGGAGTTAAACGTTTCAGAGTTAAAGGGAAGCTAGCCCCGAGATTTGTGGGACCTTACCGTGCTTTGGAACGCATGGGAGAGGTTGCCTATAAGTTGGAATTGCCCGAAGGATTTTCAGGAGTGCACGACGTGTTTCACGTTTCACAGCTTAAGAAGTGCCATGCAGAGATGGCTGATATACCGCTTAGAGACACAGTACCTGTCGTGGAATTAACATGGCAGATGTCCGGTTTAGAGGACTTAGTCGTGAGGCCGTGCATCTATGTAGTAGCTTGAGAGGGGTTGAGCGGAATCGAGAGACGCAACGCAAGACAAGGGTTTAGACAGCTTCGGGCCCCGGGAAACATCATCCGGTAATAACCCTACGTGCTGTTTGAGGCTAGGTCTCATTATGATCCTCATGGTGTCGCCGATAAACCAACTCTTGTGTCTAGCCCTACAAACTTGAGAGAACTCCTCCCTCTTTGGGGAGCCTTGCCCCTCCATATATATGTTGAAGGGGCGGGTTACATGACTAGTCCTAGTAGGATTAGGATTGCTTTATTACAAGGAGTCCTAGTCTTGCTTCCTTTATAAGAGAATATTCCTTATGCTTTCTTCATAAACCGGCACACCATACATGAACCGGCCTTCTGGGCCTTGGGCCTTGTCATCCGTGATCCGCCAACCGGGTTACCAGTGAGTGGTATTATTTAGGCAGGTTGCTTTGTAAACCGTCTGGTTATGACGGATCGCCAGTAAATCATCAAGTGTAAACCGTCTCTCAAGTAAACCGCCAAGTCCGGCCGGGTCATATTTCCGGCCGGTTCATACCGCGGGGTATATCCCCGACATTAGCCCCCAGTTTAACTTGGATTTATCCATGGTAAACTTATGCTGCAAAATAACCACAAGAACAAATTTGATAGGTTGTGCTCCAAGTTAAGAATTCTTGTAAACCGGCATCTGACCATCCTTAAGTCCTTGTCCTTTCCTTCTTCTAGAAAATCCGGGTCAACAGACCAGCTTCATAATCAACTTGTTTTGTAGAAAAAAAATATTGCAAATAAAGAATCCATTTGACTTGGCCTTCAATGCTCTGACTTGATAAAAATATTGGTCTTTAAATATTCAATTGATATCCAGCCAGCTTGAAGATGTAGAACTTGCCGGTTTATGATTGCCAAAATTGCTGGGTTATAAAAACTGATGATCCCGGGTCATGTCTGTTTATGGACGCCGGGTTATGATTGTTGCCAACGCCGGGTCACACAATTAATCTTCCGAACTTACTCAAAACTGAGAATTTGAAGATGTTCCTCCTTTATATGCATATTACCTGTAGCCCCCCAAGTCTTAAGAGGAGAACATAGTGATAGCTTAAGACTTGTTTCAATATAAAAATTGCAATCTTGAAGAAATCCAGATTGTTCATCCCAATCACTATGAAACTGAATATTCCATATTATGTAGCCCCCCAAGTGCCGGGTCATTATGCAATAATGAGCAGGGACTTTGAAAATATGATCATGTAAACTTGAACAGCAACATGTAGCCCCCAAGTGCCGGGTCGTTATGCAATAATGAGCAGGGACTTTGTAGATATAATCAATGAAAATAACATTATATAATGTAACTTCCATCGTGGGGTTTGAACCCATGTCCACAAGGTTAAGAGCTTTGTGCTTTACCAACTGAGAAGTGGACCCTTCAATATAATGGATTAATACTTGTGTACCTTGAATTATTGACAGGAGCTTCTGGTAGCCCCCAAGGGCCGGCTCATTACAATGTGATGAGTCGGGTCTTCAATAAGGTGAGCAAAAAATGACTTTGCATTAGCCCCCAAGTGTCATGGTGCATGCTTGCAGCGACATGGGACTTGCGTATTTGATATAATCACAATTTGAATAATGTAGCCCCCAAGTGCCGGGTTGTAAGCCTGCAGCGACTCGGGACTATTCCTTTATAAAATAAATCATACCATTGACAATATGATATCCATTGCGCTGAAGCGACTTTGAAAACCTTAATCATAATATTGGTTATTGATAACCATAATAAACATCCAGCCATGTTGGCTATTTAAAGATCTGAAGAATATAATCCGGTTTGAAAACTGGTTCCAGTGATATTTGATCACAACCAGGCCGGGTTTAATAAACACCGGTCATTATTTTATCTCATACTGGCGACTTATAGTCAAAAGCCAGGCCGGTTTAATGAACACCGGTCATTATTTTATCTCATACTGTCGACTTATAGTCGAAAGCCAGGCCGGTTTAATGAACACCGGTCATTATAACTGATCATATACTGCCAATCTGTTTTTTGGCTCTTTGTCGGCTCATTATGAAGGCCGATCCGGGCTACGACGAACGCCGGTTTAAATCATGCTGGTGTTTATGACCCAGACTTTGAACTTATGCTGGTATTCATGATCCAGACTTTTGCTTTGTAGATATGTGGTCAACTTTGAAGTTGTCCAGTTCCGGATCAAAAACTTGGTTAACCACAAAAAACTTTGAAAAATCACAACACACAAAACACTGTTGCAAATAAGACCATGTAGTCGAGGCTTTTTGCGAGCTGCCAGGCTCCATATTTGCCAATCAATGGATGTGACCCAAGGAGCTATGATTCATTTTGCCAATCAATGGACGTGATCCAAGGAGCTATGATTCATTTTGCCAATCAATGGGTGTAATCCAAGGAGCAATGATTTCTTTTGCCAATCAATGGATGTAATCCAAGGAGCAATAAATTATTTTGCCAATCAATGGATGTAATCCAAGGGGCGATGATTTCTTTTGCCAATCAATGGATGTAATCCAAGGAGCAAGAACTTATTTTGCCAATCAATGGATGTAATCCAGGGGGCGATGATTTCTTTTGCCAATCAATGGATGTAATCCAAGGAGCAAGAACTTATTTTGCCGATCAATGGATGTAATCCAAGGGGCGATGATTTCTTTTGCCAATCAATGGATGTAATCCAAGGAGCAAGAACTTATTTTGTTAATCAATGGATGTAATCCAGGGGGCGATGATTTATTTTGCCAATGAACGGATGTAATCCAAGGAGCAAGAACTTATTTTGCCGATCAATGGATGTAATCCAAGGAGCAATGATTCGAAGACGATCCGTAGCCCCCTGATGACCGTGGAGGCAGGGTACCTATAAGAGAGTTGCGCTTGTATGGCAAGTCCTGTTTGGTCCCTTATAGAATTGTCCTGCATCACAAAAATAGGTTGATCAAAGCCTCGTGTTCTTCTTTGTGAAAATGATATATATCAAGAGAAATAAACTTAGATGGATATCACCTGATGTATTTGGACCTTATGATCCTCATTGGTGTCTGTAAGCCAAACCGGTATGTTGAATAAACCGGATCGCAGGACGGACAGTAAAACGACCGCAACATCACAGGTAGCACAGACACATGAATCAGCCGCGGTATTGTAAGGCGGCGGATATGAGCAAGTTGTCCCCTGCGTTGTAAACCGGTGCGGTCGCGAAAGACGGACACGGCATGGTAAACCGGCGTGGTTGCAAGAGATAGTCACGGCATTGTAAACCGGTGCGGGAGTCCGTGGATTAACGATGACCACTTGTGCGGGTGCCTCCGTCTCCACGGTATAATACCGCTTTGTAATGAATAATTTTTCTGCATATAAAATACAGCAGGGCGGGCTATTTTTGCTCGGATGAATTAATATGTATTGAAAAATAAATAACATAGATATCACCTGATTTATGCGGACAACAGATGAGTCGGTCGCGGCATTGTAAGCCGACGCGGTCGCGAAAGAAGGACACGGCGTTGTAAACCGGTGCGAACGGGTAAGTCGACAGCGGTGTTAGAAAACGACATGGACATGGGTGATCCGGCCGTGGGCACGGACGACGAGTCAGGTCCGTGTGTTGATGGAGCGGGAGGCAGCGACTTACTCACGTATCCGTCAAACATCATGGTATAGACAAGTCCTAGTGTAAAAATATTGGCGCGCGCGCCTTTGCGACACCTTTGTAACAAATAATGGTCCTGCGAAAAAATACCAAAGACCAGAGTAACTGTTCGTAGACAAATTACTGTATATAGATGAAATAGATAAGATGGACATCACCTGACGTGTCCTTTGGACAAATGGGTCGCATGAGATTTGATCAAATAATGGCCTTTACGTCCAAACGAATAACATCCCATCCATCAAACTTTGAAGCAGGCAGTGTTCTCCACCTAGCAGTACTCCCTTTTATGTTTGATTCTGGCCATCACTAGCAGCACTCCCTTTTATGTTTGATTCTGGCCATCACGTTGTTAGCAACCACTTTTTCCACCGCGGCTTCCAAGACGTAAGGTATATGCAGGCGCCTGATGGTTGTAGTACAAAACAGCAGATAGCCCGTTCAGAGTTGGAAAGGCGGCTGAAGCAAATACGGCTGAGGCGGAGCAAGGCCGGCTTGAGGCGGCTCGGCCATGGTGCAAGCGATGCCAGGGTGGGGGTTGGAGACTCGCAGCGGCGACTTCGCATCAGGGGCCATGAGACAGCTGAGACAGCTCACAGGCCGGGCCACGGTGGTTCCAGGTGGTGGTGCTTGCGGCGATTTGCGGGCAGCCGTTGGCGCTCGAGGATCCCCCAAGTGAAGGTAGAATCCAGCTCATAAACGGTGATGGAGATAGTAAACCCACGGCGGCTCAAGGACACGTAAAGGCTCGAGACGAAGATACAGCTGTGGATCGGACATGACGGCGGCTCGGAAACGCGTCTTGATGGAGACCGGCGAATTGAGGCCGTTTGATGATTCGGCGGCTGAAGTGAGCTCGGAGGCGACTCGGCCACGGCGGTAGAAGAGAGCAGCTCTGATTGCAGCGGCCTTGGCACGGAGGTAAAGCGTCGGCTCGCAGCAAAGCCTACTTGGAGTGAGGTCAGTCCTGCAACTCGACGAGGTCGCGGAGGCCCGGCGGCTGCACCACGACGATGGAAGTAGTGCCAAGGCGACGGGTGTACTGCCATGATGACGACGAGTTAACCACCGCCGGGGCAGAGGCGCTTTGTCTGGCAGCTCGAGCAAGGTGGCGAAATGACGACTCCGGGGCGACGAGACGAGCCGCATGTGTGATCGTAGTAAAAAGGGCAACTCGAGGGCGTGCCGAACCAGCCGGTGCAGCGACTCGGTTCGAGCAGGCGAGTGCCGGGCGGAGCCGGCTGGGTGAGGGCCTCGGAGGCGGTTTGTTGGGCGGCGCGCTGTAGGGCAGACCCGGAGTAGAATGCGACTTGGCGCAGACAGGGCAGAGCTGGTGATTGAGTGTCTCGAAAGGCCGGGTAAAGCCACAGCGGCAGTTCAGGAATAGCGGGCAAGCTCATTGCTGAGGCGAGGCGACTCATCGATGGCGGTTTTCAGGCGACTCGCGGGTGGCAGAGGTGAGCAGGCTGCCCCTAGGGAATAACTCGAGGGGTCCCCGGGGAAGCAGAGTGAGGCATCCACAATGATGACTTAGCATGGAGGTAATCCGACGACTTGACACAGCAGAGACAGCGCTGCGGGCATGCGGCAGAAGGGACGGCTCGAGGCCGGCGACTCAGGCATCGGCGGCCTGCCACAGAGCTGTGGGCCATATCAGCGCAGGTGGAGACTCAAGGCGTAGCGGAAGAACCGGCCGGCTGCTCGGCGGCGACTCGACGTCTTAACATGGAGAGGCGACTCAGTGGTGGAACCAGGTGGCTTGAGGCCGTGAGAAACCGCGGCTGATCCGTCCAGACGCGCTTGCGCGATAGGGTCACTCGGAGTTGCTCTAGTCGGAGACGGAAACGGAGCGAAGCGAGGGCCTTGCCCAACTCTCCGGGTCGTAGTTGACTTTGTTTTCTCCTGTTTGGAGTTTAGTGCAGGTACACGCGACTGCAGCGTTCGATCGGATACTTTAGAAAAAAAATCCTTTGATCTCGGTGACTCAACATCCACCAAATAGGTCGTAGGGTAGCAGCGTAACCCTGACTCCTCTTGGTCTCAACTTTGTATAATCTATCGCTGAAAAATTCCTTTGATCTTTGACCGATGAACTTCTGGTTGATTTTAATCCTTCCAAACGGGTTACTTCTCATCCAAAAAATTGCAAACTTCTCGATCCCTGGGAGATATCCTTTCAAGAACTCATCACCACTGTGCGCAGGCCCCACGGTTGGCGCCAACTGTCGTGGAATTAACACGACAGATGTCTGGTTTAGAGGACTTAGTCGTGAGGTCGCGCATCTATGTAGTAGCTTGAGAGGGGTTGAGCGAAATCGAGAGACACAACTCAAGACAAGGGTTTAGACAGCTTCGGGCCCCTGGAAACATCATCCTGTAATAACTCTACGTGCTGTTTGAGGCTAAGTCTCATTATGATCCTCATGGTGTCGCCGATAAACCGGCTCTTATGTCTAGCCCTACAAACTTGAGAGAACTCCTCCCTCTTTGGGGAGCCTTGCCCCTCCTTATATATGTTGAAGGGGCGGGTTACATGACTAGTCCTAGTAGGATTAGGATTGCTTTATTACAAGAAGTCCTAGTCTTGCTTCCTTTGTAAGAGAATATTTCTTATGCTTTCTTCATAAACTGGCCCACCATACATGAACCGGCCTTCTGGGCCTTGGGCCTTGTCATCCGTGATCCGCCAACCGGGTTACCAGTGAGTGGTATTATTTAGGCAGGTTGCTTTGTAAACCGTCTGGTTATGACGGATCACCAGTAAATCATCAAGTGTAAACCGTCTCTCAAGTAAACTGCCAAGTCCGGCCGGGTCATATTTCCGGCCGGTTCATACCGCGGGGTATATCCCCGACAGTACCCCTCGAAGCAATTCAGTTGGACAGTGATCTGACTTACGACGAGAAGCCTGTTAAGATTCTCGAATTTTCGAGCAGAGTCACCCGCAGTAAGGTTATCAAGTTTTGCAAAGTTCAGTGGAGTCACCACACCGAGGAAGAAGCCACCTGGGAACGAGAAGATGATCCACGCAAGGACCACCCACACCTGTTCTCTAGCCAAGTCGAATCTCGAGGGCGAGATTCATTCTAAGGGGGGTAGGTTTGTAACATCCCAAATTTTCAATTTGGAATGTTATACCTAGATCATATTGCATTGCATGCTCTTTGCATTTTTTTTGGTGGCGTTCCTCGAAATTCTAAGCAACTCAAGGATCTACAAAGAGAGTTGGGAATTTTACCATTTTCGTATTTGAGTTCGCTCGAATACCGGTACGAGGATAGTGTGATTCTAATTATTTTTCTCTTCTAAAGATATTTCTAAATACAAATTATGAGCGGAGATAATATGACTTCTCCAAAATAACAGAAATATGGGAGGAAAAATATTAAAATCACTTTTGGTATTTTTCTGGATTTATTAGCGATATTATTTGCATAGGAAAAATGCGCGTTTTTCAAAATTGCATTTAGGTCCGGGAAAAATGTTCACTTTGTCCTAAATATTATTAGAGGACGGTGAAAATTTATTTCGGGATTTTTGGAGTTTGTTTAGTATTTCTTTCGTTAGTTTTTCTACGCCAGGACTCTATTTAAAAAAAAACGCAACCGACTTGGAGTCGTTCAAGACCCGGACTCTGGGCTTTATAAGCCTCCCGAGCCGGCCCGACAGCCCAGCCGACCCACCTCCTCTGCCCTAGCCCTAGCGCCGCCGCCGCCCAAGCCACGCCGCTGCCGCACGCTGCGCCGCCACCTCGCCGCGTCGCCGCCGCCCGCTAGCACCACCGCCCCGCCGCCCCGCAGCGCAGCCGCCCCGGCCGCCGCCGCGCCGGACCGCCGCCGCCGCCGGACGCCGTCTCGCCGGAGTTGCCGTGAGGTAGTTAATCGGTTTTTTTAAGAACCGATCGGTTTTTTTCCGTTTACCGTAGATTCGGTTTTTAGATTAGATCGGTTCGGTATTCGTCGGTTTAGTTACTTAGCGGACGTTCGTCCGTACGTTCGTTTTAACGAACGGTTTTCGTCCGTTAGCCGCAGACAGCGAACATTCATTCGTTAGCATGTTCGTCCGTTTTCTTTTTCGGGGTATTTATCCGCGATTATTCCGATCGCGATTTCTGCCCTTATCTTGTTTTTCGTTTTTCGTTTCGCTCGAGAGTCGCAATCAGGTGATTCAAAATCCCAGATCTTCGTCTCGATGCCCTCTTTATGTTTAACCAACTTGAAAAAGGTTTTGGCTACTGTAAAATTTGACTTTAGGCCAATTAGCAAACCGGAGCTCGTTTCTTTCGCAGTTTGAGTTTCGTTGCTTCTTTTGAGTTGATTCTTTTTGCAAACCGGAGTTCTTAAGTTGAACTTTCTGGTTAGATCTCTTATTTGAGTTTTACCTGTGCATTAGTTAAGTACTTATTGTGTGCTTGTTTGTTTGCGATAGAGTACCCGGAGTGAGCCGCTTGCTACTTTGAATCTCTAGGTTTTGCGGATCATCAGCAAGTCAAGTAACACTTTGATCATACTTTCCAATTACCCAGTTTTCATTGCATTAGTCAAACCCTCACACATTGCATTAGTAGGATCTTTTAACTTGTGGGACTGGGAAGTAGATTGAGGTAGTACCTATTACCTGCATTTCATTCAAACCTTTGGGAGTTACTTCTACGTTTGCTGTTAGGCCATGCTATGCTCGTAGACGTGGATTGGGTGAGTGTATCCATGACAGATGTGAGTTTGTTAATTAAAGGTTCAACTTAAGGTGGCAACTTTAACACACATCTGGGTGGATTGAGGCACCTGGGTATTCCAGCGATTGCCTCTTTTTCTTTTGGACCGCCACCCAGGCTCAAAGGGATCATGAGATTATTCATACTAGAAACTTCTGTGTGCAGCCATAGGCCAATATGGGCTCTGGCATAGTTGAGTAAGTTGTGGGAAACCTTTCCATGATGGGCTAGAAGATGTAGAGGGATTATAGGTGTACCGGCCTATCTATCTGGTTAAGGGGACCTCTTCGGAAAGACTGTGTCTCGGTCATCCGTTTCTCAAACACCAGGAGAAACCAAACAGAGGCGATCGAGTCTTGTGGGGAAAAGTGCACAAACCTCTGCAGAGTGTACAAACTGATCATGATTAGCCGTGTCCCCAGTTATGGACTTCTTGAGTATCTAGTACTTGGATATCATGTGAATCTCATCATGTTACTCTAATTAATATTGTTGGGTTTAAATGTTGATTTATTAATTGGGGTTGAGAGGATGTCTATCTTCTCAACGAGGTTTCAACTACGATGATAGTTAAATACAATCTATTCCTTTGAAGTAGGGAGAAATTGGCTTTACGCAAAAACTGTAACCATAGAGCTTTCCATCAGGCATATTGCATATAGTATAGCTTTACTTTTGTAACTCTCTATGTGTTACTTTGCCAGCATATTCCATGTGCTGACCCGTTTTCGAGCTGCAACATTCATGTTGCAGACTTTTCAGACGACGAGTAAGGTGCCTTATAGGTCGTGGTTCTATACTCAGTGATGCCGTTGGAGTTGATGGACTCACTTATCTTCCAAGCCTTCCGCTGTTATCGTGTTAGATGGCCTTGAGCCCTTTTTATTGTAATAAGTTCATCGTTGGAACTATCGATGTAATAAGTGTGTGGTTGCTACTCTGTTATAAATCCTTAAAGTACTGTTCGTGTCAGCATTACTGATCCAGGGATGACACTGATGCACAGAGATCAGACTGTTTGAGGTCTGGTCGCTACAACAACCATGATGACAGTGACTGCAAACGGTGAGGCTGACTATGGTATGCCGAACACGGCGCCTATACTCAGGTGTCATCTCCGGCATACGGTCTTGTCACTTCACTGTGAGGAGCAACACGTAATAATTTGACCAATGGGTAGTACAGTGCTACTACATTGGTAGTACTACTACTACTACTACTACTACTACTACTACTACTAGTACTAGCACCACCGTCTGGATTTAGTAGTACTAGCACGTCCATCTGGATTTGGTATTTGACTAGCAATATCTAGTAATGCATGTCACAAAAAATGTACTACTCCCTCTGTAAATAAATACATGGTGTATTGTTTTTGTTCCTATCGGCGATATAACTTAATGTCTTTTTGCTACTTAATAGGATTACATGCAATTAACTAACCGCTGCATGTGATGTTTGGTAGTCTCAAGTCATTAAAAGCATGCACGTGCACGGAGGGGGACGCAGCTTCATTGACTTACTGCACCTGCCTTTGGGTGTATGACATGTGGGCTCAATGGGTGGCTGGCCAACCTGTCATACAGCCAAAGGCAGGTGCAGTAGAGGGGCGAAGAGTAGATGGCCAACACGCATGTGAATTCAACGCAGTCTGCACTTCTCATATAAAGGCTCCCGCTAGTCCAATCTATGAAATCCTACGCACCTACACACCCAAGGGCAAGAGTGATCACTCCAATCGCAAGATCAGTTGACTAGAAGCTAGACCCATGGAGGCGATGAGCGCGAGCATCAGCCGGCTGTGCCAGATGGTCCATGACGCCGGCCTGTGGCCCGGCACCGAGGAACGCCTCCAGGAAGTGCTTGAGGCCGCAAGGGTGAGGGGGCGCTTGGACGACAGCTTCGTCTCCTTGTTCGACGAGGTCCTCGTCGGCTTCCTCGACAAGTTCACCGTCGTCAAGAAGCTTGCAGACGACCTTGACGTACGCCTCCAGCCCACACGGTCAGGCTCTGCGATGCCTGCCACCCTCAACGGCCTCTATGGTGACAACCTCTTCGACGCACTGGTGGCCGTGCGACTGCCCGCCGTCGCGCCGGAGAATGTCCACCTCTAGGTCGCGCTCGCTGCGTAGCGCCTGGCGCAGCAAGACACCATCGACATAATCACCCACGTCTACGCACAAATCATCCACAAGGACTACTACATGTAGGAGGAGGACGATAGGACGCTGGCCTTCTTGGACTACAGGGTAACCTTGGACGGCATTGTTCAGAAGCACGTTGAGCTTTCCGCCAATGCCGCTGCTCCTCACACGTCGGTTGGTGACCCGGTGCACTAGGGCGTGAGGATGTCGTTGATGGATCCGTATGTATCTTGATCTTTCCGTCAAATCCATGTAGTAGTATATGGTACTACTAGTAATTATCTTACCTTTCGCATCAACTTCATAATTTTCCTACGTACTCCATGCACGAACCGCGCCAGAACCAAACTTCTCATTACTCTAGGGAAAATCGTTATTTCTATCAATCAGTCGCGCTATGGAGCAGAACCAAATTTTACAAGTTACAAGTTCAAAAGGAAAATCTTGTCGTGTTCGCGTCGCACCCCCACACGGTTGGTCCGGCACGACGCTCAAGGGGGAATGCGTGCTGTGTTGCATTTTCACTTACAAGTGGGACCACGGTTGAGCAAACCGGCTATCGGCAAACCCCCACCCCGCCCACCACGCGATGGCTGAGAAAACAGGAGGGACAAGAGATGGCTATAGCACGGACTCCAAGAAAATTGGTGTCGGATGGGATTCGTGTGGGTGGCGTGTGCCGTACTGCTAGACATGAATGCTAGTTATGGCCCATGTCATCCCACTATATCAAGGTGCTGGTTACGTAGAACAAATTTCCTGGAGTCCGTGCTCAACCCTCCTCTATCTCTCTTCTCAGCCAGCCAGCAGACACGCGGAGCCCATCGTCTGTTTGCTCATATGCGGTCCCACATGTCAGTGAAAACGCAAGAGGACCCACTGAACGTGCACATCTTTCACCTCGACGTGCTTGTGATGAAAAGCAAATCCAATAAAGATCTTCGCTGGCCGCTTTTGGAGTTACTTAAGAGTACTAAGATTCTATTTACAGTTTAACCCAAGATGCACATCACGTGGCTTCAACTACCACTCTATTTTCTTGCATGACACGACCTGGATGCTGGATGTCCCATGTGTCGGCAAAAGGAGGAAGAACTCGACCAAATCTTCGGTTGTGCTCTCGGATTAGACTAGTTGTGCTAACTTAACATTTTATTGTGTAGAATGGATGCAAGTTTTGGTATTGGGAAGAAGAGTACAACGATATGTTGATAGAGCGCAATTTAGTAGATGTTCTAGCACTTTTAGCTAGCATAGAGGCTAGACATGAGACTAGTGCACTTGTTGATAGAATAGAGGCTAGACACGTCTACTTCTTTACACTCGAATAAGAAAGAAGCACACAAGATCGAGCCTCCGCAGATCAACAATGAATGTATCAAGAAGGCACTAATCCAACTTACAGGAGCGGTTATGGAAGTTGGATATCTTCTAAAATGTATTCTTGTGGTTCTTGTTTTTCTAGTCAAAAGTTTGGTGATGTATTTCCATGTACCAAAAAACAATGATGAAAAAAAGATATGTGTTTGCAAAGAAAAATGTACGCGACCAGGATGCGTCCGCGCGTTCGGCGCATGGCAAAACGGGGGTTCGTTTGGGGTTGTGCGTTGGAGTTGGCCTTACAAGTGGGACCGCAGTTGAGGAAACCGACTATCGGCAAACCCCACCTCGCGAGCCGCGCGATGGCTGAGTTTTAGAAACGACAAGGTTGAAGAGATTGCGGTAGCATGGACTCCAACAAATATGGTGTCAGATGGAAGTCGTGCCAGTGGCGTGTGCCGTACTCCTGGACATGAATGCTTGTTCTGGCCCATGCCACCCTACTACTCCTACTACTTATAGTAGTAGTATCGAGGATTCGAGGTGCTGGTTACGTACAACAAACACATTAAAATATGGCCCACCTCACACTGTGGCCAAATTTCTTGGAGTCTATGCTAGGTTAAAAACTTGTTGTATTACTTACGTAGACGTAGAGATAGTGCAGCATGTGAAGGTAGTACAAATAGTGTACTATTGTTGATTGGCCTCATCCGATAACCTGTTGCAATGCACATACAATTATGTATTTGGAAAATATTTTTTCCCTCGTCGCAGCACCCACTCAGAGAAGCGACTCGAAATCCATTCATAAATTTAGTAAGTTTATCACAGGCATATCATTTTATTACCTACAACAGGTCATCAACCCACAACGACAACGAGGATACATTATAAATACTAAAGTTTTCATCACACAACAAATAACAAGAAATGAAATGAACATCAACTCAACCAATCCTCGGCGTTTGAAACGCTTGCTTTAAACCACAAGTGATTCTCTAGGAAGGGCCAGATAGTGTCAATCTCGAGACCAACGCAGGACTGATCATCCAGGCTGAAGCGGCCTACTATATCACGACCAGGGTAGGGAGCCACCGCAATGTCCGACGTATAGATACAGTTGCTTCTCATAAATGGTAGTAACGTTGTGTCAACAACAGTTGGATCGCCTTTCACCATCATTGGATTGTTTTGTCCAAGGAAGAGTGAGTTTGCTCCAAGACTATCAATAATGTACCAGGGAGAAGGTGTTGGCGCTAGCACACTAGTATCCATCCCGAATACCATGCAACGGGTGTTGGAATAGGTCCAGAGAGTGCGACCATGGGAGACAACACCTGCTCCCTCAGTAGTAACATCAGTAGTGGGCTGTATATAGACAAGAAGTGGTGATCCATCGGAATTAGTTGCCAGCTGCCAGTGAGCATATGGGCCCTGCTCGTCCTCATGCTCGTGATCATCACCATCGTCATCCCCCCCTTGGTTATAATTTTTTTCAAGTATAGGTGGTGGAATGTTCACAGGACCTTGGAAACACAAGAAGAAGGTTAATTAGTAGAGAAGGGAAACTTGCTAACTCGCATGCATGTGGATGAAACAATTATAATTACGGTGGAAGACAAATGTACCGAAACAATAAGGATCCCATGCAAAAACAGTGCCACCAGTGGTGGCAGCAAACACAAGCCTCTCGTATTTAATTGCATCATAGTACACATCCTTGTATAGAAACTGATTTTTGAGCAATATCCATCCAGTCGAACCACGAAGGACAGCAACAAACTTGTCGAAGATAGCAACAACTGTACAGATCTTGTAATTCCAAGAGCGGCTCGGAACTCAAGAAATTGCTATCTTCTGTAGACGACAGTCACGGTGATCATATTTGAACGTACGTCGATCATCTGTGTGCTCAGCCTCAGGGCACTCAGAGATTTTTGGAAGTGAAATCCGCTGACGAGTGTACACATTCACAAGTTCCCACTCGCAATTGTACGTAATATAAACAACCCAATCTCCATTTGCGCCTGCCCAACGCTTGCCCTCAAGCGATGGCATCTTAACATCATACGTATCATTATCAAGCGGCATCAACTTGCACAAGGCGAGGCTTCCCTCGTCCCCGCGCCGGTCAGCAGGGTCACGGCGAAGAAGATAGGGGAGATCAAACCGCTCCTGGACCCTTGGGTTCCTTGTAATGATGTTATTAGTTGAGTCGAGAATGTTCTTGAACGAACCTGCCATGCTAGCCGAGGTGCTGACGTCACACCGATCAATGAGTTCCCCCACCACGTCATCATTCAGATCGGGGCAAGAATAACAGAGTCGTTTCCGGCTTGTTCCCTCCATGGAGAAGACGATGGAACAATGGCAGAAGGAAGGGTGAAGGCAAATGAAGGAGGGAGGAAGAGCGTGCGATAACAGTTCCAAATCGAGAGGGAAAGGCGAAGAGTCGATGGACGGTTGCCAGTTTGCGACGGTACACGAAGAGGCGCCCCGGCCTACACGTCCTTTCGGAAGTTGTACAAAAGGACTCGGCATCGTCTCACTGACATGTTGGAACAGGACCACATGTCAACGAAACCTGGTGTGTAATTTCTCGTGCAAAATGCGATCTGGCCGCGTTGGCCCGAGGTGCCGCATTAGTTATCGCTGAATAATATAAAATATTATGAGTGCAGACGCTCCACCCCGAGGTTTGTAGCTCCTTCTCAGTCATCAGGAATCTATGTTCTTCCACTCTTTTGTTTAAGACATGAGCTTTGTTCATCCTGTTGCCGGCACGCGGGACATCTATATGCCTCCATTTTACAAAATCATACTAAATGCCTCCATGACACGCATGACATCTAGCATCACGGTGGCGTGTCATGCAAGAAAATGGAGATATGCAGTGCGTAAGTGAGTCGTGCATTTCGATGGCACCTAGTACTATGCAATATTTTTTCTCCTCGATGGCACGTGAATAGTGCACGTACTCAATGACAGAGAACGGGATGGTAGCCATGGACATGGTCGGCCCTTTTTGAAGAGAGTACTAATAAAAATATATTTGAATAGAGTACTAATGACAGAGTACATAACTTTGATGTGTCCCATCAACTCGCAGAACGACGAGAAGCTTGCTTACTACGCCTTCTCCCTCACCAACACGTGCGCGGTGGCTCGCATCATGAGGAGAAACTTTTGCTTACAAGCAGTGGACATGCAGCAGTTCATTTGGTGTTAGATTGCCATCATTATTGTTCGACTTCCAGAAGAGGAGAAGAGCCAAGCGCAAGGTCACCTACTACTACACCCACAAAAAAACCCTACAGTACTACTATAGCCAAAGTTGGTCCACCTTTTTAGAGCATGGTTAATTAAGGCTGGTTCTAATGGGGAGTATCATACACTAGTATCATGCATATGATACTAGTGTATGATACTACATCGGTAGTGCATAGAGTACTATCATATGTTTGTATCATAGGATAGTTAATTTATTGCCATGCATGACAGATAGTAACACATCATTTAATATGATACGGTATCATGATATGATACTCAACTCTCTCTTTCTTCATTTAATTCTATAACACCTCATCAAAATTTCCTAGTTGGCATGCATGATGCTACCTATGATACTCCCATTACGGGCAGCCTAATATAGGCGGCTCTTGCAGCGGTACATCATTTAGAGCAAGTACTATCTTCGTATTAGAATCAAAGGAAGTGAAACAAAAGTTGGAGTGGATGCTAGATTGTCAATTAAAACATGATTACATAGGAAAAAAATCCTATAGCATTCTATCCTATGAATCAAACGACCAATGTAGGAAAATTATGAGGGGGGGTCTCTCCAACAGTGTTCCTCGGCTCGCACCTAGCATCACGGTGGTCGAACTTGGAGTCATTCATCTGGTACACGGGACCACATGTCAACAAAACATGGTGTGTAATTTCTCGTGCAAAATGCGATCTGGCCGCGCTGGCCCGAGGTGCCGCATTAGTTATCGACCTTTATTTTTTTAATGGCATGCCGTTCAGTTTTGAAGCACGACTAACTGGTATTGTTTGCAGAGAAAATATATAAACTACTCTACCACTGCTCCACCTCTAGTACTAGTAGTATAAAAAAGATATATAGGCTAGAGCTTCAGAGCTTTCTTGCTAAGGGCTGCCCACTTGCTTCTCACACTATCACCCTCTCTCCAGATCTAAAAAAGACGGCCTCTCTCTCCCTCCTCACCGGTGGTCACAGATCCGCCGGGGAAGAAAAGGACGTGCAGCGTTGACGCACTCGTCAGCGGCGAGCGAGGTCATGCACTGACGACAAGGCCATCCTCTCAGACCTATCGCCCGCGCGGGATGGCCTCCGTCCCCAAGCTCGCTACCGTAGTGCGTGCAGAGGACGACGACCACGAGCGAAGCCACTTCCCGCCGACCCTGAGGTATGCTACCTATTTTCGAACCATACCCTTGTTCTATTGCCCCATCTGCTACGTCGCTGCATGTGGATCTTTTTCCACTCCACCATCTTCCCAATTTGCTATCCTCTGCTCTGCTGGTCACGTAGATGAAAACCTTAATTTGCACTATTAAAGGAAACCCTACTTCATGCAAACTAATCCATGTCTGGTTTGAATAAGGAAAGGAAGGGAGGCTGTACTGTCCAAGAGAGTAGGCATCGAACCCGCATCTAGGTTGAAAAGGGGAAAATCAGTAGCTAAGGAAAGAGTCTCATGTCTCTTGGTTGAAGAAGGGTAGAAAGGCATGACAACGCAATAGAGAATGACCAGGTCGATCGGTTTGTTGTACTCACATAGGAGAAAGGTGGCTGAACATAACAAAAATGAGACGTAATCCACATACGCCGCCTGGATATTTGTTGCTCTGGGCAACCATACCTCCCTCACCACTCTATGCGTCCGTGGAGGTACGTCGTACTGGTGCGTCCACTGTCCGAATGGGTCTCACATGCTCTTATTGCCACTTTTTTGCTGTTAGTATAACGCCAACGGTAAAGTCAACCAATGCTACTACTAAAGTGATGCCACATTTAAGTAATGACGCACTCAGTCTAATGCCACTGATAAATTTAAGCAATGCCATTTAATGTCTCTGGATTATTTCAGGGTTAGCTGTTGATTGTGGATGTATTAAAGATTTTTCAGCTAAGGCATTCTAATGTTGTTGCACAACCAGTATACCAACGATGAAACTTGTTACTACCTTCAGATTTTTGCACTGTTAATGCTTATAGATTACATACCTCACTTTCATGAGATAAGTCAATTTTTTTGTACAGTGTCACCAAAATGCGAAGGCGCTGATGTCATTTTATTTTGGTTAAACTAGACAAAAAATTATGGAGACAAGAGGAAATGTCAAGAGTGGGCACCTCCTTATCCGGTTGTTTTCATTGATTCAGTTTGTCAAGTTTTATGTTTAATCGACTATCAAGATTGGGATAGCAATTTTCAGGTCCTCTGGAGTTCGAAATGATATATACCTTCAAGGTATATAGTTTGCAAAAAATTATACTATCATTAGTTCATAATGCTAGTTACCTTCAGACTTTTGTATTTGGTTTAATGTTGTTGCCAGCTAGTATACCAATGCTGAAACTTGTTACCTTTACATTTTGTATCGTTAATGCTTATAGAAATCTTCAAGTGCTAGCTTATTGAGATCAGTTCAGTAAAACCATTATACTCTACCCCGTAATAAAACAATTACTCCACTGTTCCACTAGCCAGTGGATTAGTGCATATATGTACTATTTGAATGGTGTTGCATTAGCGTATCGACATATATAAGATGTGGCAAGCTTTCCGAGAGCAACAAGTTTCAGCATTGGTATACTAGCTGTGCAACAAGTTTCAGCATTGGTACAGATGGTGTAGACTTCACTCAAATACTGCCAGTAAAGCTAGCCACACCTTTGTTAAGATTGGGATAGCAATTTTTCATGTTCACCCGAGTTCGAAATGATATTTACCTTGAAGGTACATGGTTTGCAATTTATTAATACTGTCATTAGTTAATAATGATAGTTACCTTCAGACTTTTGTATTTGGTTTAATGCTCTTGCACAACTAGTATACCAATGCTGAAACTTGTTACCTTTACATTTTGTATTGTTAATTCTTATAGAAATCTTCCAGTGCTAGAGCTTATGGAAATCTTCAAGTGCTAGAGCTTATAGAAACCTTTTCCCATTAAGAAATTGGAATGCTTATATTTGTGAGTCTATGCTTCAACTAGTGCCACTTTTATAGTAATCACACTTTCAATATCTATGCAAACAGGGATGCTCGATTTTAGTGGAACTGTCCAACTGGTTCAACATTAGGAGCATGTTTTCTTCCAAACCTTTATATCCAATTGGTGGCACTATGAGCTGTTCATTAAGAAGGTACATGGTGTGCTACTATCTTGCTACTCTTTTTTACTGTCATTAGATAGTAATACTAGTGGTTTGCATGTGAATTTATTGGTAGGGTGGACCTACATTGGAGGTGCATGACATGATTCAATAATTGGATGCTCAATTTCGGTTGTATCGATTTCACCTCTTCCATCACTGTGAACATGGTTATCCTTGGTCTGATGAAGAATAGGCCCTATATTTCTGCTCTGAACAAGCAAATCAATTCAGTATGAAATTGTCCAGGGCAAAACATGACTTTATCAAATTGTCCAGTGCAAAACATGACAGATGCTAAGCGGAAGAGACATGTTTAAACCGAAAATACAAGGTGGGGTATATGTTTACTAGCTGCTTGATATTTGTGCAGACAAAGATGTCTGTCCGTTGCTATTTGGCAAACACACAAAGTGACCGCAATTTTGGTTGAAATGCACAAGAGAATAGTATAGTCACTACATGCAGTGCCATTTGAAAATAGACATAGAAAGATTGGATAGTCACTTCATGGACTGCAGAAAAGTAGTACTGTACTATTTATTGGCCAACACTAGGTGCTTCATTGCTTTGGTCTGATTATACAATGGGCATCATTTTGCCTAAGGTAAAGTTTGTATTCCAAAAATAGTCTCGCCGTGTGATCAAGAGAAGACCAAATCATATTACAGTGGATGTTCCTCCATTATGTGTGGTTCATTCTGATGGTTCCAGCTGTTGGTGAAACCACTTACGTTTGCAAGAGGAATTGTAGACTTCACAAACAAATTTGTCTTTCGGTATGTACTGAATGTTGGCCAAGAGAAGCATCCATGTTAGTAGGAAGAACATATGTTTTTTTCTAGATCTTTGCTTTTGGAGCTACATATTTGTATATGATATGTGAATCATTGAGATGCATTAACATGTTGATCTTATGTATGGGAATCGTACTAGTTGTTTTAGTTGTGTCTGATCTGCTTTTGGAGCTACATATTTGTATATGATCTGTGAATCATTGAGATGCATTAACAGTTCCTTATATCTGTTCGTTCAGTGTTTACAAGTTACGGATCGATCACTAGCTAGCCTACTAATGCGCTCCTGGCAGTTTTAGTTGCGATGCAAGATCCGAAGTGACAGTTTTTTGAATAAAAATGCCCTCTGAAGAAATTGACAAGCTGCTCTGAAGAAAATGCCATGCGAATCTGAAGAAACTGCTAGCAAAAACGTTCGCCAATGCCTTATCTCCCAGTGAATGTTCATCAGTTAATGCCATCGTACACGTACACCATCCGACCTACTTGATCGTTCACGAATAAATAGCGGATCACGCACGTACTACCTCCTTTTCGGTTTGCAAGGCTCAATTCAAAAAATGACCTACTCGATCCAACACAAATAAATAGCGGATCATGCACATACTACGTCCTTTTCGATTTGCAGGGCTTAATTCAAAAATCTCACCAACCAAGGTAGATGATGAGTGGTGGAATGATTTTTGACAAGGAGGGAGTACCTCATCTAGATGATTCGAGTTCGCAAATGCCTTATCTCCCAGCTAAAGTCCATCAACTAATGCCCTCGGCTGCGACTCGTTGCATGCTGCTCCGCATACTGGCTGCGAGCGATTTTAAGTGCCTGCATCCAGCCGGCCGTAATTAAGGCATCTAACTGATGCGAGAAAAGATGCACTTTAATTGTTGCGGGCCGTTTAAATCCGTGGAATCATTATTGACAAGGAGGGAGATGATTCGAGTGCACTCGTTTGACCGTCATGCCGGCGTGTGACCCAGCACAGACGGGACGGCACAATCAGAGTTTCAGTTTCTCTAGTTTTCCATGGCAAGCTGCCGCGCTAAGCCATGCCTGGTTAATTATGCATTGAATTCCGATGACCGTCGCGCTACCTTCCGCCTATAAGTACTGTTTCCCGGTCATCTATGGTGGCATCGTGACCCAACTCGCCCTATCCTCATAAGCCCCCACCGTCTCGACGTTGCTCGCCACTTATCCTCGCTCTCGCCACGTCCGCCATGCCCCTGCCCGTCCGCGATAGGCGAGGCCAGAGGCGGTCACCGTCGGAACTAGTGTTCGGTTTTTCACCGGAAGGAAGATGGAGGGAGGAGGCATTTTAACGGTCTTTAGATGGTAATGCGGAGATCGAGGAGCAGGAGTGGTTGGAGCGCGACCGCTTGGCGGAGGAGCAGCGTATCGTCGATTTGCGCCGCTAGCGGGACATGGAGCAGTAGCGCACCGACACTCTGAGTAGTGAGCAGAGCGCCCGCAACTAGGCCGACTACGTGGAGGCCGGCGCCCGGCAAATAGCCCTGGAGGCTGTCGGGCACGCACGCGTTCGCGACGCCGATTTTTACTACCAGCTCGTCAAGTGGGTTTCCCGCTTAGAAGCCGAAGCTTCGGTGGACCACGCCGGCATGGAAAGGGCCAACACACGCGAGCAAGCGCCCTATCACACCTCTGGCAAGTCCGAGGCGAGGCGGAGGACGCCGGTGCCGGCATTTAGCTTGTACCACAGATGGCAGCCGATATCGTCTAGTTAGCTAAGAGTACTCTATATGTGGATATGATGGTTGTCAACGTGGAAGTTCAGTACTCTATATGTGGATCAGTCATGTTACTTTGCTCTGAATGTTGAACTTTCCGTTTGAACGTATGGAATGTGCTGTTATTTTTTAAATGGGTTGTATTTGTCCTCCACGGGTTTAGAGGCTGACTTATGGGCCTGCCAAGTTGACGCGTACACAATCAGGAGATGATTGTATGTGGAGATGATGACAGGAGGGACCCACCAAGGTCATGGCAGTACGCAAGCAAGTGCCTCCTTATTTCAAGCCAATAAAAAAATGGCTCCTCCTAATGGATTTCTGACATCTGGGTCCCATGCCATTGTCAACGTACTCAATAAACAACAGAATTGCACAACGAGCGGCTGACAGCAGTGACCCAGCAGCTCGCCCAGTTATTTTTGTTTTGGGTTAATTTGATAAATGCCACTCCAAATCTGGTGTTTCTGAGAAATGCCACTACAATTTCCAAACTATGAAAAATGCCATTTCATGCCATTTCTAGTGGCATTTTTTGAAGTCTAGAGTGGCATTTTTCAAAGTTTGCAAATTGCAGTGGCGTTTTCCAAAGTTTGCAAAAATTGCAGTGTCATTTTTCAAAGTTTGGAAATTGCAGTGGCATTTTTATGAATCGCCATAATTGGAGTGGCATTTATCGAATTTTTTTTGAGACGGAAGCAGGGTGTCAACTGGGCTGTGCGGGGTACTCTGGCCTGTCTAGACAACCTTCTCTTTTATGTTTACCGCAAACCAACCAAGTAGTTTTTTTTTCTTTCTGAAAATGGCTAGCCCAGTTTTTTTTGTGATTTGCCGAGTAAGTCGCTTTGTCAGGCCTGTTGGGCTGCGAATCTTTCAAGACGAGGAGAGCTTCATTCGGCTGGACGAGAAAATGGCCTATCAGTAATGAGAAATGGGATGTACATTTTTGAAACACATCAAACCGGCAATTATTTTCAAATTTATTTTTTTCATTGCAAGATTTTAAATTGCATTAATTTTTATGCGTGGACAATTTGTTGAATTTTATATTGATATACATTTATTTTTAAAATCAGTTTGAATGTGACTCGAAATCTCGGGATTAAAAACAGTTCGGACCGAACCGAAATATGCAAAAATTCGTATAATTTTTTAACCGTGGCCACAATATGGGCTGTAATGCTAACAAAAAGAATATGGGCTTGAAAAAAACCTTAAGAATTAGCAAATGGGCTGTAAATTATTAGAAATAATGGTAGATGTGCTGTATGATGTTTTCCATATATTTGAGGCTTTCCTAAAAAAAGGTGAACGTAGAAGTAGTGACTGTTGGATGTCCATCCAACGGCCGTCGTGCTTCTTCAATCTCTGTTGTTCCTGCTCCAGCCGCTCAAACAAGCGCCGGCGAGACTGCCTGCTCTCTCCTCCCCGCGGCCGGCTGTGCTGCCGCACATGCCTCACCGCCCCATCGTACTCCCATCGCTGGCCTAGCCATCCCTCTACTCGCCCACACCTGCTGTTTTCTCCGGGGACGGCAGACAAACAAGTAAATTCTCGTACTCCTCTGCGTGGGAAACAACTGCCGAGGCTTACCTAGCTCCGTGTTGTTCCCTTCCTAGGCCTCGCCATCATCCACCGCCCTAGTGCTCTCGGCGCGGCCTGGTCAACGTGGTCAATGAACGACATGCATCGGAAGTGCACTGTACGTGGAGATGCTGATAGCTGGGTCCATGGCCGCACGGAAGGAAATGCCTCCTTATTACGTGCAAAATAATGATTCCTCCACCTGACAGCTAGGACCCACGGGAAGGGCTTCTATATTTCGCGAAAAAAGTCCCCCTCGCTGACACATCGGACCCGCCAGCTATATCTTCGCACGCAAGTAAGTGCCTCCTTATGACAAACAAAAAAACGAATACCCCCTGCTAGCTGGGACCCACCATAGTGGTAGGCTGACTTGTGGGCCTACTAAGTTGACGGGGACAGAGGGCTTTGTCAAGTTAGTCAATATGGACGATTCTAGCTCGAGTGACCGTACGATCTCCATCCAACGGCCATAGTGCTTCTGCAACCTCTGGTCTTCTTGCTCCAGCCGCCCAAAGCAGCACTAGTCGTGCCGCCTGCTCCTGCCTCCCGTGGCCGGCTGTGCTGCCGTGGAGGCCTCACCGCCCCCATACTACTCCCACTGCTGGCGAGGCCATCCCTCCACTCACCCACATCCCCTGTTATTCTGCGGTGATGGCAGCCTCACACCGCAGCCGAACCAGTGAACCCTCGTACCCCTCTCCGCATTGGCATCCACTACAGCGTCTTCCCCGGCTCCGCGTCGTCCCCTTCCTAGGCCTCCTTGTCGTCCACCGCCTTGGTGCTCTCAGCGCAGCGTGGTCAATGTGGTCAACGACCGACTTCCATTGGAAGAGTACTGTACGTGGAGAGGCTGATAGCTGGGTCCACGGCCGCAGTTGGGTCCACGACCACAACCCAGTTTTATTGTGATTTGCCAAGTAAGTCACTTTGTTAGGCCTGTTGGGCTACAAATCTTTCAAGACGATGAGAGCTTCATTGGGCTGGCCGAGAAAATGGCCAATCAGTAATGAGAAATGGGCTGTACATTTTTAAAAGACATGAAAGCAGCAATTAGTTTCAATTTTTTTTTTTCGTTTCAAGATTTTAAATTGCATTGATTTTTATGCATGGACAATTTGCTGGATTTTATATTGATATATATTTATTTTTAAAATCAGTTTGAATGTGACTCAAAATTTCGGGATTAAAAACAGTTCGGACCGCACCGAAATATGCAAAATTTCGTATATTTTTTAACCGTGGCCACAATATGAGCTGTAATGCTAACAATGATAATATGGGCTCAAAAAACCCTTAAGAATTAGCAAATGGGTTGTAAATTGTTATTAATAATGGCAGATGGGATGTATGATGTTTTCCATAGATTTGAGGCTTTCCTAAAAAAAGGTTGACGCACAAGCAGTGACTGTTGGATGTGCATCCAACGGCCGTCGTGCTTCTTCAACCTCTGCTCTTCCTGCTCCAGCCGCTCAAACAAGCGCCGGCGGGACTGCCTGCTCTCTCCTCCCCGCGGCCGGCTGTGCTGCTGTGCAGGCCTCACCGCCCCATCGTACTCCCATCGCTGGCCTAGCCATCCCTCTACTCACCCACACCTGCTGTTTTCTCTGGGGACGTTAGACGCACCAGTAAACCCTCGTACTCCTCCGCGTGGGAAACAACTGTCGAGTCTTCCCTGGCTCTCTGTCGTTCCCTTCCTAGGCCTCGCCGTCGTCCGCCGCCCTGGTGCTCTCAGCGCGGCCTGATCAACGTGGTCAATGACCAACATGCATCTGAAGTGGACTGTACGTGGAGAGGCTGATAGCTGGGTCCATGGCCGCACGCAAGGAAATGCCTCATTATTACGCACAAAATAATGATTCCTCCACTTGAGATCTGGGACCCAACGAAAGGGCCTCTGTATTTCGCAAAAAAAAAATACTACCGTCGCTGACAGCTCGGATCCACCAGCTATATCTTCGCACGCAAGGAAGTGCCTCCTTATTACGCACAAAAAAATGAATACTCCCCCTGTTAGCTGCGACCCAGTATAGTGGCAGGCTGACCTCTGGGCCTACTAAGTTGACGGGGACAAAGGGCTTTGTCAACTTAGTCAATATGCACGATTCTAGCTCCAGTGACCGTACGATGTCCATCCAACGACCGTAGTGCTTCTTCAACCTCTTGTCTTCTTGCTCCAGCCGCCCAAACCAGCTAGCAAACCAGTGCCTCGTCCTCCTGCCTCCCGTGGCCGGCTGTGCTACCGCGGAGGCCTCACCGCCCCCTACTACTCCCACTGATGGCCAGGCCATCCCTCCACTCACCCACACCCCCTGTTATTCTGCGGCGACGACAGCCTCACACCGCAGCCGAACCATTGAACCCTCATACTCCTCTCCGCGCGGGCTTCCACTGCCGCGTCTTTCCCGGCTCCGCGTCATCCCCTTCCTAGGCCTCACCGTTGTTCACCGCCCTGGTGCTCTCGGCGTGGCGTGGTCAACGTGGTCAAGAAACGGCTTCCATCGGAAAAGTACTGTACGTGGAGAGGCTGACAGCTGGGTCCACGACCGCAGCAAGGAAGTGCCTCCTATTACGCGCAAAATAATTATTCCTCCACCTGATTGCGGGGACCCACCGGACGGGCCACCGTATTTCGCGAAAAAATGTTTCCCCCTGACTGCCGGGACCCACCAGCTACATCTTCGCATGCAAGGAAGTGCGTCCGGGCAAAAGAAAAAACGATTCGCCCCCCTAACTGCTGGGACCCACCAGCTACATCTTCGCACGCGAGACAGTCGGGACCCACCTGGTCGAAGTGTACGTAGCGTTGTCATTTTGGTCGCGAACGTGTACATACATACTGGTCGATGTAGAGCCGCGCACGTGTCGTAGTAGAGGCGCGCACGTAGCATGTACACGTACGTACAACAGCCAATGTGCAAGAAAGAAAATACGGCCACGTACGTACATACGGGCAGAGTCTCAAACGCCTACTCGTGCATACGTACGGCCAGGGCTCGTGTACATGGCTTGGTCGGAACGGAGAAACAACGTCGTCATTGTGTTCATGGGGAGCCAACCGGCTGGGTCAGAACAGAATGAATCGTCATGTTCATCAGGAGGGCTTGGACGGAACAACCGATGGAAACGAGGCCTAGCGTACCACAGAACGGAGGAAATGGCCTTGTGTTCGACCGGCCACGGTCGAAACGGGATCCTGTTCATCGGGAGGGGTCTAGCGTACCGCAAAACGGAGGAAATGGACCTCCTATGGTCGAAACGGGGGTCATGTTGATCGGGAGGGGTGTGGCGTACCGCAAAACGGAGGAAACAGACTTGTGTTGGAGCGCTACGGTCGAAACGGGGGTTCTGTTGATCGGGAGGGGTGTGGCGTACCGCAAAACAGAGGAAACAGACTTGTGTTGGAGCGCTACGGTCGAAATGGGGGTCATTTTCATCGGGAGGGGTGTGGCGTACTGCAAAACGGGACTCCACGGGATACTGTTCATCACCACCGTCGACCCCCTCCAGCCTCCACGGGCTACTGTTCATCCACCGTCGACCTCCTCCAGCCTCCACCTGCGACTGTTCAGCCTCCACCGCGCGCTACTCCACGGGCTCCTGTTCAACCACCCCTCCACGAGCTACTGTTCATGCAGCCCTCCACCGTCTACTGTTCATGCAGCCCTCCATGGGGTGGTCCTGTTCATGCAGCCCTCCACGTGGTCCTGTTCATGCAGCCCCAACCGGCTCGATCGAACGGGGTCCTGTTCATGCAGAGGCAAAACCACGGGGTCCTGTTCATCCACCCCCACCGGGAACTGTTCATCCAAATCCCCCCAGCAACGCTCACTGTTCATGCAGAGGCAGCATCGACCGGCTTCAATTAGAAGCAGTAGCGAAGGAATCGCTCGATCGGGTTCAGTTAATAGCCATCGATCGATCGCTCGGGTTCAGTAACGCGTAGCCTGTAGTGCAATCGCTCGGGTTCAGTTAGAGCCCAATGCCTCGCTCGGGTTCAGTTAGAGCCCAACGCCTCGCACCCACGCGCATGCGTGTACGAGAGAAACGCGCATCGCTCGGCCACGACCACCCACCGTAACCGGGAACACCCCGATATTTTCCTTGCCCTCGCTTCTACCACGGTTTTTTCTGTCATGGACGGCCCAAAGAATGTTATGCAGCTGCGTCTCCGGCCCGCCCAGGACGAAAAGCTCATTTTCTGTCATGATTTTTTGTCATAGAAGTAGGACCCCACCACATCTACGTTGATACCGTGTTTTGTCACAATTATTGTCATAGAAGTGTCATAAGTATGACAGAAAAAGTTTCATTCAGACCAAAATGTCACTGATGTGTCTTTTTTTGTAGTGTGGATAGCAGTTTCGGGGTGAAGTAATAGTATTAGATGCAGTTGGATAATGGTTTGCTTATCATGAACATAATGCTTATACAAGATTATGCCATGAATGATCATAGTTATGAAAGCTAGTTTTCTATCAATTGCCCAATGGTAAGTTGTCTACCATGTCATTACCCGCTTTCGAGAGAGATGTCACTAGTAAACCTGTGTCCCTCGGGTCCATTATCTATCAATACTTGCATTTAAACAACTTCTCTTTTATTCACTTCCATTATTTTGCCATTCCACTACATCATATCCATCCACTATTTGCTTTTAATATTGTAACTAGCAAGACGAGGGGATTGACAACCTCCTTTCCAAGTTGGATGCAAGCTTCTATTTTGTTTGTGTGCACGTGATTCTTATATTGTTAGCTTGTTCAATCCTAGTGGTTCGATTAAACATTGGTTCTTATTAGAGGAAACTACTTGCTGATGTTGTGCTACATAACCCTTCCTCCTTGGGGAAATCCAACAACTCCTACGGAAGTAGCACGTGCCTCAAACTAGCCTTAAACGCCCAAGCTATCTGGCGCCCCTCATCTCAAGCCTAAATGTATGGCAGATATAGGGTGGCCTGGGCGAGCTCGGGCGCGTTAGCCATGTCAGCTAGGCCCACCGCCAACACCACTCCGTTCCCACAAAAAAACAATCTAGAAACCCTATCTCACTTCACCTCGCTCCCGCTCCATCTATTCTTCTCCCCTCCTCTGATTTCTTTGATTCTGGTCCAATTCGACATCTCCAGAGAGTATGTCAACCTCTGGAAGCCCCTCCAACTCCGAACTTGATGTCAACGAGGAGCTGGCTTTCCGCGTTGCGCTGGAGCGGTCCATAGTAGAGACGGGGTGCAATGTCATATCTTCCCCGTCACCGCTCCCCCGTTGGTGCAACATGGACGCTGGAGATGGCCCCTCCTAGTCCACACGCAGCTCCGCGAGGGCTGCTCAGTTCGTGCCACTAACACATAATCCACCTCTCTCATTGGTCGCTGCTCCGCAAGGGCAGTGGTGGGTACTAGTGATCGGTCAACCGGCCCCGCACACACGCACGCCAGAATCAGAGGCACGCACCGTCCGCCACGAGAGGTAGCAAGCAAGGGAGATGGACGCCGTGGATCAATCGGTTCATCATCACCATGGGTTACCGGCGGTGTCCGACGACGAGTGACTCCTCGATTGGTTCTACCACCATTTGCTTATGACAGCGGAGGCAGACGCTCGCTGGCTCCGAAGGAAGAACGCCAAGATGCTTCAATTATCCATTTAGATGTCAGAGCGTGAGGCGATAGAGGCAGCGACAGCGACATCAGCAAGGGTGGCGAAGCTGAAGCGGCAGTAGGGCTGAGCCATTCGATCGATCAAGGGGTTGATTGTCATACCCAATTCCTCCTCGGATGACCACAGCTTCGACTCCGATGATCCACCACCTACCGCGAACGCATACAACTACGCCGGCGACCGGAAGGGAAAATGGTTGGCGAGGAAGGGGTCAAGACGCTCCTCCTCCATTAAATATTATTATTTTTAGTTGTTTTAGTTCAGAACCTGTCCAAACAATGAACTATGGTGATCTTTTGGATGATGCAAAGTGGATTTGTGTGCATTTATTTGTCCATTTGATGTAGAGTTGTTTGTCCATTGTTTGAACTGCATAGGCTAGTTCATGCTGCATGCGCAGTATGGATATAGGGTGCCGAATATGAGGTACGCAGCTATGCGTGTGAGAATTTGAGACTGGTTTGTCCGCGGACGCGCCCAGGCGCGTCCGTGGATGTATAAGGCGCCCGATTCGGTAATCGTGGTTGTAGATGCTGTCACAAGGGAAATAGCTCATTTATATCCGGCTAATAACACTCTCACATTAGTCCCCCCTTCTTGCAACACATCCTCATGGGACCCACGCACAGGCGATAACTACCATACATTTGTTTTCTCCCCGTGAGTTGCCTCTGTCCCTAACCTTAGTTCATCGATTTCTCCTCGCGCGTGGACTTTCTCCTCAACTTTGACAGCTCGTACCCCACCGTCGCTATGAAACCAACTCGCTCGCTAGTTGCTACTCACCCTTAAACACCAACAAACATGTGCTGCTACAAAAAAACAACTCGCTGCCCATGCCTGCGGATCGCGCTGACCTTGATGGACCAACCTTATTCCTATGAGGAGGAGACTGACCGGTGATGATGTGAAGGGAGGTGGTGACATTGCTGCAAGGAGTGTTGTGAGGGGAGCATGGGGGTACTGCGAGAGCCCCCAATCAAGTCAATGCTGCAAGACCCGACAGTTTAGCGAGCAACGCAACAATGGCAGGGCGGTGGTGCTGCAACAAGGAGTGTTGTGAGGGAAGCAATGGTGATGTGAGGGAAAGGTTGTCACTGTTGGAGGGTGCCAGCATGCTGGAAGTGTTGCAAGAGTTGTAGGGCATCGCCGTGTTGTGGCACCTGAGGGTGCCTGAGTTGCTGCAACCATAAATGTTGTGACGGTGTGTCGTCGTCGTGATTTGGTGTTACAAGGAGGTGTTGCAAGGATGATTCCCATGCTCCAAGGTGTGCTTCAAATCTGATGCTTCCAGCATCGCCGTGACGGGGAACCCCCTACTACATGCCACACGGAATTAGCTACCAATAGTGTTGCAACGAAGCGGCGCCACCGCCGTGAGCCCGTGCTGCAAACGGCAGTTGGTGAATGACAATTGGTACTGGGAGTGGTGTTGTAGTGGGTGATGGATCTATTCTGAGCTATGTTCTATGAGGCGTCGTGATGTGTTATGTGAGAAAGGAGTAAGAGCGGATTAATGGTTATGACCAAACACATCTAACTATAGATGAGACAACTGATTTCTGGCCAGCTACAACCAGTTGGCGCCTAGCGCCCGCCTTTCACAAGTGCACTCATTCAATGTGGTACTATGCGATGCACAGGTGCACATGCTAGCCACGACTCAATCGTAGTTTGGTGCCTCATGGGCCAACTTCAACACATATCACTATCCCAAATGCCCGAACTAGATGGTTCGGACACTTTAGCCATCCAACAATGATAACCCACAAGTATAGGGTATCGCAACAGTTTTCGAGGGTAGAGTATTCAACCCAAATTTATTGATTCGACATAAGGGGAGCCAAAGAATATTCTCAAGTATTAGCAGCTGAGTTGTCAATTCAAACACACCTGAAGGACTTAATATCTGCACCAGAG
The DNA here is from genome assembly GCA_902687465.1 of Secale cereale. Classification (NCBI taxonomy): domain Eukaryota; kingdom Viridiplantae; phylum Streptophyta; class Magnoliopsida; order Poales; family Poaceae; genus Secale; species Secale cereale. Next base: position 514,946,156 of record LR738710.1, read on the forward strand.
TAGTTTGGAAGTAACGGTAAGGATGGCAAAAGTAACAGTAGCAGTTTTGTAGTGACGGTGATAGCAGCAGTAATGAAAGTAACAAAGCAAGTATCAATATGAAACAAACTCATAGGAAATGGACCGGTACTGATAGGCATCGGATAATATTCATCATGTAGCAGTTATAACCTAGGGTGACACAAAATTAGCTCCAATTTATCAATACAATGTAGGCATGTATTTCGTATATAATCATACGTGCTTATGGAAAAGAACTTGCATGACATATTTTGTTCTACCCTCCCGTGGCAGCGGGGTCCTAATGGAAACTAAGGGATATTAAGGCCTACTTAGTGAATAGAACACATGTATATTCATGAAAACATAATAGGTTCAGATCTGTAATCATGGCACTCGGGCCCTAGTGACAAGCATTAAGCATAGCAAAGTGGTAGCAACATCAATCTCAAAACATAATGGATACTAGGGATCAAACTCTAACAAAACTAACTCGATTACATGATAAATCTCATCCAACCCATCACCGTCAGAACAACCTATGATGGAATTACTCACACACAGCGGTGAGCATCATGAAATTGGTGATGGAGGAAGGTTGATGATGACCATGGCGATGATCTCCACTCTCCGGAGCCCCGAACGGACTCCAGATCTGGTCTCCTGAGGAAGAACAGCGGGTGACGGCAGCTCCGTATCGTAAAACGCGATGAATCCTTCTCTCTGATTTTTTTCTCCCCAACGTGAATATATGGAGTTGGAGTTGAGGTCGGTGGAGCTACGGGGGACCCACAAGGTAGGGGATGATACGTATCCAACGTATCTATAATTTTTGATTGATCCATGCTATTATATTATATATTTTGGATATTTTACATGCATTAGTATGCTATTTTATATGATTTTTGGGACTAACCTACTAACCTAGAGCCCAGTGCCAGTTTCTGTTTTTTCCTTGTTTTTGAGTTACGCAGAAAAGGAATACCAAATGTAGTCCAATCGAGCTGAAACTTTATAGCAATTTTTATGGACCAAAAGAAGCCCACGGAGTGCCGGAGATGGACCAAAAGAGCCACGAGGCAGCCACAAGGGTGGGGGCGCGCCCCCGTACCTTGTCGTCGCCTCGTGGGTCCCTGACTTGTCCCTGATGCCAAAGATTCTTATAAATCAAAACGCCCATAAATAAACCTAGACCGGGAGTTCCAGCGCCGCAAGCCTTTGTAGCCACGAAAAACAAATCGGGAGCCCGTTCCGGCACCCTACCGAAGGCGAAAACCATCACCGGTGTCCATCTTCATCATCCCGGCGGTCTCCATGACGAGGAGGGAGTAGTTCACCCTCGGGGCTGAGGGTATGTACCAGTAGCTATGTGTTTGATCTCTCTCTCTCTCTCTCTCTCTCTCTCTCTCTCTCTCTCTCTCTCGTGTTCTTGATTTGGCACGTCTTGATGTACGGCGAGCTTTGCTATAATAGTTGGATCTTATGATGTTTCTCCCCCTCTACCTTCTTGTAATGGATTGAGTTTTCCCTTTGAAGTTAACTTATCGGATTGAGTCTTTAAGGATTTGAGAACACTTGATGTATGTCTTGCATGTGCTTATCTGTGGTGACAATGGGATATTCACGTGATCCACTTGATGTATGTTTTGGTGACCAACTTGCGGGTTCAGTGACCTTGTGAACTTATGCATAGGGGTTGGCACACATTTTCATCTTGACTCTCCGGTAGAAACTTTGGGGCACTATTTGAAGTTCTTTGTGTTGGTTTGAATAGAAGAATATGAGATTGTGTGATGCAAATTGTATAATCAAACCCGTGGATACTTGTGGTGGCATTGGAGTATCTAGGTGACATTATAGCTTTGGTTGATGTGTGTCTTAAGGTGTTATTTTGTACGAACTCTAGGGCTCTTTGTGACACTTATAGGAATAGCCCAATAGATCGGTCATAAATAATAACTTGGAGGTGGTTTCGTACCCTACAATAATCTCTTCGTTTGTTCTGCACTATTAGTGACTTTGGAGTAAGTCTTTGTTGCACGTTGAGGGATTGTTATATAATCCAATTATGTTATCATTGTTGAGAGTACTTTCACTAGTGAAAGTATGAACCCTAGGCCTTGTTTCTAAGCATTGCAGTACCGTTTGTGCTCACCTTTATCATTAGTTACCTTGTTGTTTTTATATTTTCGGATAACAAAAACCTATATCTACCATCCATATTACACTTGTATGACCATCTCTTCACCGAACTAGTGCACCTATACAACTTACCATTGTATTGAGTGTGCTGGGGACACAAGAGATTCTTTGTTATTTGGTTGCAGGGTTGTTTGAGAGAGACAATCTTCATCCTATGCCTCCCACGGATTGATAAACCTTAGGTCATCCACTTGAGGGAAAATTGCTACTGTCCTACAAAACTCTGCGCTTGGACGCCCACCACGAGTCTACAAGAAGAAGGTTGTGTAGTAGACATCAAGCTCTTTCCTGGCGCCGTTGCCGGGGAGGCTAGGTAAGCGGCACTCACATCCCTTCAACGAAGCTCTTTTCTGGCGCCGTTGCCGAGGCGGTGAGTGCTTGAAGGTATATCTTTAGATCTTGCAATTGAACATTTTAGTTTCTTGTTTTATCACTAGTTTTTTTAAAAAAAAAATAATTACAAAAAATGGAATTGAGGTTGCCTCATATGTTTCGTCTTTTTAATCTCTTTTGTGAAATGATGGAAAGGAAAATTGTGCCAAAGTGCTAGAAGAAGAATGCAATAAATGTTTGGCACTAAATATTTGAATGATGAGCATGATTACAATGTTGTTAGTATGAATTCTTTGAATGTTCATAGTAGTAATGATGATTGCACTAGTCATGATAAAATTGAATATCCATAGAGATTGCAAATACATAACAAAAAGGGAAGATATATTTTGCAAGAGACATAAGTATTTAGAAACTAAATGGTTGCAAGAGAGGCTAGATGTTTGTGCTGAAAGATTTAATTTTTCTCGCCATCCTTGTGAACTTTGCAATGAACATGGTCATTTAAATCTCCAATGAAAATTGTTTCCTGATCAAATAGTGTCCAATAATTGTGATGACTTGATTTCCCTTGCGCACCATAATGAACTTAGTTTGCTTGTGGGATATGAAGAAATGAAACGTATAACTAAGGATATTCCGACATATAACCTTGAGAGATTTCTTGATTTTGATCTAGAGGAAGTTTATATGTATTGTGCATAGAATTGCATTGAGAATCCTTATATTGCCAGTTACTTAAAGACAAGAAAACAAATAGAAGATGAAGATAATACTAATGAAGGGGAAGAGGTTTCCCAATAACCTCCTATTTTTTCTTATGATGAATCAGGTAACGAGGAGGAGCTTTTTATTCAACCAACCTCTTCAATAAGAAGCTTGGAAGAATTAAATAAACCCACACTTAATATGGTGAAGAAGAAGAAGAAGAGAAGGAAAAGTAAAGGTAAAGAGGTATATCTCCCAAATAATGTTGCTCCTATTATTGTTTTGCCTCATGAGAGTTGATACGTCCATTATGCATCATGCTTTTATATCGATGTTTATTGCATTATGGGCTATTATTACACATTATGTCACAATACTTATGCCTTTTTCTCTTATTTTACGAGGTTTACATGAAGAGGGAGAATGCCGGCAACTAGAATTCTGGATTGGAAAAGGAGAAAATATTGGAGACCTATTCTGCACAACTCAAAAAGCCCTGAAACTCCATGAAAGTCAGTTTTGGAATATATAAAAAATATCGGGCGAAGAAAGCACCAGAGGGGGGCCACCCGCCGTCCACGAGGGTGGGGGGCGCGCCCCTACCTCGTGGGCCACTTGGTAGCCCCCGATGCCCATCTTCTGGTATAAGTTGTCTTCTGCCCTAGGAAAAATATGAGGGAAGCTTTCGGGACGAAGCACCGCCGTCTCGAGGCGGAACCTTGGCGGAACCAATCTAGGGCTCCGGCAGAGCTGTTCTGCCGGGGAAACATCGCTCCGGGAGGGGGGAAATCGTCATCATTGTCATCACCATCGATTCTCTCATCGGGAGGGGGTCAATCTCCATCAACATCTTCACCAGCACCATCTCCTCTCAAACCCTAGTTCATCCCTTGTATCCAATCTTTGTCCCAAAATCTCAGATTGGTACATGTGGGTTGCTAGTAGTGTTGACTACTCCTTGTAGTTGATGCTAGTTGGTTTATTCGGTGGAAGATCATATGTTCAGATCCTTTATGCATATTAATACCCCTCTGATTATGAACATGAATATGATTTGTGAGTAGTTACGTTTGTTCCTCAGGACATGGGAGAAGTCTTGCTATAAGTAGTCATGTGAATTTGGTATGCGTTCAATATTTTGATGAGATGTATGTTGTCTTTCCTCTAGTGGTGTTATGTGAACGTCAACTACATGACACTTCACCATTGTTTGGGCCTAGAGGAAGGAATTGGAAAGTAATAAGTAGATGATGGGTTGCTAGAGTGACAGAAGCTTAAACCCTAGTTTATGCGTTGCTTCATAAGGGGCTGATTTGGATCCATATGTTTCATGCTATGGTTAGGTTTACCTTAATACTTCTTTTGTAGTTGCGGATGCTTGCAATATAGGTTAATAATAAGTGGGATGCTTGTCCAAGGAAGGGTAGTACCCAATCACCGGTCCACCCACATACCAAATTATCAAAGTAATGAACGTGAATCATATTAGCGTGATGAAAACTAGCTTGACGATAATTCCCATGTGTCATCGGGAGCATTTCCTTATATAAGAGTTTGTCTAGGCTTGTACTTTGCTACAAAAAGGGTTGGGCCATATTGCAGCACCTTATTTACTTTTACTACTTATAACTCGTTACAAATTACCTTATCACCAAACTATCTGTTACAGATAGTTTCAGTGCTTGCAGAGAATACCTTACTGAAAACTGCCTATCATTTCCTTCTGCTCCTCGTTGGGTTCGACACTCTGACTTATCAAAAGGACTACGATAGATCCCCTACACTTTTGGGTCATCAAGAGTGAATCAAAAATAAAAGTGGAAGATGATGCACTTGATGATGATTTTTTTATACCTCCTACTTGCTATGATGATTATGATTTTGAAGACTATGATACTTGTTATAATCTTGAGAATCTTTTTGGCACCAACTTAGAAAATTGTGATGATAATAATTGCTATACTATTGGTGTTATTCATACTATTAATGATGAGAGTGATTATGCTTATGATATTCAAATCCACGAGCTTGGGGATGCTATGTTTAATGATGATGATATTTTTAGTCCCCCAAGTTTTGATGTAAAAATTTATTATGATGATAGCATGCCTCCTATTTATGATGATTGCAATATTTATGAAAGTGGATTTGGAGAGGTCATGACTTTATTTAATAATGATTCCAGTATTTTGGAAGAGGTTTCAATAGACTATGATGCGAACAAAGTTGCTACTTATGATGATTATTGTGATGATACTTATGTTATAAGAAGTAGTGATAATTAATGTCATTATTTTGAATATCCTTTTACTGAACATTACTCTTTTAATGTGTAAACAATTTATAGTATTCAAGTTTCATATGATGATCCCATTACTATTCATGAGAATAAATTTTCTTATGTTGGGAGTAGTAAAATTTCTATGCTTGTGGATCATGAAAAGATTGTTGTATGTGATAGATATATTGTTGATTTCATCCATGATGCCCCTGAAAATTATTATGAGAGGTGAACACATGCTTCTACCTATTGCAATAATATAAAGTTTCCTCTCTATGTGTTGAAAGTTTTGAAGTATTGCTCATTTTGCCTTCCTATGCTAGTTGATCCTTGTTCCCATAAATTGTTTGCTCACAAAATCCCTATGCATAGGAAGTGGGTTGGATTTAAATGTGCTTGTCATGCAATTCATGATGCTCTTTTTGCGTTTCAATTATTTACTTCTATGTGAGCATCATTGAAATTATCATGCCTAGCTAAAAAGGTGTTAAAGAAAAGCGCTTGTTGGGAGACAACCCAATAGTTCCACCTACTATTTCTGTGTGTTCACATAATTAAGCTACTTTAGTAATCTTGTTTTATAGCTTTTGTTTCAATAAAGTGCCAAGTGAAGCCTTTTGCATAGTGTGGTTGATAGTTGACTTGATTCTGTGCAAAAACAAAAAGTTTTGCGTCCAGTGCAAACAATTCAATAAATCACTGGAACGTGATAATTAGATGAAATTTTTACACATAATTTATATACAAATTGCCTAAGTTGTCCTAATTTTTCAGAATTTTTAGAGTTCTAGAAGTATGCGTAGTTTTCAGATTACTACAGACTGTTCTGTTTTTAACAGATTCTATTTTTCATGTGTTGTTTGCCTATTTTGATGAATCCATGAGTAGTATCGGAGGGTATGAACCATGGAGAAGTTATAATACAGTAGATATAACACCAATATGAATTTAGAATGAGTTCATAACAGTACCTAAGTGGTGATTTGCTTTCTTATATTAACGGAGCTCATGAGATCCCCTACACTTGTGGGTCATCAAGACTCTTTTCTGGCGCCGTTGGCCTGGGAGTGAATCGCCTTTGGTAAGGAAAAAATTATATAGTGTGCTGAAATTTACTGTCACATCTTACTATGGAACATAATCCTTTGAGGGGCTTGTTGGGGGTATCTTCACCCCGACCAATAGAGCAAAGAGTTGCCTCAACCTACTGAACCTACTGAAAATGTTTACTTTGAAATTCCTTCGGGTATGATAGAGAAACTGCTAGCTAATCCCATCAGAGGAGACGGAACATTGCATCCCGATTTGCACCTAATCTATGTGGACGAAGTTTGTGGATTATTTAAGCTTGTAGGTATGCCCGAGGATGTGATCAAGAAGAAGGTCTTCCCTTTATATTTCAAGGGAAAGGCCTTGACATGGTTTAGGCTGTGCGATGATATTGGATCCTGGAACTACAACCGGTTGAAATTGGAATTTCATCAGAAGTTCTATCCTATGCATCAGGTTCATCGTGATCATAATTATATATATAATTTTTGGCCTCGCGAAGGAGAAACTATCGCTCAAGCTTGGGGGAGGCTGAAGTCAATGTTATATTCATGCCCCAATCATGAGCTCTCAAGAGAAATTATTATTCAAAAAATTTATGCCCGGCTTTCTCTCGATAATCGCTCCATGCTCTATACTTCTTGTAATGGTTCTTTTATGATGAACACTATTGAATTCAAATGGGATTTATCGGAAAGAATTAAATGCAATTGTGAAGTTTGGGATCTCGACGAAGGTAAGGAGTCAGGTATAACACCTAAGTTTGATTGTGTTAAATCTTGTATGGATACCGATGTTTTCCGTGAATTTAGAACTAAATATGGACTTGACTCTGAGATAGTAGCTTCTTTCTATGAATCATTTGCTACTCATGTTGACCTTCCTAAGGAGAAGTGGTTTAAATATCATCCTCCCATTGAAGTAAAAGTAGTTGAATCTGTTAAAGTTGAAGAAAAGACTATCACTTATAATGTTGATCCTGTTGTTCCTACCGCTTATATTGAGAAACCACCCTCCCCTATTAGAATAAAGGATCATGCTAAATCTTCAACTGTGGTTCGTAAGAGTAATACTATAACACCTACACCCTATGAGCAAATTAAAGTTGAACCTAGTGTTGCTATGGTTAAGGATCTCTTGGTCGAGGATATTGATGAGCATGTTATTTACCTCTATGATGAAGATGCTAGAATTGCTAGACCCGATACTAAAAATAAACATAGACCTATTGTAGGCATGCATGTTATTTCTGTTAAAATAGGAGATCATTGCTATCATGGCTTATGTGACATGGGTGCTAGTGCTAGTGCAATACCTCATTCCTTATACAAAGAAATTATGCACGATATTGCACCTGCTGAGCGAGAAGGTATTGATGTTACAATTAAGTTAGCCAATAGAGATATTATTTCACCAATGGGGATTGTTAGAGATGTTGAAGTCTTGTGTGGGAAAGTTACATAACCTACTGATTTTCTTGTTCTTGGTTCCCCACAAGATGACTTTTGCCCTATTATATTTGGCAGGCCCTTCTTGAATACTGTTAATGCTAAGATAGACTGCAAAAAGGATGTTGTTACTATTGGTTTAGGTTATATGTCTCATGATTTTAACTTTGCTAAATTTCGTAGACAACCCCATGATAAAGAATTGCCTAGTAGGGATGAAATTATTGGTCTTGCTTCTATTGCCGTGCCTCCTAACGATCCTTTAGAACAATATTTGCTAGACCATGAAAATGATATGGATATGAATGAGAGAAGGGAAATAGATGACATATTCTTTAAACAGGGACCTTTATTAAAACACAACTTGCCTCTTGAAATTCTAGGGGATCCTCCTCCACCCAAGGGTGATCTCGTGTTTGAGCTCAAACCATTACCTGATACTCTTAAGTATGCTTATCTTGATGAAAAGAAAATATATCATGTTATTATTAGTGCTAACCTTTCAGAGCAAGAAGAAGAGAAATTATTGAAAACTCCGAAGAAGCATGATGCTGCTATTGGATATACTCTTGATGATCTTAAGGGCATTAGTCCCACTCTATGCCAGCACAAAATAAAATTGGAGAAAGACGCTAAACCGGTTGTTGATCACCAATGACGGTTAAATCCTAGGATGAAAGAAGTGGCAAGGAAAGAGATACTAAAGCTTCTAGAGGCAGGTATAATTTATCCAGTTGCTGATAGTCAGTGGGTAAGTCCTGTCCATTGTGTCCCTAAGAAGGGAGGTATTACTGTTGTTCCTAATGATAAAGATGAATTGATCCCACAAAGAATTGTTACAGGTTGTATAATGGTAATTGATTTCCGCAAATTAAATAAAGCTACTAAAAAGGATCATTATCCTTTACCTTTTATTGATCAAATGCTAGAAAGATTATCCAAACATACTCATTTTTGCTTTCTAGATGGCTATTCTGGTTTCCCTCAAATACCTATGTCAAAAGCGGATCAACAAAAGACCACTTTTACTTGCCCGTTCGGTACCTTTGCTTATAGACGTATGCCTTTTTGTTTATGTAATGCACCTGCTACCTTTCAAAGATGAATGATGGCTATATTCTCTGATTTTTGTGAAAAGATTGTTGAGGTTTTCATGGATGATTTTTCTGTTTATGGAACTTCTTTTGATGATTGCTTGAGCAACCTTAATCAAGTTTTGCAGAGATGTGAAGAAACTAATCTTGTCTTGAATTGGGAGAAGTGCCACTTTATGGTTAATGAAGGTATCGTCTTGGGGCATAAAATTTCTGAAAGAGGTATTGAAGTTGATAAAGCTAAAGTTGATGCTATTGAAAAGATGCCGTGTCCCAAGGACATCAAAGGTATAAGAAGTTCCCTTGGTCATGCCGGTTTTTATAGGACATTCATTAAGGACTTCTCAAAAATTCTCTAGGCCTCTGACTAACCTCTTACAAAAAGATGTTCCTTTTGTCTTTGATGATGATTGTGTAGAAACATTTGAAATACTTAAGAAAGCATTGATTTCTGCACCTATTGTCCAGCCACCTGATTGGAATTTACCCTTTGAAATTATGTGTGATGCTAGTGATTATGCTGTAGGTGCTATTCTAGGACAAAGAGTTGATAAGAAATTAAATGTTATCCAATATGCTAGTAACTCTAGACAATGCTCAGAGAAATTATGCTACTACTGAAAAAGAATTTTTAGCAGTTGTATTTGCTTGTGATAAGTTCAGACCTTATATTGTTGATTCTAAAGTAACTGTTCACACTGATCATGCTGCTATTAAATATCTTATGGAAAATAAAGATGCTAAACCTAGACTTCTTAGATGGGTTCTCTTGCTACAAGAATTTGATTTGCATATTACTGATAGAAAGGCAGCTGAGAACCCCGTTGCAGACAACTTATCTAGGTTAGAGAATGTTTTTGATGACCCACTATCTATTGATGGTTGCTTTCCTGATGAACAATTGGCTGTCATAAATACTTCTCGTACTGCTCCAAGGTATGCTAATTACATTGTTGCTAAATTTATACCACCTAGTTTCACATACCAGCAAAAGAAAAAAAGTTTTTCTATGATTTAAGACATTACTTCTGGGATGACTCACACCTTTATAAAGAAGGAGTAGATGGTATTATTAGACGTTGTGTACCTGAGCATGAACAGGAACAGATCCTACGCAAGTGTCACTCCGAGGCTTATGGAGGACACCATGCTGGAGATAGAACTGCACATAAGGTATTGCAATCCGGGTTTTATTGGCCTACTCTCTTCAAGGATGCCCGTAAGTTTGTCTTGTCTTGTGATGCATGTCAAAGAATTGGTAACATTAGTAGGCATCAAGAAATGCCTATGCACTATTCACTTGTTATTGAACCATTTGATGTTTAGGGCTTTGATTATATGGGACCGTTTCCTTCCTCGAATGCGTATACACATATTTTAGTTGTTGTTGATTACGTTACTAAGTGGGTAGAGGCTATTCCAAATAGTAGTGTTGATCATAACACCTCTATTAAGATGCTTAAATAAGTTATTTTTCTGAGGTTTGGAGTCCCTGGATACTTAATGACTGATGGTGGTTTGCATTTCATTCATGGTGCTTTCTGTAAAATGCTTGCTAACTATGATGTTAATCATAGAATTGCATCCGCATACCACCGACAGTCCAGTGGTCAAGTAGAACTAAGTAACAAAGAGCTGAAATTAATTTTGCAGAAGACTGCTAATAGATCTAGACAGAATTGGTCCAAGAAACTTGATGATGCATTATGGGCCTATAGAACTGCATATAGAAATCCTATGGGCATGTCTCCGTATAAAATGGTTTATGGAAAAGCATGTCACTTGCCTCTCGAACTAGAACATAAGGCATATTGGGCCATTAAAGAGCTCAATTATGATTTCAAACTAGCCGATGATAAGAGTTTAGTTGAAATTAGCTCACTTGATGAGTGGAGAACCCAGGCCTACGAGAATGCCAAATTGTTTAAAGAAAAAGTTAAAAGATGGCATGACAATACAAAAACGTGAGTTTAATGTAGGTGATTATGTTTTGCTATACAACTCTCATTTAAGATTTTTTGCAGGAAAACTTCTCTCTAAATGGGAAGGCCCTTACGTTATCGAGGAGGTCTATCGTTCCAGTGCCATAAAAATCAAAAACTTCGAAGGCACAAATCCGAAGGTGGTGAAGGGTCAAAGAATCAAACATTATATCTCAGGTAATCCCATAAATGTTGAAACCAATGCCATTGAAACCGTAACCCCGGAGGAATACATAAGGGACACTTTCCAGAACGATTCAGACTCCAAAAAGGAAAAGGTATGTGGTACGGTAAGTAAACCACCTCCAAAACAGTTCTAATGGCAATTTTTCTCCGTTTTGGAATATTTAAGAAAATAGGAAAATAAGAAGTTTTCCGAAAGGGACACGAGGCACCCACGAGGGTGGAGGGCGCGCCCTACCCCCCTGGGCGCGCCCCCTGCCTCATGGGCACCTCGTGTGCTCTCCGGACTCTGTTTTCTTGCACGATAGTTCTTTTAGTAGGTAAAAATTCATTATATAATTCCTCGAAGGTTTTGACCACGGTACCACGACAAAATCCTCTGTTTCTGTTCCGAGTTGTTTTCTGCCAGAGTTGTCAAGGCCAGGCATCATGTCGTCCCTCTCCTCCAACAACGAGGACAATGATGCTTGGCTAATGAAGATAGAGCTGAAGAAAGAAGAACCCGGGGAGATCAACAAGGATTATAGGATCAAGAAGGCCATGGAGGATCAAGCTCCGACAGAAGAGGAAGAAGGCTTCCTTCAACCCAATCAAAATCTTTTTACCCCAACTGAGATTGAAGCTTTCAAGATGATTGAATTAGCTCGCATACAAAACAAGTATCTCACATGTGAAAATATTGTGTTGAAGGAGCATATCACCACACTCAAGGGCATTATCCGCAAATTGGAGGATCTCCTACGCTCGATGTACGACACTCCATCATCACCACCTCCGAAGAAAGAGACATAAACACATGGGTATGGGCACTCCCCTTGGCAACTGCCAAGCTTGGGGGAGGTGCCCCGACATCGTATCACCATCACACTCCTATCTTTACCGTTTTTCTTAGTTCGATCCTTTTGGTTATATCTTGATCTAGTAGAATAAAGTTTAGTATGATCTAGTTGTGAGCTTTGCTTTATGATCCTTATCTATGTAATCAAGTCCATGAGGTATATATATAATAAAGATTAGTTTTGAGTCAAGGGCTTGATTATCTCACTATGATCACGAGGGAATAAAATAAAGAATAAAAAGAATTAAAGAGATCATATTGATCTTATGGAGAATAATGACTTCACATATAAAGAGTATGATGAATAAAAGTTGTTGAGAGTTGACAAACATAGTTTTGGTCATCGTTGCAATTAATAGGAAGTAATAAAGAAAGAGAGATTTTCACATATAAATATACTATCTTGGACATATTTTATGATTGTGAGCACTCATTAAAATATGACATGCTAAAAAGTTGATGTTGGACAAGGAAGACAATGTAATTGGTTATGTTTTCTTATATCCGAAATAAAGTATATAATCATGGATCTTCCAACATTTGAGCTTGCCTTTCCCCCTCATGCTAGCCAAAGTCCTTGCACCAAGTAGAGATACTACTTGTGCTTCCAAATATCCTTAAACCCAGTTTTGCCATGAGAGTCCACCATATCTACCTATGGATTGAGTAAGATCCTTCAAGTAAGTTATCATTATTGCAACTCTTTAAATGTGTATGATCTATTAGTGTGAAGAAAATAAGTTTATACGATCTTGTGATATGGAAGCAATAAAAGCGACGGACTGCATAATAAAGGTCCATATCACAAGTGGCAATATAAAGTGACGTTCTTTTGCACTAAGATTTTGTACATCCAACCATAAAAGCACATGACAACCTCTGCTTCCCTCTGCGAAGGGCCTATCTTTTGTTCTTGCCTTATACCTTATACAAGAGTTATGGTGATCTTCACCTTTCCTTTTTTTACATTTTATCATTTGGCAAGCACATTGTGTTGGAAAGATCCTGACATATATACCCAATTAGATGTGAGTTATCATAAACTATTATTGTTGACATTACACTTGAGGTAAAAGGTCGGGAGGAAACACTATAAGCCCCTATCTTTCTCTGTGTCCGATTAAAACTTCATACCCATAAGTATTGCATGAGTGTTAGCAATTGTGAAAGACTAAATGATAGTTGAGTATGTGGACTTGCTGAAAAGCTCTTATATTGACTCTTTCCGATGTTATGATAAATTGCAACTGCTTCAATGACAGAGATTATAGTTTGCTAGTTTTCAATGAAGTTTCTGATTCATACTTGACATTGTGAATAGATTGTTAATTTAGTATAAGAAATCATATGACAATACTTATGTTGCTGTTATAAGAATGATCATGATGCCCTCATGTCCGTATTTTATTTTATCGACACCTCTATCTCTAAACTTGTGGACATATTTTTCGACATCGGCGTCCGCTTGAGGACAAGTGAGGTCTAAGATTGGGGGAGTTGATACGTCCATTTTGCATCATGCTTTTATATTGATGTTTATTGCATCATGGGCTGTCATTACACATTATGTCACAATACTTACGCCTTTTCTCTCTTATTTTACAAGGTTTACGTGAAGAGGGAGAATGCCGGCAGCTAGAATTCTGGGCTGGAAAACGAGCAAATATTGGAGACCTATTCTGCAGAACTCAAAAAGCCCTGAAACTCCAGGAAAGTCAGTTTTGGAATATCTAAAAAATATAGGGTGAAAAAAGCACCAGAGGGGGGCCACCCACCATCCACGAGGGTGGGGGCGCCCCCCTGCCGCGTGGGCCACCTGGCAGCCCCCAGATGCCCATCTTCTGGTATAAGGTGTCTTCTGCCCTGGAAAAAACCGGAGGGAAGCTTTCGGGACGAAGCGCTACCGTCACGAAGCGGAACCTTGATGGAACCAATCTAGGGCTCGGGTGGAGCTGTTCTGGTGGGGAAACATCCCTCTGAGAGGGGAAAATCCTCATCACCATCGATCCTCTCATCGGGAGGGGGTCAATCTCCATCAACATCTTCACCAGCACCATCTCCTCCCAAACCCTTGTTCATCTCTTGTATCCAATCTTTGTCCCAAAACCTCAGATTGATACCTGTGGGTTGCTAGTAGTGTTGATTACTCCCTGTAGTTGATGCTAGTTGGTTTATTCGGTGGAAGATCATATGTTCAGATCCTTTATGCATATTAATACGCCTCTGATTATGAACATGAATATGATTTGTGAATAGTTATGTTTGTTCCTGAGGACATGGGAGAAGTCTTGCTATAAGTAGTCATGTGAATTTGGTATTCGTTCGATATTTTGATGAGATGTATGTTGTCTTTCCTCTAGTGGTGTTATGTGAACGTCGACTACATGACACTTCACCATCGTTTGGTACTAGAGGAAGGCATTGGGAAGTAATAAGTAGATGATGGGTTGCTAGAGTGACAGAAGCTTAAGCCCTAGTTTATGCGTTGCTTCGTAAGGGGCTGATTTGGATCCGTATGTTTCATGCTATGGTTAGGTTTACCTTAATACTTCTTTTGTAGTTGCGGATGCTTGCAATAGAGGTTAATCACAAGTGGGATGCTTGTCCAAGGAAGGGCAGGAACCAAGCACCGGTCCACCCACATACCAAATTATAAAAGTAACGAACGCGAATCATAAGAGCGTGTTGAAAACTAGCTTGACGATAATTCCCATGTGTCCTCGGGTGCGCTTTTCCTTATATAAGAGTTTGTCTAAGCTTGTCCTTTGCTACAAAAAGGATTGGTCCATATTGATGCACCTTATTTACTTTTACTACTTGTTACTCGTTACAAATTACTTACAACACAAAACTATCTGTTACCGATAATTTCAGTGCTTATAGAGAATACCTTACTGAAAACTGCCTATCATTTCCTTCTGCTCCTCGTTGGGTTCGACACTCTTACTTATCGAAAGGACTACGATAGATCCCCTACACTTGTGGGTCATCAAGAGTGAATCAAAAATAAAAGTGGAAGATGATGCACTTGATGATGATTTTTTATGCCTCCTACTTGCTATGATGATTATGATTTTGAAGACTATGATACTTGTTCTAATCTTGAGAATCTTTTTGGCACCAACTTAGAAAATTGTGATGATAATAATTGCTATACTATTGGTGTTATTCGTACTATTAATGATGAGAGTGATTATGCTTATGATATTCAAAGCCACAAGCTTGGGGATGCTATGTTTAATGAAGATGATATTTTTAGTCCCCCAATTTTTGATGTAAAAATTTATTATGATGATAGCATGCCTCCTATTTATGATGATTGCAATATTTATGAAAATGGATATGGAGAGGTCATGACTTTATTTAGTAATGATTCCACTATTTTGGAAGAGGTTTCAATTGATTATGATGAGAACAAAGTTGCTACTTATGATGATTATTGTGATGATACTTATGTTATAAGAAGTAGTGATAATTATTGTCATTATTTTGATTATCCTTTTACCGAACATTACTCTTTTAATGTGTAAACAATTTATAGTATTCAAGTTTCATATGATGATCCCATTACTATTCATGAGAATAAATTTGCTTATGTTGGGAGTAGTAAAATTTCTATGCTTGTGGATCTTGAAAAGAATGCTGTATGTGATAGCTATATTGTTGATTTCAATAATATCGAGTTTCCTCTCTATGCTTCTTCCTATTATGAGAGGAGAACATATGCTTCTACCTACTGCAATAATATCGAGTTTCCTCTCTATGCATTGAAAGTTTTGAAGTATTGGTCGTTTTGCCTTCCTATGCTAGTTGATCCTTGTTCCCATAAATTGTTTGCTCACAAAATCCCTATGCATAGGAAGTGGGTTAGACTTAAATATGCTTGTCATGCGATTCTTGATGCTCTTTTTGCGTTTCAATTATTTACTTCTATGTGAGCATCATTGAAATCATCATGCCTAGCTAAAAAGGTGTTAAGGAAAAGCACTTGTTGGCAGACAACCCAATAGTTTTACCTAATGTTTTTGTGTGTTCACATGATTAAGCTACTCTAGTAATCATGTTTTATAGCCTTTGTTTCAATAAAGTGCCAAGTAAAGCCTTTGGGATAGTGTGGTTGATAGTTGACTTGATTCAGTGAAAAAATAGAAAGTTGTGCGTCCAGTGCAAACAATTCAATAAATCACTAGAATGTGACAATTAGATGAAAATTTTACACATAATTTATATACAAATTGCCTACGTTGTCCTAATTTTTCAGAATTTTTAGAGTTCTAGAAGTATGCGAAGTTTTCAGATTACTACAGAAGATTCTGTTTTTAACAGATTCTATTTTTCATGTGTTGTTTGCCTATTTTGATGAATCCACGAGTAGTATCGGAGGGGATGAACCATGGAGAAGTTATAATACAGTAGATATAATACCAATATGAATTTAGAATGAGTTCACAACAGTACCTAAGTGGTGATTTGCTTTCTTATATTAACAGAGCTCATAAGATTTTCTGTTGATTTTTGTGTTGTGAATTTTTCAAGTTTTGGGTAAATATTTGATGGACTATGGAATGAGGAGCGGCAAGAGCGTAAGCTTGGGGATGCTCAAGGCACCCCAAGGTAATATTCAAGGACAACCAAGCATCTAAGCCTGGGGATGCCCCGGATGACATCCCCTCTTTCGTCTTCGTCTATCGATAAATTTACTTGAGGCTATATTTTTATTCACCACATGACATGTGTTTTTCTTGGAGCATCATTTTATTTGTTTAGATTTGCTTGTTGTCATTTAGAATAAGTTTTAGTATCTTTTGTTTCAATAAAAAGACAAGTATAGCCTTGTTGACGCTCAAAAGTGGCATAATCGTAGAGGTTGCTTAAAGCTATGTCAAGATTAATTCAAACTTTTAATTGTAAGTCACCATGGTATGGCTTTGTTCGAGAAGACCAAGATGGATGTGAAGATGCTCTAAAACGGAGCTCGGATGCAAAAGTTATGACAAGTTCAGAGATGCTCATGTTGACATCAGATTAAAGAATGGATTGAAACCTAATTAAGATGGCTTTAAATAGAAAAAGTTTCAACATGAAAGTTGTGCGTCTCGTCGAATAAGATGATTTTGATATAGAAATCGTCTTAATCCGAGGTCGTATGCAAAAGTTACAGCCAGTACAAGACACAGCTGCACTGGATGGCCGCACACTCCGGGGACAACCATCCGGGTTTTGGATTTATCTGTGGATGGCCGGACACTCCGGGTATGTTTGTCCGAATTTCGCTGCTGTAGACTTCGGAAAACAGCCGATAACTCCCTCAAGATGGCCTCATATCAAAAAACGTTCAACATGAAAGTTGTTCGTCTCGTCGAAACGGTCAAGATTGCTATTGGGCTCGTTTCCATCCGAGGTCATTTACTCCCCCCGAACATGGCCCACAAGGGGCAGCCAGATTTTACCGAACATTTTTGGAAAGTTCGGACCAAACAAATCCGAATTAGACTAGGGTTTTGGACGTGAATTGAAGCATTTTCCTTGCACGGGAAGTCCAGCCGCCTCTTATATACTCAAGGGGTGATGGCCGATTGAACAACACACAATCGAACAAACACATCTACTACTTTTTCGTGTTCATCTATCACCTACCCTTGTATCTTCTTCCTCGTTCTTCGTTGGTTCTTCTTCATTGCGGGGTGGCGAACCTCGAGGCCCTAGGGGCGATCAGGTCGACCTAGGGCAGCCCATAGCCGTCACACGCCCTGACGGGGTCCCTCCCGGGTGTGTGGGGTTTCGGGTCCTCAAAAGCGCCCGCCGGATTGCTTGCGTACCGCGCTTCCGGCCGGGTCTCCTTCGACGTGAGCTGCGGTGCATCACCCCCGGCGTCGAGGGTAGACGGTGACGTGTTCATGTGCGAACACACTTTTTGGCGACTCCGCTAGGGACGAAGCTTTGAGCGGTCTCCGACCCGTTCTTGCTACGAAAAGATCGTCATCTAGGGTTTGCAATCTACAAAGGTAATATGAATACCCAACCCCCTTATGTAGATGCAAATAATTCATATGGCGTTACTAGATCGTTCAATGAATATACTCTATCGGCCAGCCCTGGTTTTTTCAATCATGCATCTAACTACGTGCAAGGGCCGATTCAAAGTAATTTACATGGTTCAATTTCTTATGATATTAGTAACATGCAACATATGTATTCCAACTCACATGCATCGGCAACCCAGCAAATTCATATGCCGATGAGCAACATGATGAGTTCGGTTAACCAATTTGAAACACCCCAAGTTAGAACTTCCAATAGCATACAAGAAAGTGTTTCACCCTTTTATTCATCAGCAACTAATTTGCAATATGTGAATCCAACCTTGCCGATGGATGGGAGAATTGGCCATGCTACTACTAGCTATTCGGCCAATTACCCTCAGCCATCATATGCTACACCTGATTTTAGTAATTTCTCAACACCGCATGCAACTGTAGATGTTCATAATTCGGCCCCGCATCTTCATGGTCATAGCCGAATAAGTGTAAATTTTATAGGAACACATGTGCCGTCATCAAATACTGTAGCATATAATGCATGCTCTATGCAATTCAAGAATTTTGGCAACACTCATGAATCATTGCCGAAAGAATCTAAAAGTATTGTGGAGCAATCCCTTCCAGAAACGCTTGTGGCTGCGTTAAAAAAGAGCTTGACACAAAATAAGAGGATTAGTGCTCTTTGCCTTGAACAATATGAAAAGGGGTTGTATCCTGATTATGCTGCAATAAAGGCTAGAGTTTTGCATGAAGATGAAACTTCATCAATTGGTAGAATTGGCGAGAGAGCATATTGTTATACACCAGTGCATACACCTCCACCTAGTGCCGCACCATATTATACACCATCTACACAGCTACAGAATTTCAGCAACACTAACAGTTCATTGCCGAAAGATCCTAAAAGCATTGGGGGGGCAAACTGATCTAGAGCGGGATGAAATTGTGAGGGGAGTTAAAGCTTTGCGGGATAGGGTGCAAGTACTTCGCCAAGAGAGAATTGATAGGGAATTGGCTCAAAGGAAAAAAGCTTTGCCAATTGATATAACCGATGAAAAGAATGATGATTCGGAAACTAAAAGTACTTCAGTTGAAAATGCCGAATCAAGTGGTATATATTCCGAATCGATCAACTTCAAAGATGCAAGCATCATTGAGAAAGGGCATGTGCAAACAACAGTGCTTGATTTTTCTGAAGTGAATGAAACCTACTTCCTGCCCTATGAGTTTCGTGATGTAGAGATTGACAAGCCTCTAGGACAAGAGCAAGTAGCCGAAATTTGTTCGGCTGACAAGGATCTTCAAAGTAATGATGCATGGAATCAAGAAAAAGATGATGATAAGGTGTTGGGGAGCCATCCAAAGATAGAGCAAGATATTGTTCAAGTTACACCACCATCATGCTCTCTCAACATATTTAAAGAGGTATGTCTAGCAAGTAATTTACCTGTTTTCAGATTTGGTCACGACTTTATTGTTGATGCATCTATTACAAAAATCCTCATAAGTAATTTTGAAAGACCAAAGAAGAAGGGTAATTTACTTGTTAGCAATAAAATTGTTATAGAACATATCGGTCAACCTATTGTGCCATTTACAAAGACCGATAGTGATTTATTATTGCACCAAATTTTTTCCCATTGCTTTATTTAAAATTCGTATCTAATTGGGTTCCTTTGCTTGCTTCATACTTGGCTTACGCATGGCCTCTATTGAGAAATGTATGTTCCAACTACTTTGATTTCAGAAATTTAAAGCCAAGGTTATACTCTGTTGAGAAAACCGATGATGGTATAATTTCCTTTTCAAAGACATCGGAGATAGAGTGCAAAACACAATACATAGCCGAATGGGATAATGCAAAATCTGAACCATTCCTTTGCTTAACTTCAAAGTCGTTCTCACAGCAAGATCGGCTAGAGAATAAAAAGTTTACTTTCAATTCAAGCATGTGTGATCAAATATTTGATTTGTTGCTGAAAAATAATTACATAAGAATTCTTGATCACCATGTCAATCCATCAATTCAAGGACAAATGTATTGTAGGTTGCATCATTCGTTCAAACATAATTTTGAGGATTGCAATGTGTTTCGTCAAATAGTTAAATCGGCCATTGAAAAAGGACGATTGGAATTTTTTGTAACACCAAGAGATGACCAGTCTATTCTGATTGGTCCCGATGGCAGAAAGTTTTTGCATCGGCTGCTTCATGCCGATCCATTTAAAGAGAAGGTAAAAACTGCAGGTGATGGGATCAAGCTTTCAAGTAAAGAAGTTGTTGAAGATCATAATGAACATAATCTTGAGGGCGAGAATTCCATCGAAGCTACAATGGAGACGCCAAGGACTGGGAGGCAACAAGCAAATCCAATGATCGATGAAAGCAAACCAAAAGAAAGCAAAGGCCAAAATAAGCGCAAGTGTAAGAGATCAAAAATCACTTTCGTTGAACTATTGGATAAGTATCAAAAGAAGAGTGAAGAGAAGAATGCTTATCGGCCAAATCATGCAAAGAAACCAAGATCACCCCCAAGGCGCAAGTATGAGGATCGGTATTGGCAAAGTGTCAATTTTTATGCAACATATTCATATCCTTATTTTGGGTTGCCAATGCCAATGCCGTGGATGCCTCCCTATTCTCAAGTAGATCCATATCCATCATGGGACGGGTATGATACAAGGGCGCATTCTCCATCTTATTATAGACCATCTCACCAATATTATGCAGCTCTGAGAAGATCAACATTTGAACAATCACATGTTAAAGACCGTTTCAATCATAAGTAATCGGTCCGGAGCTCAAGAAAGAAGAAAGAGGTGGTCAAGCAAGTTTACCATGTTAAAAGAGATGGTCGTAAGAGTGCAACTTCATATTTGATCTCAAATAAAAAAGAGCCAATTAAAGTGTTGACATTGGCTACTAAAGGCAATGAGATGAAGCAACCAATTATTTAGAGTCAAAGTGCCAAATCTGAAGAAAAGAAGTTGAGAGTGCACAAGGCCAAAAAGGGATTGCCATTGGCCAAGACAAAATTGCAGCCGGGGTGCCCACTCGGCTTATCATATTGGCAAAAGAATAAATTACAAAAACTTAGTGCACAAGAACTTGAAGAAAGAAACATGGCATGGGTTCCCAAAGGAAGTGCTCAAAATAAGAATTATGTGCAAGCTTCCATTACAAGAAGTGCGGCAAAGGTGAAGAATGAAAAGAGTGAAAACTATGAAGGACGAAGCCGAAGGTTTCAGCATCTTCGGTCTACACATTATCTACATTCTTCAACTATGTCATTAACGCCCATGTCATGGAATTCGTCATCAGGTATGAGTGGTAACCCTCAATGCGCTTATTTTAATCCATGGATGCCATATAATTTCTTACATCATGAAAGGGTATTACCAAGTCACTATACATTTGATTAGCTATAAGTTTGTTGCTAATCCAAAGGGCTGAAATACTTCGTTTGTCATTTCATTTGTTTTTTTCGGCTATATGTGCTTTTAATGAAGTTTACATGGTAATGGCCGATATTTATCGATCGTCCTAAGAATATGTCAATGCATGGCCGGTGTAGTATTCTAGCATCATCCTTAGTTCGAATGGAGAACGAGACAAAGTATGTGCTCACGAAAATTCATATGTATGCCTATGTTATGATTGAATGGAGTTGAAACATCATGACCGATGTCATTGACTATACGTTGCATAGACCAATTCATAGTGCAGAATTGGCTAGTGGGCTTATACTTTGTTTGGATACGATTTGGCTTATGCATCTTTGAGATCTATAAGAGGCCAAATCATAGCTGATTTTTTTACTGAACATCGGTTTAATGACATGCATAATATTGATGTTAGCCTTGTCTCTCTAGTACTATGGAGATTATGTTTTGATGGTTCAATTCGTAGCAATGGCCAAAGTGTTGGTGTTGTTTATATATCTCCTTATGGTACTATTGTTTGAAGCCTCATGCCGCTTAGAATATTTTTATGCATGATTAATCAAAGCCGAATATGCATTGTTATTCGGATTGACTCTTTTACTTGCTATAGTTGCTGTACATATTGAGGCTTTCGGTGATTCGTTATGAGTAGTGCAACAAGTATCCAAGGGTTATCAATGTTTTGACGAATCACTTATAGTTTATCTTGGGGTATGTCTAGATGCAAAATTTACCTTAGGTTGCATTAATTTTTTTTCATATATTTAGACATGACAATTTGAAAGAATTGGCACAGGAAGCATCCGGCTAATATGTTAATCATTATGTATTACATTCCTCTCAATAGCCGATGCTTAGTCTCGTTAACATAGGTAAAGGCCGAACCGAATTCAACAGCTTCGGCCACTAATGAATTTTTTATGCAGACGAAAGTAAGGATGGGAGAAAGTTTATTGTTGATTATCTACAAAATCCTAGCAAAAGGGTGAATAATATGGTTTGGAGGATGACCTTGAGATACATATCTATGGGACTTTATTATCGGATTGTTAATGAAGTTGAGAAGGTTTCGCCCAAGTTTGCATCAAGGATTCAAAAAAAGATGGCCTATATATAATTATCGCCCTAAGCATATAAATGGCCGATGGAGTGTTGACATCGTCCTTAGAACCTCCATGGTACATGTTATTTTTCGACATGCTAGCTTTGCCGAAAAACAGGGGGGCATGTGTTGATGCTCAAAAGTGGCACAATCGTAGAGGTTGCTTAAAGCTATGTCAAGATTAATTCAAACTTTTGATTGGAAGTCACCATGGTACGACTTTGTTCGAGAAGACCAAGATGGATATGAAGATGCTCTAAAACGGAGCTCGGATGCAAAAGTTATGACAAGTTCAGAGATGCTCATGTTGACATCAGATTAAATAACAGCTTGAAACCTAATTAAGATGGCTTTAAATGGAAAAAGCTTCAACATGAAAGTTGTGCGTCTCGTTGAAACGGATGATTTTGATATAAAAATCGTCTTAATCCGAGATCGTATGCAAAAGTTACAGCCAGTACAAGACGCAGCTGCACTGGATGGCCGCACACTCCGGAGACAACCATCCGGGTTTTGGATTTATCTGTGGATGGCCGGACACTCCGGGTATGTTTGTCCGGGTTTTGAATTTCGCTGCTGCAGACTTCAGAAAACAGCCGAAAACACCCTCAAGATGGCCTCAGATTAAAAAACGTTCAACATGAAAGTTGTTTGTCTCATCGAAACTGTCAAGATTGCTTTTGGACTTGTATCCATCCGAGGTCATTTACTCCCCCGAACATGGCCTGCAAGGGGCAGCCAGATTTTACCGAATAGTTTTGGAAAGTTCGGACCAAACAAATCGGAATTAGACTAGGGTTTTGGACATGAATTGAAGCCTTTTCCTTGCACGGGAAGTCCAGCCGCCTCTTATATACTCAAGGGGTGACGGCCGATTGAACAACACACAATCGAACAAACACATCTGCTACTTTTTCGTGTTCATCTATCCCCTACCCTTGTATCTTCTTCCTCGTTCTTCGTTGGTTCTTCTTCATTGCAGGGTGGCAAACCTCGAGGCCCTAGGGGCGATCAGGTTGACCTAGGGCAGCCCATAGCTGCCGCGCGCCCTGACGGGGTCCCTCCCGGGCGTGTGGGGTTTCGGGTCCTCAAAAGCGCCCGCCGGATTGCTTGCGTACCGCGCTTCCGGCCGGGTCTCTTTCGACATGAGCTGCGGTGCATCACCCCCGGCGTCGAGGGTACACGGTGACGTGTTCGTGTGCGAACAAGCCTTTACCATGCTTATTTCGCAAGTATATATGTTGGTGTTTGAAAACATAAAGTTTTCTGTCATTGTATGAATTCTTCTGGATAGTCAGAATGTGCTAAAATCTTGAATTTTTTAAAAAGTTAGCATGAATAAGTTCTCTGTAATGAGGTAATTTTTAAGAATTTTTAGATCTAGGAAAGTAGGAGAACAATTCCACTCTTTACAGACTGTCCTGTTTAGACAGATTGCTATTATGTTTGCATTGTTTGCATATGTTTGCATGTTTAATTATTCTATTTGAGGATAAGAGTATTAAATATGCAGAGGCAACTAGTATGCAATGTAAAATTATATTTTTAGTGATTTTCTACAGTAGATAATGTTAAGGTTTTGAGTTGATTTATACTAACTTATCTCACGAGTTCTTGTTGAGTTTTGTGTGGATAAAGTTTTTGAGATTTAGGGAAACCGCGACATGAGAAGAATTAAGGAGACACAAAATCTCAAGCTTGGGGATGCCCAAGGCATACTAAGATAATATTTCAAGAAGTCAAAAGCATCTAAGCTTGGGGATGCCCCAGTAGGCATCCCATCTTTCTTCATCAACAATTATCGGTTATTACCGGTTTAGCCTAAGTTTTTGCTTCTTCACATGATATGTGCTATCCTTGCAATGTCATTTTATTTTATTTTGCTTGCTTTTTGAATAAAGTACTTAAGATCTGAAATTATTAAATGAGAGTGGGTCTTCTCATAGCTAGTTAATTATTTGACTACTCATTGATCTTCACTTATATCCTTTTGGAGTAGTTTGTCAGTTGCTCTAGTGCTTCACTTATATCTTTTTAGAGCACGGCGCTGGTTTTATTTTAGAGAAATTGATGAACTCTCATGCTTCACTTATATTATTTTGAGAGTCTCTAAACAACATGGTAATTTACTTGGATTATGAATTTAGTCCTAATATGATGGGCATCCAAGGGAGATATAATAAAAACTTTCATATAGAGCATTGAATTTAGGAAAAGTTTGATTCCTTGTGATTGTTTTGAGATACGACGATGGTAATATTCGAATCATGCTAGTAGTAAATTATGGGATTGAGGAAATAATTGTGGTAAGGTTCGTGATTCCCGTAGCATGCATGTATGGTCTCCTAACTGTGTAACTGAATTGAAGCGCTTGTGTCTTGATTGTTTACCTTTGCGTGAAGGTCGGGGGCGCGCGATGGTTAAATCCTACCAACCTCCCCCCTAGGAGCATGCATAGTAGTACTTTGCTTTGAGGGCTAATAAACCTTTTTGCAATAAGTATGTGAGTTCTTTATGACAAATGTTGATTCCATGGATTATACGCACTCTCACCCTTCCACCTTGCTAGCCACTCTAGTGCCGCTCAACTTTTGCCGGTGCATAAAACCACCTTATACCCTTACTCAAAACAGCCAATATACCTACCTATTATGGCATTTCCATTGCCATTCTGAGATATATTACCATGTAACTCCACCGTTCCGTTTATTATGACATGCATCATCATTGTCATATTGCTTTGCATGATCATGTAGTTGACATAGTATTTTTGGGAAAGCCACCGTTCATATTTTTTATACATGTCACTCTTGATCATTGCACATCCTGGTACACTGCCGGAGGCATTCATATAGAGTCATATCTTTGCTCTAGTATCTAGTTGTAATATCGAGTTGTAAGTAAATAAAAGTGTGATGATCATCATTATTAGAACATTGTCCCATGTGAGGTTATCAAAAATAAAAGAGGCCAATGAAGCCCAAACAAACAAAAGAGGCCAAAGAAGCCCACCAAAAAAAGAGGCCAAAGAGCCCAACATAAAAAAAATAGAGAAAAATAGAGAAGGGACAATGTTACTATCTTTTTCCACATTTGTGCTTCAGAATAGCACCATGTTCTTCATGATAGAGAATCTCCTTTGTTGTCACTTTCATAGACTAGTGGGAATTTTCGTTATAGAACTTGGCTTGTATATTCCAACGATGGGCTTCCTCAAATGCCCTAGGTCTTCATAAGCAAGCAAGTTGGATACACACCCACTTAGTGTCTTTTGATGAGCTTCCATACACTTATAGCTCTAATGCATCTGTTACATGGCAATCCCTACTCACTCACATTGATATCAATTGATGGACATCTCCAAAGTCCATTAATTTGCCTAGTTGATGTGGGACTTTCTCCCCACTTTTGTCTATTACCACCTTCTACTCCACCCATAGTGCTATATCTATGGCTCATGCTCGTATATTGCGTGAAAAGTTGAAAAGGCTGAAGCACGTTAAATAGTGTGAACCAATTGCTTGGCTGACAATAGGGCGGGCATGATTACCTTGTGTTGAAAAGAGGTAGCATAATAAGACTATATGATTTTGTAGGGATAACTTTCTTTAGCCATGTTATTTTTGAAGCTTAATGACTTACTATCTAGTATGCTTGAAATATTATTGTGCTCATGTCAACATAATCTTTTGCTTGAAACATACGGATCTAAATATTTATGCCACACTAAAGAAGATTGCATTGATAAATATGTTAGGTAACATTCCACATCAAAAATTTTGTTTTTATCATTTACCTACTCGAGGACGAGCAGGAATTAAGCTTGGGGATGCTTGATACGTCTCCAATGTATCATTAATTTTTTATTGTTCCATGCTATTATATTATCTGTTTTGGATGTTTTATATGCATTAATATGCTATTTTATATGATTATTGGGACTAACCTATTAACCTAGAGCCTAGTGCCAGTTTCTGTTTTTCCTTGTTTTTGAGTTTTGCACAAAAGGAATACCAAACACAGTCCAATTGAGCTAAAACTTTATGATGATTTTTTATGGACCAAAAGAAGCCCACAGAGTGCCGAAGATGGACCAGAAGAGCCACAAGGTATCCACAAGGGTGGGGGCGCCCCCACCCTCCTAGGGCGCGCCCCCTACCTTGTCATCACAACGTGGATCCCCCTGACTTGTCCCCGACGCAAAAAATTCTTATAAATACCGGAACCTCCAGAAATGAACCTAGACCGGGAGTTCCACTGTCGCAAGCCTCTGTAGCCACGAAAAACCAATCGGGAGCCCGTTCCGGCACCTCGTCGGAGGGGGAAACCATCACCGGTGGCCATCTTCATCATCCCGGCAGTCTCCATGACGAGGAGGGAGTAGTTCACCCTCGGGCTGAGGGTATGTACCAGTAGCTATGTGTTTGATCTCTCTCTCTCTCTCTCTCTCTCTCTCTCTCTCTCTCTCTCGTGTTCTTGATTTGGCACGATCTTGATGTACCACAAGCTTTGCTATTATAGTTGGATCTTATGATGTTTCTTCCCCTCTACTTTCTTGTAATGGATTGAGTTTTCCCTTTGAAGTTATCTTATCAGATTGGGTCTTTAAGGATTTGAGAACACTTGATGTATGTATTGCATGTGCTTATCTATAGTGAGAATGGTATATTCACGTGATCCACTTGATGTATGTTTTGGTGTTCAACTTGCGGGTTCAGTGACCTTGTGAACTTATGCATAGGGATTGGCACACGTTTTCGTTTTGACTCTCCGGTAGAAACTTAGGGGCACTCTTTGAAGTTCTTTGTGTTGGTTTGAACAGATGAATCTGAGATTGTGTGATGCATATTGTATAATCAAACCGAGGGATACTTGTGGTGACATTGGAGTATGTAGGTGACATTAGGGTTTTGGTTGATGTGTGTCTTAAGGTGTTATTTTAGTACGAACTCTAGGGCTCTTTGTGACACTTACAGGAATAGCCCAATAGATCAATCAGAAATACTAACTTTGAGGTGGTTTCGTACCCTACAATAATCTCTTCATTTGTTCTCTGCTATTAGTGACTTTGGAGTGACTCTTTGTTGCACGTTGAGGGATTGTTATATAATCCAATTATGTTATCATTGTTGAGAGGACTTCACTAGTGGAAGTATGAACCCTAGGCCTTGTTTCTAAGCATCGCAATACCGTTTGTGCTCATTTTTATCATTAGTTACCTTGCTGTTTTTATTTTTCCAGATTACAAAAACCTATATCTACCATCCATATTACACTTGTATCACTATCTCTTCGCCGAACTAGTGCACCTATACAATTTACCATTGTATTGGGTGTGTTGGGGACACAAGAGACTCTTTGTTATTTGGTTACAGGGTTGTTAGAGAGAGAACATCTTCATCCTACGCCTCCCATGGATTGATAAATCTTAGGTCATCCACTTGAGGGAAAATTGCTATTGTCCTACAAACCTCTACGCTTGGAGGCCCAACACGAGTCTATGATACGTCCATTTTGCATCATGTTTTCTTGTTGTTATTTATGTCGATATTACAATTAATAATGCTTTTTGGAGTAATTCTAATGCCTTTTCTCTCATAATTTGCAAGGAATGCACCAAGGAGGAGAATTCCGACAGCTGGAAATCTGGAACTGAAAAAGCTACGTCAGGCCACCTATTCTGCACAACTCCAAATAAGCTGAAACTTCACGGAGATTTTTTGTGGAATATAAAAAAATACTGGAGCTGATAACCACCAGAGGGGGCCCATCAGGTGGGCACAACCTACCTGGGCGCGCTAGGTGAAGGTGTCCTGGATTAGGGGGTACTCAGCATGTCGTCTCCCGATAAGTTGGATTGGGCCGAGAACCCCCATGGCCATTCACTAATGGGCCAGTTTGGACAGCCGATGTATACACAAGGAAGATTCCACAAGACTTGGTGATCAAGACAAGGACTCCTCCCCACCTGCGTATTCGACTAGGACTCTTGTTATCCTAGGCCTCCGGTACGTTATATAAATCGAGTCCAGGCTGGTCGATAGAGATCTGCTAGATCATTATGATATTACTCATCATACACTTAGGTTTTAGACCACAACATATGATCTCGAGGTAGATGAACTCTTGTAATCCTTATATTCATCAAGATCAATCAAGCAGTAAGTAGGGTATTACCTCGATAGAGAGGGCCCGAACCTGGGTAAACATCGTGTCCCCTGTCTCCTATTGCCCATTGATCCATGATGCACAGCTTGGGACCCCTACCCCGAGATCTGCCGGTTTTGACACCGACAATGGTGCTTCCATTGAGAGTTCCGCTGTGAGATCAACAAAGGATCAACGGCTTGTCTGCAGATCAACTACAACGTCGGCATCTTCGTCATCGGCACGGCCGGTCACTTGGCTCGACCAAGGACTGCACCGCATCTCAGATCATCATATTCAGACGAGGGCCTCTATCAACATCAACTATGATCTCTATCAAGATAATGGACGTATCATCCATGGAGCTCATGGGCTCAACGTCAACATTGCCCTTGAGCGACCTCACTGTTTTTCTGGATGGCGAACTTGTATCCGCTGCCATCGCCTCCCCAAGTGTCGCTTTAATGATTGCTTCTATGGAATTATGCGGAATTAAGTATATACCAACCCTGCAAAATTTCATCGCATTCCTATGGAGGAATCTCCAACAATATATGATATATCGGAGCCCTGTCAAATCTGTATGGGAATCTGGACGAGTTTCGGGCATGGTCCCCACAGCCCAGCTCGGAGGTCCTTCGGATGATCCAACCGTTCATCTACTACGGAATTCCCATATCTACCACCCCTCAAACTTTCAGCTCGATCCGACGGTTCAAACTCCGGGAACCTTCCGATGAGTGGACCAATTTTCCGATATGTTTTCTGCGCGAATACAGATCAGACCCGAATTCATCTTTCTTCATGAACGAGGTATTAGACAACCTTTTTAAATGAATTTTCTTCTAGGGCATCATGCGTTGTTTTTAAACACGTGCCCACAAAATTTTAAGCCTCTTCTGAGGTAATCTCCACCATCGAGCTGGTGTCAAACCAGTCCAGCAATATTGTTATATGGTTACAGACATGCGCTAGACGGGTCATCAGTTCATCAAACCGAGCTCAACTTCTTCGGATAATCATCTCGGCAAGCCGAACAAGAGTTCGGAATCGCGAAGGATAAATCACCACCAACAGCGCCGCCCCACGGATTACACGGAGAGGGCACACCGGCATCGCCGCATGGTCACTTCAACAAGCCGGCATTAACCGCGTCACAAGTTACAACCTGCGTCGGCATGGCCGCACTGTTGCTTCCTCAAGCCGATGTCCATCACGCCGAACTGCTTCAACACCCCGGCTGACATGGCAGCTGATACTTCTCCAACGTATTTATAATTTTTGATTGTTTAATGCTATTATATTATCTGTTTTGGATGTTTAATGGGCTTTATTATACACTTTTATATTATTTTTGGGACTAACCTATTAACCCAAGGCCCAGTGCAAGTTGCTGTTTTTTGCCTATTTCAGTGTTCTGCAGAAAAGGAATATCAAACAGAGTCCAAATAGAATGAAACCTTCGGTAGGATCGTTTTTGGAACAAACGCAACCCATAAGACTTGGAGTAGACGCCAGGGAAGCCACGAGGTGGCCACGAGGAAGGAGGGCGCGCCCGGGGGGTAGGTGCACCCCCACCCTCGTGGGCCCCTCGTAGCTCCACCGACATACTTCTTCGTCCTATATATACTCATATACCCTGAAAACATCCGAGAGCACCAGGAAACCCCATTTCCACTGCCGCAACCTTATGTACCCGTGAGATCCCATCTTGGAGCCTGTTCCGGAGCTCCACCGGAGGGGGCATCAATCACGGAGGGCTTCTACATCAACACCATAGCCTCTCCGATGAGTTGTGAGTAGTTTACCACAGACCTTCGGGTCCATAGTTATTAGCTAGATAGCTTCTTCTCTCTCTTTAGATGTCAATACAAAGTTCTCCTCGATCTTCTTGGAGATCTATTCGATGTAATTCTTTTTGCGGTGTGTTTGTGGAGATCCGATGAATTGTGGGTTTATGATCAAGATTATCTATGAACAATATTTGGTTCTTCTCTGTATTCTTATATGCATGATTTAAATATCTTTGCTAGTCTCTTCGAATCTTGCGGTGTCCTTTCCCAGTGACAGCAGGGGCAACAAGGCACGTATTGTATTGTTGCCATTGAGGATAAAAAGATGGGGTTTTTATCATATTGCATGAGTTTATCCCTCTACATCATATCATCTTGCTTAAAGCATTACTCTGTTCTTATGAACTTAATACTCTAGATGCATGCTGGATAGCGGTCGATGTGTGGAGTAATAGTAGTAGATGCAGAATTGTTTCGGTCTACTTGTCACGGACGTGATGCCTATATACATGATCATGCATAGATATTCTCATAACTATGCGCTTTTCTATCAATTGCTCGACAGTAATTTGTTCACCCACCGTAGAATCTGCTATCTTGAGAGAAGCCACTAGTGAAACCTATGGCCCCCGGGTCTATGTTCCATCATATTAATCTTCCGTCTACTAGTTATCTTTTATTTTGCAATCTTTACTTTTGAATCTATACAACAACAAAAACCAAAAATATTTATCCTATTATCTCTATCAGATCTCACTTTTGCAAGTGGCCGAGAAGGGATTGACAACCCCTTTATCGCGTTGGTTGCGAGGTTCTTATTTGTTTGTGCGGGTATGAGGGACTTGCGTGTAGTCTCCTACTGGATTGATACCTTGGTTCTCAAAAACCGAGGGAAATACTTACGCTACTTTGCTGCATCACCCTTTCCTCTTCAAGGGAAAAATAACGCATGCTCGAGAGGTAGCAAGAAGAATTTCTGGCGCCGTTGCCAGGGAGATCTACGCACAAGTCATATCCCAAGTACCCATCACAAACTCTTATCCCTCGCATTACATTATTTGCCATTTGCCTCTCGTTTTCCTCTCCCCCACTTCAGCTTTGCATTTTCTTCGCCTTCTTCCCGTATGTATCTTTGTTTGTGTTTCGATGTGCCTTCTAATCGCTTGCATCTTTGCTTAGTAAAAATCTATTGATATGGATCCACTTAAAGTGTTCTACTTGGATCATCTTCGATCCTTATGCGCTCGTGCTGAAACCCCAACTAGCCTAGTTGATGGAAAATCTTTAGATGAGCATGCTCATTTTGTGCGTCACCGTTCGTCTGAAAAAGGGAGACTCTTATGGGATCAGATAAATTGATTGCTGTGTTATGCTTGGAATCTTTGTGAAATTTATAATTTTACTTGTTGCTCTAATGTAACATCCCAAATTTTCAATTTGGAATGTTATACATAGATCATGTTGCATAACATATTTTTATTGCATTCGTGTGTTGCGATCCTCGAAATTCTAAGCAACTCAAGGACCCACAGAGAGAGTTGGGGATTCTACCGTTTTCGTATTTGAGTTTTTCTCAAATACCGGCACGAGGATCACTTTGGTTTTCAATATTTTTCTCTCCGAAAAATATTCCATAATAAAATTTATGGGCGGAGCTAATATGGCTACTCCAAAATAAAAGAAATATTTGAGGAAAAATATTAAAACCACTTTTGGTATTTTATTTGGATTTCTTTGCAATTTGATTTGCATAGGAAAAATGCGCGTTTTTAAAAATTGCATTTAGGTCCGGGTAAAATGTTCACCTTGTCCTAGATATTATTAGAGGACGGTGAAAATTTATTCCGGAATTTTTCGAGTCCGTTTAGTATTTTTTTCGCCCATTTTGCTGCGTCAGGACTATTTAGAAAAAATAGTGAACCGACCTAGCCGGGCCGTGTCTGACCTGGACTCCGCCCGCCCGGCCCTTTAAAGGGCGAGGCCTCGCCCCAGCCCGCGCCCCGCCCCTTCCCTAGCCAACCGCCGCCGCTGCCACCGCCGCCGCTCGTGCGCCGCTGCCGCCGCCTCGCACCGCCACCGCGCCGCTGCCGCCGCCCCATCGGAGCACTGCCAGCGCGCCGCCGCCCCGCCGCCTCGCTGGAGCCCGCCGCCACCACCGCCTCCGAGGTAGCCGCCGCCGTCGGTTTCTCGAAGAAAACCGATCGGTTCTTTTTCGTAGACCCTAGATCCGTTTTTTAGATCGGTTCGTTCGGTTTTTCTTAGTTTAGTTAAAAATCGGACGTTCGTCCGTACGTTCGTTCTAACGAACGTTGTGCGCCCATTAGTCACAGACAACGAACGTTCGTTCGTTAGCCTATTCGTGCGCTTTTCTTTTTCAGGGTTTTTCCACGATTATTTTCGATCGCGATTTCTGCCCTGATCTTCTTTTTAGTTTTTCTCTTCGCTCGTAAGTCGAAATCAGGTGATTCAAGTGCCTAGATCTTCGTCTAAAAGCCCTCTTTCCGTTTAACCAACTTGACCAAGGTTTTGATACTGTAATATTTGACTTTAGTTCAATCTAGTAAACAGATCTTGTTTCTTTTGTAGGTTGAGTTTCATTGCTCCGTTTGATTTGATTCTTTTTGCAAACCGGAGTTCTTCAGTTGAACTTTTTGGTTAGATCTTCTTATTTGGAGTTTTATCTGTGCATGTTTGCTTGCTTGCTTATGTATTCTATTGTTTGATTGCGATAGAATTCCCGGAGTGTGAAGCGTGCTACTACGAGTCCCTAGGTTTTGCGAATCAACAGCAAGGCAAGTAACACTTTGATCATACCCTATATTACCCAGTTTTTATGCATTAGTTCAACCCTCACACATTGCATGAGTAGGATCTCTTAACTTGTGGGTCCGGGAAGTAGATTGAGGTAGAACCTATTACCTGCATTATTTTCAAACCCTTGGGAGTTACTTCTACGTTATGCTTAGGTTGCCATGTTGTGCTCGTAGACAAGGATTGGGTTTGAGAGTATCCATGACAGATGTGAGATTGTTAATTAATGGTTCAACTTAAGGTGGCTACTTTAATACACATCTGGGTGGATTGGTTGCAGGGCACCTGGAGAATCCAGTGTTGTCCTAGGAAATCCTGGGGGTACCGTGTGATTTTTCCTATGGAATGCCACCCAGGCTCAAAGGGATCATAAAACTGTTCATGCTAGAAACTTCCGTGTGCAGCCACAATGCCATTATGGGCTATGGCATAGTTGAGTATGTTGTGTGAGCTCTATCGTGGTGGACTAGCAGATGTAGGGGAAAGTGGGTGTACCAGTCCACCTGGGGTAAAGAGTAAATGCTTCTGAAAGACCGTGTCTCGGTCATCCGTTTCTGAAACACCATGCAAGGAGAGAAATCCAACGGAGGAGATCGAGTCTTGTTGGGAAAAGTGCGCAAACCTCTGCAGAGTGTACAAAATAATCATGATTAGCCGTGTCCCCGGTTATGGACATTCTGAGTATCTAGTACTTGAATTATTGGTTGATCTCATCACTCTAAAACTAATTTTTGGGTTGTTAATGACTACTTTAATTGGGATTGACTTGGAGGTACCTTCTCAATGATGTTTCAACTACCATGATAGTTAAAATAAAATTTATTCCTTTGTTGTAGGAAAAAAATGGCTTTATGCAAAGACTTTAACCTTAGAGCCTCCACCAGCCATATATGCATGTAGTGTTAGCCTTTATTCTGTTACGTGCTCTACTGTGTTATCTTGCCAGCATATTCCATGTGCTGACCCGTTTCGAGCTGCAACATGTTACGTTGCAGACTTTTCAGAAGAAGAGTAAGGTGCGCTAGGTCGTTTGTCATGCACTCAGCTATGCCGTTGGAGTTGATGGACTCACTTATCTTCCAAGCCTTCCGCTGTTATCGTGTTAGATGGCCTTATGCCATATTATTTTGTAATAAGTGTGTGATTGCCACTCTGTTATAAAACCTTCAAGTACTATGTGTGTCAGCATTACCAATCCAGGGATGACACAGAAGAAAGAGACTTCAGTCCATTAGGATCATGGTCGCTACAAGATGGTATCAGAGCACACGCTGAATGTAGGACACGACCACTAAGATAAACCCTAGGTCACTCTTCTCTACTCATTTCTAACTCCTCTCCATTTTCTACTCTTTAGGATGGTGGACCCAAGGAACAAGTTCACTCAACTGGATGAAGACACACCTTTTGGACGACACTTGAAGGAAGTCACTAGGTACCTGAACATCGGAATACCAAGCTTCACCAGGATCTACACCGCCACTTTACCAGAGGAGGAGCAATGGAATATTCAAGTTCAAATTCCCGGGAGGACATTCGCACCATCCACTGAGCCCATAGAGTTTTCCTTTGATGCACCAACCTGGAGTCTACGCAAGAGTATGGCAGCCCACATTACCATGGGACGAATTGGAGAAGTCTACAAGCAGGAGCTGAAGGACAGTATCTACCAGATATGTGGACGCCGAGATGAGCAATGGGACATGATCAGCACCCGGAAGGACAGGTCCATTGCAGCTTTCATCCAGGAGTTAAACCAGCACATTCGTCGACAAGAGCACCAGATATGCGCAGGCATGATAGATTTGAAGAAGGCGTTAACCAGGAACTTGGAGCTATAAGAGGAACTCAAGTCTACATGTGACGGATACGAGGAGGAGATGACAATACTTGTGGAGAAGAATGATGACCTGACAAGGAAGCTAGGCCTATTCGTGGGAGATCCAGCACCCGGAGAAGAAGAAGAAGAAGAACCCCAGGAGATTCGTTCTGAGGACTACATCATCATCGACGACACCAACTCAGACCCCGATGATAGTGATGATGACTATGAAGATGAAGCTAGAGCAGATATCATGGAATCTTCAGCTGATCAAAATTTATGACCACCCTATGACTAGTAGTTTTCCCCCATAAAGTAGAATTCAAAGCACTTTTGTAACGTCAGTCAGAATCTTTGTATGCCCTTTGCTTGAAATTGATTGGTGTGGTATGATTGTGTTAGTCTCATGTGCATATGGGTAGTAAATTTCCCCCTAGACATTATTTCTATTCTAATCTCCTCCCTCTAAACCAATCAGATGCCTCCAAGACGTGAGCCCGGATTTCAGTTTCCCCCTGAGCTCACTCAGTTGATCTAGCAGCAGAACACTTTGATGCAACTTCTTGTCCAGAACAGCCAGAACAATCAGAACAACAACAGCAACCCTCCACCACCACCACCAGTGGACAACCTGGCCCGTTTTCTAAGGTTGCAACCACCGGTGTTTTCTAGTAGCATTGAGCCAATAGTTGCTGATGACTGGCTACGCAATATTGGAAGGGAGTTGACCACCACAAATTGCACGGATGCTGAGAAGGTGTGTTTTGCCGCACGTCAATTGGCTGGACCAGCAACATCATGGTGGGAGAATTACACAACCACTTTTCCTGTAGCCAATGTCACTTGGAATCAGTTTTAGCAGGCTTTTCGCACTGCCCATGTCTCGACTGGAGCCATGAGCATGAAAAAGCGTGAGTTTCGCAACTTGCGCCAAGGAAATCATACTGTGGCTCAGTACGTAGATGAGTTTAATACTCTATCTCGCTATACCCCTGATGATGTGGCCACAGATGTCACGAAGCAAGAGAAGTTTATGGAAGGGTTGAATGATGAGATGAGCATACAATTGATGGTGGCAACCTTCAACAACTACCATGGGTTGGTAGATAAGGCTCTTATGATTGAAGGGAAGCAACAGCAGATTGAGAGTCGCAAGAGGAAGTATGGACAAGGAAAGAATAACTCTAGAGCCCAGCAGAAGCCTCATTTCACCCCCAACTCAGGAGGATACACCCATAACCATGGAAGCCACACCCATAATGGAGGGAGTTCTCACACCCAAAATGGCTCCAAGAATGGGAATGGGAATGGATCAAGCAATAATCAGAACCGCTCGACTCCATCCACACCCGCCAAGAGGGATTTAAGCCACATTACCTGTTTCAAGTGCGGGAAGAATGGACACTACGCCGGGGAGTGCCCTGAAGCGAAGGATGCGAATGGGAATGGAAGTGCTGGGAAGAAGACCAACGCTTTCAACAAAGGACAAGTGAACCACGTGACCGTGCAGGAGGTTGAAGAGCAGCCTAATGCAGTTGTCGGTAAGTTTTTGGTTAAGTCGTTTACCGCAATGGTTCTTTTCGATACTGGTGCATCGCATTCATACATTTCAAGGTGATTCGTGAATAGATATAAGTTGCCCACCCAAGTCCTTAAGACCCCCATGTTAGTAAGTTCCCCAGGAGCAGAGTATATGGCAAGTCGAGGATGTTTTCAAGTGCCATTGACCATTGGACGCCATGTGTTCCCCTTAGACCTAATAGTTTTGGAGTCGCAAGGATTGGATGTGATACTAGGTATGGATTGGTTATCGATGTATGGAGGGAACATCAGTTGTGCTAGTAAGTCAATTTACTTATCACCCCAGAGGGAAAAAGGATCAAGTATGTATCTAGGCATTCGCCTAGGAGGACACAAGTAAATTCTCTCACGGGAGTTGTTCAAGAGGAAGTGCCTTTAGTAAAGGATTACCCGGATGTATTTCCAGAGGAGCTACCAAGCATGCCGCCGGATAGGGACATTGAGTTTTTGATAGAGCTATTTCCA
The DNA here is from genome assembly GCA_902687465.1 of Secale cereale. Taxonomy (NCBI): domain Eukaryota; kingdom Viridiplantae; phylum Streptophyta; class Magnoliopsida; order Poales; family Poaceae; genus Secale; species Secale cereale. The sequence continues at coordinate 514,983,480 of LR738710.1, forward strand.
GGCACCAGACCAATATCGAAGAGACCGTACCGGATGCCAGCGAATGATCTAAAGGAGACTAAGAAGCAGATTAAGGAGTTTTTGGAGAAATGATTTATTCGACGAAGTTCATCACCTTGGGGAGCCCCTGTGCTTTTGTTCGAGAAGAAGGGTGGATCTTTAAGGATGGTCGTTGATTATCAGGCGCTAAATGAAGTAACGATTAAGAATAAGTAACCGCTGCTGATGATCAATGATTTGTTTGACCATCTTCAAGGAGCTAAAGTATTCTCCAAGATAGATCTACGATCAGGATACCACCAGTTGAAGATCTGAGAGAAGGATATACCTAAGACAGCCTTCACCACAAGGTATGGGCTATATGAGTATACAGTTATGTCATTTGGATTGAATAACGCCCCTGCCTATTTCATGAGTATGATGAATAAGGTGTTCATGGAGTTCTTGAATAAATTTGTCGTGGTATTCATTGATGATATCTTGGTGTACTCGAAGAACGAAGAGGAACACGAGGAGCATTTGTGTTTGGTTCTTGAGAAGCTCAGAGAACATCAGTTATATGCTAAGTTCAGCAAATGTGAGTTTTGGTTAAAGGAAGTTGGATTCTTGGGACATGTTATATCAGGAGAAGGTATAGCAGTGGACCCTATCAAGGTGCAGGCAGTCACTGAGTAGTTGGCACCCACTTTAGTTGGAGAAATCCACAGTTTTCTTGGACTCGTGGGATATTACCAGAGATTCATGGAGAATTTCTCCAAGATTTCAAAGCCTATGACGACATTATTGAAGAAGGACACAAAGTTTTATTGGACTGAAGAGTCCAAAGAAAGTTTCTAGGAGTTAAAGAAACATTTGACGACAGCCCCAATGCTGATCTTGCCGGACATACGCAAGGATTTCCAAGTGTATTGCGACGCTTCACGCTTAGGACCTAGAGGAGTAATTATGCAGGACGGAAGAGTTGTTTCTTATGCATCTCGTCAACTTCGACCACACTAGTTGAATTATGCTACGCATGATTTGCAGTAAGCAGCAGTAGTGCATGCGCTCAAAACCCGGAGACATTTCCTTATTGGGAATCATTGTGATGTGTACATGGATCACAAGAGTTTGAAGTACATTTTCACCCAGAAGGAGCTGAACCTCAGACAGAGGAGATAGTTGGAGCTCATAAAAGATTATGATATGAAGCTGCACTATCATCTAGGCAAGGCCAATGTCGTTGCAGACGCTTTGAGCCGGAAGAGTTATGCCAATACCCTAGTAAAGGGAGGATTGCCGAAGGAATTAGCAGAAGATCTCAGTGAGCTTCGTTTGGAGATAGTTCCTAGAGGTTTTGTTGTAGCCTTGGAGGTTCAGTCAACATTATTGGGAAAGATACGAGAAGCTCAGAAGGATGACAAAGAAATTGTCGAGATAAAGGAGAAGATGAGTGAAGGAAAGGCCAAGGGTTTTCGTGAGGACGAACACGACACCTTGTGGTTTGAGGACCAAGTGTATGTGCCAAACAATGCCGAGATCAGGAAGTTGATACTACAGGAAGCACATGATTCACCATACTTGATACACCCCGGAAATACTAAGATGTATTTGGATTTGAAGGAACGTTTCTGGTGGACAGGAATGAAGAAGGACATTGCCGAGTATGTAGCCGTATGTGATGTATGCCAGAGAGTGAAGGCCGAACATCAGAAGCCAGCAGGATTACTTCAACCTATGCGGATACCCGAATGGAAGTGGGATAAGCTTGGCATGGACTTTATCACCGGATTATCCAGGACCCAATCGGGATATGACTCAATCTGGGTAGTAGTGGATCACTTGACCAAAGTAGCCAAATTTATCCCTGTGAAAACCACCTATACTAGTGCGAAGTTGGCCAAGATATACATGACCAGGATCGTATGTCTGCACGGAGTTCCGAGGACCATCGTATCAGATAGAGGAACACAGTTCACTTCAAAGTTTTGGCATCAGTTGCACCAGACTTTGGGGACCAGGATAGAATTCAGTACAACTTTTCACCCGCAAACGATGGACAGACCGAGAGAGTCAATCAGATTCTGGAGGACATGTTGAGAGCTTGCATGCAAGATTATGGATCTAGTTGGGATGACAACTTGCCCTATGCAGAGTTTTCGTACAAAAACAGTTACCAGGCCAGTTTGAAAATGGCACCGTTCGAAGCATTGTATGGGAGGAGATGCCGAACGCCATTGATGTGGGATGAAGTCGGAGACCATCAGTTATTCGGACCAGATCTGATCAAGGAGTCAGAAGAGAAGGTTAAGCTGATTCGAGATAGACTGAAGGTAGCTCAGTCTAGGCAAAAGAGTTATGCAGACTCGAAGCGCAAGGAAGTAGTCTATGAAATCGTAGACATAGCGTACCTGAGAGTGTCACCTTTCCGAGGTGTTAAACGTTTCAGAGTTGAAGGATAGTTATCCCCGAGATTTGGAGGACCGTACCATATTTTGGAATGCATGGGAGAGGTTGCCTACAAGTTAGAGTTACCCGAAAGATTGTCAGGAGTTCATGACATGTCTCACATCTCTCAGCTTAAGAAGTGCCATGCAGAGATGGCCGATATTTCTCTGAGAGACATAGTGCCCCTGGAAGCAATTCAGCTGAATAATGATCTAACTTACGAGGAGAAACCGGTCAAGATCCTTGAATTTGCAAGCAGAGTCACCTACAGCAAGGTTATTATGTTTTTCAAAGTTCAGTGGAGTCACCATACCGAAGATGAAGCCACCTGGGAATGAGAGGATGATCTACGCAAGGACCACCCACACCTGTTTTCTAGCCAACCCGAATCTCGAGGGCGAGATTCATCCTAAGGGGGGTAGGTTTGTAATATCCGAAATTTTCAATTGGGAATGGTATACATAGATCATGTTGCATAGCATATTTTTATTGCATTCATGTGTTGCGATCCTCGAAATTCTAAGCAACTCAAGGACCCACGGAGAGAGTTGGGGATTTTACCGTTTTCGTATTTGAGTTTTTCTCAAATACCGGTATGCGGATCACTTTGGTTTTAATTATTTTTCTCTCCGAAAAATATTTCATAATAAAATATATGAGCGGAGACAATATGACTTCTCCAAAATAAAAGAAATATTAGAGGAAAAATATTAAAATCACTTTTGGTATTTTATTTGGATTTATTTGCAATTTTATTTGCATAGGAAAAATGCGCATTTTTCAAAATTGCATTTAGGTCCGGGACAAATGTTCAACTTGTCCAAGATATTATTAGAGGACGGTGAAAATTTATTTCGGAATTTTTCGAGTCTGTTTAGTATTTTTTTTTCACCCGTTTTGCTGCGTCGGGACTATTTAAAAAATAAAAAAAGTGAACCGACCTAGCCGGGCCTTGTCCGACCTGGACTCCGCCCCGACCGGCCCTTTAAAGGGCGAGGCCTCGCCCCAGCCCGCGCCCCGTCCCTGCCCTAGCCAACCGCCGCCGCCGCCGCCTCGCGCCGCTGCCTCTGCCTCGCGCCGCCGCCGCGTCGGAGCACCGCCGCCCCGCCGAAGCCCGCCGCTGCCACCACCGCTGACGTAGCCGCCGCCGTCGGTTTCTCAAAGAAAACCGATCGGTTCTTTTTCGTAAACCCTAGATCCGGTTTTTTAGATCGGTTCATTCGGTTTTTCTCGATTTAGTTAAAAGGCGGATGTTCGTCCGTACGTTCGTTCTAATGAACGTTGTTCGCCCGTTAGTCACAGACAACGAACGTTCGTTCGTTAGCCTGTTCGTCCATTTTTCTTTTTCAGGGGTTTTCCAGGATTATTTTCGATCCTGATTTTTGCCCTGATCTTCTTTTTAGTTTTTCTTTTCGCTCGTAATTCAGAATCAGGCGATTCAAGCGCCTAGATCTTTGTTTCGAAGCCCTCTTTCCGTTTAACCAACTTGAATAATGTTTTGATACTGTAAAATTTGACTTTAGTTCAATGTAGTAAACGAATCTTGTTTCTTTCGTAGTTTGAGTTTCGTTGCTCCGTTTGATTTGATTCTTTTTGCAAACCGGAGTTCTTCAGGTGAACTTTCTAGTTAAATCTTATTATTTGGAGTTTTATCTTTGCATCTTTGCTTGGCTGTTTATGTATGCTATTCTTTGATTGCGATAGAATTCCCGGAGTGCGAAGCGTGCTACTACGAGTCCCTAGGTTTTGCGAATCATGATCAAGGCAAGTAACACATTGATCATACCCTTTATTACCCAGTTTTTATGCATTAGTTCAACCCCCACACATTGCATGAGTAGGATCTCTTAACTTGTGGGTCTGGGAAGTAGATTGAGGTAGAACCTATTACCTGCATTATTTTCAAACCCTTATTAGTTACTTCTATGTTATGCTTAGGTTGCTATGCTATGCTCGTAGACGAGGATTGGGTTTGAGAGTATCCATGACAGATGTGAGATTGTTAATTAATGATTCAACTTAAGGTGGCTAATTTAATACACATCTCGGTGGATTGGTTGCAGGGCACCTGGAGAATCCAATGTTGTCCTAGGAAATCCCGGGGGTACCATGTGATTTTTCCTATGGAATGCCACCTAGGCTCAAAGGGATCATAAAATTGTTCATGCTAGAAACTTCCGTGTGCAGCCATAATGCCATTATGGGCTCTGGCATAGTTGAGTATGTTGTGTGAGCTCTTTCGTGGTGGACAAGCAGATGTAGGGGAAAGTAGGTGTACCGGTCCACCTGGGGGTAAAGAGTAAATGCTTCTGAAAAACTGTGTCTCGGTCATCCGTTTCTCAAACACCATGCAGTGCGAGAAATCCAACGGAGGAGGCCGAGTCTTGTGGGGAAAAGTGCACAAACCTCTGCAGAGTTTAAAAACTAATCATGATTAGCCGTGTCCCCGGTTATGGACATTCTGAGTATCTGGTACTTGAATTATTGGTTGATCTCATCACTCTAAAACTAATTTGCTGGGTTGTTAATGACTAATTTAATTGGGATTGAGTTGGAGGTACCTTCTCAATGATGTTTCAACTACCATGATAGTTAAAATAAAAGTTATTCCTTTATTGTAGGGAAAAATTGGCTTTATGCAAAGACTTTAACCTTAGAGCCTCCACCAGCCATATATGCATGTAGTGTTAGCCTTTATTCTATTACTTGCTCTACTGTGTTATCTTGCCAGCATATTCCATGTGCTGACCCGTTTCGGGCTGCAACATGTTACATTGCAGACTTTTCAAAAGAAGAGTAAGGTGCGCTAGGTCGTTTGTCATGCACTCAGCTATGCCATTGGAGTTGATGGACACACTTATCTTCCAAGCCTTCCGTTGTTATCGTGTTAGATGGCCTTATGCCATATTCTTTTGTAATAAGTTCTCTTTTGAGACATTCAATGTAATAAGTTTGTGATTGCCACTCTGTTATGAATCCTTCAAGTACTATGCGTGTCAGGATTACCGATCCAGGGATGACACAGAACATAGAGACTTCGGTCCTTTCAGATCGTGGTCCCTACATCTAAGAACCCTAAAAACACCTCCCCTACCTATGTGAGTTTAATGATAATGAAATCTTATCTTCTTATGTAAAGGGTGTTTATAGTTACTATGATATCGAACAAATTGAAGAATTTGTTGCTTTTAAGGGTTCTTATGAAGTTGCTTATTTGATTGAAAAGTATGATATTACTCTCTACGAATCTGAAATTTTTGACATACTTAAATATTGCTATGAAAACTATGCTCATAATGTCTATGTCAAAGAATTTATTGAAAGAATTATCACTGCTTTGAAAGAAAATAATGATATGCATGAATCTATAGATAATTATGATTCCGATGATTTGACTGAAATATCCCTTGATGAACATCATGCTTGCTATTCTTTTGGCCACGATGCCAATATTTATGAAGATGGATTTGCTATAGTTCCTTATGTTAAACATGAGATCGTTGCTATTGCACCCATACTTGATAGTTCCTTCGATGAAAAGCATGATTGCAATGATGTTATTAAAAATTCTATTGATGCAAATTGTGTTAATGATATGCAAAACTCTAAGCTTGGGGATGCTAGTATTGCTATGTCCACTACTTGTTGCAATGATCATGATTGGGGTGATTCTTCTTATGATCTTGAAAATGTATTTAAGCCCCATGATGAATATGAGATTGGTAATTATGTTTGCTATAATATTGAAAGTGGGTTTGGAAGAGTGTCAACTTTATATCCCACATATTTGGAGAATGTTCAATCTTATGAATTTTTCGATAAAAGTGGGTTTGGAGAGGTCATGACTTTAGGTAATGTTAATCCCACTATTTTGGAAGAGAGTCAACTTCGCATGCATGTGGATCGTGTTGAGAATATGTTACATGATAGCTATACTGTTTAATTTGCTTATGATCCTACATGCAATTATTATGAGAGAGGAAAATATGATCCTACATGCAATTACTAAATTACCTCTCGTTATGTTGAGATTGCTATTGTTTGATTCTTCTTCCTTGCCTATGCTAGATCTTGCTAGTATTGCTACTTTGTTTTCCTATAAAAAGCCTATGCATAGGAAGTATGTTAGACTTAGATGTGATTTTCATATGCTATATGATGCTTTCTTTGTGCTTCAATTCTTATCTTTCATGTGAGCATCATTGAATTCTCAAGCCTAGCTAGGGGCGTTAAACGATAACGCTTGTTGGGAGGCAATCCAATTTTATTTTCTTTGATTTTACTTATGTTTAGTAATAAATAATTCATATAGCTTCTGGTTATATGTGGTTTTGTGTTTTAATTAGTTTTTGTACCAAGTAGAACCTTTGGGAAGACTTGGGTGAAGTCTTTGCGGTCTTGCTGTAAAAGACAGAAACTTTTGCGCTCATGAGATTTGCTGCCATATTTTACTGGAGAGTGATTTTAAGTTGATTCTTTTTGAAGATGATTAATAGACAAATTCCTCACGTTCACCAATTTATTTCAGAATTTTTAGAGTTACAGAAGTATTCGAAAGTTACAGATTGCTACAAACTGTTCTGTTTTTGACAGATTTGTTTTTCGTGTGTTCTTTGCTTATTTTGATTAATCTATGAGTAG
>LR738710.1:514990597-515046499 GCA_902687465.1 Secale cereale
ACCATAGAGAAGTTGGAATACAGTAGGTCTAACACAAATTTAAATAAAGAATTAGTTCAATACAATACCTTAAAGTAGTGGTTTGCTTTCTTATAGTAACGGAGCTCACAAGATTTTCTGTTAAGTTTTGTGTTGTGAAGTTTTGAAGTTTTTGGGTAAGGATTTGATGGACTATAGAACAAAGAGTGGCAAGAGCCTAAGATTGGGGTTGCCCAGGACACCCCAAGATAAAATTCAAGGACAACTGAAAGCCTAAGCTTGGGGATGTCCCGGTATGGCATCCCCTCTTTCGTCTTCGTCTATCGATAACTTTACTTGAGACTATATTTTTATTCACCACATGATATGTGTTTTGCTTGGAGCATCTTGTATGATTTGAGTCTTTGCTTTTTAGTTTACCACAATCATCCTTGCTGTACACACCTTTTGGGAGAGACACACATGAATCGGAATTTATTAGAATACTCTTTGTACTTCACTTATATCTTTTGAGGTAGATAGTTTTGCTCTAGTGCTTCACTTATATCTTTTTAGAGCACGATGGTGGTTTTATTTTATAGAAATTATTGATCTCTCACGATTCACTTATATTATTTTTAGAGTCCTTTAGAACAGCATGGTAATTTTCTTTGGCTATAAAATTAGTCCTAATATGATAGGTATCCAAGATGGGTAATAATAAAAAGTTTCATATAAAGTGCATTGAATATTATGAGAAGTTTGATACTTGATGATTGTTTTGAGATATGAGGATGGTGATATTAGAGTCATGCTAGTATAGTAGTTTTGAATTTGATAAAAACTTGTGTTGAGGTTTGCAAGTCCCGTAGCATGCACATATAGTAACCTTTGTGCGACAAATTTGAAGCATGAGGTATTTTATTGATTGTCATCCTTTGTGTGGAGGTCGGGATCGCGCGATGGTTAAGTCCTACCAACACTTCCCCTAGGAGCATGCGTGTATTACTTTGTTTTGATGACTTGTAGATTTTTGCAATAAGTATGTGAGTTCTTTATGACTAATGTTGAGTCCATGGATTATACGCACTCTCACCCTTCCACCATTGCTAGCCTCTCTTGTACCGCGCAACTTTCGCCGGTACCATACACCCACCATATACCTTCCTCAAAACAGCCACCGTACCTACATATCATGGCATTTCCATAGCCATTCCATGATATATTAACGTGCAACTTTCCACCCTTTCGTTTATTATGACATGCTTTGTCATTGTCATATTGCCATGCATGATCATGTAGTAGACATCGTATTTGTGGAAGGGCCACTATGCATAATTTTTCATACATGTCACTCTTGATTCATTGCAAATCCCGGTACACCACCGGAGGCATTCATATAGAGTCATATTTGGTTCTAGTATCGAGTTGTAATCATTGAGTTGTAAATAAATAGAAGTGTGATGGTCATCATTATTAGAGCATTGTCCCGAAAAAATAAAAAAAGGAAAGGCCAAAAAAAGGAAGGCAAAAAAAAGGAAGGCCCAAAAAAGGAAAAAAAGGGGACAATGCTACTATCTTATTTCCACACCTGTGCTTCAAAGTAGCACCATGATCTTCATGATAGAAAGTCTCTTGTTTTGTCACTTTCATATAGTAGTGGGAATTTTCATTATAGAACTTGGCTTGTATATTCCAACGATGGGCTTCCTCAAATGCCCTAGGTCTTCATGAGCAAGCAAGTTGGATGCACACCCACTTAGTTTCTTTTGTTGAGCTTTCATACATTCATAGCTCTAGTGCATCCGTTACATGGCAATCCCTACTCACTCACATCGATATCTATTGATGGGCATCTCCATAGCCCATTGATACGCCTAGTTGATGTGAGACCATCTTCCTCCTTTTTGTCTTCTCCACAACCACCACTCTATTCCACCTATAGTGCTATATCCATGGCCCACGCTCATGTATTGCGTGAAAGTTGAAAAAGTTTGAAAAAATTAAGTATGAAACAATTGCTTGGCTGAAACCGGGGTTGTGCATGATTTGAGTATTTTGTGTGACGAAGATGGAGCATAGCCAAACTATATGATTTTGTAGGGATGAACTTTCTCTGGCCATGCTATTTTGAGAAGACATAATTGCTTTGTTAGTATGCTTGAAGTATTATTATTCTTATGTTGATATTAAACTTTTGTCTTGAATCTTTCGGATCTGAACATTCATGCCACAATAAAGAAAATTACATTGAAAATTATTTTAGGTAGCATTCCACATCAAAATTATTGTTTTTATCATTTACCTACTCGAGGAATTAAGCTTGGGGATGCTTGATACGTCTCTACGTCTCCAACGTATCTATAAATTTTTATTGTTCCATGCTAATTATATTATTTATTTTGGATGTTTAATGTGCTTTATTATACACTTTTATATTATTTTTTGGACTAACCTATTTACCCAAGGCCCAGTGCAAATTGCTGTTTTTTTTGCCTATTTCAGTGTTTCGCAGAAAAGGAATAGCAAACGGAGTCCAAATAGAATGAAACCTTCGGTATGATCGTTTTTGGAACAAACACAACCCATAAGACTTGGAGTACACGTGAGGGAAGCCACGAGGTGGCCACGAGGCAGGAGGGTGCGCCCAGGGGGGTAGGCGCGCCCCCACCCTCATGGGCCCCTCGTAGCTCCACCGACATACTTCTTCGTCCTATATATACTCATATACCCGGAAAACATCTGAGAGCACCACGAAACCCTATTTCCATCGCCGCAACCTTTTGTACCCGTGAGATCCCATCTTGGGGCCTGTTTCGGAGCTCCACAGGAGGGGGCATCGATCATAGAGGGCTTCTACATTAACACCATAGCCTCTTCGACGAGTTGTGAGTAGTTTACCACAGACCTTCGGGTCCATAGTTATTAGCTAGATGGCTTCCTCTCTCTCATTGGATCTCAATACAAAGTTCTCCTCGATATTCTTGGAGATCTATTCGATGTAATTCTTCTTGTGGTGTGTTTGTCAAGATCAAATGAATTGTGGGTTTATGATCAAGATTATCTATGAACAATATTTGGTTCTTCTCTGGCATCTTATATGCATGATTTAAATATCTTTGCAAGTCTCTTCGAATTATTAGTTTGGTTTGGCCTACTAGATTGATCTTTCTTGCAATGGGAGAAGTGCTTAACTTTGGGTTCAATCTTGCAGTGTCCTTTCCCAGTGACAGCAGGTGTAGCAAGGCACGTATTGTATTGTTGCCATCCAGGATAAAAATATGGGGTTTATATCATATTGCATGATTTTATACCTCTATATCATGTCATCTTGCTTAAAGCGTTAGTTTGTTCTTATGAACTTAATACTCTAGATGCATGCTGGATAGCGGTCGATGTGTGGAGTAATAGAAGTAGATGCAGAATCGTTTCGGTCTACTTGACACGGACATGATGCCTATATACATTATCATGCCTAGATATTCTCATAACTATGCGCTTTTCTATCAATTGCTCGACAGTAATTTGTTCACCCACTGTAGAATCTCCTATCTTGAGAGAAGCCACTAGTGAAACCTATGGCCCCCGGGTCTATCTTCCATCATATTAACCTTATGTCTACTAGTTCTTTTATTTTGCAATCTTTACTTTTCAATCTATACAACAAAAATACCAAAAATATTTATCCTATTATCTCTATCAGATCTCACTTTTGCAAGTGGCCGAGAAGGGATTGACAACCCCTTTATCGCGTTGGTTGCATGGTTCTTATTTGTTTGTGCAAGTACGAGGGACTACATGTAGTCTCCTACTGGATTGATACCTTGGTTCTCAAAAATTGAGGGAAATACTTACGCTACTTTGCTGCATCACCCTTTCCTCTTCAAGGGAAAACAACGCATGCTCGAGAGGTATCAGCAGATGCAACGTCTCCTTACCAACCAACTCCATTACCTCGGCTAGACCGGGGCCTCATCATATCTTACTCAAACCTACTCCGGTGACTTCGGCGTCACTAGCCGACCTGCTTCGACTCATCGGCTGACATGGAGGCTTCGACACCTCGGCTCGACCGGGGGCTCTGCTATTTCTTAATCTACATGCTCCGGTGACTTCGGCGTCACCGGCCGACCAGCTCCGACACATCCGCTGGCATGGTGGCTGCCACATCACCTTACCGGCCTGCTCCGTAACCTCGGCATTCAGGCCCTATTTCTTTATTTTTTTACTTCACTTAAATTAATTAAGTAGAAGAATTATTTAAGCATATTATTGTTATTATTTCTAGCTTCCACTATTTTATGTGTGCAGGCGATTGGTTCAGACCGGGCCGCGCTGTCACCTCGCTGTGCCGACGTCGTTGTCCCACCTCCGTTGAAACAACTGTGTCATCGCTTTGGCGTGCTGCCCTGTGTTGGCAACCCCGTGCCGATCGCTTCATCAACCTACTCTGCCGGAGACTTCGACGTCATCCGCCACACCTCGGCTAGACTGGGGGCTTCACCTCTTCGGATTGCCGAGCCCTTCGCTCGGCCACTTTAGGACAAGCCCGGGGACTGGAACCTTGTCCCGCATCAAGCTCGGACCACATCATCAATGCCGAACACATTAACCAGCTAAGTTGCTTTCATGCTCAAAGTTTTAAATTTTTAATTTGTGTTCGATTCGACCATGCTCACATACGTTGGTTGTTAATGAAACTCGCTTTACCCATGTTAACTGGGGGCTCTTAAAAATTATATGAGCCATTTTATGGTAAGTGTGTTTTCTCCTTGGTCGTTGCAAAGTCTTTTTCTACCGCTCCTTTTTCGGCTCGAGTGTGTGGTCAATAGCTGAATAGCCTGGTTTCTCTTTAAAGCCGCTCGAGTTTAGTTTTCTAAACTGGCCTGGGAGAAGCACTCCGCCTTCGGGAAAAGGAGGTTGAAGCCAAAGGCTGTCCAGCTCGAAGTTTCAAGATCAGATGTGCCATGTTAAAGCACGGTAGACGCTCATTTTTTAAGACCAATGTTCAGATTGGCACAAAAATCTTGATTTAGTTCGGATGTCAAGCTTTTACGTAAGTGTTTTGGCTTTTCGAGCTTATGGCACTTTTTAGCTATGCATTTGTTTTTGTTTCAGGAAGTGGGCCATCCTCATGACCGAGGTTCCCAACATTATAATTTAGCTCGGAAGATATTTTCCGACCCACAACTTGACATCTTTTCCGCCAAACTACACCTTGGCGTTTACGAAATACACGCCACATCGGGACTAGTTCTCGAGCAGTGCAATGCCAGACACCTATAAAGCATTGGCAATATTTATGGGGGGCTAAGATTACAGCTGGACCCACCAAAGCCAAGGTACTCAGAGGAGTCTTTGGCAAAACGTTCTCGGATATTGCCTTAGATGCATCGGTTTCAAATTGTGTCTTTGGTCAGTAGTTGGATTGCCCAGCTCCTATGATTGCCCCCTATGTTCTGCTTTGTTCGGCTAGGTGTGCAAAGGGAGAACCACTACGATTGTGCTTCCAGCTCGAATGGTTAAGCGCCTTAGTGGAGAAAGCCAAAAACTGACTGGCAGAATGAGCGTAAACTGGTCAACGATCCGATGACTGTGTTAAACTATAAGATCGATGGAGGTCACCTCGTGTTGAATGATGGGCCTTTTAATTTTGACCGAAGTGTTAATGGCTGGACTGTGGTCGGTGCCGAACACTAATCGGGGGCTCGTAGCTAGCCTCTACAACTTTAAGCTCCTATGAGTAAGTGAAAGTTATAAAGCTCGCATATCTGATTACCTTGTTTCCACTAACACAACTACCTTCGGGCACCGAGACGTCGGCTAAGGATTGTTTTGTTACTGCAGAAAAACCCTGCATAGCATCTACAAAGGGGTGGAAGCCGATGATGGGCCACTTTCAAATGATAAACGGTTGCAATGGAGTCAAAATAAACATATGTCATCATCGTTTGTATTCATTATACAAGCGCTAGCTTTCGTAATTATCGTTATAAAGCCATAAATATGCATCGATTTGACTTAAGATTTTGGACAAGCTAGGTTGCCTGGCTCCTGTGATTACCCCTACGTTCCCGATTGTTCGGCTGGGAGGTAAAGGGAGAACCTCTGTGATTGTTACTTCCGGGTCATCCGTGTTAGTACCTCAGACTGGGAGAACCCGAAAGCTAGCCATCTTGAAGAATATAATTGGTCGGCAACGACGGAAGTGAATTTTTTTGTTCATTTAGTGCACGGAGTTCGGAAACTTTCCCCAAACTAAATCCTCAATATTTTCCTCTCACATTGATCGGAGGTGAGGTTTCATGATCATGGTCAGCATGACAACCCAAAGAAAGGAACTGATAGCAGGACTATTTTCTTTGGAAGATGTTTCTTACGTTAATAGTAATATAACATATCTCTCCACGTACCTTTGTTTATAAAGCCGTATGACCGGATTGCCTTGTTTGCCATAAATCTTTGCCCTTATAAAGGCTTTATAAAGTCGGACAAACACTCCCCGGCTACTAACTGGGGAGGATGAAGCCGATGGTCGGTCAACAAAGTTTTGAACAATCCGGATCTGAGCATTAATGATGTAAAAACACTTGGATACACATGATCATAAATTGCGAGTAAAGTCCATTTATTGCAGCCCATCTTTTAAAGAGCAAGGGGCACAATCTCGCTGAGACAACCGAGCAACTTACATAATGCTCTCATAATTCCCAAGTGGCATCGATTTCCTATCTATTAAGCCCCTTGTGGCCGACCTTGGCGAGCCCAGCTTTCACTGCTCTAGCTCCTTTAAGAGGTCTTTATTCTCTTGTCGAGAAGTTTGTGTTAAACACAACAAATATTTCTGTCAAATGGATATCGATCCATAATTCGGCCACCCGTGCCCACATTAAGGCTCGGGGGCTACTGGGCTTTGCGCTCATTATTTATAAAAAATAAAGGGCACATCAATCCCCTGATTTGGTGTTGCCACCCGACCAGTGGCGCGGGGGCTATTGCATTGCCTATTCAATGCAGAAAATTCAAAGTGCTCAGTGTTCGGCATGATCGAACTATGGACAAGCTTGTCTTCGGACAACAACAAGTACCATCTGGGACTTATCTGGCATCAAGCTGATATATCACGGCGACTTCTCACGACCCTCTCTCAGGGACCCGTCCGCCGATCACTATTACCTCTAATATATTACGCTACATTTCTATTCCTATGTATGCCGCCGAGCTAGGAGTTCATCCTCTGGCCGATTTCGCAAACTGGGTCTTAAGAGCTACTAGGATCAGTGGTTTCATATTTTCCTTCAGGTGCATCTCGGATTTTAGGCCGACGGACACCTTGAGGGATACTGGCAATACATCTCGTCAGCAAATAAATTTACAAGCATCAGAAATAAAATCCGCACACAATCAGCCCATGACCGAGGTGCTGAGTCACCTCGGAAGTAGTTCGGCATATAGCTCGGATGCAAGTGGTTGGCTCCTTAGAGGGCATTTCTGGCATTAAGCTCGACAAAACTCCTTCAACTTTTTTGAACCAAGGTGATCTATGACACCTCGAATATAGTCTGGCGTTGGAGCTCGGATACAGTCCGGCATTGGAGCTTGGACACAGCCCGACGTTGGAGCTCGAATACGGTTCAACATTGGAGCTCGATTGCCAAAAGACGACTCGAATGCAGTGTCGGGGTTTTGGAACGACATATGCCAACGGATGGCTTATCATGCATGGGGTCAAAAGAATGTCACCGGGCTCGGGAAGCGGGATGAGGTGGAACTTAGGACGCCTACGGATCTTACCCATGTTCGGGGCTCTCCGAGGAGATAACACCCCTAGTCCTGCTCTGCGGGGGCTCCGCATCATGACTGATGTCACTATGGTAGCTACAAGGTTGCTCCTTGAGCTGTGTGGTCTAGAGGAAGAAGATGAACAAGGCTAGCTCACCTCCTATCTCTTTTCTAGGGTTCAATATCGTAACCTTCTAACCCCTCCTCATGGAGGACCCTGGGGGGTTTATATAGGCCTACCCCCAGGGGTACAATGGTAATCTCGACGGGTGGCTCCCAGCCGTCAATGTCTTCCGGCGCTGGCCTTGCCGCCCGCCTGCTGGGGCCCGCCGCCTGCGGGCCCACGTGATTGTCTTTCACTATAGATGCACCTTTGCTGACGACAGCCTCGTCAGGAGGGAAGTGGCTATAGTGCCGCCGTCTCCTGCCGTACACTGCCGCCATGCCTTGTCTTGTCATCTTGATGAGGCTCGGACTTCCAAGGCGAGATTTGCTGCCTGCTACCAGGCGGCCGTCTCCCCTGGCCGTCTGCTAGGGGCGGCTTGTTCATGAGCTACTCGCTAGCTAATGGGGCCAGCCGCCTGCTGGCCCTGCCGTCTGTGAGTAGTGGGATCATGGCCTCCTCTGACCGATGCTTGGTCACGAGCAACGTGGCTACAGTGACCCGCCGCTTAGGAGATATTCATAAGGTACACGTTCACTGTAGCCACACCCTTATAGATCCTCTAAGGACATGTTCACCTGTAGCCACGCCTCTGCTGCGTGGGGGTCCCCCAGCACGCGTCCCGAGGGAGGGATCTGGGACCATCTGCTAGCTGGTGGTGTTGGTGCCGCTGCCTGTCGGGTCCCTGCCGCCTGCTGGCAGCCGGCTCCTAGGGCAGGCTACACTAGGAGGCGACCCAATGAGCAGACGGCCGGGGTGGAGCTGGCAGCTGTTATTTGTCTTGAAATACCAGGGGTGGTCGCCGAGGGTACCCATGGTCAATATCTCTGACAGTAGTCCCCGAAGCTGGTGGAACTCCGCGGTGGGCGCTGGAGGGCCGAGGGGTTCCAGCAGCTTCCCTCCTTTGGCAGGCTCAACGTCCTTCACCTGTCTTCCGTGGATATCCGTCTGCTGGCAGCCGGCCCTGCGCTGATGGAGCCGGCCTCTAGCAGCCGAACCGTCGTCTTAGAATCTTCGGGGGGAAGGCACCGCCTGGTCGGCAGGCAGTCGAGCAGACCCGCCGACCGTTGGCAGCTCCCCACGCGTCACCGCCCCGTCGCGTTGGCCTACCAGCCCACGCGCGTGACGGGACGTAACAGTGGGCCGGGGACCGCCACTATAGGGCCTCGGCCCCCGCGCGGATCCAGAGTGGCAGGGGTAATCGATTACCCTCCCACGCGCATTTAATGCGCGTGGATTAGGCGCGCAAAAGGCGGGGGTCGTGCGGGGTGTGGAGCGGTTAATCCCACGCCCGTCCCCTCGGCTTCGCCGCCCGGGCCTATAAATAGGCCGGGGGAGAGGAGCTGGCACCGTTCTCGCGCTCACTCCTCCTCGTCCTCCTTCTTCTTCCTTGCTTCCTCCCGCTCCTCTCGCCGATGTCGCAGTGAGCAGCCGCCCGAACCATGTCCGCCCCAGCACCTCCCCGACACCATGGTCAGTGGGACGGCTACGAGGTCCTGGGGGAGCACATTGATGTCCTCTGGCGGTCGCGGAAGCTGCCCCCGGCCAACAGGGTCACCGTGCGCCTGGCGCCGGTGGCAGAGATCAGCCCGGCCCCACGACAGGGCGAGCGGGTTGTCTTCCGCTCGCACTTCCCGTGCGGCTTCGGCCTTCCGGCGAGTGGTTTCTTCCGCTCCTTCCTAGAGTTCTTCCACATCCAATCCCACCACCTTACGCTGAACACGATGGTGACGCTCTCGTCCTTCGTCGTCCTTTGCGAAGCAGACCTCGGCATCCTCCCCACCATAGAGCTTTGGACCGAGCTCTTTTACGTGAAGCTCGGCACTGCCATCCAGAGCGTGCCCGCGCAGTGCGGGAGGTGCATCGCGGTGATGCGCAGTGGGACGAGGAATTTCTTCCCGACGCCGCAGCTTGTGGGGTCGGTGAAGCAATGGCAGAAGATGTATTTCTACGTCTCCAACGTCGACCCCGAGCAGGACTTCGTCTGTCTGCCGGAGTGGGTGCAGGGTCCGCCTGCTGAGCCTCGCGACTCTTGGAGGACCCGGCCTGCCTCCCTCACGGAAGGCGCCTCCATCGCGTTGCGCCGTCTCCGGGAGCTGAGGGACGGTGAGGGCCTGGTCTTCGTGGATTTGTTGCTCACGTTCGCAGAGCGTCGAGTGCTGCCGCTACAGCACCGCCCTCATCTGATCTGCGACATGAGCGGGCGCCAGGACCCCAGCGGACGTGCACCAAGCCCCTGCCATACAGGGAGGTAGCTCGCCTGGTGAACCACATCTCCAACTGCAGGGTATTCGACTCCGGCTGGGCCTTCGGCAAGCCGCCGTACAGCTGCAGCAACCAGCCGCCCACAGTAAGCTCTTCAATCCTCTCTTTTCTTTCTTTTTCGTCCGGCTACTGTAGTAGTCTGATCCTGATGTCTTGTTCAGATATTCCCCGGCCAGCTGGCGCCGGGCTCTGACCAGCTGGGTCGGGCCGCCCCCTGGAGTCGGATCGCTCCTAGAGCGACACAAGCGACCCCGATCTTGGGGCCGCCGCCATGGAGGAGGAGGAGGTGACAGGCGGCGGGGGCGAGCCATCGGGCGGCCTGCTAGAAAGCGGCGTCGAGAGCTGGCCGGACGACGACGAGGAGGTGGAAGAGGCACCCGTCCGCTCCAGCCAGCAGGCCGGGCCGTCTGGCACAGCCGGCGGTGGAAAGCGGCGGTCCTCCTCGGGGCCGTCTGGTGCCCCGCCCAAGAAGCTCCGGCTATCGACCGCCGCCACGAGGCGTCGGGAGGCGGCCGCCAGGGCGAACGCGCCGAAGATGCCCAAGGCCAGGCCGATTGTGTTTGGGTAGGTATTTTGCATCCCTCCTTTGTGTGATGCTCATCTTTCTCATCCGATCCCCTCTTAATCGACTCCCCATCTCTTTGGGATATCCGCGCAGCGCGCCGCTTTCCCTCTCGCGGGTGCCAGCGGGCTCTGTTGTGGGAGGCACGGGCGCCCCTCCTATGCCCCCTCACGTGGATCCAGCCGCCGCGCTCCGGGAGGCGACGGAGAGGAACGCCCGCGAGGCGCGCGTGGAACGCGAGCGAGCGGCGGCCGATGCCGCCGCCAGGGCGGAGGCCGAAACCGCCAAGAAGGCCCATGCAGACGCCGCCCGAGCCCGAGAGCAGTAAACGGGCTCCCAGCAGCCAACGGGCTGCGCCGTCCACTCGGAGGCAGGCTCTCTGGAGCCGTCGGCCCAAGCACCGGCTGCCGATGAGCAGCCGGCTCCAGACAACGGGGGAACGACTGCGTCATCCTAGAGATGCAGGCGCCGCCCCCTGCGCCGCCTGCTGGGGAGCAGGGCAGCCGACCAGTGGGGACGGAGGTGCCGCCAGCTGGGGGCGTGACTGGTGACTGGCCCGCAACTGGCCCTCCGATCCCCAGCCCGTCGAGGCCCTGCGAGGGCGGTCTCCGTGCCGCAACAGGTGGAGGTCGGTGGGGCCAGCTCGTCCGCGCCGGAGAATGAGGCGACCAGCGCGACGCCGTCAGGTTGGAGGCCCGGAGGTGGCGGCGCATGGATTGTCGCGTCACGGGACGTCCTCGACCACTTCAACTCCTTGAGCAACGTCGTGCAGACGGTGGTACAGGAGTTCGTGGCCACACGGTCCTTCGTTCGGGTACGTGTGCTTCGTGCTCTTCTCTTTTTATTCCTTCAATTTCTTCTGTGGGGGCGCGTCAGCGCACCCACTGGGTGTAGTCCTCGAGTTCCGAGCCGGCTGCTGAGCAGGCGGCTTGGAACTCCAAAGTGTATGTCGTGGGCTGATCTTGCGTCTTGTTGCAGGAGTACCACAACCTTCGCGTGGCCTCCTACAACGCTCAGCGCCAGGAGCTGGCGCAACTGCAGGCTGCCTTGGCAGATAGCCAAGGTGAGTGCCTCCTCTTCTCCTTGCGGGGGCGCGTCAGCGCACCCGCTGGGTGTAGTCTCCGAGTTCCGAGCCAGCTGCTGAGCAGGCGGCTTGGAACTCCAAGGTTATCTTTTTGCCGATGACATTTGTTGTTTTTCTTCCTCCCTTGCCAGCGGTCGCAGCCGACCTCCGCAGCCAGCTGGGCGAGGCCCAGTCGGAGCTGGCTGCTAAGGAGCGAGAGCGTGGTCTTGCCGCTCAGGACCGCGACCGCCTGGCCAAGGAGCTGGCGGACCAGGCGGCGGCCCACAAGGTCGAGCTTGGGAAGATGTCGGACGCCGAGACACTTCTGCGGGCCAAATTCGAGACTGGGCGCTCGAATTGGGCTGAGAAGGAGGCGGCTCTCCAAGACGGCTACGTAGCCATTGAAGACATGGTTGACGGTGAGACGTCTATCCTTTCCTCTTGTATCCGCCGTCTGTAACAACCGTCTTTCTTTTCTTCTGATCCTTCTTCTAGTTTTGGCAGAGTTCTTCCCGGGCTACTCTGTGGCTGCCACCCAGGCCATCGAGACCGAGCGTGATGCGAGGCGCGAGGCGGGCCGGGCGATCGCACCCAACGCGCCCAGGACCCCGGCCGAGGAGCTTCTCGCCATTCGAGTGTGTCTCTTGCTAGTCCGCCGTCTGCTTCGCCGTCTGCAGCATGCTGGCGCCCAGGTGTTGGCCGCCCTCTGGCCAGGTGTGCCAGCACTCCGCACTCCCAGTCGGACTGCCGTCTGGCTGGAGGCGGCCGGCCAACGCTTCGAGGCTTGGAAGGGCTCCGTAGCGAGGGCTGGCACGCGGACCGCCCTTGAATTCATCAAGAGCTAGTATTCGGGCTCGAGCCTTGAGCAGCTGGAGACCTTCTGTGCGGAGGCCCAGCCTGAGTTGGCCGTGGTGCAGAAGGAGCTCATCCAACGCGCCGCCACCCTTGCCGAGTACGCCGACACCTCCGTCTTCATCCCAGAGTTGGACGAGAGGGGCCCTGTGGTGCCGCCTGGCAACTTCGGGCTGGACCTGGCGGCGTCGGAGGAGCCGGACGAGGAGATCGCCTCCAGTGAAGGGGACGAGCAGGAGGAAGGCAGCGACGAGGAGACCAGCTCCCAGGAGGCGGATCCGTCTGCTAGCCGCCAGCCTGACCAGTCCTCAACAAGCGGACCATGTGTGGTGGCCCCGCCAGCCGCAGGAAGCGGCCAGACCGAGACCCACCAGGCGGCCCCCTCGGAAGCCGGCTCCGTCGTGCCGCCTGCCCAGCCTGCTGTGCCTTAAGTTTTTTCTTTTGTATCTTATGTTTCCAGTTTCTCTGTAAGGCTTTGTAGGGTTAATCCGAACAATTCCACCCGCTGGGTGTATCAGTAAATTGTTACTGCAAGGCGGCCCTTGAGGCCTTTTGGATGTAAATATTCTTTTTAATGCGACATGGTTTTTATGCAATTGTGCCGAGTCCTAGGATTAGCCCTGCCCTAGTTTCCTTGTGGCGATTTTCTTCTTGCCGTCTCCTTTAACTACCGCCCTGCCAGTCAGACAGCCACTCTGTGGTTCTGTGGCTGGGTCAGGGGCTTGGCTGTTTTTAGGGTGGGCGAGTATCCCGCCCTCTGGAAGGCGGCCTGGCTAAGCCTAGAACCGGCTGGCCGGCTGCTTGACAGCCGGAAGCTCATGTGAGGGGCCGGCTTGCCCTATGTCTTTTTTCCTTAGCCATTTTTCGTGTGGGCACCATTTCTTGCCTTTGGCTCCTGCCAGTCGGACAGCCGCGTTCTGCGAGTCTGTGACTTGATGCGGGAGAGGGCTTGGATGCCATCACATTACTTGTCTGACTATTTAACGAGAATTTCTTAGACATAGGGCTAGGCGGCCAGTCCCCGGGCCGTGTGCTAGGCTCCGGTGCCGGACAAAGGAGTGAACAATAATCATTCACAGGCATAATTCTTATCATATAGATAAAGGGTTGGGCAGTCCCCGAGAACTCCTCGGGGGTCCCAATGGTTCTCAAAATAACTTTAGATAGCGCGACACATACTGTCTCTTAGCTATAAAAGCGACGAAGTAGGTTTGCGTTCCATGGGCGCTCCGACTCCTTGCCTGAGTCGTCTCTCTTGCGTGCTCTTGGCTTCTGGGCATCAATGCTCTTGCTGACGATGAACAGTCCTTCCCAAGGAGCCGGGAGCTTGTGCTGACCGGCTGTTCGCTGGATCAGCCGGAGCACAAGGTCCCCCTCGCGGAAGGAGTGTGGCTTGACTTGCCGGCTGTGATAGCGGCAGAGACCCTGCTGGTAGATGGTGGAGCAGCTGAGTGCTACTAGCCAGGCCTCCTCCAGCAGGTCTACGCCATCTTCGCGTGCTTCTTTGGCTTCAGCTTCCGTATACATGGTGACGCGAGGCGAGTGAAACTCAACATCCATTGGGATGACGGCCTCGGCCCCATACACGAGGAAGAAAGGAGTAAAGCCGGTGGATTTGTTCGGAGTGGTTCTGAGGCTCCAAAGGACATACTGCAATTCTTCGATCCAGCAGCCGGTTAATCGCTCCAAAGGTTCGACCAACCGGGGCTTGATGCCGGACAGTATAAGGTCGTTGGCACGCTCGACTTAGCCATTGGACTATGGATGGGAAACGGACGCTAGGTCCAGTTGGATACCCTGTGTTGCACATAAATGGGCAAGTGCACCTTTGGCAAAATTTGTGCCGTTGTCGGTGATGATGCTGTGCGGTATACCATACCAGACTGTGATGTCTGCGATGAATGTCACACCAGTTGGGCCATTGAGTTTCTTGATGGGTTCGGCTTCGATCCACTTGGTGAATTTATCTATTGCCACGAGTAAATGTGTCAAGCCTCCTCTGGCTGTCATGAAAGGGCCTACCATATCCAGGCCCCAGATGGCAAATGGCCAAGTGATCGGAATAGTCTTGAGTGGAGAAGCCGGCAAGTGTTGCTTGGAACTGAAGCGCTGGCAGCCGTTGCACTTTCTAACCAAATCTTTAGCATCGTCCAAAGCAGTCGACCAGAAGAAACCATGGTAGAAAGCTTTGGCGACGAGGGACCTTGAGGCCGCGTGGTGGCCACATTCCCCTTGGTGAATGTCCTTCAGGATAGCCATCCCCTTTGCTGCTTCTACACAGCGCTGGAAGACGCCCGTTGCGCTTCTTCTGACAAGCTCTTTGTTGACTATGGTGTATGCTGAAGCTCGGCGTTGAACTTGCCGTGCCAAAGTTTCTTCTGCTGGCAGCTCTCCTCTGAGCAGGAATGTGAGGATTGGCTGTGCCCAAGACGGCGCTGAGACTCCTGTTGCTTCGGCCAGAGAGACCAGGGTGGTTGGGCTAGGAGGCGGAGGGCTGGGCTGAGCCGTCTGCTGTGCATCCAAGGTCCCCGAGCCGTCCGCTGGAACTGGCGCCTCCTGGCCGCCTGCTGAAGCAGTCCATGGGCCAGGAACCGGTGCAGCTATAGGTGGTCCGGCTGTTGGAGTTGGAGAGTCAAGGCCGCCTGCTGGAGCAGTCTCTGGGCCGGCTGCTGAAGCTGCGAGGCCGCCTGCTCTAGGGTCGGCTGGTATGAAGATTGACTCCGACTCTTGTGAGGGCTTGATAGACGGCTTGCGCAGGCAGTGAAGAGATACGCCGGCTGGGATTGCTTGGCGGGTGGAGCCGATTCGTGCCAAGGTGTGGGCTTGCATGTTGTTGGCTCGTGGTACGTGGAGGAACTCGCAGCCATCAAAGTGTCCACTGATCCGCTGGACAAGGAAGTGATAGCTTGCCATGTTTGCGTCCTTGGTGTCCCAGTCCCCAGACGACTGCTAGACAACCAAGTCTGAGTCACCATAGGACAACACTCGGCAGATGCCAATCTCCTTGGCCATCCGGAGCCCGTGGATAAGTGCCTCATACTCGGCCATGTTGATGGAGGCGGCAAAGTGGATCTGCAGGGTATACTTGAGCTTGTCGCCTTTGGGGGAGGTGAGGACGACGCCGGCTCCTAGGCCGGTCTGCATCTTTGACCCGTCAAAGTGCATCCGCCAATGGGTTGAGTCTGGAACAGGCGGCAGGTACTGGGTTTCGGCCCAGTCGACGAGGAAGTCGGCCAATGCTTGTGACTTGATGGCGGTGCACGGCTGGTAGAAGATGGTGAAGGGGGCCAACTCTATGGCCCACTTGGCCACTCTTCCTGAGGCATCTCTGTTGCCCATGATTTCAGCAAGCGGGGCCGTGCAGACGACCGTGACTGAATGCTCTTGGAAGTATTCCTTAAGTTTCTTGGCGATAAAGTACACGCCGTAACACATCTTCTGGTAGTGGGGGCAGTTCTGCTTGGATGCTGACAACACTTCGCTCAAGTAGTAGACGGGCCTCTGGACGGGCAAGGCTCTGCCGTCCTCTGGGCGCTCGACCACAATGACAGTGTTGACCACCCGGCTCGTGGCGGCTATGTAAAGGAACATGGGTTCCTTGTCTGCTGGCGCCGCCAGGACAGGCGGGGTGGACAGCAGTCTCTTGAACTGCTGGAAAGCTTCGTCTGCCTAGTCGTTCCACTCGAAGCACATGGTCTTCTTCATCAGTTGGTACAGGGGGAGTGCCTTTTCTCCCAGCCGGCTGATGAAACGGCTGAGAGATGCCAGGCACCCCGTGAATCTCTGGACATCCCGCACACGGGTCGGCCGCTCCATTCTCTCAATGGCCTTGTTCTTCACAGGGTTGCACTCGATGCCGCGTTCGGATACCAGGAAGCCAAGGAGTTGGCCGGCTGGTACCCCGAAGACGCATTTTTCCGGGTTTAGCTTAATCCGAAAGCGGCGCAGGTTCTCAAAGTTCTCTTGGAGATCCTCCAAAAGGGTTCCTCTCTTCTCCGTCTTCACCACGATATCGTCCACGTAAACGTGGGCGTTTCTGCCAAGCTGCTTGAGGAGGCACTTCTGCATGCAACGCTGAAAGGTGGCGTCGGCATTTCTCAAGCCGAACGTCATGGTCAGGTAGTAGAAGGCCCCAAATGGCGTGAGGAAGGCTGTCTTCAGGCGATCAGCTGGATCAAGCTTGATTTGGTGGTACCCAAAATAAGCATCAAAGAAAGACAGCAGCTCGCATCCGGCTGTGGAGTCGATCACTTGATCTATTTGCGGCAGAGCAAACGGATCTGTAGGGCGAGCTTTGTTGTGGCTGGTGTAATCAATGCACATGCACCATTTGTTCTTCTTCTTCAGCACTAGGACTGGATTCGCAAGCCACTCGGGGTAAAAGACTTCCATGATGAAGCCGGCTGCTAGCAGGCGGGCAACTTCTTCCCCAATGACTCTTCTCTTCTCTTCTGACATGCGGCGCAGCGGCTGTCTGACAGGCTTTGCATCTTCTCTCACGTGGAGTTTGTGCTCGGCGAAATCCGTCGGGACACCCGGCATGTCTTTGGGGGACCATGCAAAGATGTCCCGATTCTCACGGAGGAAATCGACGAGCTCGCTTTCCTATTTGCTGTCTAGGTTTGACCCTATGACAGCAAATCGATCCGGGTGAGATGGGTCCAAGGCAATCTTCTTTGTCTCCTTGGCTGGCTGGAATGAGCCTTGCGACTCCGCCTCCCTGGGATCGGCTGGTATGGCCGGCTGCTCGCCAACCATCGCCACCAGCCGTTCCAGACGGCGCTTTTCCTCAGCTATGACAAGGGACTCTGCCAGGCGGCTGCTGGCTGTTGCGCATGCAATGGACTTCTCGTAGTCCTCGGCTATGGTGATTATTCCTTTGGGGCCCGGCATCTTCATCTTGAGGTAGGCATAATGGGGGACTGCCATGAACTTTGCAAGAGCTGGCCGGCCCAAGATCACGTGATAGGGGCTTTCTAGGTTCACCACTTCAAACCAAACCGGCCCCCTCTGAAAATGCATCTTGTCACCAAACATGACATCGACCCTGGCCTTGCCGATTGGTGTGCAAGAGAGGCCTGGCACAATGCCATGGAACACGGTTCTAGTAGGCTGAAGCTGCCTTTCTTTGATGCCCAACTTCTCCATGGTGTCACGGTACATGATGTTGATGCTGCTGCCGCCGTCCACCAGCACCCGGGAGAAATGACAGGCCCGCCTGTTAGTGGAGAGAGTGGCATCCAGGACCAAGGCATAGGCCCTTGGCGATGGCATGACAGCCGAGTGATCCTCTCGGCTCCAGCTGACAGGCCTCTCAGACCAATGCATGAATTCTGAGTCCTTGACGGCAACAGTGTTGACTTCTCTGCGCTGTTGGCGCCGGCTGTGCCTATCGTCCGTCTGGCTGGTGAAGACAACATAGGCTCCGTTTTCTTCTGGGAACTCGTCCTGGACCTGGCCGCCAGGACGGGGAGCCAGCGGATTAGGAGGCGGGGCCGGCTGCCCAACAGGCGGCGGTGGCAGAGCTTCTCCCCTCGCAATTCTTGTGAGCCAATGACACTTTCGCGTTGTGTGGTTGGAAGGCTTCGCGCCACTATGGAACTTGCAGGGGGCGTCCAGAGCTTGATCAAAGGAGAAAGCCGGCTGCCAGACTGGTTTGCCGCCCTTCTGACGCTTGGGTCCTACTTGAGCTTCTGGCTGCTGGCCGTCGACGGCTGCCACCAGCCGGCTATTGGTAGCCGGCGCGTGGGTCTTGCGTTTCTGGTCGCTTGTCTGCTGGCGCCGGCTGGACTCCCCTGCCGGCGTCTTGGAAGTTGGAGGAGTCATCTTGCCAGAAGCATCCACTTGTAGCTCGGTCTTCATGGAGGAGTTAGCGGTGGCGTACTTGTCTGCTATGCTCAGCAGTTCATCCAACGTGGCCGGCTCATCATAAAGGAGCCGGTGCTTGCGTAAGGTGCCTTCTCTGCACCCGGCCGTGAAATACTCGATGGCTTGTACCTCATGCACTCCCTCACAAGAGTTCCGCAGCTCTGCCCAGCGCGTCAGATAATCTCGGGCCGACTCGTCTGGGCCTTAGACACACAGGGAGAGCTGACGCGGCTTGGGAGGACGCTTGTAGGTGCTGGCGAAATTGCGAGTGAAGGCGTCGGTGAAGTCCAGCCAGCCGTTGATGCTATTGGGCTTGACGCTGTTCAGCCAGGTCCGAGCCGTGCCCTGGAGCATAAGGGGCACGTACTTCACCGCAACGCGTCTGCTGCCGGTAGCTATGCTGACGGCTGTGGAGTAGTCCACCAGCCAGTCCTCTGGTTTCACTCATCCGTTGTACTTGGGGGTGTCTTTGGGGAGCGAGAAGCCCTTGGGAAAAGGCTCATTGCGGATGCGAGGGCCGAAACAAGCCGGACCGAGGTCATCTTCTTCTTCAACCGCCTGGGACCGAGCCAGGCGGTCCAGGCGGTGGCGGGCGTCGTTCTCCCCAACCCCCTCGCGCGGCCCAAACGGCCCGCCAGAGAGGGGTGGTCAATAGGCGAAGGAGACACATGCCTCTCCCGCCTGGGAGGAGGCGGATGTTCCACTCGCCACTCTACGGCCCTTGAGAGGCCGTCTTCGTCGCGCTCGATGGTGACGCGAGTCTGCCGGCTGCGGCTGGCAGCAGGCTCTGAGTCTCGCTGGTTGGTGGCGCCGACTGTTGGAGATCAAGACGTGGCTCCTTGCTCCCGCCAAAAAGGGAGGTTGTCTGCGTGCGCGCCGGCCTCTGATACCCGACGACGAGCCTCCTGCTGCGTAGCAGCAGCGTCGAGGAGCTGGCGGGCGCGTTGAATCATGCAACAAAACTTGTCTCCCTCCAAGTGGCCCATCTCATCGACTGCCGCCTGGGCAGCCCTTAGGTTCTCCGATGGAGTGAGGTACACGGGCCGCGGGGCCCCCAGCATGTCTGCTAGCAGCCCGCCGCGATCGCGGACGGCGCCGGCTCGGCTAGGCTCGCCAGCAGCCGGCGTGCCACAGATGGCACGGTCCATCTTGCGGCGGTAAGCTTCGGTGAGGCGTCAGGAGGCAGCCAGTTTGTTGGCACTGTCGAGAAGCAAAATGCGGAGCGCCTCTAACACCTCGCCGTCTGCCCCCGCCGCGACAGGAGCGGCGAGGTGCTGCAGAGCGGCCTCGAGCGGGTCTGGGCCCGCCCTGCTGGATGGTTCGCCGTGGTCGGTGACGAGCACCTCCGTGATGGTGCTGATGGTGCTGCCGATCGGAAGAGCGGGGAGGGGGTCATTGATCACCACATGCTCGGGGAAGGAGTCGATGGGCCCCGCGCCGAGGTCGACGATCATGTCTACTGGTGGGTCAGAAGAGCCTACTGACTCCACGCCAGAGGCGCGCTCGTCGATGATGTGGAGCTTGTCGAGGAACTAGACGAGGCAGCTCTCCGGCGCCACTGGCTCGGCCGCTGGAGAGGGCTCGTCGAGGATGCGGACGTCGCCGAGAAGATCGGCGAGCCCGCTCACGGCGCATGCGGACTCAGCGCCGCGAAGCATCCTGGTTTCCACGCCAGCACGTGTGCCGGGCTGGCTACTCTCGCCGGGAAGGAACAAAGAGCCTGTCCAGGACATGTCTCCAGATGACGGTCCACCTAGCCCCATGGTGGGCGCCAAATGTAGGGGTTTTCAAACGAGATATGCCAATGGATGGCTTATCATGCATGGGGTCCAAAGAACGTCGCCGGGCTCGGGAAGCGGGATGAGGCGGAACTTAGGACGCCTACGGATCTTACCCAGGTTCGGGGCTCTCCAAGGAGATAACACCCCTAGTCCTGCTCTGCGGGGGCTCCGCGTCATGACTGATGTCACTATGGTAGCTACAAGGTTGCTCCTTGAGCTGTGTGGTCTAGAGGAAGAAGATGAACAAGGCTAGCTCACCTCCTTTCTCTTTTCTAGGGTTCAATCTCGTAACCTTCTAACCCCTCCTCATGGAGGATCCTGGGGGGTTTATATAGGCCTACCCCCCAGGGGTACAATGGTAATCTCGACGGGTGGCTCCCAGCCGTCAGTGTCTTCCGGCGCTGGCCTTGCCGCCCGCCTGCTGGGGCCCGCCGCCTGCGGGCCCACGTGATTGTCTTTCACTGTAGATGCACCTCTGCTGAAGACAACCTCGTCAGGAGGGAAGTGGCTACAGTGCCGCCGTCTCCTGCCGTACACTGCCGCCACGCCCTGTCTTGTCATCTTGATGAGGCTCGGACTTCCAGGGCGAGATTTGCCACCTACTACCAGGCGGCCGTCTCCCCTGGCCGTCTGCCAAGGGCGGCTTGTTCATGAGCTACTCGCTGGCTAATGGGGCCAGCCACCTGCTGGCCCTGCCGTTTGTGAGTAGTGGGATCATGGCCTCCTCTGACCGATGCTTGGTCACGAGCAACCTGGCTACAGTGACCCGCCGCTTAGGAAATATTCATAAGGTACACGTTCACTGTAGCCACGCCCTTATAGATCCTCTAAGGACATGTTCACCTGTAGCCACGCCTCTGCTGCGTGGGGGTCCCCCAGCACGCGTCCCGGGGGAGGGATATGGGACCATCTGCTAGCTGGTGGTGTTGGTGCCGCTGCCTGTCGGGTCCCTGTTGCCTGCTGGTAGCCGGCTCCTAGGGCAGGCTACCCTAGGAGGCGGCCCAATTAGCAGACGGCCGGGGTGGAGCTGGCAGCTGTTATTTGTCTTGAAATACCAGGGGTGGTCGCCGAGGGTACCCATGGTCAATATCCCCGACATGCAGTCCAACATTGGAGCTTGGATATAGTCCAACGTTGGAGCTCGGATGCAAAAGGACAGAGCCACATGAGAAACACTTCAAACCCGAGATTTAGCTCGGCAACCCTCAAGATAGAAGATGGGAAGATTTGTTGAACCAGATTTCAAGACCGACGATCGAAGACGAAGAACAGTTCGGAAGAATCGAGGAGCGTCCCTTACTTGAAGACCGGTTCAAGGGTCTACAAACGGTGTCCTGGATTAGGGGGTACTCACCACGTCATCTCCCGATCAGTTGGATTGGGCCAAGAACCCCCATGGCCATTCACTCATGGGCCAGTTCGGACGGCTGATGTATACACAAGGAAGATTCCACAAGACTTGGTGATCAAGACAAGGACTCCTCCCCACTGGCGTATTCGACTAGGACTCTTGTTATCCTAGGCCTCCAGTACATTATATAAACCGAGGCTAGGCTGGTCGATAGGGATATTCTAGATCATTATGATATTACTCATCATACCCTTAGGTTTTAGACCACAACATCTGATCTCGAGGTAGATCAACTCTTGTAATCCTTATATTCATCAAGATCAATCAAGCAGGAAGTAGGGTATTACCTCGATAGACAGGGCCCGAACCTGGGTAAACATCGTATCCCCTGTCTCCCGTTACCCCTCGATCCATTGTCCACAACTTGGGACCCCTACCCCGAGAACTATCGGTTTTGACACCGGCACTAGGCCCCCCAGGCGCGCCCTAGTGGGTTGTGCTCACCCAGGCCCATCTCCGGTGCCCGTCTTCTAGTATATAAGCCCTTTTGACCTAGAAAAAATAAGGAGAAGACTTTCGGGATGGAGCGCCGCCGTCTCGAGGTGGAACTTGGGTAGGAGCACTTTTGCCCTCCGGCGGAAGAATTGGTCTAAGAAATTATATGATGCACTTTGGGCTTATAGAACAACTTATAAAAATCCTATGGGTATGTCTCCTTATAAAATGGTTTATGGTAAAGCTTGTCATTTGCCTCTTGAGTTAGAACATAAAGCTTTTTGGGCAATCAAGGAACTCAACTATGATTTTAAACTTGCTGGTGAAAAGAGGTTATTTGGTATTAGCTCTTTAGATGAATGGAGAACCCAAGCTTATGAAAATGCCAAGTTATTTAAAGAAAAAGTTAAAGGATGACATGATAAAAGAATCCAAAAGCGCGAGTTCAAAGTCGAAGAATATGTTCTTTTGTACAACTCTTGTTTCAGGTTCTTTGCAGGCAGGCTCCTGTCCCAATGGGAAGGCCCCTATGTCATCGAGGAGGTTTACCGGTCTGGAGTTATCAAAACAAATAATGCCGAAGGTACTAACCCAAAGGTTTTCAATGGGTAACGAATAAAGCATTATATCTCAGGTACGCCCATTAATGTTGAAAGCAATATTATCGAAACCTTGACACCGGAAGAACACATAAAAGAATCCTTCCGGAACACTCTAGAATCGTGAAAATAAGGAGGTACGAGATACGGTAAGTAAACGGACTCCAAAAAATCAGCAAAAATAATTTTCACCAGTTTTGGAATATTTACAAAATTAGGAAAATAAGAAGTTATCGGGAAGCGTACCCTGGTGGGAACAAGACACCAGTGTGTGCCTGGCGCACCCAGGTGGGTTGTGCCCACCTGGGGTACCTTCCAGACTCCGTTTTTCTACAGTTTGCTTCTTTCCCAAGATAAAAATTCTTTATATATCCCCCAAACCCGTTGACCACCGTATCATGGAGAAATCTTCTATTCTTCTTTCTTGCTGATTTCTGGTAGATCTGAGATCATGTCATCTCAAGGCTCAGGAGAAGAGAGCCCTTCCTCCCACTAGTCTTTTGATATCTATGTTTTTAAGCCTGCACATGCTTGGTCCACGGATGAGGAGGAAGAAGATGAGCCCCTTCCTCCTCGATTCCAATGGGAGACCAAGGAAGCATTGGGCAAGAAAATATTGAAGCTCGAGCTGGAGAACGAAGACCTAAGGGACGAACATTTTAGCCTACAACGCAAGTTGGAAGAGCTCATTATTTCTTCATCACCACCACCATCTTCTTCACCACCAAAAGAAAATTGAGTATCAGGTATGGGCACTCCCCTTGGCTTTCGCCAAGCTTGGGGAGGTGCCCCAGTATCGTATAATCCCCGCTATCCTTTTGCATTTACTTATTTTAGTTCGATCTTTTTGCTTTAGAATAAATGAAAGTTTAGTTCGATCCCTTCTTTTCATGAGTTTGCTTAGTGATCTATCTTTGTAATCGTGTGCGACATATATAATAAAGTTTAGTTTTGAGTTTTTACTTTATTTACCTTCCTGTTGCAATAAAAAGAAAAGTTATAATTGAATGAATAAAAGAAAGGAAATAAATTAAGAAGATCATATGCTAATCTTATGGTAGGTGATTGCACCACATAATGAAAAGTATAAGTAGAAAATTTTATTAGAGGTTGACAAACATAGCATTGTTCAATGATGCAACTCATGAAAGAGTTAATAAGGGAAGAGAAGATTCACATATAAATATACCATCCTAAAAATCTTTTGTGATTGTGAGCCCCCATAAAAATATTATATGCCAAAATTGTTGACGTTGGACAAGGAAGACAACTTATTGATTTATGTTTACTCATATCCACATAGAAGTCATATTGTCATAGATGCTTTAACATGTGGTGCTTGCCCAATATCTTTTCTAGCCAAAAATTCCGCACTAAGTAGTGATACTACTCGTGCATCCAAAAGCCCTTAAACCCAAACCTTTTTCGAGAGTCCACCATACCTACCTATGGATTGAGTAAGATCCTTCAAGTAAGTTGTCATCGGTGCAATAAGGCAATAAAAATTGCTTCTAAAAGTGTGAAATCATTTAGTGTAAGAGAAAACTGAGCGTTGCACGAACTTGTGATGGTGAAGAATAAAAGCGACAAACTGCATAATAAAGGGTGATATCACAAGGGGCAATGCAACGTGATGTTCTTTTGCACTAAGGGATTGAGCATACAAACAAATAAGAGCATGGCAACCTCTGCTTCCCTTTGCGAAGGTCCTATCTTTTACTTTTATGCAAAGAGTCAAAGTTTTCTCTCTATTCCTTTTTATTTAATCCTTTGGCAAGCATCATGTGGTGAGGAAAGATCTAGGCACATATGTCCAGTTGAATATGGGTCACATGAGTTATTATTGTTGACATCACCCTTGAGGTGAGTATGTTGGGAGGCAAAACCATAAGCCCCTATCTTTCTATGTGTCCGGTTGAAACATTTCGCTCATGTGTATGTGGTGATTGTTAGCAATCATAGAAGACTATATGATGGTTGAGTATGTGGACTTGCCTAAAGGCTCCGATACGTGACCCTTCCTGAAAAGATGATGAATTGTAGTTGCAAAATTGACTAAGAACATAGTTTGTTGGTTTGTAATAGATTTTATGCTTTATACTTCAATTGTGTGATGAATTCTTACTTGCTCATGAGAAGTCTATGATACAAGTCCTTTGATAAAAGTCTTATGTTTAAGTTTGTTGTTGTTATAATAATCAACATGATGCTTCTATGTCTGTACTTTTTTTATCGACATGTCTCTCTCAAAGCATGTGGACATGTTTTTCGTTTTTGGTTTTTGCTTGAGAACAAGCGAGGTCTAAGCTTGGGGGAGTTGATACGTCCATTTTGCATCATGTTTTCTTGCTGTTATTTATGTTGTTATTATGCATCACAATGCTTTTTGGAGTAATTCTAATGCCGTTTCTCTCATAATTTGCAAGGAATGCACCGAGGGGGAGAATTCCGGCAGCTGGAAATCTGGACCTGAAAAAGCTACGTCAGGCCACCTATTCTGCACAACTCCAAATAAGCTGAAACTTCACTGAGATTTTTTGTGGAATATATAAAAAATACTAGAGCTGATAACCACAAGAGGGGGCCCACCAGGTGGGCACAACTCACCTGGGCGCGCCAGGCCCCCCAGACGCGCCCTGGTGGGTTGTGCTCACCCAGGCCCATCTCCGGTGCCCGTCTTGTGGTATATAAGCCCTTCTGACCTAGGAAAAATAAGGAGGATACTTTCGGGACGGAGCACCGCTGTCTCGAGGAGGAACTTGGGCAGGAGCACTTTTGCCCTCCGGTGGAGCGATTCCGCCGGGGGAACTTCCCTCCCGGAGGGGGAAATCATCGTCATCATCATCACCAACAACTCTCCCATCTTGGGGAGGGCTATCTTCATCAACATCTTCAACAACACCATCTCATCTCAAACCCAAGTTCATATCTTGTGTTCAATCTTGTTACCGGAACTATAGATTGGTGCTTGTGGGTGACTAGTAGTGTTGATTACATCTTGTAGTTGATTACTATATGGTTTATTTGGTGGAAGATTACATGTTCAGATCCATTATGCTATTCAATACCCCTCTGATCTTGAGAATGTTTATCACTTGTGAGTAGTTACCTTTGTTCTTGAGGTCATGGGAGAAATCATGTTGCAAGTAATCATGTGAATTTGATATGTGTTCGATATTTTGATAGTATGTATGTTGTGATGCCCTTAGTGGTGTCATGTGAACGTCAACTACATGACACTTCACCATATTTGGGCCTAAGGGAATGCATTGTGGAGTAGTAATTAGATGGTGGGTTGCGAGTGTGATAGAAGCTTAAACCCTAGTTTAAGCGCTATTTTGTAAGGGGCCGATTGGATCCAAAAGCTTAATGATATGGTTAGAATTTATTCTTAATACTTTTATCGTAGTTGCGAATGCTTGATACGTCCATTTTGCATCATGCTTTTATATTGATATTTATTGCATTATGGGCTGTTATTACACATTATGTCACAATACTTATGCCTTTTCTCTCCTAATTTACAAGATTTACTTGAAGAGGGAGAATGCCGACAACTGGAATTCTGGGCTGGAAAAGGAGCCAATATTGGAGACCTACTCCACACAACTCACAAAGTCCTGAAACTCCACGATAGTCAGTTTTGGAATATATAAAAAATATCGGGTGAAGAAAGCACCAGAGGGGGGCCACCCACCGTCCACGAGGGTGGGGGCGCACCCTACCCCCTGGGCGCGCCCCCCTACCTCGTGGGCCACTTGGAAGCCCCCCCGATGCCTATCTTCTGGCATAAGGTGTCTTCTGCCCTGAAAAAAATAAGAAGGAAGCTTTCAGGACGAAGCACCGCTGTCTCGAGGCGGAACCTTGGCGGAACCAATCTAGGGCTCTGGCGGAGCTGTTCTGCCGGGGAAACATCCATCCGGGAGGGGGAAATCGTCACCATCGTCATCACCATCGATCCTCTCATCGGGAGGGGGTCAATCTCCATCAACATCTTCACCAGCACCATCTCCTCTCAAACCCTAGTTCATCTCTTGTATCCAATCTTTGTCCCAAAACCTCAGATTGGTACCTGTGGGTTGCTAGTAGTGTTGATTACTCCTTGTAGTTGATGCTAGTTGGTT
Organism: Secale cereale; assembly: GCA_902687465.1. NCBI lineage: Eukaryota > Viridiplantae > Streptophyta > Magnoliopsida > Poales > Poaceae > Secale > Secale cereale. Next base: position 515,017,461 of record LR738710.1, read on the forward strand.
TATTTGGTGGAAGATCATATGTTCAGATCCTTTATGCATATCAATACCTCTCTGATTATGAACATGAATATGATATGTAGTTTTGTTTGTTCCTGAGGAGATGGGAGAAGTCTTGCTATAAGTAGTCATGTGAATTTAGTATTCGTTCGATATTTTGATGAGATGTATGTTGTCTTTCCTTTAGTGGTGTTATGTGAACGTCGACTACATGACACTTCACCATTCTTTGTGCCTAGAGGAAGGCATTGGGAAGTAATAAGTAGATGATGGGTTGCTAGAGTAACAGAAGCTTAAACCCTAGTTTATGCGTTGCTTCGTAAGGGGTTGATTTGGATCCATATGTTTCATGCTATGGTTAGGTTTACCTTAATACTTATTTTGTAGTTGCGTATGCTTGCAATAGAGGTTAATCATAGGTGGGATGCTTGTCCAAGGATGGGCAGTACCCAAGCACCGGTCCACCCACATACCAAATTATCAAAGTAACGAACATGAATCATATGAGCGTGATGAAAACTAGCTTGACGATAATTCCCATGTGTCCTGGGGAGCGCTTTCCTTTATATAAGAGTTTGTCCAGGCTTGTCCTTTGCTACAAAAATGATAGAGCCATCTTGCTACACCTTATTTACTTTTATTACTTGTTACTCATTACAAATTGCCTTATCAGAAAACTATCTATTACCGATAATTTCATTGCTTGTAGAGAATACCTTACTGAAAACTGCCTATCATTTCCTTTTGCACCTCGTTGGGTTTGACACTCTTACTTATCAAAAGGACTATGATAGATCCCCTATACTTTTGGGTCATCAAGACTCTTTTCTGGCGCCGTTGCAGGGGGTGAAGCGCCTTTGGTAAGTGGAATTTGGTAAGGAAAAATTTATATAGTGTGCTGAAATTTACTGTCACTTGTTACTATGGAACATAATCCTTTGAGGGGCTTGTTCGGGGTATCTTCACCCCGACCAGTAGAGAAAAGAGTTGATCCTCAACCTACTGAACCTACTAAAAATGTTCACTTTGAAATTCCTTCGGGTATGATAGAGAAACTGCTAGCTGATCCCTTTACAGGAGATGGAACATTGCATCCCGATTTGCACCTAATCTATGTGGATGAAGTGTGGATTATTTAAGCTTGCAGGTATGCTCGAGGATGTTATCAAGAAGAAGGTCTTCCCTTTATCTTTGAAGGAAAAGGCATTGACATGGTTTAGGCTATGCGATGATATTTGATCATGGAACTACAACCGGTTGAAATTGGAATTTCATCAGAAGTTTTATCCTATGCATCAGGTTCATCGTGATCGTAATTATATATATAATTTTTGGCGTCGCGAAGGAGAAAGTAACGCTCAAGCTTGGGGGAGGCTTAAGTCAATGTTATATTCATGCCCCAATCAAGAGATCTCAAGAGAAATTATTATTCCAAATTTATATGCTCGGCATTCTCTCGATTATTGCTCCATGCTCGATACTTCTTGTACTGGTTCCTTCATGATGAAGACTACTGAATTTAAATGGGACTTATTGGAAATAATTAAATGCAACTCTAAAGATTGGGATCTCGACGAAGGTAAGGAGTCGGGTATAACACCTAAGTTTGATTGTGTTAAATCTTTTATGGATACCGATGTTTTCCGTGAATTTAGCACTAAATATGGACTTGACTCTGAGATAGTAGCTTCTTTTTGTGAATCATTTGCTACTCATGTTGATCTCCCTAAGGATAAGTGGTTTAAATATCATCCTCCCATGGAAGTAAAAGTAGTAGAACCTGTTAAAGATGAAGAAAAGACTATCACTTATAATGTCGATCCTATTGTTCCTACCGCTTATATTGAGAAACCACCCTTCCCTGCTAGAATAAAGGATCATTTTAAAACTTCAATCGTGGTTCGTAAGAGTAATACTAGAACACCACTTGTACTGGTTCCTTCATGATGAACACTACTGAATTTAAATGGGACTTATTGGAAAGAATTAAATGCAACTCTAAAGATTGGGATCTCGACGAAGGTAAGGAGTCGGGTATAACACCTAAGTTTGATTGTGTTAAATCTTTTATGGATACCGATGTTTTCCGTGAATTTAGCACTAAATATGGACTTGACTCTGAGATAGTAGCTTCTTTTTGTGAATCATTTGCTACTCATGTTGATCTCCCTAAGGATAAGTGGTTTAAATATCATCCTCCCATGGAAGTAAAAGTAGTAGAACATGTTAAAGATGAAGAAAAGACTATCACTTATAATGTCGATCCTATTGTTCCTACCGCTTATATTGAGAAACCACCCTTCCCTGCTAGAATAAAGGATCATTTTAAAACTTCAACCGTGGTTCGCAAGAGTAATACTAGAACACCTACACCCTCTGAGCAAATTAAAGTTGAACCTAGTATTGCAATGGTTAAGGATCTCTTGGTCGATAGTATTGATGGGCATGTTATTTACCTTTGTGATGAAGCAGCTAGAATTGCTACACCGGATACTAAAAATAAACATAGACCTATTTTAGGCATGCCTATTATTTCTGTTAAAATAGGAGATCATTTCTATCATGGCTTATGTGATATGGGTGCAACTGCGAGTGCAATACCTCATTCCTTATACGAAGAAATTATGCATGATATTGCACCTGCTGAGCTAGAAGGTATTGATGTTACAATTAAGATTGCCAATAGAGATACTATTTCACCAGTTGGGATTGTTAGAGATGTTGAAGTCTTGTGTGGGAAAGTTAAATACCCTACTGATTTTCTTATTCTTGGTTCCCCACAAGATGACTTTTGTCCCATTATATTTGGTAGACCCTTCTTGAATATTGTTAATGCTAGGATGGACTGCGAAAAGGATATTCTTACCTTTGATTTAGGGGATATGTCTCATGACTTTAATTTTGCTAAATTTCGTAGACAACCCCATGATAAATAATTTTCTAGTAAGAATGAAATTATTGGTCTTGCTTCTATTGCCGTGCCTCCTAACAATCCTTTAGAACAATATTTGCTAGACCATGAAAATGATATGTTTATGAATGAGAGAAGGGAAATATATGAAATATTGTTTAAACAGGGACCTTTGTTGAAACACAACTTGCATGTTGAAATTCTAGGGGATCCTCCTCCACCCAAGGGTGATCCCATGTTTTAAATCAAACCATTACCTGATACTCCTAAGTATGCTTATCTCGATGAAAAGAAGATATATCCTGTTATTATTAGTGCTAACATTTCAGAGTAGGAAGAAGAGAAATTATTGAAAACTCTGAAGAAGCACCATGCTGCCATTGGATATAGTCTTGATGATCTTAAGGGCATTAGTCCCACTCTGTGCCAACACAAAATAAAATTGGAGAAAGACGCTAAACCGGTTGTTGAACACCAACGACGGTCCAATCCAAGGATGAAAGAAGTGGTAAGGAAAGAAATACTAAAGCTTCTAGAGGCAGGTATAATTTATCCAATTGCTAATAGTCAGTGGGTAAGTCATGTCCATTTTGTCCCTAGGAAGGGAGGTATTACTATTGTTCATAATGATAAAGATGAATTGATCCCACAAAGAATTGTTACAGGTTATAGAATGGTAATTCATTTCCGCAAATTAAATAAAGCCACTAAAAAGGATCATTACCCTCTACCTTTTATTGATCAAATGCTAGAAAGATTGTCCAAACATACATATTTTTGCTTTCTAGATGGCTATACTGGTTTCTCTCAAATACCTATGTCAAAAGAGGATTAAGAAAAGTCCACTTTTACTTGCCCTTTCGGTACCTTTGCTTATAGACGTATGCCTTTTGTATGTAATGCACCTGCTACCTATCAAAGATGCATGATGGCTATATTCTCTGATTTTTGTGAAAAGATTGTTGAGGTTTTCATGGATGATTTTTCCGTTTATGGAACTTCTTTTGATGATTGCTTGAGCAACCTTGATTGAGTTTTGCAGAGATGTGAAGAAACTAATCTTGTCTTGAACTGGGAGAAGTGCCACTTTATGGTTAATGAAGGTATTGTCTTGGGGCTTAAAATTTCTGAAAGAGGTATTGAAGTTGATAAAGCTAAAGTTGATGCTATTGAAAAGATGCCGTGTCCTAAGGACATTAAAGGTATAAGAAGTTTCCTTGGTCATGCCGGTTTTTATAGGAGGTTCATTAAAGACTTCTCAAACATCTCTAGGCCTCTGACTAATCTCTTACAAAAAGAGGTTCCTTTTGTCTTTGATGATAATTGTGTAGAAGCATTTGAAATACTGAAGAAAGCCTTGATCTCTGCACCTATAGTTCAGCCACTTGATTGGAATTTACCCTTTGAAATAACATGTGCTGCTAGTGATTATGCTGTAGGTGTTGTTCTACGACAAACAGTTGATAAGAAATTGAATGTTATCCAATATGCTAGTAAAACTCTAGACAATGCCCAGAGAAATCATGCTACTACTGAAAAAGAATTTTTAGCAGTTGTATTTGCATGTGATAAGTTCATACCTTATATTGTTGGTTCTAAAGTAACTGTTCACACTGATCATGCTGCTATTAAATATCTTATGGAAAAGAAGGATGCTAAACCTAGAGTTATTAGATGGGTTCTCCTACTACAAGAATTTGATTTGCATATGATTGATAGAAAGGGAGCTGAGAATCCCGCTGCAGACAAGTTATCTAGGTTAGAGAATATTCTTGATGACACACTACCTATTGATGATAGCTTTCCTGATGAACAATTAGCTGTCATAAATGCTTCTCGTACTGCTCCATGGTATGCTGATTATGCCAATTACATTGTTGCTAAATTTATACCACCTAGTTTCACATACCAACAAAAGAAAAAGTTTTTCTATGATTTAAGACATTACTTCTGGGATGACCCATACCTTTATAAAGAAGGAGTAGATGGTGTTATTAGACATTGTGTACCTGATCATGAACAGTAACATATCCTACGCAAGTGTCACTTTGAGGCTTATGGAGGACACCATGCTGGAGATAGAACTACACATAAGGTATTGCAATCCAGCTTTTATTGGCCTACTCTCTTTAAGGATGCCCGTAAGTTTGTCTTGTCTTGTGATGAATGTCAAAGAATTGGTAATATTAGTTGACGTCAAGAAATGCCTATGAACTATTCACTTGTTATTGAATCATTTGATGTTTGGGGCTTTGATTATATGGGACCGTTTCCTTCCTCTAATGGGTATACACATATTTTAGTTGATGTTGATTACGTTACTAAGTGGATAGAAGCTATTCCAACTAGTAGTGCTGATCATAACACTTCTATTAAGATGCTTAAAGAAATTATTTTTCCGAGGTTTGGAGTCCCTAGATACTTAATGACTGATGGTGGTTCACATTTCATTCATGGTGCTTTTCGTAAAATGCTTGCTAAGTATCATGTTAATCATAGAATTGCATCCCCATATCACCCACAGTCTAGTGGTTAAGTAGAACTGAGTAATAGAGAGCTGAAATTAATTTTGCAAAAGACTGTTAATAGATCTAGAAAGAATTGGTCCAAGAAACTTGATGATGCATTATGGGCCTATAGAACTGCATATAAAAATCCTATGGGCATGTCTCCGAATAAAATGGTTTATGGAAAAGCATGTCACTTACCTCTCGAACTAGAACATAAGGCATATTGGGCCATTAAAGAGCTCAACTATGATTTCAAACTTGCCGGTGAGAAGAGGTTATTTGACATTAGCTCACTTGATGAGTGGAGAACCCAGGCCTATGAAAATGCCAAAAAAAATTAAGTTAAAAGATGGCATGACAAAAGGATACAAAAACGTGAGTTTAATGTAGGTGACTATGTTTTGCTATACAACTCTCATTTAAGATTTTTGCAGGAAAACTTCTCTCTAAATGGGAAGGTCCTTACGTTATCGAGGAGGTCTACCGTTCCGGTGCCATAAAAATCCATAACTACGAAGGCACAAACCCGAAGGTGGTGAACGATCAAAGAATCAAACATTATATCTCAGGTAATCCCATAAATGTTGAAACTAATGTCATTGAAACCGTAACCCCGGAGGAATACATAAGGGACACTTTCCAGAATGTTTCAGACTCCGAAAAGGAGGAGGTATGTGGTACGGTAAGTAAACCGACACCAAAACAGTTCTAATAGCAATTTTTCTCCATTTTGGAATATTTAAGCAAATAGGAAAATAATAAGTAGTCCGAAAGGGACACGAGGCATACATGAGGGTGGAGGGCACGCCCTACCCCCTGGGCGCGCCCCCTGCCTCGTGGGCACCTCGTGTGCCCTCCGGACTCGGTTTTCGTGCACAATACTTCTTTTGGTCAGTAAAAGTTCATTATATAATCTACCGAAGCTTTCGACCATGGTATCACGACGAAATACTCTGCTTTTGTTTCGAGCTGTTTTTTTGACAGATCTAGATCACCATGACGTCTTCAAGTGCCCCCAAGATCATCAACCCCTAACTCGCGGAGGTGCTGCAACGCCCTCAAACCATTGAGATGCGTGAGGGGGTGCTGCACATCCGCGATGTTGAGGGACCAAGGAGGACCGGAAGCGTGGAGACAAGACTCGAAGCAATGGAGCAACAAGTTTTCAAGTGTCAGGGGATGGTGGAACGAGGAATCAATGCCAACCACATGATGATCGCGGAGTTCACCAACAACCACAAGCTGGATGCCAAGAACATTGGGGAGGCCATCTTCAAGCTTCATGAGAAAATCCAGCACCTCCAAGCCCAGATGTATGACCTGCAAAACCAAAACTGTGATTATGAATATATATTCATGAAGATGAGTTTGGCTGCAGATTTGAGGTTCCCGGAGACTCGATCATCCTTCTATGATGGTGAGCCTATGCCTTGGAAGATGGACGACAAGCCTACATCATCAACAACCGCATCATCACCACCTCTGAAGAAAGAGACATAAACACATGGGTATGGGCACTCCCCTTGGCAACTGCCAAGCTTGGGGGAGGTGCCCCGGTATCGTATCACCATCACACCTCTATCTTTATTGTTTTTCTTAGTTCGATCCTTTTGGTTATATCTTGATCTAGCAGAATAAAGTTTAGCATGATCTAGTTGTGAGCTTTGCTTTACGGTCATTCTATGTATTCGAGTCCGTGAGCTATATATATATATAAAATAAATATTAGTTTTGAGTTAAGTGCTTGATTATCTCACTATGATCTTGAGGGAATAAAAGAAAGAATAAAAAGAAATAAAGAGATCATATTGATCTTATGGAAAGTAATGACTTCACAAATAAAGAGTATGATGAATACAAGTTGTTGAGAGTTGACAAACATAGTTTTGGTCATCGTTGCAATTAATAGGAAGTAATAAAGAAAGGGAGGTTTTCACATACAAATATACTATCTTGGACATCTTTTCTGATTGTGAGCACTCATTAAAATATGACATGCTAAAAAGTTGATGTTGGACAAGGAAGACAACGTAATGGGTTATGTTTTCTTATATCCGAAACAAAGTATATTGTCATGGATTGAGTAAGATCCTTCAAGTACGTTGTCATTGTTGCAAGCAATAAAAATTGCTCTCTAAATATGTATGATCTATTAGTGTGGAGAACATAAGCTTTATACGATCTTGTGATATGGAAGTAATAAAAGCAACGGACTACATAATAAAGGTCCCTATCACAAGTGGCAATATAAAGTGACGTTCTTTTGCATTAAGATTTTATACATCCAACCATAAAAGCGCATGACAACCTCTGCTTCCCTCTGCAAAGGGCCTATCTTTTGTTTTTGTCTTATGCAAGACTCATGGTGATCTTCACCTTTCCTTTTTACATTTTATCCTTTGGCAAGCACATTGTGTTGGAAAGATCGTGACATATATATCCAATTGGATGTAAGTTATGATAAACTATTATTGTTAGCGTTACACTTGAGGTAATAGGTTGGGAGGCAACACTATAAGCCCCTATCTTTCTCTGTGTCCGATTAAAACTCCATACCCATAAGTATTGCGTGAGTGTTAGCAATTGTGAAAGACTAAATGATAGTTGAGTATGTGGACTTGCTGAAAGGCTCTATATTGACTCTTTCCGATGTTATGATAAATTGCAATTGCTTCAATGACCAAGATTATAGTTTGTTAGTTTTCAATGAAGTTTCTGATTCATACTTGACATTGTGAATATATGTTGTTGTTATAAGAATGATCATGATGCCCTCATGTCCGTATTTTATTTTATCGACACCTCTATCTCTAAACATGTGGACATATTTTTCGATATCGGCTTCCGCTTGAGGACAAGCGAGGTCTAAGCTCGAGGGAGTTGATACATCCATTTTGCATCATGCTTTTATATTGGTATTTATTGCATTATGGGTTGTTATTACACATTATGTCAAAATACTTATGCCTTTTCTCTCCTAATTTACAAGGTTTACATGAAGAGGGAGAATGCCGGCAGCTGGAATTCTGAGATGGAAAAGGAGCAAATATTGGAGACCTATTCTTTACAACTCAAAAAGTCCTGAAACTCCACGAAAGTCAGTTTTGGAATATATCAAAAATATCGGGTGAAGAAAGCACCAGAGGGGGGCCACCCACCGTCCACGAGGGTGGGGGCGCGCCCTACCCCCTAAGCGCGCCCCCTGCCTCATGGGCCACCTGGCAGCCCCCCGATGCCCATTTTCTGGTATAAGGTGTCTTCTGCCCTGGAGAAAATAAGAAGGAAGATTTTGGGACGAAGCACCGCGGTCTCGAGGCGGAACCTTGGCGGAACCAATCTAGGGCTCCGGCGGAGCTGTTTTGCCTCGGAAACATCCCTCCGGGAGGGGGAAATCATCACCATCGTCATCACCATCGACCCTCTCATCGGGAGGGGGTCAATCTCCATCAACACCTTCATTAGCACCATCTCTTCTCAAACCCTAGTTCATCTCTTCTATCCAATCTTTATCCCAAAACCTCAGATTGGTACATGTGGGTTGCTAGTAGTGTTGATTACTCCTTGTAGTTGATGCTAGTTGGTTTATTCGATGGAAGATCATATGTTCAGATCCTTTATGCATATCAATACCTCTCTGATTATGAACATGAATATGATTTGTGAGTAGTTACGTTTGTTCCTTAGGACACGGGAGAAGTCTTGCTATAAGTAGTCTTGTGAATTTGGTATTTGTTCGATATTTTGATGAGATGTATGTTGTCTTTCCTCTAGTGTTGTCATGTGAACATCGACTACATGAAACTTCACCATTGTTTGGGCCTAGATGAAGGCATTGGGAAGTTATAACTAGATGATGGGTTAATAGAGTGACTGTAGCGACCACGATCCGAATGGACCGAAGTCTCTGTGCTCTGTGTCATCCCTGGATTGGTAATGCTGACGCACACATTACTCGAAGGATTTATAACAGAGTGGCTATCACACACTTATTACATAGGATGTCTCAAAAGAGAACTTATTAAAAAAGATATAGCATAAGGCCATCTAACATGATAATAGCGGAAGGCTTGGAAGATAAAGTGAGTCCGTCAACTCCAACGACATAGCTGAGTGCATGACAAACGACCTAGCGCACCTTACTCTTCTTCTGAAAAGTCTGCAACATGATATGTTACAGCCCGAAACGGGTCAGCACATGGAATATATTGGCAAGATAACACAATAGAGAAAGTAATAGATGAATGCTATCACTACATGCATATATGGCTGGTGGAGGCTCTAAGGTTATAATGTTTTTGCATAAAGCCAATTTTTCCCTACAACAAAGGAATAACTTTTATTTTAATTATCATGGTAGTTGAAACATCATTGAGAAGGTTCCTCCAACTCAATCCCAATTAAAAATCATAATTATCAACCCATCAAATTAGTTTTAGAGTGATGAGATCATCAATAATTCATGTACCAGATACTCAAGATGTCCATAACTGGGGACACGGCTAATCATGATTAGTTCGTACACTCTGCAGAGGTTTGCGCACTTTTCCCCACAAGACTCGATCTCATCCATTGGATTTCTCGCACTACATGGTGTTTGAGAAACGGATGACCAAGACACAGTCTTTCAGAAGCATTAACTCTTTACCTTGGGTGGACCCGTACACCTACTTTCCCCTACATCTGCTAGCCCACCACTGAAAGAGCTCACACAACATACTCAACTATGCCAGAGCCCATAATGGCATTGTGGCTGCACTCAGAAGTTTCTAGCATGAATAATCTTATGATCCATTTGAGCCTAGGTGGCATTCCATACGATAATCACACGGGTCCTCCGGGATTTCCTAGGACAACACTGGATTCTCCAGGTGCCCTGCAACCAATCCAGCCAGATGCGTATTAAAGTTGCCACCTTAAGTTGAACCATTAATTAGCAATATCACATCTGTCATGGATACTCTCAAACCCAAACCACGTCTATGAGCATAGCATGGCAACCTAAGCATAACGTAGAACTAACTCCCAAGGGTTTGATAATAAAACAGGTAATAGGTTCTACCTCATCATCTACTTCCCAGACCCACATGTTAAGAGATCCTACTCATGCAATGTGTGAGGGTTGAAACTAATGCATAAAAACTGGATAATAAAGTGGTATGATCAATGTGTTACTTGCCTTGTTAACGATTCGCAAAACCTAGTGCGTCGTAGTAGCACGCTTCGCACTCCGAGTATTCTATCGGAAGCAAACAATAGTATACATAAGCAATCAAGAAAAGATGAAAGGGTAAATCTCAAATAAGAAGATCTAGCCAGAAAGTTCAACTGAAAAACTCCGGTTTACAAAAAGAATCAAATCAAACTGAGCAACGAAACTCAAACCACGAATGAAACAAGAACCGTTTACCAAATTGTACTAAAGTCAGATTTTAAAGTACCGAAATCTTGTTCAAGTTTGTTAAACAGAAAGAGGGCTTCGAGACGAAGATCTAGGCGCTTGTTTCACCTGATTCCGACTAACGAGCGAAAAATTAAACTAAAATGAAGATCAAGGCAGAAATCGCGAGTGAAAATAATCGCGGAAAAACCCTGAAAAAGAAAATGAGACGAACAGGCTAACTAATGAACGTCCGCTGTCTGCGGTTAATTGACGAAAAAAGTTCGTTAAAACGAACAAACGTACGAACGTCCGCTAAATAACTAAACCGAGAAAAACTGAACCGATCTAACTAAAAAAACAAACCGATCTAGGGTTTTTACCTAAACTAGAAAAAAACCGGCAGTGACGGGGTGGCTGCGGCTGGCGGTGCGGCGGGACACGGCGCCGGCGCAGCGGAGAGGCGCGGCGACGGCGGTGTGCTGCGGCAAGGTGGCGGCTGCGCGGCTAGGGTGGCGGCGTCGGCTAGGGTTTGGGGCGGGGCGGCTGGGCCTCGGGCGGTCGTGTGCTGTGGCTTATAAAGCCAGCCCGGCAGGAGCCCGGGTCGGTCACAGCCCGGTAGGTCGGTTGACTTTTTTTAAATAGTCCCGACGCAGAAAAATCAATAAAAGAAACACTAAATGGAGTCGAAAAATTCAGAAATAAATTTTCACCATCCTCCAATAATATTTAGGACAAGGTGTACATTTTTTCCCGAACCTAAATGCCATTTTGAAAAACGTGTATTTTTCCTAATTCAAATAAAATTGTAATAAAATCCAAATAAAATAAATATTTGATTTTAATATTTTCCTCCACTATTTCATTTATTTTGGAGAAGTCATATTATCTCCTCTCATATATTTTAATATGAAATATTTTCAGAGAGAAAAACAATTAAACCAAATGATCCTTGTTCCAATATTTCAGAAAACTCAAATATGAAAATGGTGAAATCCCCAACTCTCACCGTGGGTCCTTGAGTTGCCTAGAATTTTGAGGATCACAAAAAAAGCAATTAAAACATGATATGCATATGATGACCTGTGTTTTACATTCCAAATTGAAAATTTGGGATGTTACAAACCTACCCCCCTTAAGATGAATCTCGCCCTCGAGATTCGGGTTGGCTAGAGAATAGGTGTGGGTGGTCTTTGCATAGATCATCCTCTCGTTCCCAGGTGGCTTCATCCTCGGTATGGTGGCTCCACTGTACTTTGCAAAAGTTGATAACCTTGTTGCGGGTGACTCGGCTTGCAACCTCGAGAATCTTAACTGGTTTCTCTTCGTAAGTTAGATCACTATCCAACTGAATTGCTTCCAGGGGCATTGTATCTCTCAGAGGGATATCGGCCATCTCAGCATCGCACTTCTTTAGCTGGGAAACATGAAACACATCATGAACTCCTCACATCCCTTCGGGTAATTCCAACTTGTAGGCAACCTCTCCCATGCGTTCCCGAACACGATACGATCCTACAAATCTCGGGGCTAACTTTCCTTTAACTCCAAAACGCTTAACACCTCGTAGAGGTGACACTCTCAGATATGCTCTGTCTCCGATCTCATAGACTACCTCCTTGCGTTTTGAGTCTGCATAACTCTTCTGTCTGGACCGAGCTACCTTCAGTCTATCTCGAATCAGTTTAACCTTCTCTTCCGACTCTTTAATCAAATCCGGTCCAAATAACTGACGGTCTCCAACTTCATCCCACATCAACGATGTTTGGCATCTTCTCCCATACAACGCTTCGAACGGTGCCATCTTTAAACTGGCCCGGTAGCTGTTGTTGTACGAGAATTACACGCAGGGCAAGTTGTCATCCCAACTAGATCCATAATCTAGCGCACAAGCTGTCAACATGTCCCCCAGAATCTGATTGACTCTTTCGGTCTGTCCATCAGTCTGCGGGTGAAAGGTTGTACTTAACTCTAGCCTGGTACCCAAAGTCTGGTGCAACTAATGCCAAAAATTTGAAGTAAATTGTGTTCCTCTATCTGATACGATGGTCCTCGGAACTCCGTGCACACATACGATCCTGGTCATGTATATCTTGGCCAACTTTGCACTGGTATAGGTGGTTTTCACTGGGATAAAGTGAGCTACTTTGGTCAAGTGATCCACTACTACCTAGATAGAGTCATATCCCGATCGGGTCCTGGGTAATCCGGTGATGAAATCCATGCCAAGCTTGTCCCACTTCCATTCGGGTATCGGCATTGGCTGCAGTAATCCTGTCGGCTTCTGATGTTCTGCCTTCACTCTCTGATATACATCACATACAACTACATACTCGGCAATGTCCTTCTTCATTCCCGTCCACCAGAAACGTTCGTTCAAATCCAAATATATCTTAGCGTTTCCGGGGTGTATCGAGTATGGCGAATCATGTGCTTCCTGTAGTATCAGCTTCCTGATCTCGACGTTGTTGGGCACATAGACACGGTCCTCAAACCACAAGGTGTCGTGTTCATCCTCACGAGAACCCTTGGCTTTTCCTTCACTTATCTTCTCCTTTATTTTGGCAACTTCTTTGTCATCCTTCTGAGCTTCTCGTACCTTTACCAATAATGTTGACTGAACCTCCAATGCTGCAACCAAACCTCTAGGAACTATCTCCAAACGAAGCTCCCTGAGATCTTCTGCAATCTCCTTTGGCAATCCTCCGTTTACTAGGGTATTGACATAACTCTTCCGGCTCAAAGCGTCTGCTACGACATTGGCCTTGCCTGGATGATAGTTAAACTTCATATCATAATCCTTTATGACCTCCAACCATCTCCTCTGCCTGAGGTTCAGCTCCTTCTGAGTGAAAATGTACTTCAAACTCTTGTGATCCGTGTACACAGCATGACGGTTTCTAATGAGAAAATGTCTCCAGGTCTAGAGCGCATGCACCACAGATGCTAACTCCAAATCATGTGTAGCATAATTCAACTCGTGCGGTCGGAGTTGACGGGATGCATAAGAAACAACTCTTCTGTCCTGCATGAGTACTCCTCCAAGTCCTAAGCGTGAAGCATCACAATACACTTGGAAATCCTTGCGTATATCCAGCAAGATCAGCACTGGGGCTAACGTCAAACGTTTCTTCAACTCCTAGAAAATTTCTTCGCACTCTTCAGTCCAATGGAACTTAGTGTCCTTCTTCAACAATGTCGTCATAGGCTTCACAATGTTGGAGAAATTCTCAATGAATCTTCGGTAATATCCCATGAGTCCAAGAAAACTATGGATCTCTCCAACTGAGGTGGGTGCCAACCACACAGTAGAAATTCTCAATAATTCTCAAAGAAATCCTTCTTGCTACCTCTTGAGCATGCGTTGGTTTTCCCTTGAAGAGGAAAGGGTGATACAGGAAAGTAGCATAAGTATTTCCCTCAGTTTTTGAGAACCAAGGTATCAATCCAGTAGTAGACTACACTCAAATCCGTCGTACCTGCACAAAAAAATAAGAACCTTGCAACCAACGCAATAAAGGGGTTGTCAATCCCTTCACGGCCATTTGCAAAAGTAAGATCTGAAAGAGATAATAAGATGATTATTTTTGGTATTTTTGTTGTATAGATTGAAAAGTAAAGATTGCAAATTAAAACAGTAAAGATAACTAGTTGATGGAAGATTAATATGATGGAAGATAGACCCCGGGGCCATAGGTTTCACTAGTGGCTTCTCTCAAGAATATCTAGGCATGATCATGTATATAGGCATCACGTCCGTGAAAAGTAGACTGAAACGATTCTACATCTACTACAATTACTCCACACATCGACCGCTATCCAGCATGCATCTAGAGTATTAAGTTCATAAGAACGGAGTAACGCCTTAAGCAAGATGACATGATGTAGAGGAATAAACTCATGCAATATGATATAAACCCCATCTTTTTATCCTCAATGGCAACAATACAATATGTGCCTTGCTACCCCTATTGTCACTGAGAAAGGACACGCAAGATTGAACCCAAAGCTAAGCACTTCTCCCATTGCAAGAAAGATCAATCTAGTAGGCCAAACCAAACTGATAATTCGAAGAGACTTGCAAAGATATTTTAATCATGCATATAAGAATTCAGAGAAGAATCAAATATTGTTCATAGATAATATTGATCATAAACCTACAATTCAAATAATATTGATCATAAACCCACAATTCATCGGATCTCGACAAACACACCGCAAAAAGAATTACAACGAATAGATCTCCAAGAAGATCGAGGAGAACTTTGTATTGAGATCCAAAGAGAGAGAAGAAGCTATCTAGCTAATAACTATGGACCCGAAGGTCTGTGATAAACTACTCACAACTCATCGGAGAGGCTATGGTGTTGATGTAGAAGCCCTCCATGATCGATTCCCCCTCGGATGGAGCTCCGGAACAGGCCCCAAGATGGGATCTTACAGGTACAGAAGGTTGCAGCGATGGAAATAGGGTTTCGTGGTGCTCTCGGATGTTTTCAGGGTATATGAGTATATATAGGACGAAGAAGTATGTCGGTGGAGCTATGAGGGGCCCATGAGGGTGGGGGGCGCGCCCTCCTTTCTCGTGGCCACCTCATGGCTTCCCTAGTGTGTACTCCAAGTCTTCTGGGTTGTGTTTGTTCCAAAACCGATCCCCGCGAAGGTTTCATTCTGTTTGGACTCCGTTTGATATTCCTTTCCTGTGAAACATTGAAATAAGCAAAAAACAGCAATTTCCACTGGGCCTTGGGTTAGTAGGTTAGTCCCAAAAATAATATAAAAATGTATAATAAAGCCAATTAAACATCCAGTATAGATAATATAATAGCATGGAAAAATCAAAAATTATAGATACGTTGGAGACGTATCATCCACCCACATAACAAATTATCAAAGTAGCGAACACGAATTGAACCAACATGATGAAAGTGACTAGATAAAATCCGTGTGTACCCTCAAGTACGTTGTGCTTATTATAAGAGACAGTCTTGGCCTGTCCTTTGCCTCAAAAGGATTGGGCTATCTTGCTGTATTTTTGCTATTGCTATTGTTACTTGCTCGTTACAAAATTATCTATCTATCAAACTACTCTGCTACTTACAATTTTAGCACTTGCAGATACTACCTTACTGAAAACACTTATCATTTCCTTCTGCTCCTCGTTGGGTTCGACACTCTTACTTATCAAAAAGAGCTACAATTGATCCCCTGTACTTGTGGGTCATCAGTCTACAGGAAGAAGGTTGTGTAGCAGACATCAGGGGCGCGCCCAGGGTGTAGGGCGCGCCCCCTACCCTTGTGGATAGCCGGTGGGTCCCCTCTGATAGATTCTTTCGCCAATATTTTTTATGTTTCCCAAAAATATTCTCCGTGGATTTTCAGGTCATTCCGAGAACTTTTATTTCTGCACAAAAATAACACCAAGGCAATTTTGTTGAAAGCAGCGTCAGTCTGGGTTAGTTCCATTCAACTCAGCAAATTAGAATCCCAAACAAGGGCAAAAGAGTTTGAAAAAGTAGATATGATGGAGACGTATCAACTCCCCCAAGCTTAACACATTGCTTGTCCTCAAGCAATTCAGTTGATAAACTGAAAGTGATAAAGAAAAACTTTTACAAACTCTGTTTGATCTTGTTGTCGCAAATATGCAAAGCCAACATTCAAGTTTTCAGCAAAGATTATGAACTAACCACATTCACAATAACATTTAGGCCTCACATTTACTCATATCAATGGCACAATCAACTAGCGAGCAATAATAATAAACCTTGGATGACATCACTTTTTTCAAAACAATCATGATATAATATGACAAGGTGGTATCTCGCTAGCCCTTTCTGAGACCGCAAAACATAAATGCAGAGCCCTTGAGAAGATCAAGGACTGACTAGACATTGTAATTAATGGTAAAAGAGATCCGGTGTGACACCCCGAGACCGATGCGCTGGGTGTCTTCCAGTTATTCGTTGTTGTTGCCATGTCATCTGCTTGCGTGTTGCATTCCGCCATGTCATCATGTGCATGTCATCTGCATAGTTTTGAAAACTTGCATCCGTCTGTAGTTGCCGGGTCTCTCCGTTCTCCGTTCTGAGCCAGACACACTCGCACGCGCCCGTGGCACCTCCGAAATATTATTTTATAAGTGGACATAAAATGTTCTCTAAATGGGATGAAACTTGGTGTGCAGCCTTGTTATAGTGTAGGTAGACCGCCTGTCAAATTTGGTCGCATTCGGAGTCCGTTTGATAGCCCAACCGTTAAACTATAGCGGCATTATTGCCGGTCAAACGTCGGGCGTTCTGGTCTCCGAAACGTTGTGCTGGGCTGCCTCCCTGCTCTTCTGTCCTCTCAGACTGGCCCATCTACACAGCCCACTAACCCACCTAGGCCCCAACCTACCCCTTTCACCGACCGGAGCCATCCGATCGTGATCTGAGGATACGAAGCGGTCTAAGGTCCCCCTAACCCTAATCCCTTGCCTATTTAAACAACCCTCATGCCAAAAATGGACTCCCCTAGCCTCCACCTACCTCTAGCCTCCCCCCTCCTCAAAAACTATGCGGCAAGCCACAGCCAACCTCCTCCTCCTCAAATTCCGGCGCCCTCCACCTCCATCGTGCCACTTGGCGAGCTTCCATTAGCGTTCCACCGCCTCCCAGCCGCTCTCTCCCTATCCGGCAGTGCCACATGGCCACCGCAGCCTCCCACCGCTGTCGGCCCGCTGAGCCCATCTAGGGCCCGCCTGGGCCCGGAGCCGCCGCCACCGCAGCCCGCGACCGGGCCGAGCCCCACGACCGACCGTGCCCCGCAGCAGCGTCCCGACCCCCTCGCTCTTCGCTCCGCTCGACCTTGCCTCCGAGCACACTGCCCCGCCGTTTGCGCTCGCACGCGACCAGCGCCACCGCCGGCGACCGACCAGTCGAGCCCTCCGTCGTGGTCAGATCTGAGACGCCGTCCTCCCGGGCTGCCGTCAAGCCTCGCCCTCCCCAGGATCTTGCCGCCTTTCCGCCATAGACTTGCTGGTCTAATGTCGCCGCCCCTTTGCATCAGCCCCATCGTCGTCCCTCGCCGGGAACCGACCCCTGCGCTCTGGATCCACCCATCGCCCTCGCTAGCTCGAAGCCCCTCGCCGGATCAGGCATGATCCGGCCACCGCCGCCGCCACCCATGCATCCTGCCGAGGTGGGCACGAGGGGACGATGCCCCGGCCTCGTGGGCCCAAGACCTCACCTCGCCAGGCCCAGTCGCTGCCCGACCTGCCTCCTCACATGGCCCAGCCCGCGGCGTGCTGTTGCCCTCCATGACCCGGGCCAAGGCCCATGGTGAGGACTCCCCTAGTTTTTCTTTTTCTTTTCCATGCCCTGCGAATTTTTGCTAAGTCCTCAGATTTTGATCAGCATATATCATTTTTGTGGAGCTTCTAACTATGTGCGCGTTTATCCAAATTGAGCATATGTTATGTCAAAATGTTCGTCTCTCTGTGTTCTACATGTTAGTGTGCTTTGCATTCACGTTAGGGTGCATATTGACATGCTAATCCTTGTTGTAAGAGTGCTAAGTGTTGTTAAAAACTAAAAACTAGTGTAACTTGCCGATTTGTCTTTTTCATATCTTTTTGTGTGAATTTTGTTTGAGCATCATGACAACATGTTTAGGAGCAAAATCATGTCATCTTTGTTGTGGTGCAATCCACTTTTCATGTTATGCCTTGTAGTGAGTGAAACAAGCTTGTAAAGTTACCCACTTGTTGTTTGTAGTTTCTGAGACTTGTTGAAAACTGCTAAGTCTGAAACTGTTATATTGTGATGCCTTGTTTTCTTGATGCTACAGCCATATCCATGCATGTTTTGGAAAGTCTAGTGACCATGTCTTGAAGTCCATGTTATGCTCTATCCATCCATGCCCTTGTTTGATATTATAGGTTGATGTAGCTTGTCTTTTTCTTGCTCTCAAATTGCTATATAATATTTCTGTCAGCCTGTTATCAGTAAGTTCAGTTTTGCCATGTGAATAGCTAGTGTTCTATGCATCCTATGACCATGTTCTTGCTATGAGTATCTGCATAAACATGTCTTCTTCTGTTGGTTATATTCACATGCCATGACATGATTTGAGATGAGTTGCACGAGCTTGCAAACATGCCTACTTGTCATTGTTGCTGCCATGTTCAATTTATTTCACTAAGTCTGTGAAACTGTTATCATTTGCAATCTTGCCATGATGTTTTGAGCATGTTCTAGTGGTGTTGGACAGTAGCTCAGTGATCATGTTTGTAGTGCTTGACATGTACATGCTTGCCATGCCCTTTGATACCATAAAATGTTCCTGTAGCATGTCGCTTTGATGATTGCAAAGTGGTTAGTTGCTGTTTTGGGACATATTGTTCTTATATCTTGTTTCATGTGTATGTGTTGAACCGTTGCTCCGTTTTGGGCATGCTCTATATGAAACTTGCTTGTTTTTGCATATAGATCCATCTTATCATGTCGTATCCATGTTTGAGTGTGTTTGCTTGATGTTTGAATGCATCTTGCATCCTTGCCAGGCTTAACTTGTTTTGCTCATATCTTATAGGCCGTAGCTCCGAATTAAATGAACTTTATATGTAGCTTGACTAGAATTTCGTGTAGATCATCATGGTGCATGTTAACTTGCTCTTTGAAAACTTTAACATAAGGTTTGTTCAGATCTGGACCAATTTCGAAATTTGCATACGAGGACTTACCGGAATTGTTATATGTTGTTTCCGGCCTCATTTAAACTTGCTTTGTGTGATGTTCTTGTATGCTTCATCTCTTGCCATGATTTGCATCATGTAGCCTTGTCATGCATAATACTTGGTTGAGCATCATGTTTGGTTATGATATGTGTGCTTACCATGTTGTTTGCTTCTTTCCGGTTCTGCTTCTTCTCGTTAGTTCCTGTCTCGTTGCGATCGTGAGTATTCATTCGACTACACTTGGTTCGTCTACGTGGCTTCTTCTTCACAGACTCGTTCTCCTTCCTTGCGGGATCTCAGGCAAGATGACCATAACCTTGGATCTCATTACTATCATTGCTATGCTAGTTGTCTTGATGCTATCGTTATATGTCGTGCTACCTATCTATTTGTTGCCAGCCTCTCATTGTTGCCATGAAACCTCTAACCTTCGACACCATCCCACCAAACCATTGTTTGGCTATGTTACCTCTCACTCAACCCCTATTATAGCGTTGCTAGTTGCCAGTGAAGATGAAGATTGCTCCATCTTGGAACTTGTTTTGGGGAATATCATAATATATCTATTACTATCATTAGCACACCTATATACTTGGCAATGGGAGGAAGGCTTGGCATTTTGCTCGGTGTTTTGTTCCACTCATGCCACCTTAAGAACTGATAAACCGGTGATATGTTCCTCGAGTTTGCGTCCCTAACACGGTTGGGGGTATGGGACCCCCTTGACAGTTCGCTTTGAATAAAACTCCTCCAGCAAGGCCCAACTTTGGCTTTACCATTTGCCTCATAATAAAAACTTAATTAATAAATTTGCATAGGGGGTCGTGTCCTCGGGTTCTTAACTCCACATAACGGCGGGGCCAGTGCTGATGGTGTTGGTCCCAAACTAGAGCCACTTGCGGTGCCACCCAATTATCTAGGGTCTTCGATTGATGTACATACTGCTCATCAGGATATCGACACACTGGGAGGTCTTGCTGGACTTGTTTTACCATTGTCGAAATGTCTTGTGCACCGGGATTCTGAGTCTGATCGGGTTGTCCCTAAGATAAGGGGTTTTTACCTCTGCTGATCGTGAGAGCTTGTTATGGGCTAAGTTGGGACACCCCTGTAGGGTTATGATCTTTCGAAAGTCATGCTCGCGATTATGTGGCAGATTGGAATTTTTTAATGTCCGGTTGTAGAAAACTTGACAGAGGATCCAAAATAAAATACACCAACCGCGTGAGTAACCGTGACCGTCTATTTCCATTTTGAGAAGAGAACACGATGGGGTTATGTTTGACTCGTAGGTAGTTCAGGATCACTTAGCGATCATTACTAGTTTGTCACCGTTTGCGTAGATGCTCATCTTATTCTTGTACTCGTAAGTTAGCCACCATATAATGCTTAGCCGCTGCTGCTACCTCACCACTTAACCTCTCCATACCCATTAAGCTTTGCTAGTCTTGATACCCATGGTTATGGGATTGCTGAGTCCTCGTGGCTCACAGTTACTACAACAACATTTGCAGGTGCAAGTTTTTTGATGACTTGACATGAGAGCGATGTTTCCTTGTGTTGAAGTTCTTTCTTCTTCTTCTTCGTCAGTCTTGGGATAGGTTCCTGGTCGGCAGCCTGGGATAGCAGGATGGATGTCGTTGTGCTTTTCTTGTTTTCATCCGTTGTCAGATGTCTTGTGTATGATATGTTGTTGTATTCATGTGGAATTCTATGACTTGTATGTATCCCCATCTATTTATGTAATGGTACGATGTAATGATATCCATCTTGCTAAGCGTCCGAAATGCGGTTGTGCCCCAATCACGAGTTCATCGCGTGATCGGGATTGAATCGCATCTTGGGCGTGACGTCCGGTCACACTCATACTCAATATTAATTAATAACAAGGCATATAAATGATAGAGTTGCTCTGCAGCTGGTGCTTTTTATAAGAAGATGATGACTCAGCAATAAAATTAAATATATAGGCCCTTCACAGAGGGAAGCAGGGATTTGCACAGGTGCCATAGCTCGAAATTTTAAAACAGAGATGTATATCATTTTGAGCGGTATGCTTTCATTGTCAACGCAACGACCAAAGAGTTCTCAACTTCTTCCATGCTAAATACATTATAGGCGGTTCCCAAATAGCATGGTAAAGTTTTACTCCCCCTCCACCATCAAACACACTCCACGGCTTGTTCAAAACAACGGGTACCGTACATACCAACAATTGTCCAGGGGGAGCTTTGTTTATTTATATTTTTATTTCAATTTGAGCATGGGACTAGGTATCCCAGTTACCGGCCATTTTCTCGTGAATGACAAGCGGAGTCCACTTATCGTGAGAATAACCCACCTAGCATGGAAGATAAAGACAGCCCCAGTCGCCACATGAGCAATTTGGGCATACAAAACAAAATTTTATTTGAAGGTTTAGAGTTTGGCACATGCAAATTTACTTGGAACGGCAGGTAAATACCACATATAGGTAGGTATGGTGGACTCATATGGAACAACTTTAGGTTTATGGAAGTGGATGCACAAGCAATATTCCCGCTTAGTACAAGTGAAGGCTAACAAAAGACTGAGAAGTGACGAACTAGAGAGCAACAACGGTCATAAAAGTGCATTGAGATTAAACAACTTTGAGTGCAAGCATGAGTAAGATATAAATCACCATGAACATAAATATCGTGGAGGCTATGTTGATTTTGTTTCAACTACATGCGTGAACATGTGCCAAGTTAAGCCACTTGAATCATTCAAAGGAGGATACCATCCTATCATACTACAACACAACCATTTTAAAAGCATGTTGGCACACAAGGTAAACCATTATAAAATCCTAGCTGATTAAGCATGGCATGCCTAACTATAATCTCTAATTGTCATTGCAAACATGTTTCATATCTAACAGGCTGAATCAAGAACGATGAGCTAATCATATTTACGAAAACAAAATAGGTTTGTGTTCATACCAGCTTTTCTCCATCTCAATCATTTCATCATATATTGTCATTATTGCCTTTCACTTACATGACCGAACTGTGTGGATAATAATAATAGTGCACACGCATTGGACTAAGCTGGAATCTGCACGCGTTAATTCAAAGGAGAAGACAATGTAATATGGGCTCTTCATTAGATAATTAATAATGCATATGAAATCCACTCAACATTGCAATCGTGGTCTTCTCCTCTCGTCCCCCAAAGAAAAGAAAAATAATTTCAAAGAAACACACTGAAATGTTTTTGGAGTTTTTGTTGTTTTTTCTGAAGAAGGTAAAACAAGAACGAGAAAAACTATTTAGACGGGAAAGCTCCTAACAAACAAAAGAAGAACGAGAAATATTTTTGGATTTTCTTTTTAATACTACAAACTACTAGAAGAACAAGCAAGAAAGAAAAGACAAAAGGAAGCGAGAAATATTTTTGGGTTTTCCCACAGTTTTTCAAACACACAAGAAGAATGCGAGAAAAATAAACTAACATGGATGATACAATGAAAAAGTATGAACACCGACAACTTGAATGAATGTGTGAACATGAATGTAATGTCGGTGAGAAATACGTACTCCCCCAAGCTTAGGATTTTGCCTAAGTTGGTCTATGGACATGGTTGGCCTGGTGGATATCCAAAGTTGTAGTCGGGGTTGTACTGGGATGCGACAGCTATGGCCTGAAGGGCTGCAGCATGGAGGCGAGCGGCTTCTGCCTCTCTCTCATACTCGTTGGCCTCATCTCTAGTTATAAAATATCTCCCTTTTACCTGAAAGTTAAAGAAGGCAGGAGAAGGAAGAGTAACATGGAAAGCACGCTGCCGGTCAAAGATTAGTCGGTACATGAGGGACTATTCGTCCCTCAGAAGAAATTGGTATCGTACCAAAGCATTGTAATCAAGGAAAGCAGGTGGTAATGCAATATCATACCCCTTTATAGGTACTACAAAATAATTGGCTAAACGAGTGGCATAAATTCCCCAAATAAATCTCCATCTTTAGCATTAAGATTCAACGTCCTCGCAATGATAGCACCTAAGTTATATCGTTTATCACCCAACAATGCACGCTTGAGGATACTAAGATCTGGAACGCAAAGGTGGCTATGCTCATGTTTACCGTTAATGCATCTACCTATAAAGACTAAAGAGAGCAAAATAATGTAGAGCAGGAAAGTGAATGCTCCCTATAGTGGCTTGCGTAATATTTCCAGTTTCTCCCACCGTTATGCCAGCAAGGAAATCATTATACTCAGTTTTATGAGGTTCACTAAGAATGCCCCCTTGTGGAATTTTGCATGCATGACTAAAATATTCAAGGTCCATGGTATATGATTTATCATAAAGATCAAACAAAACAGTATGAGTATTGCGTGGGGATGTAAATTTAAATCTTCGCACAAATGAATCAGTGAGGTGATAGTATTGCCGGCACTTATCTGACGCGAAGTCCTCAAGGTCAGCAATTCGCACGTACGCATCAAATTCCTCCTTGAATCATGCATGAACCATGAATTCATCCGATGGCCACTCACAGGGTCGTACTTGATCTTCTCTTAGTGGCTCATGGTCCGGCTCATGTATCGCGAGCCTTGGGGCTTGCTTCCTCGATGAGCCACCTTGGTATATTTTCCTAAACATATTTCTTCCTTTGAAAAATTCTGAAATTTTTAGTGACTCAAAATAAAAGTGAACCTAACTCAACAAAATTGATAGCAACTACTCCTACAAGTGCCTAGAGGCTATATCATGCATCAAAACTACTTTGGACCATATAAATTTGGCATACAAGCTCAAGAACAAGGTCACCACAGCAACAAAAATTTGCAATAAATAAAGCACTTGAACAAAAACTAATTGGACTATTGGAGGAGTCACATACCGAGGAACAATCCCCCAAAACAGTTTTGCGAATGATGATTTGAGCAAGGAGATCAAAAATTACAGCAAGATGAGCTAGAACACAGGTTTAGGCAACAGGATAATTTTTCTCTGGAGGAAGATGAAGTGGATGGGTTTTGGAATAAGTGGAGGGGGGCTACGTGGGACCCACAAGGTAGGGTGCGCCCTCCACCCTTGTGGTCACGTAGTGCAACCCCCTGGTGCATGTTCAGTGTTAGAAATTCTGAAATAGTCTATAAAAAATCATACTAAATTTTCACGGCATTTGGAGAACTTATATTTTCGGGACGTTTTTCATTGCACGGATAATTCAGAAAACATACAGATAAATAATATTTTTGTTGTATTTCTATATAACAGAAAGTAAAAAGTGGGTACAGAAAGTTGTTCTTTCTAAATTCATCCATCTCATGCTCATCAAAGGAATCTGTTAAGAAGGTTGATCAAGTCTTATTAACAAACTTCTTTCGAATAACATAAAACCGGAGAATTTTCGAATGACACTAGGTTACCTCAATGGGATATGCATGTCCCCAACAATAAGAATATCATATTTCTTTTTGACAGTAGGAATAGGGAATTCAAATCCTCCAATAGCAATAGTGGGAATTTTCCAATAGAATTGATGCTATTAACTTGCGGTTGTTTCTTCAAAAAGTGTAACGTATGCTCATTACCATTAACATGAAAAGTGACATTGCCCTTGTTGCAATTAATAAGAACCCCTAAAGTATTCAAAAAGGGTCTACCAAGGATGATCAACATACTATCGTCCTCGGGAATATAAAGAATAGCAAAGTCTGTTAAGATAGTAACGTTTGCAACCACAACAGGCACATCCGCACAAATACCGATGGGTGATAACCCACAACTATAGGGGATCGCAACAGTTTTCGAGGGTAGAGTATTCAACCCAAATTTATTGATTCGACACAAGGGGAGCCAAAGAATATTCTCAAGTATTAGCGGTTGAGTTGTCAATTCAACCACACCTGTAAGACTTAATATCTGCAACAAAGTATTTAGTAGCAAAGTAGTATGGAAGTAACGGTAACGGTGGCAAAAGTAACAGTAGCAGTTTTGTAGCAATTGTGACAGTGGCAACAAAAAAGTAACTAAGCAAGGATCAATATGTGAAAAGCTCATAGGCATTGGATGAGTGATGTATAATTATGTCGCATGTGATTCCTCATGCAACGGTTATAACATAGGGTGACACAGAACTAGCTCCAGTTCATCAATGTAATGTAGGCATGTATTCCGAATATAGTCATACGTGCTTATGGAAAAGAACTTGCATGACATCTTTTGTCCTACCCTCCCGTGGCAACGGGGTTCTATTGGAAACTAAGGGATATTAAGGCCTCCTTTTAATAGAGTACCGGACCAAAGAATTAACGCTTAGTGAATACATGAACTCCTCAAACTACGGTCATCACCGGGAGTGGTCCTGATTATTGTCACTTCAGGGTGGCTGGATCATAACACGTAGTAGGTGACTATTGACTTGCAAGATAGGATCAAGAACTCACATATATTCATGAAAACATAATAGGTTCAGATCTAAGATCATGGCACTCGGGCCCTAGTGACAAGCATTAAGCATGGCAAAGTCATAGCAATATCAATCTTAGAACATAATGGATACTAGGGATCAAACCCTAACAAAACTAACTTGATTACATGGTAAATCTCATCCAACCCATCACCGTCCAGCAAGCCTACGATGGAAATACTCACGCACGGCGGTGAGCATCATGAAATTGGTGATGGAGGAAGGTTGATGATGATGACGGCGACGATCTCCACTCTCCGGAGCCCCGAACGGACTCCGGATCAGCCCTCCCGAGAGAGTTTAGGGCTTGGCGGCGGCTCCGTAACGTAAAACACGATGAATCCTTCTCTCAGATTTTTTTTTCTCCCCGAACGTGAATATATGGAGTTGGAGTCGAGGTCGGTGGAGCCTCAGGGGGGCCACGAGACAGGGGGGCAGGGGCGCCCCCCACCCTCGTCGACAGGGTGTGGGCCCCCTGGTCTTGATTCTTTCGCCGGTATTTTTTATAAATTCCAAAAATATTCTCCGTGGATTTTCAGGTCATTCCGAGAACTTTTATTTCTGGACAAAAATAACACCATGGCAATTCTGCTGAAAATAGCGTCAGTCCGGGTTAGTTCCATTCAAATCATGCAAGTTAGAGTCCAAAACAAGGGCAAAAGTGTTTGGAAAAGTGGATCGTTGGAGACGTATCAACTCCCCCAAGCTTAAACCTTTGCGTGTCCTCAAGCAATTCAGTTGACAAACTAAAAGTGATAATAAAAACTTTTACAAACTCTGTTTGCTCTTGTTGTTGCAAATATGTAAAGCCAGCATTCAAGTTTTTAGCAAAGATTATTAACTAACCACATTCACAATAACATTTAGGTCTCATGTTTACTCATATCAATGGCATAATCAACTAGCGAGCAATAATAATAAATCTTGGATGACACCACTTTCTCAAAACAATCATAATATGATATAATAAGATGGTATCTCGCTAGCCCCTTCTGAGACCGCAAAACTTATTTACATCTGTGCCCCTATTTCCTTAGCTCTACTCATCCATCCCCACGCTCTTAACTTTTGCTCAGTTTTCCCCACTCCCTTGCCCAAAACCCTCAAAAGAGGTCACAACGGACGTCGCCGTCGGGTCAGTGCTTTTGACCTATAACTCTGACGAGTGGGACCACGTTGGGGGTGTAGCTGTTCGACCATTGGGTCGTGGTTTCATTGGGCCGTCCCTTGCATTAAATGCCTGCGCTCGCCGCCACGACAGAAGCCTGCTATGCATGCACCCAACAAGCCTGCATGCATGCGTCGATGCACCGACCGAGCCTGCATGCGCCGATCGAGCCTGCATGCGCTGATGCGTGCCGCCCCGATGCACTGACTGATCCGCTTTCGTGCACGCCAGCCGCCACGGATGCAGCGACGGTCGCTGCCGTTGGTTCCTCTCTTCTCGCACACTTGTCTCCTCAATTTAGAACCCGTTTTTCTACGACAAATAAATTGCACAAATATGTTGTGGCTGCATGCACTAGCTAGGTGGCTACATATTTGTGGCTTCACTACAGGAATCAGGCACTTTGCCGTTCGCCATGGAGGACGACAAAGGCATACCTGGCGGACGACAAAGGCCTTTGTCGTCCCTTTGTCGTCCGCCAGCAGACGGCAATAGGTCCAGCAAAGGCCTTCTTTGCCGTCTGCTTCACAGTAGCGGACGGCAAAGGGCTTTGCCGTCCGCCAACAGACGGGAACGATCGTGGACGGTACTAGGGCGGGTTGGGCGCCGTTAGAGGTTAACGACGTGCTTTGCCGTCCGCCAGCAGACGGCAAAGATCTTTAACTCTTTGCCGTCTGCTGGCGGACGGCAAACAGCTCAGCTCCACTAGCAGCAGGTGGCTGCCACGTGGCCATCTATGCCGTCTGCCAGCGGATGACAAAGTACTTTGAATCTTTGCCGTCTGCCAGCTGACGGCAAAGTGCCCAAATAGGCAGCCCCAGTGTTCCCAGTTTGTACATGTGGATGCCACGTGGCCACTTTGTCGTCTGCTAGCAGACGACAAAGAGGCTATATATCCCCTGCTTTTATTTGAATCCATTTAATTTGACAGGTTTTCACACACATATATACATATACATACATATCCAACATATCCAACAACATATTTCATCAAATCCAACATATCCAACAACATAGTTCAACAAAGTTGTATCCAACATATCCAACAACATAGTTCAACAAAGTCGTATCCAACATATCCATATACATAAATACATATCCATAAAGAATTTTTGAACGACAACATATCCATATAGTTTTCATAAACAAGAAGGAAGCACCAAAAGAGTAGTTTCCATCAATGCAAGCTTCCTCGTCTAAATCAAATCTGCAAATTGGGAAAGATGAAAGTTAGAATAATAATAATAAGAAGAAGACTATTTAGAGCTATGGTAGGTAAAAAAATGGTAAGTGTGTACGTCAATTTAGAGCTAAGGTAGGTAAATATGTCATTTAGAAGCTAACGTAGGTTAAATGGATCATATTGGAGCTAACCTAGTTAAACTTGGTCATTTTTAAGCTAACCTAGCTAATTATGCCATTTTTTTACCTAACTAAGCTTATTTAGGCATTTTAGAGGACAACAAGCTAAGTATATGACATTTATGAGGTTAGCAAGGTTATTATACCATTTACGAATTAAAACAAGTAAGAGGAGGAAAAGAAGAAGAAGAAGAAGAAGAAGAAGAAGAAGAAGAAGAAGAAGAAGAAGAAAGGAAGAAGAAGAAGAAGAAGAACCTCTTGTTCTTTTCTTCCTCTTCCTTCTTTTCTTCATCTTATTATGTCATTTGTGGACTAATTAGGCTAAATTATGTCATTTAGGAGGAAACGTAGGTTAAATGGATCATATTGTAGCTAACCTAGTTAAACTTGGTCATTTTTAAGCTAACCTAACTAATTATGCCATTTTTGACCTAACTAAGCTTATTTAGGCATTTTAGAGGACAATAAGCTAAGTATATGACATTTATGAGGTTAGCAAGGTTATTATGCCATTTACGAATAAAAACAAATAAGAGGAGGAAAAGAAGAAGAAGA
>LR738710.1:515055785-515115135 GCA_902687465.1 Secale cereale
TCTTCTTCTTCTTCTTCTTCTTCTTCTTCTTCTTCTTCTTCTTCTTCTTCTTCTTCTCCTTTTTCCTCTTCTTCTTCTTTTCTTCTTCTTCTTTCCTCTTCTTCTACTTTTTTTCCCATCTTTCTTCTTCCTTTCCTATTTATCTAAGCCTAAACCTAAACCTTAAAACTCAAAACTAAACCTAAACCTAGCACTAACCTATAACAAAACAGGAAAAAACAGAACAAAAAAACAGGAAAAAAACAGAAAAAAACTAACATGCTTTGCTCCGGCGAGGTCGGCCGGTGGGGCGGGGCGGCGCAGGGGCCGCGGGAAGGAGTCCGGCAGCGGGGCGGGGCGGTGCAGGGGCCGCGGGGAGGGGTCCAGCACCGGGGCGAGCCGGCGCAGGCCTCTCTGGCGACGGGGCGCGATGGGGCGGCTGCCGCGACCTGGCTCCTGTTGGCGGGGGGGAGGGCTGGACGGCGATGGGGGCTGGGTCCGGGGGGCGGGGTGGGACGACGGCAGCGACTGCGGCGGCAGCGACATGAGGAGAGAGGCTAGCGCGCGGGAGGGAGAGAGAAAGGGAGAGAGAGAGAGAGTGAGGGAGACGGCGCCATCCCGTTGAGTGGGCCTTCTTTGCCGTCTGCTAGCAAACGGCAAAGAGAGCGACCGTCAGGTCTGGCCCACGTCTCCTCTTCGCTCTCCGCTAGCATATGGCAAAGAAGCTGACCTAGCCACGCCATGCCCTGTGGGGCCTACCTGGCTCTTTGCCGTCTACCTTTTAGGTTGTTGCCGACAGCTGGCTGACGGCAAAGAAGCAGCTGACGGCAAATACACTTTTTGCCATCAGCACTTGCTTTGCCGTCCGCTTTGAGGTCAGCTTCTTTGCCATATGCTAGCGGAGAGCTGGCAGACGGCAAATACACTTTTTGCCATATGCTGGCTGACGGCAAAGAACCTCTTTGCCGTCAGCTGGCAGACGGCGAAGAGGAGGCGGACGGAAAAATGCCAGTTCCAGTAGTGCTTGTGTAAGAAAAGAAGGGTTCATTGTGGCTGCATGCACTAGGTGGTTACTAACAAAGCGAGCTCTTTAAGAAAACAATCAACATACATGTAGATAGGGCCATCAAGCCCATAGCACGATCACATAGTTGAAACTAGGAGGAACATCATAATAGAATAGATAGAAAACTTAATAATAGAACTTGATAAAAGGGCCAACAAGCCCATAGCATCTCTCACATAGTTCAATGGGATTAATACTTAACATAACATAGACTCAAAAAAATAGATAGAGGGTTTAGAACCCTAGACGTCGCCATCTCCACCTCGCTCCTCCTCCAGGCGCCCTTCATTGCTCCTCCAGGGCGTTGTCGATGAGGTACGGAAGAGTGTGCATGCGGGACGCGGTGGGGAAGATGTTGGTGTACTCCGTGAACATGTTGTGGGTGGTGATAGCGATGAACTCACAGCCACACCAAAACACCCGACCGAGGAGGTAGAAGGCGTTGAATGTGTTGGTGAAGTGGGCAAGGAGAGCAACCACCACCCCGTTTTGGATGACCTCCTCGACACGGAACATCCTTGGAGGTCCCCGTGGGAAATGGTGGTAGCCGGACACCAGGAAGAACTCGGTGAAGTTCCTTGTGGTCCTCCACCTTGATATTGCCCACACATGTAATGTGCGCTCAACGTACACGCCAGGAGGGTAGAGCCTCTCCGGCACGGTGGGTGGGAAGTGGTAGGTTGGTCCGGTGTACTGCATGGCTGAGGATGTGCTAGAAGAAGGAGAAGTGGTCGAAGAGCAAGAAGGGCAGATGGCAGAGAGGATGGGAGATGGATGAGGGATGGCAGAGGCAGAGGGTGGCTTAAATAGCCGTAGTGCTACGTGTTATTTGGCCGTGGCAATAACCGGGTCAAATGTGAAGTAACTCGTTTTCAAACCCACCGCAACATCGGGAGTGTACACGCGTGGGAAACGGTAGTTTGAAAAAGAAGAAGTAAAAGAAGCTAATTGCACGCATGGGAATCTGTGGTCATATATATTATATGAACAAAAAGAGACAATTTTTGAATAGTTTGTGGCCATTTTGCATGATAAAAATAAATTTGGCCCTTAAAAATTGGTCATTTGCTACGCAATGTCAATTGATTTCAAACGATGCAAAAATACAGAGCCATCACGTTCACAAGAAACAGAGCAAACAATGCAAAAATGATGCAAAAATACAGAGCCAGCTCGTTCACAAAAAACATGCAAAAAAATGACGCAATTCGACGGCCCAACCAGAGCTTGGTTTCCTTATGGGCCCAATAACAACGGGTTTTTTCATGGAGTCAGTGGTGGGCGAGAAGCCGAGCACAACCAATAGGATCGCCTCTCACGGATCGCCCCACGATCCAACGGTGCGGGGCCGTCCTTGTGATCCAACGGCGCGGAGCCTACACACAGCCAGCCCACCTAGTTCCTTCAAGAAGGCCAGATTTGAGGGTTGTCGCTTGGCGCGAGGGTACGATCGGACGGCTGACGTTGGGAGCTAGGGTTAGACGAAACCCCGCGGGGTTTAGAGGGGTTTCGAGCTGATCAACGGGGTTTCGAAGGCTTTGACTGAGCATAACTAATTTTAAAAAAATCGAAAAAATATGAAACCTTCGCCATTCGTCCTTTATAAGACAAACTAATGAGGAAAAATACTAAACTTGGTCTATGGTCATTTTCATGAAAAAAAAACCTAGCTGGCACGATCGAGGTCAAATGAGCACCATTAATTTTATAAAACATCAAAAAATAAAAACCTGCGCACAATGTTGTCTTATGTGACATGTTAGCAACCAAAAATCATAAACTTGGTCTATGGTCATTTTCATGAGAAAACCTTCACACATATGAGCTATCATGTACATGATTTCATAGAGTTCAAGGAGAGGAGGTGGTGTTAACTTTTGTTTTTGAAAAATTTAAAAAAATTCAAAAAAATCACTAAAACTTTATTTTAAAGTGAGTAAGAAGGATCTGAAGTTAGTTTTCCATTTTCACATTTCAAAACTTGTTTTAATAGGTTTTATATTAAATCATATGTTTTCAAAAGAAAATGTAAAAATATGAAGATTAATTCAAAAAATTGTTGGACTTCGAATCTACACTATGGAAAGTGAATATGTGTTAATAAAAAAATATTTGGCTCATTTAGAGTAGGTTCAAAAAAACTTGATTACAAATGGGCTATTTACCCTAGCCTAGGAGCTCATTTGGAGCACATTTTCTCAAATTCAAATTTATTTGACCTCCTCTAAATCACTTCAAATTTTGCACACATGATCTCCTACACAAACATAGATAGTTTGCCAAGCTTTTATTTTTGCATTTTCTTGAATTTACACAAACATACATAGATAATTTGCTGGTGGGAAAAAACATGCATTTGATTTGATTAATAAACGTGAGACCAATAACATGTGTGATAAGCGAAGCAACACTGAAACAACATGTGTGATCAGTGAAGCAACACTGAAGTAATCAGTGAAGCAACACTGAAGCAACATATATGATCAGTGAAGCAACACTGAATCAACATGTGTGATCATTGCAGCACCTAAACTCATAGTTCACAACATTTAAACAGAACTAACCATACACCATAGGAAAATATAAGGACAGACAAATATAGATAGAATAATAAACAACCACACAGGAAAGATTAAGATTAAGATTCAGTCACAGCATCAAAGTACCCAAAAGTACCCGGACCCAAAGTAGACACCATCACAGCATCACACATCATCACATCACTTCACGCCGGAGTCAGGGCCTTCGCGAGCGCAGCATGCTGCCCCCTGATCATGTAGTCCTCCCCGCGGATCGCTAAATCCTCTGCATGAGACAGCAGGTGATCGAAGCGGCCACCCTTGGCTTTGGCTTGGTGGTGTAGTAGGGCCAGCGCCACTTTTTGAACCTGCGGTTATAGAAGGAAGCAACTCCCTTGGCCTTGATCTTCTCCACCTCCTTGGTTGTGAAGGATGCGATGTTGCCCTTGTACACTTCTTCTCCAGAATCATACTACACACATGAATGAGTTACGTTAATACATTATAGATTCATGGATACACTATGTCAAAGGAACTAAATGAACAATCTAAATTTCAAGTAGGCTTACCTCATATTCTTCTTCATCACTTTCCTCTGGATCATACGGGTTGTCCTGGGCCAGCTTCCTCTTTCTACCCCCCCCCCCCAACCATCATCCTCCTGAACATACAATTACATCCATCACCAGTAAATACGGAAGCCAATTGAAAATTTAGATGTGACATTCAAATAACACATCCCTTCATCATTGGTCATGCACACACATTGAAGAACAGAGCTAATATAACTACATATTGTGGACAAATTTATATACTAATGAATCAAATAACTTCTTAATCAATGGATTCCATTTGGGCATATGACATTCAAAACCCCAATGTGAGTAGCATTCAAAAAAAATCTAATAGGGACCCAATCTCCTAATCTAATAAGCATACATGTCTATAGCATTAAAAAAACCAATCTGTGAGCCTTAAAAGCAAATCTAATAAGCATACATCCGTGTGGCATTGAAGCACATATAATAAACAGATCTATCTTTTTGCAAAAAAATTATCCAACAACCCTAGTACAAAAACCCCCATCACCCCGGCCCATCCGTCAAACCAACTACCCTAACCATCTAAACTACCATATGAATCCACAATCTAACCAATGCAACTAACTCTACAAGCTAATATCCTAAAGCAAAGCAAGTTCAAATACCTCTTTCTCCTCGCCGAGCTACGCATGGGGGGGTATCGGGATGGACTGCGCCGCTCGTCGTCATCACCTTCTGGAGCGCTGAGGCGGATCCTGCCACCTCCCTGCCCACATTCGCAGCGGTTGCGAGTTTCCCTGCACCATCGTGGACGCCGCCGACATCCATGGTCACCGCGCCCTGCTGTTTCACCACTTCTTTGCCCGTTACGCGCCATGAGCTTTTTCCATCGGATAGATGGAGGTGATGAAGGTGAGGAAGAGGATGCGGCGAGGGAGAGCGAGATGATGCGGTGGAGGCAGTCGAGGAGAAGCAGACGATGCGGTGGAAAGGGGATTTGGGGGAAATGGTAGGGGCGATGGAGGTGGTTGCCCCTCTTTATATGATGGGACGTTTCGGGCATGTCCATGGACACGTGCTACCCCACGATCGCGCACGACCGTGCTCTTGCATGCGCCCATGTATACGCAGCCCCACTCGTCAGAGGAAATGGTCAAAGGCATTGACCCGACGGCAATGTCCGTTATAACCTGTTCTGAGGGTTTCGGGCAAGGGAGTGGGGAAAAGTGAGCAAAAGTTAATAGAGTGGGGATGAATGAGTAGAGCTAAGGAACCAGGGGCACAGAAATAAAAATCCCAAACATAAACGCAGAGCACCTCTGAAGATCAAGGACTGACTAGACATTGTAATTCATGGTAAAAGAGATCCAGTCACATTCATACTCGATGTAAATTAATAGAAATGCATGCAAATGACGGTGGTGCTCTCCAACTGGTGCTTTTTAATAAGAGGATGATGACTCAACATAAAAGTAAATAGATAGGTGTCGGTGTCAAAAAATCGGTGGGTCTCGGGTAGGGGGTCCCGAACTATGCGTCTGAGGACTGATGGTAACAGGACACGATGTTTACCCAGGTTCAGGCCCTCTCGATCGAGGTAATACCCTACTTCATGCTATATTAATATGGATGAATATGAATACAAGAGTTGATATACCTCAACATCGTAATGGCTAAACCCTAAAGTCTAGCCTATGAGGATTTGTGATTCTCTATTAGCCTCTACGGACTAAACCATCCGGTTTATATACACACCGGAGGGGCCTAGGGTTTGTACATACCATCTTGCAGAGGAAGGAAAGATCACACCCGAACCTAAAACTTGCCATTATACGAATATAGGAGTCCTATCCAGATACGAGAGATGATCTTCGACTATGGTCTTCACGGCCCACCAGTTCGGCCCACCAAGAGTTATCTGGCTTCCCGAGGACCCCTCGATCCAGGACTCCCTCAGTAACCCCTGAACCTGACTTCGATGACGGTGAGTTCGGCTTCCGTATTGTCTTTGGCATTGCAAGGCGGGTTCCTTCTTTTGAATATATCTTCTACAAAAAGGAGTATTGTGTTCAGCTATGCAAGGTTAGTACAACCCTTAGCCTCGAAGGCAAGGCTCTTTAAAAGAAAATGAATAGTGTGTCTCTACTGAAAACTTTTTGGTGAAGCGTCGTGTCCATCCCACTAACATATCGAACCGTTTTATTTTTTCCTAGTTTCGTGTTTCGAGGCATACCCTCATTGACACGTCTTATCAGAATAGAGATCGTGCCCACTTATTGTGGGATCCTTATCAATATGACGTGAGCATCCACACCGCGCATTACACACGTCGGCTTTGGGAACCGGCGAGGTTTATGGCTAAAGTGGGGGGGTGTTCTGTATTCACAACGTTATAAAAGGACACCAATCCCTTTCATCAGCCTGCGCGTTCCTCAAGCTCGAGCTCTCC
This sequence comes from Secale cereale, assembly GCA_902687465.1. Classification (NCBI taxonomy): domain Eukaryota; kingdom Viridiplantae; phylum Streptophyta; class Magnoliopsida; order Poales; family Poaceae; genus Secale; species Secale cereale. The sequence goes on from LR738710.1 coordinate 515,062,341, forward strand.
AATCTCCCTAGCCCCAGCTTCCCCATCTCCCATGCCCACCGCTCTGCGTTCCTCAACCACCGCCTCCTTCCCCAGCAATGGTTCCGGCACCAGGGGTAAGTGCGAGGCCTCCATAGTCACTGAGAAAACCGTCGAGGATTTGTGGAGCGCGGGCTATCTCGCTGCCAATATCGCGCACCGAGTCCCTGCCAAGGGTCAGGTGATTCCCGTCCCAGAGGCGGGTGAGAGGGTAGTGTTCACTTCTCACTTTGTTAGGGGGCTAGGGTTTCCGCTCCACCCCTTTGTTTGAGGTTTATTGTTCTTCTACGGGCTAGATTTCCACGATCTAGCCCCGAACTCAATCCTTCACATCTCCGCTTTCATAGTGGTGTGTGAAGCTTTCCTCCGCATCCCTCCACACTTCGGCCCACGGCTCAAAACCTTCAACGTGAAGCCGAAAGTGGTGGATGGGCAGCACACGGAGTGCGGAGGCGCTATGATTAGTAAGCTCCCGAATGTGACTTGGCCCAAAGGGTCATTCGTAGAGACGAATAAGGTCTGGCAACAGGAGTGGTTCTATATCACCGAACCCCGCGACGCCAAATGGGCGGCGGAGCCTGCTTTTAGATCTGGACCCCTGGAGAGGTTGACCTCCTGGACCAAAAAGGGTCTGGACTGGGGTCTCAAACTGAAGTGACGACCCTCCAAAGTCGTGTATCTGGCATGATTTCCAAGGGGCACCAGCTCTCATCCGTGGTCTAGGTAATGCGGGCCTGGCTTGTTCTCCCTTGCCAAAGCCGTGATTCCTCCCTATGGGAGTTTGATCCGGCAAGAGATAAGCCTCTGAAGCATCTCTTCGGCTTTACGCACAAAGAGATCTAGAAGCATCTCTTCAAGAGCCCGAAGGAGTGGCCGGAAGAAACCGAGGACGCGGGCTATAGCACTGCGGTCTCCGCCCCAGAGGTAATAGAAAATCTTGCCGGACATATATCTCTTCCCTTATTTAACGATAACAGGAATTGGAGTTTTTACGTGATATACAGGGCTGGACGAAGAAGGCGACCCGGATCAAGTGTTCGACGCCTTTGCCCGAAGACCCAGAATCGCCTCGACTAACAGCGATGCTGATCCCGGCGCCAGTCAAGAAGCCCAAGAAGAAGATAAGGGGGGCCAGAGACAGCCCCCACCCTGTGGACAAGAAGTCCAAGGAGATCAACATTCTCTCCTCCGAAGAGGGGGAGGAAGATGAAGAGGAGGAGGAAGAAGAAGAAGAAGATGAAGAGGAGGAGGAACTCCCTGCGCAAGGCAGGGGGACGAAGAGGGGGCCCGCTGCTGACGCAGGCATGGCCGCGCCCCGGAGGAAACTGAACCTCGCAGCTAGTTCGGATTCATCCGAACATAGCTTTGTGGTGAAGCCCAGGGAGAAACCCCTGCCTGAATTGTAAGTTTGTCCGGATTAATTGTTGCACCTTTGTTTGTCTACTATTTTTGATGCTTACTTAGCATTTATCACCTGCTAATCTACAGCCCACCCAGAGGACACCCCGACGCCTCCTTATCGGAGGGGAACTCTCTAGCGCCCGGAGAGACGGAGAGTAACCCGCCAGTCCGAGCTCCATCGCCCATGATCCGCGGGGACATCGAAGTGTCTTCCCAGCGGGTGTCCTCCGCCCAATGAGAAGAGGGCGGGGCAGGTGATGGTGCGACCGAGGGTAATACCTCGGCCGCCGCTGACCATGGGGAAGTGACCCCCCATGGAGACTAAAGATAGGGGCCCAAACAATCAGGGGCCCTCCCGAACATTAACCCGGAGCCTAGTGCGGCTCCGGGGTCCAAAGACCAGACCCCCCAGACGGGAGTAGACACAACGGCGCCCGAAGTCAATCCGGAGGCGCCGCACCCTATGGAGGGAGCACTGCAAAGTGCTTCCATCATGGAGGAGCACCGCACCGTGATGGGTGCGGTGATGAAGAAGATTCAGTCCGTCAAGGGCGGACTGAACGAAGCCTTCAACAGACTATTAACGGGCTTTGAGGTAAGCAATGTAATGTTCTTTATGGAACTTTATATGTTTAAATACACATATATAGCCAGTAGCCCTTGATGCTTTGTGTGATTCTGAACAGAATCGGACGAATTATCCATAGTATAGCATATTCGAGAGCTGAACTGTATGTTTTTGTTATATTTGAACAGGCTTCACTAGTTACAGCAACTGCACAAGATGCAGAGGTTGCCGAACTAAACCGCAAGCTCTTGTTGGCCAACGCGGACCTCGACCGCGTCAACGAGCGTTTAAATGAAACGCAATGTATGCGGATTTTAAGAAACTAAACTATCAAGAAGACTAATAATATTAATTAAGTATGGGTATAAACTCTTTTATGGTATTCTGCATTACACAGTTGGCGCCACTGAGCTCGAGGCCCTCAAGGGCGAGCTCGCGAAGGCCAAGAAGGAGGTCGAGGCAAGCAAGGTGATCGCTGATAAGGCGGTTGCCGAACTAGAGGCCAAAAAGGCCGAGTGCGAGAAGTACCAGGCTCGGGTGTCCGAAGTTGAGGTTGAGCTCACCGATGCCATTCTCAAATGTGAGGCATTGGAAAAGAAGGCTTCGGAGCAAGCATCCGATCTTACTACGGCAGTGAAGACTGCCCAGGATGCGCGAGGCGAGGCGCGCAGCGCCTGTGAGGAAATCAAGCAAGCGCGACAGATAGCATCTGGTAAGACATTTATCTTACAAAGAATCTTCGGAGGGCAGAAGTATCTTGGGCTGACACAGTTATGGAGTTCTCTGGGCGTGTTTGCTAATCTTCCGAGGAGCAATGCTAACGCTGCCCAGTAGTTCCGAGCCTAGGAGGGAACGACACGGAAAAGTTGTTTTGGTCACAGTTCTATGCGCCAAAACATCTGGTGCCCCTCAACGACCAAATGAAGCAGCTGGTCGAGCTTCACAACATGGAGGGTTCGAGCATGAAGGACTTAATAGTCCGGCTATGGCCCGCTGATCCAATCCCAAGTAGTTACTTCGGATTGCTAAAGCGGCTCATCGAGGCGAGTCCGCGGGTCGACGCATTGACGTGTTCGGCCTACATATATGGTGCTCGGATGGCCTTCGCTCGTGTGAAGGTGCACTGGGCAAAGAAGAGGGCGCAGGACATAGCTACTGCTGGGCCACCTGCAGGCAAGGAGCACCGCAAGCTGGAGAAGTACTTCGAGGACGTCATAGAAGGTGCCCGCCTTGTAGTAGGCCAGTGTTCGAAGGATATTATCTTCGAGTAATTGTATTCAGATGTAAAGACTTAAGCTTATGGATCCGATGTATATAACTTTTGCACTATTATAATATAAGCGTCTTTTACCTCATGTTTGATTGTTTATGTAAGTCTGAAAGTTTCCAGTCATCGGCTTCAGCCCCCATGTACATAGTACTTGGGTGCTCGGTCATATGCATATAGACTCTTTATCCAACGTCTTTGTCTGTATAGGAGGTGTATGCGGAGCGAACCAGGCAATCGAACTATGCGACGTTATTGCTTTCACTTAGTCATAGGAGTTTGACATGTGGGGCTAGGTACTAGCCCCTGGTGCGGATATGATATTCCTTACTTAAGGTATCCAATTGCACCTGGCTGGGCGAAAAAACCAACCCGTCGTATAACAGGGGGTATATCTCTATCGATCGTAGTACAAAACTAAGTCGCCGGATTGCGGACCGGGTTCTCGCCTATCATGGCGGTCAGTTTTCGGCTTTCTCTACTGAGGTACTTGACCGGACGAGACAGAAGTACAATCGAGTAGTTCTCCCTTTACACCCTAGCCGAACAATTGGGAACGTAGGGGTAAGCACAGGAGCCGCGCAACCCAACTATTGACCCAAGACATGATTCAGAACTGATGCATATAAGGCAAACATCCAGGACGCCGGACACTCCCTATAGGTGTTCGCTCTTTTCGACATATACTGGGCTGAATATAGCCCCTGGTAATGGACCGTTTTTGACAAGGCACATGTGGCAATCTGATGTGGGGAGAAGAACATTTATGGTGAGTCAGTAAAACTCTGAACAAAATGTGAATCAAGCTACTCTATTAATATCCCTTTATAGTACGGCGAGCCGTAAGCTTACAGATAACGCCGATAACTTTCTTGGACATTTTACATGCTCGAAAAGTGTATAATACGAAAGAGAAAAAGGTTTACACAGGGTCTTAATCTAAAAAAAACCTTAGCCCGGGTCCCTGCTGCACGTCTGTGCCGTTTCCTCCTCTGTAATGTGTCCTTGAAGGGGTGGGAGTATGATGACCATCTATAAAAAGAAAAGGAAACCTGGAAAAGAAAAAGAAATCCAGTGTGGCCATAACAAGACTGGTTCGTTTAATGAACCTAAAAAGATAAGTTCAAAGTCCGAATAGGGTCGAGCCGAACTATGGACTATATGCAGTGTGCCCCCAGCGCCGCCTAAGGGGTTTTTAAGCCATAATTATGCACTCGAGGTACATATGTTATCATCTTATGGGGCAGTCAATGGGGGCGTAGCTGCTAATCTAGCTCAGGTTCATGTGAGCTGCCGCACTGAGGCGTGTGCCAGACATGTTTAGTTATGTCCGCGGCTGATAGATTATCCGGCTTGAATAGGCCGTTTTGGACTTCGGCTGCTAAGGCCGTAGTGTCCTCCTCCGTACGGAGAGAGCGCTCCATATTTCCATTGACCGTGATGACGCCATGTGGTCCGGGCATTTTAAGCTTTACATAAGCATAATGCGGGATTGCATTAAAGCGGGTGAAGGCCGTTCTGCCGGGTAGAGCATGATAGCCACTTCGGAATGGAGCTATGTCGAAGATTAATTCTTCGCTTCGAAAGTTATCAGGAGATCCGGATATGACCTTCAATGTTAAAGAGTGAGGGAGTCCTGGATCGGGGGGTCCTCATGTGGCCGGACAAACTCCTGGTGGGCCAGACTGGTGGGCCATGAAGATTATTACAGAAGATCATCTCTCGTATCCGGATAGGACTCATGTATTCCTGTAATGGCAAGTTTTAGGTTCGGCTGTAGATTTTCCTTCCTCTGCAAGATGACATGTACAAACCCTAGGACCCCCCCCCCGGTGTGTATATAAATTGGAGGGTTTAGTCCGTAAAGGCTAGAGAAGAACAGAATCACAATATCCTCATAGGCTAGACTTAGGGTTTAGCCATTACGATCTTGAGGTAGATCAACTCTTGTATTCATATTCATCCATATTAATATAGAAGGAAGTGGGGTTTTACCTCAATCGAGAGGGCCTGAAACTGGGTAAACATCGTGTCCCTACCCTCCTATTACCATCGATCCTCAGACGTATAGTTCGGGACCCCCTACCCGAGATCCGTCGGTTTTGACACCGACATTGGTGCTTTCATTGAGAGTTCCACTATGTCGTCGACGGAAGGACTGATGGATCGCGTCGTCAATCACAACGGCGAAGCCAAGGGAATTTTCCCTCCCGGCGAACTCTTTGTGTTCGGCGGCTTCGCGCTCCGTGCCAACACTGAAGGCCACCTTGAGCAGATCGAGAGCTACGCCTCTGGCCATCACATCAGATTCGGAAGCTTGAACTACATCGCTGATATCCGCGGAGACTTGATCTTTGCCGGATTCGAGCCAGCGGCAGCCTCTCTCTGTCACCATGATGATCATGAACTAACTTTGTCGTCGGATCAAGAAATAGCACCTGCAACAGTTCTGGCCCTAGATCCAAAACAGATCGCGTCACCCGAAGATGGGAAGCTCAACCCCACCATGGGAGCCGCAGACTCTACGGCGTTGGATCCGCACATAGACTCAGCTACGGATGGGGTCTGTGTTACCAGAACTCTGGACTCAACTCCGGTCTCTCATTCCGAATTACGTGTAACTCTGCCCTTCAAACCCGATTAGGCGTCTATCGCCAAATTCAGTGCTACGGATATCTTCCACCACTCCCCCTTTGGCAACATGTTAAATTCGCTAAGATACCTCTCCCTAGAGGAGTACACCTAGTCGAATTATATCCGGTTTGAACTGGAGGCTGATGGAGAACTTGGTTCCCCACCCACCACCCACTTGATAGCCACGGTCGAAGATCTAACCAATCTACTTGACTATGCTTCCGAAGACTTCGAAGGGATGGACCTCAAAATTGAAGCGGATATAGATCAAGGCCGGCCCGTAACCGGGCGGTGGACGGCCATGTCTTCGTATGACGTGTACATGGTGGATACACCCAAAGAGGTGGAGGGCGACGGTGAAAACAATCACGTAGAGGACAAGCCCGCCAAAGAACCTCCCAAGCGCCGGCGTCCAAAACGCCGAACTAAATCCCGTAAAGGAAAAGAGAGCAACACCGTGACTAATGACCGTGACATTCCGGAACAAGCCGAACACCCCGCAGACCCAGCGATAGAGCAGGAGGAGCGAGAGGGCGACGAACAGAGTCTGAAGCCGTAGTCCGATGACAGCCATGCCGAAGACAGTACTTATGAACCAGTTTCCGAAGAAGAGGATAGCCTGGGCGACGATGAGTTCATCGTCCCAGAAGAACCCTCAAAACAAAAACGCTTCCATCGGAGGCTTATTACCACCGCAAGGAGCTTGAAAAAGCAGCAGAGACAGCTTTGAGTCACGCAAGACACGCTTAATGATAGATGGAACGAGGTGCTAGATGCCGAACAGAAACATGGCTTTAACGGCCAAACCAAATGCTACCCTAAGCGTAAGATGCTGCCCGAATTCGACGACGAGGCCGCTATGCCCGTCCCACCGAAGAATAACATCGCCAACAAGATGGACCGACCACCTCGCTGACGGGACAGAGTCGCTAGCAATGGCGCACCACCACCCCGTAAAGGTAAAGAGGGTGCGACTCAAGTCCGAAAACACGATCTGCGTGAGGATCTGAACCAAAAAGCTAGCAAGACCAGGTCTATATACGGACCTAGGGACCGGGCTCCCACACGGGACGGCGGCTATCAAGCCAATCGCGTCGGTGACATACCAGTTCGGGGTCAATACTGCACACCACAACCATCGGACATATGCCACGATATAGCAAAATACAGAGGAGCTACACACCCTCTGTGCTTCACCGATGAGGTGATGGATCATGACTTTCCAGAAGGGTTTAAACGCGTAAATATCGAAGCGTACGATGGAACGATGAATCCTGCCATCTGGATAGAAGACTTTATTCTTCACATCCAGATGGCTTGGGGAGATGATCTCCACGCCATTAAATATCTACCCCTCAAGCTAAAATGACTAACTCGACACTGGCTAAACAGCCTCCCAGAGAACTCCATTGGGAGTTGGGAAGAACTTGAGGATGCTTTTTGGGCCAAATTTAAAGGGACTTATGTCTGGCCCCCGGACACTGACGATATAAGTCACATCATTCAACAACCCGGGGAGTCAGCCCGCAAGCTTTGGAATCGATTTCTCACTAAAAAGAATCAAATCGTGGACAATCCGGAGGCTGAAGCCTTAGAGGCATTTAAGCACAGTATCCGGGACGAATGGCTAGCCAGGAACCTCGGATAGGAAAAGCTGAGGACAATGGCAGCCTTAACTACACTCATGACTCGCTTTTCCGTGGGCGAGGATAGCTGGTTAGCTCGTAGTAGTACCAGTGACCCTGGAACATCTGAAGTCAGGGATGGCAATGGAAAGACACGACGTAACAAAAACAAACGTCGAAACAATCCTGGAAGCCCAGATGACACGGCGGTAAATGCCGGATTCAGTGGCTCCAGACCCGGTCAATGGAAGAAGCCATTTAAAGGCAACAAATATGGTCCATCAAGTTTGGGCAGAATATTAGACAGGCCCTGCCAAATCCATGGCACCCTAGAAAAACCCGCCAACCATACAAACCGTAACTATTGGGTTTTCAAGCAGGCCGGCAAGCTAAACGCAAAACACAAGGGGAAGGAGCCTCAGAGCGAAGAAGAGGATGAACCTCGCCAGCCAAATATAGGGGGACAGAAGAAATTTCCATCGGTGGTCAAAACAGTGAACATGATATATGCCACTCATATCCCAAAGAGGGAACGCAAGCGCGCACTCCGAGACATCTATGCCGTTGAGCCTGTCGCCCCCAAATTCAACCCATGGTCAGCTGTCCGATCACTTTTGATCACAGGGATCATCCAACTAGTATTCGGCATGGGGTTTCGGCTGCCCTAGTGCTCGACCCAATAATAGATGGATACCATCTAACCCGAGTCCTTATGGACGGCGGCAGTAGTCTCAATCTAATATATCCGGACACTGTCCGCAAGATGGGGATCGACCCTTCAAGAATCAAGCCAAGCAGCACGACCTTTTAAAGGAGTGATACCGGGTGTTGAAGCCCGCTGCATAGGCTCTTTAACAATGGAAGTTGTATTTGGTTCTCCCGACAACTTTCGAAGCGAAGAACTAATCTTCGACATAGCTCTGTTCCGAAGTGGCTATCACGCTCTACTTGGAAGAACGGCCTTTGCCCGCTTTAATGCAGTCCCGCATTATGCCTATTTAAATCTCAAGATGCCTGGATCATGTGGTGTTATCACGGTCAATGGAAATATGGAGCGCTATCTCTATACGGAGGAGGACACTACGGCCTTAGCAGCCAAAGTCCAATGCGGCCTACTTAAGTGGGATAATCTATCAATAGCGGACGCAGCTAAACGTGTTCGGCACACACCTCAGTCCGGCAGCTCAGATGAACCTGAGCAAGATTGACAGCTATGCCCCCGCCGACTGCCCCATAAGGTGATATCATATTTGCCTCGAGTACATAATTATGCCTTAAAATCCCTTGGGTGACGACCGGGGGCACCTGCATATAGTCCATAGTTCGACTAGACCCTATTCAGACTCTAAAATTATCTTCTTTAGGTTCATTAAACGAACCAAACTTGTTATGGCCACACTAGATTGATTTTTTCTTTTTCTAGGATTATTTTTCTTTTCCTTTTTTCCTACAGATGCTCATCATACTCGCACCTTCAAGGACACATTACAAAGGAGGAAACGGCGCAGACGTGCAACAGGGACCCGCACTAAGGTTTCTTTTTAGATTAAGACCCTGCGTAAACATTTTTTCTCTTTCTTGTTATACCTTCTTGGCATGTAAAATGTTCAAAAAGGTCCTCGGCATTGTCTGTAAGATTGCGGTTCACCGTACTATAGAGGTATATTAATAGAGCAGCTTTATTCACATTATGTCAGGAGTTTTATTCACTCATCATGAAATGTTCTATTACCGTATCAGATTGCCATATGTGTCTTGTCAATAAGAGTCTATTACTAGCGGTTGTATTCAGCCCTGGCATACATTGAAAAATGCCGAACACCAATAGGGAATGTTCGGCGTCCTGGATGTTTGCCTTATATGCATCAGTTCCGAATCATGTCTTGGGTCACTAGTTGGGTTGCTCGGCTCCTGTGCTTACCCCTATGTTCCCGATTGTTCGGCTAGGGTGTAAAGGGAGAACTACTACGATTGTACTTCTGGCTAGTCCGGTTAAGTACCTCAGTAGAGAAAGCCGAAAACTGACTGTCATGATAAGCAAGAACCTGGTCTGCAATCCGGTGACTTAGTTTTATACTACTGTCGATTGAGCTCTACCCCGTGTTATACGAAGGACTGGTTATTCGCCCAGCCAGGCGCAATTGATGCCTTAAGAAAGGAAAACTATATTCGCACCAGGGGCTAGTACCTAGCCCCACATATCAAACTCCTACGACTAAGTGAAAGCAATAACGCCACATTGTCTGATTGCCTAGTTCGCTCCGCATACACCTCCTATACGGACCAAGACGTTGGATAAAGAGTGTACATGCATATGACCGAACACCCAAGTACTATATACATGGGGGCTGAAGCCGATGACTGGAAACTTTTAGATTTAAGATAAACAGTCACACAAGAGGTAAAAGACGCTGATATTATAATAGCGCAAGAGTTACATACATCGGATTCATAAGCCTAGTCTTTACATCCGGATACAATCACTCGAAGACAACATCCTTCGAACACTGGCCTTCTATAAGGCGGGCGCCTTCGATGACGTCCTCGAAGTACTTCTCCGGCTTGTAGTGCTCCTTGCCTGCGGGCGGGCCGGCAGTAGCTATATGGACTATGTTCATCTTCGCCCAGTGCACTTTGACGCGAGGGAAGGCCATCCGAGCACCCTCTATGCAGGCCGAACGCGTTAGTGCATCGACCCAAGGACTCGCCTCGATGAGCCGCTTCACCAATCCTAAGTAGCTACTTGGGATTGGCTCAGCGGGGCATAGCCGGACTATAAAGTCCTTCATGGCCAAACCCGCCATGTTGTGCAGCTCGACCAGCAGCTTCATCTGGTCGTTGAGGGGAACCGGATGTTGTGGCGCATAGAACTGCGACCAGAACAATTTCTCCGTGTCACTCCCCTCCCGGGCTCGAAAGTATTAAGCGGCATCTGCGCTGCTCCTCGGAAGATCAGCAAACACGCCTGGAGAACTCCACAATCGTGTCAGCCCAATATACTTCCGCCATCCAAAGATGCTCTGTAAGAGAAATATCTTACCAGATGCTATCTATCGTGCTGCTCGATTTCGTGACGAGCGTTGCGCGACTCGCCTCGCGCATCCTGGGCAGATTTCACTAGTGCAGATAGCTCGGTCGCCTGCTCCGAAGTCTTCTTCTCCAATGCCTCACATTTAAGGATGGCATCCTGGAGCTCGGCCTCAACTTCGGACACCCAAGATTTGTGCTTCTCGTACTCGGCCTTTTCGGCCTCAAAGTCGGCAGCCGCTTTGTCAGCGGCTGCCTTGTTCACCTCGGCCTCCTTCTTGGCCTTCGCAACCTCGCCCTTGAGGTCCTCGAGCTCAGTGGCGCCAACTATGTAAAACAGAATACAACATTAGATTTTGTAAACATACTCAATAACTTACGTCTTATTGACATTTTAAGGCCGCATACCCTGCGTTTCATCTAAACGCTGATTGACGCGGTCGACGTCCGCGTTGGCCAGAAGGAGCTTCCGATTTAGTTCGGCAACCTCTGCGTCTCGCGCAGTTGCCGCAACTAGTGAAGCATGCACAAACAGTTCAGCTCTATAAGAATGCTATACTATGGATACTTCATCCGATTCTTTTCAGAATCACACCAAGCATCAGAGGCTACTGGTTATATATGTGTATATAAAACAAATAAAATTTCTTAAAAGCATTACATTGCTTACCTCAAAGCCTGTTAAAAGGCTGTTGAAGGCTTCATTTAGTCCCTCCATAAAATCTGGTGCCTCTGGATTAACTCCAGGCGCCGCCTTACCCTCCTCCGCTTGAGGAGTCGGGTGTTCGGACCCCGGAGCCATGATAGGCTCCGGGATGGTGTTCGGAGAGCACCCACTGGGACGACACTTCGGTGTCCCGACCGATTACGGTCGATGGAGCCCGGACTAGCGGGTCACTCTTCGTCTCTCCAGGAGCGAGAGAGTTCCCCTTCGATGAGGTAACATCGGGGTGTACACCGGGAGGGTTGTAGGTCAGCAGGAGAAAGATATTAAGTAAAGTATCAAAAATATTGAATAAACAAAGGTGGAACACTTGAATCTAGATTAACTTATGATTCGGGCAGGGGTTTCTCCCTGGGCTTCACCACAAAGCTATGTTCGGACGAATCCGAACTAGCTCTGAGTTTCAGTTTCCTCTGGAGCACGGTCGTGCCTGCGTCAGCAACGGCCCCCCTCTTTGTCCCCTGCCTTGCACAGGGAGCTCTTCTTCTTCCTCTTCCTCCTCATCATCTTCCGCCGCCTCGTCAGAGGATAGGATGTGGAGGTCCTCGGGCTTCTTGCCCGCAGGATGGGGGTTGTCTCCGGCACCCTTGCCCTTTGTCTTCTTGGGCTTCTTGGTCGGTGCCTTGTATGGCACCGGAACCAGCATCACCGTGAGTAGAGGCAGTGTTGGCTCTTCAGGAAAAGGCGTCGGACACTTAACCCGGGTCGCCTTCTTCGTCCAGCCCTGTATATCACGTAAAAATTCCAATTCCTATTATCATTAATAAGGGGAAGGGTAAGTGTTCGGCAAAGAATCATATTACCTTTGGGGCGGAAACCTCGGTGCTGAAGCCCGTGTCCTCGGTTTCTTGGGCCATTCCTTTTAGCTCTTGAAGAGATGCTTCCAGATCTCCTTGTGCATAGAGCTGAAGAGATGCTTCAGCGGCTAGTCTCTCGCCAGATCGAACTCGCATAGGGAGGAGTCCCGGCTTTGGCAAGGGAGGACGAGTCGGGTCAGCATCACCTGGACCACGAAGGAGAACAGGTGCTCCTTTGAGATCACGCCGGACACACGGCTCACGAGGGTTGTCACATCAGTATGCGACCCCCAGTCTAGACCCTTTTTGGTCCAAGAGGTCAACCTCATTGGGGGTCCGGATCGGAAAGCAGGTTCCGCCGCCCACTTGGCGTCGCGGGGTTCTGTGATGTAGAACCATTCCTGCTGCTAGACCTTGTTCATATCCACGAACGAGCCCTTGGGCCAAGTTGCATTCGGGAGCTTGCTAATCATAGTGCCCCCACACTCCGCGTGTTCCATGTCCGCCACCTTCGGTTTCACGTTGAAGGTCTTAAGCCATAGGCCGAAGTGTGGTGGATGTGGACAAAGGCCTCACATACCACTATAAAAGCGGATATGTGGAGAATTGAGTTCGGGGCTAGATCATGGAAATCTAGCCCGTAGAAGAACAAAAGACCCCGAACAAACGGGTGGAGTGGAAACCCTAGCCCCCTAACAAAGTGAGAGGTAAAAACCACCCTCTCACCCGCGTTAGGAACGGGAATCACCTGGCCCTTAGGGGGGACTCGGTGTGCGATGTCGCCGTACCCCGCGCTCCATAGATCCTCCATGATCTTTTCAGTGACCGTGGAAGCCTCCCACTTTCCTTTGGCACCGGATCTAGTCATTGCTGGGAAGAGGAGTAGTGGTTGAGGAACAAAGAGCGGTGTGTGCAGGAGATGAGAATACGGGGGCAAGGGGGATTGGAGAGCTCGAGCTTGAGGATGGCGTGGGGCTGATGAAAGGGATTGGTGTCCTTTTATAACACTGCGAATACAGAATGTCCCCCCACTTTAGCCATAAAACTCGCTAGTTCCCAAAGCAGTCGTGCATAATGTGCGGCGTGGGTGCTCACGTCACACTGATAAGGATCCCACAATAAGCGGGCACGGTCTCCATTCTGACGGGACGTGTCAATGAGGATATACCTCAAAACGTGAAACTAGGACCAAATAAAACGGTTTGATATGTTAGTGGGTTGGACGCGACGCTTCACCCAAAAGTTGTCAGTGGAGACACACTATCCATTTTCTTTTAAAGAGCCTTGCCTTCGAGGCTAAGGGTTGTACTAATCTTGCAGAGCCGAACACAATCCACCTTTTTGCAGAAGATATATTCGGGAGAAGGAACTTGTCTTGTAATGCCAAAGACAATACGGAAGCCGAACTCAACATCATCGAAGACAGGTTCAGGGGCTACTGAGGGAGTCCTGGATCGGGGGGTCCTCATGTGGCCGGACAAACTCCTGGTGGCCTGACTGGTGGGCCGTGAAGATTATTACAGAAGATCATCTCTCGTATCCGGATAGGACTCCTGTATTCCTGTAATGGCAAGTTTTAGGTTCGGGTGTAGATTTTCCTTCCTCTACAAGATGACATGTACAAACCCTAGCCCCCCCGGTGTGTATATAAAGCAGAGGGTTTACTCCGTAGAAGCTAGAGAAGAACAGAATCACAATATCCTCTTAAGCTAGACATAGGGTTTAGCCATTACGATCTCGAGGTAGATCAACTCTTGTATTCATATTCATCCATATTAATATAGCAGGAAGTAGGGTTTTACCTCGATCGAGAGGGCCTGAACCTGGGTAAACATCGTGTTCCAAGCCTCCTTTTACCATCGATCCTCAAACGTATAGTTTGGGATCCCCTACCCGAGATCCGACGGTTTTGACACCGACAAAGAGTCCGTGCAGCGGGCTTCTACGCCCGGTATCACTCCTTTAAAGGTCGTGCTGCTTGGCTTGATTCTTGACAGGTCGATCCCCATCTTGCGGACAGTGTCCTGATATATTAGATTAAGACTACTGCCGCCGTCCATAAGGACTCGAGTAAGATGGTATCCGTCAATTATTGGGCCGATCACTAGGGTAGCCGAACCCCGGTGACGGATACTAGTCGGGTGATCCCTACAATCGAAAGTGATCGGGCAGGCTGACCACGGGTTGAATTTGGGGGCGACAGGCTCGACGGCATAGACATCTCGGAGTGCGTGCTTGCGCTCCCTCTTTGGGATATGAGTGGCATATATCATGTTAAAGCTTCAGTGGAAATTTTTTCTGTCCCCCTGTATTCGCTGGCGAGGTTCATCCTCGTCTTCGCTCTAAGGCTCGTTCCCATTGTGTTTGGCGTTGAGATTGCTGGCCTGCTTGAAGACCCAACAAGTACGGTTGGTATGGTTTGCAGGTTTCTCTGGGGTGCCATGGATTTGGCAGGGCCTATCTAATATTTTGTCCAGACTAGATGGACCATCTTTGTTGCCTTTAAATGGCTTCTTCCGTTACCCGGGTCTGGAGCTGCTGAATCCGGCGTTTATCATTGTATCATTTGGGCTTCCAGCATTTTTTTAATGTTTGTTTTTGTTACACCGTGGCTTTCCATTGTCGTCCCTGACTTCAGATGTTCCAGGGTCGCTGGCGCTGCTACGAGCTAACCAGCTATCCTAACCCGCGCAAAAGCGGGTCATGAGTTTAGTTAGGGCTGCCATTGTACTCGACTTTTCCTGTCCGAGGTGTGTGGCTAGCCTTTCATCCCGGACATTGTGTTTGAAGGCCGCTAAGGCTTTGGCGTCCGGATAGTCGATGATTTGGTTCTTCTTAGTGAGAAACCGATTCCAAAGCTTGCGGGCTAACTCCCGGGGTTGTTGGATGATGTGACTTAGATCGTTAGTGTCCGGGGGCCGAACATAGGTCCCTTGAAAATTGGCCCGAAAAGCATCCTCAAGTTCTTCCCAACTCCCAATAGAGTTTGCTGGAAAGCTATTTAACCAGTGCCGAGCTGGTCCTTTCAGCTTTAGGGGTCGGTATTTGATGGCATGGAGATCATCTCCGCGAGCCATATGTATATGAAGGATAAAGTCCTCTATCCAGACGGCGGGATTCGTCGTTCCATTGAACGCCTTGATGTTCACGGGTTTAAACCCTTCTGGAAAATCATGATCCAGCACCTCATCGGTGAAGCACACAGGGTGTGCGGCTCCTCTGTATTTTTCTACATCATGGCGTATGTCTGATGGTTGTGATGTTCGGTATTGACTCCGAACTAGTATATGACCGGTGCGATTGGCTTGATAGCCACCGACCCATGCGGGAGCTTGGTCCCTAGGTCCGTAGATAGACCTGGTCTTGCTAGCTTTTTTTGTTCAGGTCCTCACGCAGATCGTGTTTTCGGACTTGAGCCGCATCCTCCTTTCCTTTACGGGGTGGGGCTGCGGGCTTGTGTACGCCGTTGCTAGCCACTCTATCCCGTCACGAGGTGGTCGGTCTGGTTTATCGGCAGTGTTATTCTTCGGCGGTATAGGTGCAGCGGCCTCGTCGTCGAATTCAGGCAGCAATTTACGATTGGGATAGCCTTTGGTTTGGCCGTTATAGCCATGTTTTTGCTCAGCATCTAGTACTTTGTTCCATCTATCGTTGAGCGTGTCCTGTGCAGCTCGAAGCCGTCTCTGCTGCTTTTTCAGGGTCCTAGCGGTGGCGATAACGCTCCGATGGAAGCGCTTTTATTCAGAGGGTTCTTCTGGGATGATGTATTCGTCGTCGCCCAGGCTAACTTCTTCTTCAGAGACAGGTTCGTAATTACTGTCTTCGGCATCGCTATCATCGGACAGCGGCTTTGGACTCTGTTCGCCATCCTCTCGCTCCTCCTGCTCCATCGCTGGGTCTGCGGGGTCTTCGGCTTGTTCCAGAATATCACCGCCGTTAGTGACAGTGTTACTATCCTTTACTTTGCGGGATTTGGTTCGGCGCTTTGGTCGCCGATGTTCGGGAGGTTCTTCGACAGGCTTGTCCTTTAAGGGAACGTTTTCGCCGTTGCCCTCCTTCTCCTTAGGTGTATCCACCATGTACACGCCGTATGAAGACGTAGGTGTCCACCGACCGGTTACGGGCCGGCTTTGATCTGGATCTGCTTCGGCTTCGAGGTCCATCCCGTCGAAGTCTTCAGAAGCGTAGTCAAGTAGATCGGTTAGATCTTCAACCGTGGCTACCAAGTGGGTGGTGGGTGGGGAGTAAAATTCTCCATCAGTCTCCAGTTCGAACCGGATACAATTCGGCTGTATGTCCCCATCTAAGGAGAGGGATCTTAACGATTTCAACATGTCGCCAAAGGGTGAGTGCTGGAAGATATCTACAGCACTGAATTCAGCGATTGACGCCTGACCGAGCTTGAAGGCCATGGATGATTCGAAATCTGAGCCGAAGTTGAGTTCGGGGTTCCGGTGATACAGGCCATGCTCATAGTTTGGTCCATGTGCGACTCCAACGCCGGGGAGTCTGTGGCTTCCATGGCGGGGTTGAGCTTCCCATCCTCGGGCGATGCGAACTGTTCCGGATCTAGGGCCAGAACTGTTGCAGGTGCTATTTCCCGATCCGATGACAGAGCTAGATTGTGTTCATCGTGATGGCAGAGAGAGGTTGCCCGGGCTCAAATCCGTCGAAGATCAAGTCTCTGCGGATATCAGTGATGTAGTTTAAGCTTCCGAATCTGACTTAATGGCCAGGGGCGTAGCTCTCAATCGGTTCGAGGTGGCCTCCAGTGTTGGCACGAAGCGCGAAGCCGCCGAACACGAAGAGCTGTCCGGGAGGGAAGATTCCCTCGGTGTTGCCGTCATTATTGATGATGCGATCCATCAGTCCTTTGGTCGACGACATAGTGGAACACTCAATGAAAGCACCAATGTCGGTGTCAAAACCGGCGGATCTCGGGTAGGGGGTCCCGGACTATGCGTCTGAGGATTGATGGTAACACGAGGATGGGGACACAATGTTTACCCAGGTTCAGGCCCTCTCGATCGAGGTAATACCCTACTTCCTACTATATTAATATGGATGAATATGAATACAAGAGTTGATCTACCTCGAGATCGTAATGGCTAAACCCTAATGTCTAGCCTATGAGGATTTGTGATTCTCTATTAGGCTCTACAGACTAAACCCTCCAGTTTATATACACATCGGAGGGGCCTAGGGTTTGTACATACCATCTTGCAGAGGAAGGAAAGATTACACCCGAACCTAAAAGTTGCCATGATACGAATACAAGAGTCCTATCCGGATATGAGAGATGATCTTCGACTATGATCTTCACAGCCCACTAGTCTGGCCCACCAAGAGTTATCTGGCCTCCCGAGGACCCCTCGACCAAGGACTCCCTCAATAGGCCCTTCGCAGAGGGAAGCAGCGATTTGTAGAGGTGCCAGAGCTCGAGTTTTGAAATAGAGATAAATAATATTTTTAGCATCATACTTTCATTGTCAACATAACAACGAAGAGATCTCAGTATCTTTCATGCTACACACATTATAGGAGGTTCCCAAATAGAATGGTAAAGTTTATACCCCCCCCCCACCAACAAGCACACTCCACGGCTGGTCCGAAACAACGGGTGCGTCCATACCAACAACAGTCCTGGGGGAGTTTTGTTTAATTATTTTGATTTGATTTGAGCATGGGACTGGGCATCCCGAGTACCAGCCATTTTCTCGTGAATGATGAGCGGAGTCCACTCATCGTGAGAATAACCCACCTAGCATGGAAGATATAGACAGCCCTAGTTGATACATGAGCTATTCAAGCATACAAAACATGATTTCATTTGAAGGTTTCGAGTTTGGCACATACAAATTTACTTGGAACGGCAGGTAAATACCGCATATAGGAAGGTATGATGGACTCATACGGAATAACTTTGGGGTTTATGGAAGTGGATGCATAAGCAATATTCCCGCTTAGTACAAGTGAAGGATAGAAAGAGACTAGGAAGCGACCAGCTAGAGAGCGACAATAGTCATGAACATGCATTAAGATTAATGAACAATGAGTGCAAGCATGAGTAGGATATTAATCACCATGAACATTAATATCGTGGAGGCTATGTTGATTTTGTTTCAACTACATGCATGAACATGTGCCAAGTCAAACCACTTGAATCGTTCAAAGGAGGATACCACCACATCATACAACATCACAACCATTTTAATAGCATGCTGGCACGCAAGGTAAACTATTATAAACTCCTAGCTAATTAAGCATGGCATGAGCAACTATAATCTCTAATTGTCATTGCAAGCATGTTTCATTCATAATAGGCTAAATCAGGAACGATGAACTAATCATATTTACAAAGACAATATAGGTCGAGTTCATACCAGCTTCTCTCATCTGAATCAGTCCATCATATATCGTCATTATTGCCTTTCACTCGCATGACCGAACGGCGTGAATAATAATAATAGTGCACGTGCATTGGACTAAGCTGGAATATGCAAGTATCTAATACAAGGGAGAAGACAAGGTAGTATGGCTCTTGGTTAAATCAACAATAATGCATATTAGAGCCACTCACATTTTCATCATGGTCTTCTCCTCTTGACCCGCAAAGAAAAGAAAAGAAAAGAAACTATTTACACGGGAAAGCTCCCAACAAGCAAAAGAAGAACGAGAAATCTTTTTGGGTTTTCTTTTAATTACTACTACTACTATAGGTGTGGAAAGTAAACTAGCTAAGAGCTACAACTAATTTTTTTTTCTTAAGGTTTTTCAAACACACAAGAAAAAGACTTGGAAAAGAAATTAAACTAGCATGGATAGTACAATGAAAAAGTATGAGCACCGACTACATGGAATGAGTGTGTGAGCATGAATGTAATGTCGGTGAGAAATACGTACTCCCCCAAGCTTAGGCTTTTGGCCTAAGTTGGTCTATGTCCACTGCTGGCCTGACGGATATCCAAAGTCGTAGTTGGGGTTGTACTGTGATGCAGCGGCTATTGCCTGATGAGTTGCAGCTTGGAGACGAGCCGCCTCCGTCCTCTCCTCATACTCATTCGCCACCTCGCTGGTAACAAGATATCTCCTTTTTGCCTGAAAGTCAAAGAAAGTAGGAGCAGGGAGAGCAATATGGGCAGTGCGACGTCTGTCGAAGATTTGTCGGTACTGGAGGAATTGTTCATTCCTCTCAACAAACTGATGGCGAACCATAGCATTATAATCTAGATAAGCAGGAGGCAACTTCATATCATCTTCGTGTATGGGTACACGAAGATAATTAGCCACACGAGTTGCATAAATTCCACCAAACAAATCTCCACTTAAACCGTTAAGATGTAACCTTCGTGCAACAATGGCCCCCAAGTTATATTGTTTATCACCAAATACCGCACTCTTGAGGACACAAAGATCTGGAATGCACATGTGGCAAGCCTCATCTTTACCGTTAATGCATCTACCAACGAAGAGAGCAAAATAATGTATGGAACGGAAATGACTGCTCCCTATGGTAGCTTGTGTGATTTCTCTAGATTCCCCCACAGTGATACTCGTAAGAAAGTCTTTATATTCAGATTTGCGAGGTTCACTAATATTACCCCACTGCAGGAGTTTACAAGCATCATTAAAATCTTCTAAGTCCATGATATATGATTTATCATAAAGATCAAATGAAACAGTGTGAGAATTGCCTGAGGCTGTAAATTTAAATCTTCTCACAAAGGAATCAGTTAAGTAGTGGTATTGGGGGCACTTATCTGACACGAAGTCCTCAAGATCAGCATTACGCACATACGTGTCAAATTCATCATTGATGCCTACCGGGACCATAAACTCCTCCGACGGCCATTCACAAGGCCGCACTTGAGCTTCCCTCGGTGGTTCGTCGTCCGGCTCACGTATCGTGAGCCTTGGTACTTGCTTCCTTGAGGAACCACCTTGGTAGATTTTCCTATGCATTTTTCTCTGAAAAAATCCTGATATTTTAGTGACTCAAAATAAAAGTGAACCAAACTCAACAAGATTGATAGCAACTACTCCCACAAGTGCCTAGAGACTATATCATGCATTAGAACTACTTTTTACCAAATAAATTTGACATGCAAGCTCAAGAATAGGGTCACCTTAGTAGCAAAAATTTGCAATCAATGAAGCACTAGAACAAAAACTAATTGGACCATTGGAGGAGTCACATACCGAAGAACAATCCCCCCAAATAGTTTTGCGAATGGAACTTTGAGCAAGGAGATCGAAAATGGCAGCAAGATGAGCTAGAACACGGGTTTGAGTTATGGGAGGATTTTTCTGGAGGAAGATGAATTGTGTGGGTCCTGGAATAAGTGGAGGGGGGACACGTGTGGCCCACGAGGCAGGGGGCGTGCCCTGGACCCTCGTGGCCAAGTGGTGTGCACTCCTGGTGTGCTCTCAGTGCCAATAATTCTTAAATATTCCACACAAAAATCATATTTCATTTTCGGGACATTTGGAGAGCTTTTATTTTTAGGAATTTTTATTGCAAGGGTAATTCAGAAAACAGACAGAAAATACTATTTTTGCTTTATTTAATCTAAAAAACATAAAGTAAAAGGAGGGTACAGAGAGTTGTGTTTTCTAACTTCATCCATCTCATGCTCATGAGAAGGAATCCACTAACAAGGCTGATCAAGTCTTGTTAACAAACTCTTTCCGAATAAGATGAAACCGGAGAATTTTCGAATAACACTAGGTTACCTCAATGGGGATATGCATGTCCCCAACAATAAGAATATCATATTTCTTCTTCACAGTAGGAAGAGGAAATTCAAAACCTCCAATAGTAATCGTTAAATTTTTTTCCAATAGAATTGATACTGTGGACTTGAGGTTGTTTCCTCGGAAAGTGCACCGTATGCTCATTACCATTAACATGAAAGGTGACATTGCCTTTGTTGCAATCAATAAAAGCCCCTGCAGTATTCAAAAAGGGTCTACCAAAGATAATCGACATACTATCCTCCTCGGGAATATCAAGAATAACAAAGTTAGTTAAAATAGTAACGTTTGCAACCACAACAGGCACATCCTCACAAATACCGACAGGTATAGCAGTTCATTTATTGGCCATTTGCAAAGATATTTCAGTAGGTGTAAACTTATTCAAATGAAGCCTACAATATGAAGAGAGAGGCATAACACTAACACCAGCTCCAAGATCACATAAAGCAGTTTTAACATGGTTTCTTTTAATGGAGCATGGTATAGTTGGTATTTCAGGATCTCCTAGTTTCTTTGCTATTCCACCTTTAAAAGTATAATTGGCAAGCATGCTGGAAATTTCAACTTCCGGTATCTTTCTTTTATTTCTAACAATATCTTTCATATACTTAGCATAAGGATTTGTTTTAAGCATATCAGTCAAACGCATACGCAAAAAGATAGCTCTAATCATTTTAGCAAAGAGCTCAAAATCCACATCATCCTTTTTCTTGGATGGTATAGGAGGAAAAGGCATGAGTTTGTGAACCCATGGTTATCTTTCTTTACCGTCCTTCTTAGCAACGAAGTCTCTTTTATCATAACGTTGATTCTTTGATTGTGGGTTATCAAGATCAACAACAGGTTCAATCGCTACATCATTGTTATTTCTAGGTTGAGTATCATCATTAACATCATCACTAGGTTCATGTTCATTACCAGATTGTGTTTCAGCATCAGAAATAGAAATATCATTGGGATTCTGAGGTGTATCAACAACAGGTTCACTAGAAGCATGCAAAGTCCTATCATTTTTCTTTTTCTTCTTCTTAGAAGGACTAGGTGCATCAACATTAGGTCTCTAAGAATCTTGCTCAATTCTCTTAGGGTGGCCCTCGGGATACAAAGGTTCATGAGTCATTCTTCCCCCTCTAGTCACAACTATAACGACATTATCATTTTTCTTACTATTTAATTCATTGAGAAAATCATTTTGTGCTTGAAGTACTTGTTCTACTTGAGTGGTAACCATAGAAGCATGTTTACTAATGAGTTTAAGTTCACCTTTAACTATATAAATATAATCACTTAAGAGTTCAATCATATAAGCATTACGTTTCAATTGTTCACTAACATAAGCATTAAAGTTTTCTTGTTTAACAATAAAATTGTCAAACTCTTCTAAGCATTGGCTAGCAGACTTATTACGAGGAATATCACCTTCATCAAATCTATAGAGAGAATTAACCTTTACTACTTGTGTCGGGTTATCAAGACCATGTATTTCTTCAACACGTGGTAAATTCTTAACATCTTCAGCTTTAATATCTTTTTCTTTCATAGATTTCTTTGCCTCTTGCATATCTTCAGGATTGAGAAATAGAATACCCCTTTTCTTCGAAATTGGCTTAGGAGTTGGTTCAGGAAGTGTCCAATTATTTTCATTACTCAACATATTATATAATGGCAATTCAGCTTGATCAACAGTACTTTCCCTGAAAACACAACCAGCACAACTATCCAGGTGGTCTCTGGAAGCATCGGTTAGTCCATTATAAAAGATATCAAGAATCTCATTTTTCTTAAGAGGATGATCAGGCAAAGCATTAAGTAATCAGAGAAGCCTCCCCCAAGCTTGTGGGAGACTCATGATACGTCTCCAACGTATCTATAATTTTTGATTGTTCCATGCTATTATTTATGAAGTCTTGGATGTTTAATGGGCTATATCTTACACTTTTATATCATTTTTGGGACTAACATACTAACCCAAAGGCCCAGACCAGATTGTTGTTTTTTGCCTGTTTCACGGTTTTGCAGAAAAAGAATATCAAACGGAGTCCAAACGGAATGAAACCTTCGCGAGAGATATTTTTGGAGAAAATCACGCACAGGAGAACCACGTCAGGGGAGCATCGAGGCGCCCATGAGGGTGGGGGGCGCCCCCCCTTCCCAGGGCACGCCCGCCTACCTCGTGGGCCCCTCGAGCACCCCCCCCCCCCGGTGTCCTCCTTCCTCCTATATAAGTCTACGTACCCCGAAACCATCAGCAACAGAGAGAAAACCCTAATTCCATCGCCGTAACCTTCTGTTCCCATGAGATCACATCTTGGAGCCTGTTCCGGAGCTCCACCGGAGGGGGATCCATCATGGAGTTCTTCATCATCGTCATCATCGCCCTCACCATGGGTTGTGAGTAGTTTACCACAGACACTCGGGTCCATAGCTAGTATCTAGATGGCTTCTTCTCTCTCTTTGGATCTTAATACAAAGTTCTCCTCGGTCTTCGATGAGAGCTATTTGATGTAATCTCTTTTTGCGGTGTGTTTGTCGAGATCCGGTGAATTGTGAGTTTATGATCAAGATTATCTACGAGAAATATTGGGTTCTTCTCTGAACTTTTTATGTGTGCTCATAATACCCTTGCAAGTCTCTTCAAATTATTGGTTTGGTTTGGCCTACTAGATCTATAGTTCTTGCAATGGGAGAAGTGCTTGGCTTTGGGTGGGTTCAATCTTGCGGTGTCCTTTCCCAGTGACAGTAGGGGCAGCAAGTCACGTATTGTATTGTTGCCATCGAGGATAAAAAGATGGGGTTTATATCATATTGCTTGAGTTTATCCCTATACATCATGTCATCTTGCTTAAGGCGTTACTCTGTTCTTATGAACTCAATACACTAGATGCATGCTGGATAGCGGTCGATGTGTGGAGTAATAGTAGTAGATGCAGGCAGGACTCGGTCTACTTGTCTCGGACGTGATGCCTATATACAATGATCATGCCTAGATAGTTACATAATTATTCGCTTTTCTATCAGTTGCTCGACAGTAATTTGTTTACCCGTTGTAGAATATCGCTATCATGAGATATGCCACTAGAGAACACTATGGCCCCCGGGTCTATTCTCAACATATCAATCTACATCTACTTTACTTTTATCGCTTTTATTTTCTGTTCTTATAAAACAAAATACAAAAATATAAACTATCATCTCTATCAGATCTCACTTTCGTAAGTGACCGTAAAGGGATTGACAATGCCTTATCGTGTTGGTTGTGAAGTTCTTATTTGTTTGTGCAGGTGCGAGGGACTTGCGCGTGGTCTCCTACTGGATTGATACCTTGGTTCTCAAAAACTGAGGGAAATACTTACGCTACTGTGTTGCATCTCCCTTTCCTCTTTGAGGGAATACAACGCAAGCTCAAGAAGTAGCAAGAAGAATTTCTGGCGCCATTGCCGGGGAGGCTTACGCAAAAGTCATATACCAAGTACCTATCACAAACCATTATCCTTCGCATTACATTTATTTGCCTCTCGTTTTCCTCTCCCCCACTTCACCCTTGCCGTTTTATTTGCCCTTCTTCTGTCGTGTGTTTATCGTTC
Source organism: Secale cereale (assembly GCA_902687465.1). NCBI lineage: Eukaryota > Viridiplantae > Streptophyta > Magnoliopsida > Poales > Poaceae > Secale > Secale cereale. The sequence continues at coordinate 515,086,743 of LR738710.1, forward strand.
GCTTGCTTCTTGTTTGCTTGTGTGTTGCTTGCTTGCTTGTCACTATGGCTCTCCCCATTAGTGTTCTCCGCATGCTTATAGATACTTCCAACTCAAGTCTTCCATACTAAATTCTCCACATGCTTATAATCGAAATAAAGCTTTTACCAAACACATAGTTGATGCTTTGATGCAATTTTATGAAGAAAAACTTGAGTTGGAAGTTTCTATCCCTAGATAGCTTTATGATGAGTGGGAACTCACTATCAAAATAAAAATAAAAGATCATGAATGCTATGCTTTGTGTGATTTGGGTGCTAGTGTCTCAACTATCCCAATAACTTTGTGTGATTTGCTAGGTTTCCATGAGCTCGATGATTGTTCTTGAAATTTGCATCTTGCGGATTCCACTATTAAGAAACCTATGGGAAGGATTAATGATGTTCTTATTGTTTCCAATAGGAATTATGTGCCCGTAGATTTTATTGTTCTTGATATAGATTGCAATCCTTCATGTCATATTATTCTTGGTAGACCTTTCCTTAGAATGATTGGGGCAATTATTGATATGAAGGAAGGAAATATTAGATTCCAATTTCCGTTAAGGAAAGGCATGGAACATTTTCCTAGAAAGAAAATCAAATTACCATATGAATCTATCATGAGAGCCACTTATGGATTGCCTTCCAAAGATGGCAATACCTAGATTTATCTTGTATCGTGCCTAGCTAGGGGCGTAAAACGATAGCGCTTGTTGGGAGGCAACCCAATTTTATATTTTTTTTGTTTTTGTTGCTGTTAGGGAAAAAATATTGCATCTAGCCTCTGTTTAGATCTGGTTTCATGTTTTGTTTAGTTTTTGTGTCAAGTAGAACCTTTGGGAGGATGTGTGTGAAGTTTATGTGATCTTGCTGTGAAAAACAGAATCGTTAGTGCTCACTAGAATGGTCGTCAGATTTTAATGGAGCATGCTATTTAGTTAATTATTTTTGCAGATGATTAATATACAAATTCCTCACATTTACAAATTTATTTTGAATTTTTTGGAGTTAGAGAAGTATGCGAAACCTGCAGATTACTACAGATTGTTCTGTTTTTGACAGATTCTGTTTTTCGTGTGTTGTTTGCTTATTTCAATGCATCTATGAGTAATATTTGGAGGTATGAACCATAGAGAAGTTTTAATACAGTAGATTTAACACCAATATAAACAAAGAATGAATTAATTGCAGTACCTTTGAGTAGTGGTTTGTTTCCTTATACTAACGGAGCTCACGAGAATTTTTGTCTAAGTTTTTTGTTGTGAAGTTTTCAAGTTTTGAGTATTGCTTCGATGGACTATGGAACAAAGAGTAGAAAAGTCCTAAGCTTGGGGATGCCCATGGCACCCCAAGTAAAATTCAAGGATAATCAAAAGCCTAAGCTTGGGGATGCCCCGGGAAGGCATCCCCTCTTTCGTCTTCATTCATCGGTAACTATACTTGGAGCTATATTTTTATTCACCACATGATATGTGTTTTGTTTGGAGCGTCTTGTGTAATTTGAGTCTTTGCTTGTTAGTTTGACACAATCATCCTTGCTGGACACACCTATTTTAGAGAGTTAAATATGGCCTAGGAATTGTTAGAACACTCTATGTGCTTCACTTATATCTTTTGAGTTGAATAGTTTTTGCTCTAGTGCTTCACTTACATCTTTTAGAGCACGGTGGTGGTAATATTTTGTAGAAATTGTTGAACTCTCATGCTTACTTTTATCTATTTGAGAGTCTATTAAAACAGCATGGTAATGTGTTTAGGCTAATAAAACTAATCTTCACATGATAGACATCCAATGTCAATGTAGAAAAAAATTCACACTAAGTGCATTGAATAGAATGAGATGTTGGATGCTTGATAATTGTTTTTGAGATATGAGGATAGTGATATTGGAGTCATGCTAGTGGAGTTATTATGAAATTGAGAAATACTTGTGTTACGGTTAGTGATTCCCGTATCATGCACGTATGGTGAACCGCTATGTGACGAAGTTAGAGCATGAGGTATTTGTAGAGTGCCAACCTTTGTGTGTTGGTTGGGGGCGCGCGATGGTTAACTCCTACCAACCTCCCTCCTAGGAGCATGCGTTGATTGCTTTGTTTTATTGACTCATAGATTTTTGCAATTAGTATATGAGTTCTTATGATTAATGTTGAGTCCATGGATTATACGCACTCTGACCCTTCCACCATTGCTAGCCTCTCTTGTACCGCGCAACTTTCGCCGGTGCCATAAACCCACTATATATCCTTCCTCAAAACAGCCACCATATTATTCCTCAAAACCGCCACCATACCTACCTATCATGGCATTTCCATAGCCATTCCGAGATATATTGCCATGCAACTTTCCACCGTTCCGTTCATATGACACGCATCATATTGTCATATTGCCATGCATGATCATGTAGTTGACATCGTATTTGTGGCAAAGCCACCATGCATAATTTTTCATACATGTCACTCTTGATTCATTGCACATCCCGGTACACCGCCGGAGGCATTCATGTAGAGGCATACTTGTTGTAGTATCGAGTTGTAATTTCGAGTTGTAATAAAAGTGTGATGATCATCATTATTAGAGCACTGTCCCATGTGAGGAAAAGCCAATTAAAAAAAGGAGATGGCCCAAAAAAATATAGAGAGGGGCTAATAAAAAAAGAGAAAGCCCCTCCAAAAAAATGAGATAAAAGAGAGAAGGGACAATTGCTACTATCTTTTTCCATACTTGTGCTTCAAAGTAGCACCATGTTCTTCATGATAGAGAGTCTCATGTTTAGTCACTTTCATATACTAGTGGGAATTTTCATTATATAACTTGGCTTGTATATTCCAACGATGGGCTTCCTCAAATGCCCTAGGTCTTCGTGAGCAAGCAAGTTGGATGCACACCCACTAGTTTCTTTTTTTGAGCTTTCATACATACTTAGCTCTAGTGCATCCGTTTCATGACAATCCCTACTCACTGACATTGATATCTCTAGATGGGCATCTCCATAGCCCATTGATATGCCTAGTCGATGTGAGACTATCTTCCTCCTTTTTGTCTTCTCCACAACCACCTCTATTCCACCCATAGTGCTATGTCCATGGCTCACGCTCATGTATTGCGTGAAAGTTGACAGGTTTGAAAAAATAGATTATGAAAACAAGTGCTTGGCTGAAATCGGGGTTGTGCATGATATGAATATTTTGTGTGATGAAGAGGGAGCATAGCCAGACTATATGATTTTGTAGGGATAACTTTCTTTAGCCATAGTATTTTGAGAAGACATGATTGCTTTGTTAGTATGCTTGAAGTATTACTATTTCTTATGTCAATATAGAATTTTATCTTGAATCTTTCAGATCTGAACATTCATGCCATAATTAAGAGAATTACATTGAGAAACTATATTGGTTAGCATTCCACATCAAAAATTCTTTCTTTATCATTTACCTACTCGAGGACGAGCAGGAATAAAGCTTGGGGATGCTTGATACGTCTCCAACGTATCTATAATTTTTTATTGTTCCATGCTATTATTTAAGAAGTATTGGATGTTTAATGGGCTTTATCTTACACTTTTATATCATTTTTGGGACTAACATACTAACCCAAAGGCCTAGTCCAGATTGTTGTTTTTTGCCTGTTTCAGGGTTTTGCAGAAAAAGAATATCAAACGGAGTCCAAACGGAATGAAAGCTTCGCGAGAGATATTTTTGGAGAAAATCACGCACAGGGAACTTGAGAACCACGTCAAGGGAGCATCGAGGCGCCCACGAGGGTGGGGGCGCGCCCCCTTCCCAGGGCGCCCGCCTACCTCTTGGGTCCCTCGAGCAACCCCCCGGTGTCCTCCTTCCTCCTATATAAGTATACGTACCCCGAAACCATCAGCAACAGAGAGAAAACCCTAATTCCACCGCCGTAACCTTCTGTTCCCGTGAGATCCCATCTTGGAGCCTATTCCGGAGCTCCACCAGAGGGGGATCCATCACGGAGTTCTTCATCATCATCATCATCACCCTCACGATGAGTTGTGATTAGTTTACCACAGACCTTCGGGTCCATAGCTAGTATCTAGATGGCTTCTTCTCCCTCTCTCTGGATCTCAATACAAAGTTCTCCTTCGTCTTCGAGGAGATCTATTTGATGTAATCTCTTTTTGCGGTGTGTTTGTCGAGATCCGATGAATTGTGAGTTTATGATCAAGATTATCTATGAGAAATATTTGGTTCTTCTCTGAACTTTTTATGTGTGCTCATAATATCCTTGCAAGTCTCTTCGAATTATTGGTTTGGTTTGGCCTACTAGATCTATAGTTCTTGCAATGGGAGAAGTGCTTGGCTTTGGGATCAATCTTGCGGTGTCCTTTCCCAGTGACAGTAGGGGCAGCAAGGCACGTATTGTATTGTTGCCATCGTGGATAAAAAGATGGGGTTTATATCATATTGCTTAAGTTTATCCCTCTACATCATGTCATCTTGCTTAAGGCGTTACTCTGTTCTTATGATCTCAATATAGTAGATGCATGCTGGATAGCGGTCGATGTGTGGAGTAATAGTAGTAGATGCAGGCAGGAGTCAGTCTAATTGTCTCGGACGTCATGCCTATATACAATGATCATGCCTAGATAGTCTCATAATTATTCGCTTTTCTATCAATTGCTCGACAGTAATTTGTTTACCCGCCGTAGAATATCGCTATCATGAGAGAAGCCACTAGAGAACACTATGGCCCCCGGGTCTATTCTCAACATATCAATCTACATCTACTTTACTTTTATCACTTTTATTTTCTATTCTTACAAACCAAAATACCAAAAATATAAACTATCATCTCTAACAGATCTCACTTTTGTAAGTGACCGTAAAGGGATTGACAACCCCTTATCGCGTTGGCTGCGAAGTTCTTATTTGTTTGTGCAGGTGCGAGGGACTCGCACGTGGTCTCCTACTGGATTGATACCTTGGTTCTCAAAAACTGAGGGAAATACTTATGCTACTGTGTTGCATCTCCCCTTCCTCTTCGAGGGAATACAACGCAAGCTCAAGAAGTAGCAACTCTCTTCTTCAATTTGCACAAAATTTTATATTTCCCTTAAGGCAGCTTGATTCTTATGAGCGGGGAAATATTTAGCAAAGAAGTAATAAATCATGTCCTGGGGACTACGCACACAACCAGGATCAAGAGAATTAAACCATGTTTTAGCATCACCCTTTAAGGAGAATGGAAATAGCTTAAGGATATAATAGTAACAAATTTTTCATCATTGGTGAATAGGGTGGCAATATCATTAAATTTTGTAAGATGTGCCACAATAGTTTCAGATTCATAGCCATGGAAAGGATCGGATTTAACCAAAGTAATTAACTCAGGATCGACAGAGATATCATAATCCTTATCAGAAATACAGATAGGTGAAGTAGCAAAAGCAGGGTCATATTTCATTCTAGCATTCAAAGATTTTTCTTTCAGCTTAGCTAATAGTTTCTTAAGATCGTATCTATCTTTGCAATCTAAAAGATCTCTAGCAGTTTCTTCATCCATAGCATAACCCTCAGGCACAACAGGCAATTCGTATCTATGGGGAGAATCTTCATCATCACTTTCATCAATATTATCAGTTTTAATAATTTCATTCTCTCTAGCTCTAGCAAGTTGTTCATCAAGAAATTCACCTAGTGGCATAGTATTATCAAACATAGTATTAGTTTCATCATAAGTATCATGCATAGCAGAAGTGGCATCGTCAAGAACATGCGACATATCAGATTCAATAGCAGGAGTAGGTGTCGCAAGTTTACTCAAAACAGAAGGTGAATCAAGTGCAGAGCTAGATGGCAGTTCCATAACTCCCTTCGTAGTTGAGGGAAAGATCTTGGTTTTTTCGTCTCTCAGGTTCTTCATAGTGATCAACAGATATAAATCCCAAGTGACTCAAAGAATATAGCTATGCTCCCCGGCAACGGCGCCAGAAAATAGTCTTGATAACCCACAAGTATAGGGGATTGCAACAGTTTTCGACGGTAGAGTATTCAACCCAAATTTATTGATTCGACACAAGGGGAGCCAAAGAATATTCTCAAGTATTATCAGTTGAGTTTTCAATTCAACCACACCTGTAAGACTTAATATCTGCAACAAAGTATTTACTAGCAAAGTAGTATGGAAGTAACGGTAATGGTGACAAAAGTAACAGTAGCAGTTTTGTAGCAATTGTGACAGTGGCAAGGGAAAAGTATCTAAGCAAGGATCAATATGTGAAAATCTCATAGGCATTGGATCAGTGATGGATAATTATGTCAGATGCGATTCTTCATGCAACGGTTATAACATAGGGTGACACAGAACTAGATCCAGTTCATCAATGTAATGTAGGCATGTATTCCGAATATAGTCATACGTGCTTATGGAAAAGAACTTGCATGGCATCTTTTGTCCTACCCTCCCGTGGTAGCGGGGTCCTATTGGAAACTAAGGGATATTAAGGCCTCCTTTTAATAGAGTACCGGACCAAAGTATTAACACTTAGTGAATACATGAACTCCTCAAACTACGGTCATCATCGGGAGTGGTCCTGATTATTGTCACTTCGGCGTTGCCGGATCACAACACATAGTAGGTGACTATTGACTTGCAAGATAGGATCAAGAACTCACATATATTCATGAAAACATAATAGGTTCAGACCTGAGATCATGGCACTCGGGCCCTAGTGACAACCATTAAGCATGGCAAAGTCATAGCAACATCAATCTTAGAACATAATGGATACTAGGGATCAAACCCTAACAAAACTAACTCGATTACATGGTAAATCTCATCCAACCCATCACCGTCCAGCAAGCCTATGATGGAATTACTCACGCACGATGGTGAGCATCATGAAATTGGTGATGGAGGAAGGTTGATGATGACGACGGTGACGATCTCCACTCTCCTAAGCCCCGAACGGACTCCAGATCAGCCCTCCCGAGAGAGTTTAGGGCTTGGCGGCAGCTCCGTATCGTAAAACGCGATGAATTCTTCTCTCTAATTTTTTTCTCCCCAAACGTGAATATATGGAGTTGGAGTCGAGGTCGGGGGAACCTCAGGGGGCCCACGAGACAGGGGGCAGGCGCGCCCCCACCCTCCTAGATAGGGTGTGGGCCCCCTGGTCTTGATTTTTTCGCCAGTATTTTTTTATAAATTTCAAAATATTCTCCGTGGATTTTCAGGTCATTCCGAGAACTTTTATTTCTGCACAAAATAACACCATGGCAATTCTGCTGAAAATAGCGTCTATCCGGGTTAGTTCCATTCAAATCATGCAAGTTAGAGTCCAAAACAAGGGCAAAAGTGTTTGGAAAAGTGGATATGTTGGAGACGTATCAATGGGTACAGCAGTTGATTTATTGGCCATTTGCAAAGAGATTTCAGTAGGTGTTAACTTATTCAATTCAAGTCTACGATATAAAGAGAAAGGCATAACACTAGCACCAACTCCAAGATCACATAAAGCAGTTTTAACATAGTTTCTTTTACTAGAGCATGGTATAGTTGGTATTCCTGGATCTCCTAGTTTATTTGGTATTCCACCTTTAAATGTGTAATTAGCAAGCATGGTAGAAATTTTAGGCTCCGGCATCTTTCTTTTATTAGTAACAATTTCTTTCATATACTTGGCATATGGACACATTTTCAGCATATCAGTCAAATGCATATGCAAAAAGATAGATCTGATCATCTCACAAAAGCGTTCAAATTCCTCATCATCCTTTTTCTTGGATGGTTTAGGATGAAAGGGCATGGGTTTCTGAACCCATGGTTCTCTTTCTTTACCATGTTTCCTAACAACAAAGTTTCTCTTATCATAACGTTGATTCTTTGATTGTGGGTTATCAAGATTAACATCTGGTTCAATCTCCACATCATTATCATTAATAGATTGAGCATCAGTATGAACATCATCATTAACATTATCACTAGGTTCATGTTTATCACCTGATTGTGTTTCATCATCATAAATAGAAATATCATTCAGATTCTCAGGTGTATCTATAACAGGTTCACTAGAAGCATGCAATGTCCTATCAATTTTCTTTTTTCTTATTATTACTAGTACTGGGTGTGTCAGTATTAATTCTTTGAGAATCTTGCTCAACTCTCTTAGGATGGCCCTCAGGATACAGAGGTTCCAGAGTCATTTTACCACCTCTAGTCACAACTCTAACAACATTATCTTTGTTCTTACTATTCATCTCATTAAGCAAATCATAGTGTGCTTTAAGTAATTGTTCTACTTGAGTTTTTACCATGGAAGCATATTTTCTAATGAGTTTAAGATAATTAACCATTGTACTCACATAATCACCCAAGCACTCAAGCGTATAAGCATTATGTTTCAATTGTCTACTAACATAAGCATTGAAGTTTTCTTGTTTCACAATAAAATTATCAAACTCATCCAAGCATTGACTAGCAGACTTATTATGAGGAATATCACCTTCATCAAATCTATAGAGAGAATTTACCTCTATTACCTGTAGCAGTTATAACCTAGGGTGACACAGAACTAGCTCCAATTCACCAATACAATGTCGGCGTGTATTCCGTATATAGTCATACGTGCTTAAGGAAAAGAAATCGCATGACATCTTTTATCCTACCCTCCCATGGCAGCGGGGTCCTAATGGAAACTGAGGGATATTAAGGCCTCCTTTTAACAGAGAACCGGGACAAAGCATTAGCACTTAGTGAATACATGAACTCCTCAAACTATGGTAATCACCGGAAAGAATCCCAATTATTGTCACCTTGGGGTATGCGGATCATAACTCGTGATAGATGTCTACAACTTGCAAGATATGATCAAGAACACATGTATATTCATGAAAAAATAGGTTCATATCTGAAATCAAGGCACTCGGGCCCTAGTGACAAGCATTAAGCATAGAAAAGTCATAGCAACATCAATCTCAGAACATAATGGATACTAGGGATCAAACCATAACAAAACTAACTCGATTGCATGATAAATCTCATCCAACCCATCATCGTCCAGCAAGCCTACGATGGAATTACTCACACATGGCGGTGAGCATCAAGAAATTGGTGATGGAGGAAGGTTGATGATGACGACAGCGACGATCTCCACTCTCCGTAGCCCTGAACAGACTCCAGATCTGGTCTCCCGAGGAAGAACAGGGGGTGACGCGGGGGACCCCACAAGGTAGGGGGCGCGCCGAGGGGGGTAGGGCGCGCCCCCACCATTGTGGACAGCCGGTGGGTCCCCTCCAGTAGATTCTTTCGCCAATAGTTTTATATTATCCAAAAATGTTCTCTGTGGATTTTCAGGTCATTCTGAGAACTTCTATTGCTGCACAAAAATAACACCAATGCAATTCTACTAAAAATATCGTCAGTCCGGGTTAGTTCCATTCAAATAATTCAGATTAGAGTCCAAAACAAGGGCAAAAGAGTTTGGAAAAGTAGATACGATGGAGATGTATCAAACGACAATCGTCAAATTTGTTCAAATTAGTCTAAACGTCTAAAACCCCCGAACTGACACCAAACAGGGAGGGGGGAATTTGGATGTCTGCCAATTTAGATACTAACAATGCGGACCCACCCAAACCCTCTCTTTCCCTCAACTACAGAATCATCCTCCCACATTCATACCATGGAGAGTGGACGTGATCGGGCGGCCGCGTACCCACTATCGACATTCATGCTAGCTAACTCGCGCGACATCTGCACAAACGCAACGACCAAAAAGCCTACTTCAGCCACCGTTCACATTGATGCAATGCTATTTCGCCTGCCCCCGACAATTTAAGGTGGTTGGTCACGAACGCAAACCATACAACACCACACTATTGCCTCTGCTGTCCGCTCCTCTCCCAAATCTGCACGCATCCGTCACCGATAGCCACAATGGGCAAGTTAGATGGCTTGAACTGGTTCTAGGTGCACCCCTCTAGACCCGGGGGAGCTCTGTATCTTGGTGCCGCCCCATGTTCTTTGGGATCCTCGTCGTCAACGGTTTCGTCTGACGTCAAGCTGGAGCGCATCTCCTCGGCGACGAGGATTAGATGTCGCCCCTCCCCACCGAGGTTGCTGCTACAGACTAAGAGTTTGCGCCATAGATGGATATGGTCATCCAGTGGTCCATCTACAATCGTGGTCTAGTGCTGCTCTCCCTGTCACGCAACCATGGCATCCAAAGTGGTGTAGCACAGAGGTGTCCCCACCGTCCGTGTCCCATAACTAGCCCGGGAGCCAATGGCCATGAAGAAGGAAGAACCATCCTCCCCGGTGTTCTCCAAGTCATGTGGGCATCTCGCTACTACCTCGGTGGCGTCGACTCGTCCTGCTCAGCAACCAATAACTGCCTCTTAGTGGGAGATTGTCGAGAGCGGCACAACATGGCGCGTTGGGCAATGTTCACAAAGATGGATGCCATGTGGGCCTGGATGCTCGTAGACACCATGCTCGCAGAGGCCTGGGCCCTGGATCGGTCTATGACCACCTAGCAGACCGCCGCTCGCAACCGTTGGCTCAGTAACCATCTCCTACAAGTGGGTCTATTCGAGTCCGAGTACCTGGCTTGGCTCGAAGTCAACAACGGGTGGAAGAAGGCAGAGTCCGCCGGCGCGGTCGATCGTCGCCTCTGAGTGGAGGTGGCCGAGCGGCTGCGCCGCAAACAACTGATGCAGGCCGATCAAGGATGCCATGATGCATGCCCACTAGAAAGGATGACGACGACGATGGATCGGACGATGATAACGACGATGCCGAAGACGACGAAGGTATGGCGGCCTCAGAGGTGATACCTGCGAGGTCACACTCCGATACCTCACATAGTTTAGTTTAGTTTTTTTAATTTAGTGTGAGCTTGTTAAATACCGCATGATTTGCATGCAATATATGGAATTTGCTTAAATTTTGTTTGTGCTTCTTAAATTTGAGCTGTATCCATATTTATCTGTGGAGACATTAGATGTCCGGAGTTAAATGATTGACACCTCAATTGTTGCCAGTGGACACTTTCATGAATGTTTGATGTTCTATTTTTTTTACTATTGGGGAACGTAGTATTTCAAAAAAAATCCTACGATCACGCAAGATCTATCTACTAGAAGCATAGCAACGAGAGGGGAGAGTGCGTCTACGTACCCTCGTAGACCAAAAGCGGAAGCGTCTAGTGACGCGGTTGATGTAGTCGAACGTCTTCGCGATCCAACCGATCCAAACACAGAACGTACGGCACCACCGTGTTCGGCACACGTTCAGCTCAATGATGTCCCACGAGCTCTTGATCCAGTTGAGCTTCACGGGAGAGTTTCGTCAGCGCGACGGCGTGGTGATAGAGATGATGAAGTTACAGGCGCAGGGCTTCTCCTAAGCACTACAACGATATGACCGAGGTGTGTTTCTGTGGAGGGGGCACCACACACGGCTAAAACAATGTTGCTTGTGTGTCCTAGGGTACCCCCCTGCCCCTGTATATAAAGGAGCAAGGGGGAGGGCCGGTCGGCCCTAGGGGCGCGCATAGAGGGAGGTTTCCTACTCCTAGTAGGAGTAGGAATCCCATTTCCTAATCCTACTAGGAGTAGGAAAGGAAGAAGAAGGGGACAAGGAAGGAGAGGGGCGCCTCCCCCCACTCCTAGTCCAACTAGGATTCCCTTGGGGGGGCATGCCCAGCCCTAGTGGGCTGCCTCTCTCTTTCCCTCATGGCCCACTATGACCCAATACTCCCCCGCAATGTTGAGGATATCGCTTATCGTTATCGTTTCGGTAAGCTGGGGATTAGAGATTAATTGGAAATCGGACAATTAATCGATTTTATCCGTCAACTGTTAATCGGTCATTTTTTGCAAATCCAAGGTTCCCAGCACTAAAATGTTATATCCAACACCAAAACAATGTTGGACAGAAGTGTTACCTTGATTCCAAGCATTTGAACCGTCTTATAATGACAAACAAAATAGGACACTAGTACATATTGCAAAACAAGGTCCACAAAACACAAATAAACATACTTTTTGCAAACATAATGTTAGGAATAGGCCCGATTTATCAGTAGATTCTCGATAAATCGCTTGTCAGAGTGATAAATCGGCCCAAACGATAAACGGTGAAGATAAGGCATAATCTTATCGGTCACCCCAAGAGTAGTGATAAATCTGACGATAAATCGTTGAATCGGAATATTCTTGAACAGTGCTCCCCCGGGTGGTTCCGGTAACCCCTCTGGTACTCCGGTTTTCTCTGAAATCACCCGAAACACTTCTAGTGTCTGAATATAGCCGTCCAATATATTAATATTTATGTCTCGGACATTTCGAGACTCCTCGTCATGTACGTGATCACATCTGGGACTCCGAACTACCTTTGGTACAGCAAAACTCATAAACTCATAATACAGATCATCATCGAACGTTAAGCGTGCGGACCCTACGGGTTCGAGAACTATGTAGACATGACAGAGACTCATCTCCAGTCAATAACCAATAGCGGAACCTGGATGCTCATATTGGTTCCTACATATTCTACGAAGATCTTTATCGGTCAAACCGCATAACAACATACGTTGTTCCCTTTTTCATTTGTATGTTACTTGCCTGAGATTCGATCATCGGTATCATCATACCTAGTTCAATATCATTACCGACAAGTCTCTTTACTCGTTCCGTAATACATCATCTCGTGACTAACTCATTAGTAGTTTGCTTGCAAGGCTTATTATGATGTGTATTACCGAGAGGGCCCAGAGATACCTCTCCGACACTCGGAGTGACAAATCCTATTCTCGATCTATGCCAACACCACAAAACACCTTCGTAGACACCTGTAGAGCATCTTTATAATCACCCAATTACGTTGTGATGTTTGATAGCACATAAGGTGTTCCTCCGGTATTTGGGAGTTGCATAATCTCATAGTCATAGGAACATGTATAAGTCATGAAGAAAGCAATAACAGTAAAACTAAACGATCAAGTTGCTAAGCTAACGGATGGGTCTTGTCCATCACATCATTCTCCTAATGATGTGGTCCCATTGATCAAATGACAACTCATGTCTATGGCTAGGAAACAAAACCATCTTTGATCAATGAGCTAGTCTAGTAGAGGCATACTAGGGACACTATGTTTTGTCTATGTATTCACACATGTACTAAGTTTTCGGTTAATACAATTCTAGCATGAATAATAAACATTTATCATGATATAAGGAAATACAAATAACAACTTTATTATTGCCTCTAGGACATATTTCCTTCATTCTCCCACTTGAACTAGAGTCAATAATCCAGATTACATAGTAATGATTCTAACACCCATGGAGTCTTGGTGCTGATCATGTTTTGCTCGTGGAAGAGGCTTAGTCAACGGGTCTGCGACATTCAGATCCGTATGTATCTTGCATATTTCTATGTCTTCCTCCTTGACTTGATCGCGGATGGAATTGAAGCGTCTCTTGATGTGCTTGGTTCTCTTGTGAAACCTGGATTCCTTCGCCAAGGTTATTGCTCCAGTGTTGTCACAAAAGATTTTCATTGGACCAGATGCATTACGTATTACACCTAGATCGGATATTAACTTCTTCATCTAGACTCCTTCATTTGCTGCTTTTGAAGCAGCTATGTACTCCGCTTCACACGTAGATCCCGCCACGACGCTCTGCTTGGAACTCCACCAACTGACAGCTCCACCGTTCAATAAAAATACATATCCGGTTTGTGACTTAGAGTCATCCGGAGCAGTGTCAAAGCTTGAATCGATGTAACTATTTACGACGAGCTCTTTGTCACCTCCATAAATGAGAAACATATCCTTTTTCCTTTTCAGGTACTTCAGGATGTTCTTGACCGTTGTCCAGTGATCCACTCCTGGATTACTTTGGTACCTCCCTGCTAAACTTATAGCAAGGCACACATCATGTCTGGTACACAACATTGCATACATGATAGATCCTATGGCTGAGGCATAGGGAATGACTTTCATTTTCTCTCTATCTTCTGCAATGGTCGGGCATTGAGTCTTACTCAACTTCACACCTTGTAACACAGGCAAGAACCCTTTCTTCGACTGATCCATTTTGAACTTATCCAAAACTTTATCAAGGTATGTGCTTTGTGAAAGTCCAATTAAGCGTCTTGATCTATCTCTATAAATCTTGATGCCTAATATATAAGCAGATTCACCGAGGTCTTTCATTGATTTTTTATTATTCAAGTATCCTTTTATGCCATCCGGAAATTCTATATCATTTCCAATCAATAATATGTCATCTACATATAATATCATAAATGCCACAGACCTCCCACTCATTTTCTTGTAAATACAGGCTTCTCCAAAAGTCTGTATAAAACCATATGCTTTGATCACCTCATGAAAGCGTATATTCCAACTCCGAGATGCTTGCACCAGTCCATAGATGGATCGTTGGAGCTTGCACACTTTGTTAGCACCTTTAGGATTGACAAAACCTTATGGTCGTATCATGTACAACTCCTCTTTGAGGTATTCATTAAGGAATGCAGTTTTGACATCCATTTGCCAGATTAAGGAATGCAATTGCTAACATGATTTGGACAGACTTAAGCATTGCTACGGGTGAGAAAGTCTCATCATAGTCAACTCCTTGAACTTGTCAAAAACCTTTCGCAACAAGTCGAGCTTTGTAGACAGTAACATTACCGTCGACGTCAGTCTTCCTCTTGAAGATCCAAATATTTTCAATGGTGTGCCGATCATCGGGCAAGTCAACCAAAGTCCACACTTTGTTCTCATACATGGATCCCATCTCAGATTTCATGGCCTCAAGCCATTTTGCGGAATTTGGGCTCATCATCGCTTCCTCATAGTTCATAGGTTCATCATGGTCCAGTAACATGACTTCCAGAACTGGGTTGCCGTACCACTCTGGTGCGGAACACACTCTGGTTGACCTACGAGGTTCAGTAGTAACTTGATCCGAAGTTTCATGATCATCATCATTAGCTTCCTTGCTAATTGGTGTAGGAATCACTGGAACTAGTTTCTGTGATGTAATACTTTCCAATTCGGGAGAAGGTACAGTTACCTCATCACGTTCTACTTTCCTCCCACTCACTTCTTTCGAGAGAAACTACTTCTTTAGAAAGGATCCATTCTTAGCAACGAATATCTTGCCTTCGAATCTGCGATAGAAGGTGTACCCAACAGTCTCCTTTGGGTATCCTATGAAGACACATTTCTCCGACTTGGGTTCGAGCTTATCAGGTTGAAGCTTTTTCACATAAGCATCGCAGCCCCAAACTTTAAGAAATGACAAATTTGATTTCTTACCAAACCACAGTTCATAAGGCGTCATCTCAACGGATTTAGATGGTGCCCTATTTAACGTGAATGCAGCTGTCTCTAAGCATAACCCCAAAATGATAGTGGTAAATCGGTAAGAGACATCATAGATCACACCATATCTAATAAAGTACGGTTACGACGTTCAGACACACCATTACGCTGTGGTGTTCCGGGTGGCGTGAGTTGTGAAACTATTCCACATTGTTTCAAATGATGACCAAACTCGTAACTCAAATATTCGCCTCCACGATCAGATCATAGAAACTTTATTTTCTTGTTACGATGATTCTCTACTTCACTCTGAAATTCTTTGAACTTTTCAAATGTTTCAGACTTGTGTTTCATCCAGTAGATATACCCATATCTACTCAAATCATTAGTGAAGGTCAGAAAATAATGATACCCATCACGAGCCTCAACACTCATCGGTCCACATACATTAGTATGTATGATTTCCGACAAATAAGTTGCTCGCTCCATTGTTCTGGAGAACGGAGTTTTAGTCATCTTGCTCATGAGGCATGGTTCGCAAGCACCAAGTGATTTCATAATCAAGTGATTCCAAAAATCCATCAGTATGGAGTTTCTTCATGCGCTTTACACCAATATGACCTAAACGGTAGTGCCGCAAATAAGTTGCACTATCATTATAAACCTTGCATCTTTTGACTTCAATATTATGAATATGTGTATCACTACGATCGAGATCTAATAAGAATAGACCACTCTTCAAGGGTGCATGACCATAAAAGATATTACTCAGATAAATAGAACAACCATTCTTCTCTGATTTAAATGAATAACCGTCTCGCAACAAACAAGATCCAGATATACTTTTCATGCTCAACGCTCGCACCAAATAACAATTATTTAGGTCTAAAACTAATCCCGATGGTAGATGTAGAGGTAGCATGCTGACGGCGATCACATCGACTTTGGAACCATTTCCCACGCGCATCGTCACCTCATCCTTATCTAATATTCGTTTAATCTGTATCCCCTGTTTTGAGTTACAAATATTAGCAACCAAACCAGTATCAAATACCCAGGTGCTACTACGAGCATTAGTAAGGTACACATCAATAACATGTATATCAAATATACCTTTTTTCACTTTGCCATCCTTCTTATCCGCCAAATACTTGGGGCAGTTCCGCTTCCAGTGTCCAGTCCCTCTGTAGTAGAAGCACTCAGTTTCAGGCTTGGCTCCAGACTTGGGTTTCTTTGCGGGAGTAGCAACTATCTTGCTATTCTTCTTGAAGTTCCCCTTCTTTCCCTTGCCCTTTTTCTTGAAACTAGTGGTCTTGTTAACCATCAACACTTGATGCTCCTTTTTTATTTCTACCTCCGCAGCTTTGAGCATAGCGAAGACCTCGGGAATTGTCTTCTGCATTCCTTGCATGTTATAGTTCATCACGAAGCCTTTATAGCTTGGTGGCAGTGATTGAAGAACTTTATCAATAACACTATCTTCGCCAACTTTGCAACCAAGTTGAGCCATATGATTGTAGTACCCAGACATTCTGACCAAGTGTTCACTGATAGAACTGTTCTCCTCCATCTTGCAGCTGTAGAACTTATTGGATACTTCATATCTCTCAATACAGGCATTTGCTTGAAATATTAACATCAACTCTTGGAATATCTCATATGCTCCATGACGTTCAAAACGTCGTTGAAGTCCCCATTCTAAGCCGTAAAGCATGGCACACTGAAGTATCGAGTAGTCATCAGACCGCGTCTGCCAGACGTTCAAAGCGTCTACATTAGTGGGAGGGGGCTTGTCACCTAGCGGTGCTTCAAGGACATAATTCTTCTGTGCAGAAATGAGGATAATC
This sequence comes from Secale cereale, assembly GCA_902687465.1. Classification (NCBI taxonomy): domain Eukaryota; kingdom Viridiplantae; phylum Streptophyta; class Magnoliopsida; order Poales; family Poaceae; genus Secale; species Secale cereale. The sequence continues at coordinate 515,103,914 of LR738710.1, forward strand.
CTCAAGTTAGGGACCCAGTCCATGTATTTGCTACCATCGTCTTTCAACTTAGCTTTCTCTAGGAACGCATTAAAATTCAAGGGAACGGTAGCATGGGCCATTGATCTACAACAACATAGATATACAAAAACTATCAGGACTAAGTTCATGATAAATTAAAGTTAAATTAATCATGTTACTAAAGAACTCCCACTTAGATAAACATCCCTCTAGTCATCTAAATGATCACGTGATCCAAATCAACTAATGTGACGCCCCCGATTTGACCGTACACTAATCATGCACGCAAATGTGTACGACCAAGATCAAGGACTCACTGGAAGATATCACAACACAACTCTAGACACAAATTAAAATAATACAAGCTTTATATTACAAGCCAGGGGCCTCGAGGGCTCGAATACAAATGCTCGAATACACAAGAGTCAGCGGAAGCAATAATATCTGAGTACAGACATAAGTTAAACAAGTTTGCCTTAAGAAGGCTAGCACAAAAGTAGCAATGATCGAAAAGGCAAGGCCTCCTGCCTGGGACCTCCTAACTACTCCTCGAAGCCGAACTCCATGTAGAAACATCATCGGGATCCTCTGGCTCCTGGACTCCACCATCTGGTTGCGTCATCCGAGAAGAAGGGAGAAAAGGGGAAAAGGGGGAGGAAAGCAACCGTGAGTACTCATCCAAAGTACTCGCAAGCAAGGATCTACACTACATATGCAATGATATCTGTGTAAAGGGGTAATATATGCAGACTGAACTGCAGAAAGCAGAATAAGAGGGGGGTAGCTAATCCAATCGAAGACTACGCTTCTCGTAACATCCATCTTGCAGCAGAAGATGAGGGTAGCTGGAAAGTAACAAGTATCCTTGCTTCTCGTAGCCTCCGTCTTGAAGCAGTAGGAGGGAAATAGATGGTAAGTTCACCAAGTAACAACGTAAGCATAATCCTACCCGGTGATCCTCCCCTCGTCGCCCTGTGAGAAAGCGATCACCGGGTTGTATCTGGAACTTGTCTGGGTGTGTTTTATTAAGTATCCAGTTCTAGTTGTCATGAGGTTAGAGTACAACTCCGGGTCGTCCTTTTACCGAGGGACACGGCTATTCGAATAGATTAACTTCCCTGCAGGGGTGCACCACATATCCCAGCACGCTTGATCCCATTTGGCCGGACACACTTTCCAGGGTCATGCCCGGCCTCGGAAGATCAACACGTCGCAGCCCTACCTAAGCACAGCAGAGAGGTCAGCACGTCGGTCTAAGTCCTAAGCACACAGGGGTCTGGGCCCATCGCCCAATGCACACCTGCACGTTGCGAGGGCGGCCGGTAAGCAGACCTAGCCTCTCCTAATACCAGAGTAGGCTTCCAGTCCAATCCGGCACGCGCCGCTAAACCGCTGACGTCAAGAAGGCTTCGGCTGATACCACGACGTCGAGTACCCATAACTATTCCCACGTAGTTGGTTAGTGCGTATAGACCAAATGGCCAGACTCAGATCAAATACCAAGATCCCGTTAAACGTGTTATTATGAAATAACCGTGGACAACGACCAGGGCCAGGCCCACCTGTCTCCTAGGTGGTCGCAACCTGCCCTGTCGCTCCGCCACAAAGTAACCATCGGGGGAACTGTCGGGAACCCAGGCCCACCACTACCTGTGTGGAACCACCTGCCCCTTCAGCCCCCATCTCCGAATCATCATCATGTGTATGTAAAGTATGTATATAGTATATACCCGTGATCACCACCCAAGTGATCACGGCCCGATAGAATAGCATGGCAGACGGACAAGAATGTAGGGCCACTGATGGAATACTAGCATCATATACTAAGCATTAGGATGGCAGGTACAGGTATCAACAGTTGTAGCAACAATGACAGGCTATGCAACAGAATAGGAGTAACCGAACGGTAACGAGCTACACTACTCTAATGCAAGCAGTAGAGAGAAGAATGGGCGATATCTGGTGATCAAGGGGGGGGGGCTTGCCTGGAAGCCCTGTAGACGAAAGGAATCTTCGGAAGCGTAGCCGTAGTCGAACACCGAAGCATCAATGGTCTCGAGGTCTATCACAGTATCGGAGTCTACCGAAAATAAGCAACGAAGGGGAAACAAATAAATAGCAGAGCAAACAATAGCATCACAAAGCATAACATGGCAAAATGCGGTGCTACGTGTGACCTAACGCGGTGCTCGGTGATACAGACGAAGAGGAATAACATCCGGGAAAGTATTCCCGGTGTTAGGCATTTTCGGGCAGATGAAACGGAGGGGAATGTCGCATGTTCGGTATGATAGAGATGTGTGGCGGATGAACGGACCGCGTATTCGGATTCGTCTCGTCGTTCTGAGCAACTTTCATATATAAATTATTTTCATCCGAGTTACGGTTTAAAAGATATGATTTTCTAAAGTTTTAGACAATATTCTGAAATTAATATTAATTCGAAAATATATAAAAAAGCAGAATAAACATTTGTTACCTAGCTCTACACTAGCCTAAGTGTATGACCGGTGGGGGCCAGGAGTGGTCCAGTCAACAGAGTTGACCCAGTCAACTTTTGACCGGTCAAAAGGTAAATAGTGTTTTGGTCCCACTTGTCATTGACTTAGTTTTATTTTAACACAAGCCTATTTGTTTAACTAAAAGTGGGGCCCTTCTGTCATAGAAGCATTAGGCAATTTAGGATTAATTAACTAAGTTAATTACTCGTTTAACTAACTAATTAATTATTTTTACCAAATTATTTTAATAACTTCTTTTTTTTTGTGGCTGGGCCCCACAGTCAGTGGCCCAGGCGGGTTTACTGGGTGCGGCTAAACGGGTGCGGGCGCCCGTGTGCGGCGAGCGCCCGAGGCCACTAGGGGCGCAGCTGGGCTCGCACGGCCGGCCTAGGCGCCGGCGGCCGCAGCCAGAGGCGCGCCCGGGCGACCTAGAAAGGGAGCGTGCGGGGCGGGAGCGGCCAGGCGAGGCCCCGGCGCTGCCCCGGCGGCGGCGGGCGGGAGGCCCCGGGGGCGCACGGCCCCTGCGGAGGCGGAGGTGGCCGGCGGAGGGCGCCGCCGGAGGAGGGGATGGCACCGACGCGCGGAGCAGGAGCGCGGGAGGCCAGGCGAGGTCGTCGCGGCGCAACCCAGGCGCGGCTGTCGCGGGATGAGTGCGAGGAGGGCGAGGTGAGCGGCGAGCAGGGCGGAGCGGGGCCTGGACGAGGCGAGCGAGCGCAACCTCGCGCGAGCAGCGGCGAGGCAGAGAGAGCGTGGGCGCGGGCTCCGCTGGGTTGGTCGGGCGTGGCTATCAGAGGGCAATGGCGGGTGTCGGAGCGCTGGCCGCGCGGAGGGCCGAGCTCGCACGGGGAGCAGGGCACCGACAGCTGCAGCAGCAGAGTGTACGCGGGCGCGGCCAGGGAGCTCGTGTGGCGACCTACGGCCAGGGAAAATGGAAGCAAGAAGAAGGGGCTGTGAGAGGAGCTCACCTAGCAGGCACAAGGGGGCCCCGTGATCGCTTAGGAGCAGCAGAGGGCGCCCGGACTCGACGAGGCTCAGGTTGGCCGGAGACGACAACGAGGGAGGCGGCGTCCGACGAGGAAGTACGGTCGAGGGCGGCGCAGTGGTGCTCCTCAGCTTGGCTCGAAGGCGACGAGGCGGAGGGCGGCGAAGGCCCTGGCGCAGTCCCGGTGACGGGGACGGCGGAGAGCTCGTCGGCGTCGGCGGTCATGGCGGCGATGCGGTGGATCTGGAGTGCGAAAGCGGAGCGAGGAGGGGATGTGAGGGTCTAGGGTTTGGAGGGAGGCCACGAGCGACGACTTGTAGGCATCGGGGAACGATGGATGAGCGCCACGGCGACGCCCTCGGCCGTGGCGGCCATCGCAGGTGCCCACGTTCCCCCTCGTGAACAGAGGAGGGTGGGTGATGGCGCTGGTGGGTTGGCCTGGCTTGGCCAATGAGGCCAGCTGGGCCATTTGGCCCAGGGGAGGGGGTTTTCTTTTACCTAGTTCTGTTTAAAAGTTTCCTAATTTATTTTCTCATTATTTTAGATTAATAAAATATGAGACCAACACCTAAATCAATGTTTTAGTTTAACCCTCTGCCACAAAAAGTTTGCGACTCTGATAAATTAGTTTGATATTTTAGAATTTATAAAAGGCATTTACATAAATGATTAAGCCATTGTTTTAATTAATTTTGAGCACTTAAACATTTTATAAAAACTTGGTTTCTTCACTAGCAATACTTATGAATTATTTGCCACAGTTTACACATTTTAGCATGGCCATATGAAAACTTGTATTTTTGACTTTGATTGTAAAATTTGAATTTGAACAGTTTTGAACTAATGTGAGATTAGCAATAGTAATTGCGGCGACGTGGCATCATTACCAGAGGGTTACTGTAGCTTGATTACCCGGGCGTTACAAATCTCCTCCACTACAAGAAATCTCGTCCCGAGATTTAAACGGTGGAGTAAGGGGGAAAAGTTCTGGTTGCGAAATTCTAATGAGTCTTCTCGGTCTTGACTGCCCTTTTGAAGAGGTTGATCCCTTTCGTTGATATCCTTATTTCTCTGCTTCAAGTCATCGTGATCAAGTCATCATCCTTTCTTCGGGATCTCCATCGTCCTACGAAAATGAACAGGGGGAAAACCTCCGAAAGAACGCATCTCCACGAAGTATGTGCATCTGACAGTGAATTCAGAAAGTGATACACGGAGTACCCTACGCATAGTATTTCAGTGAATCCGTTTAGTGCAATAATCAATGGTACCAGAGTTTCAAACAGGTAGGCAGTCATTCGATGCCTAAACAGAAGCTGGAATGGGGTCTTGATCAACGAGAATAACATGGGGTTTGATTCCAGGATGAATAATGGTATAGAATTTAGCTCGTGAATCACATACGAAGCCAGGTGCAAAGGATACATTAGAATCAGGGTTGTTCAGAAAAGTCAGGTTTCGATCCAGTGGACCTGTGGGTTATGGGCCCACCATGTGGGTTAAAATAGGAAGGGTGGTGACATCTTGCACAGAAAGCATGGCATGTCAGAGGATAGTCTGTCAGCTAAGTTGGCAACAATGTCGGTACCAAGGACGGGGAACGAAGAGAACCATTGTCTTGCTCGTTGAAACGAGGCGGACCGGTAGGCAAAGTTTTCTTCCAGAGGTGGTTACCAGAATGTTACCAACCATGGTAACAGGGTCTTACCGACAGAGTTGTACAACAAGGTGTTTACATAAGCAGAGAATTATTACTGCTTAGATTATATGTAGATCAAGGAAAGGTTAAACAAACAAATGGAAAGGAAAATTGTGATTACACACAATTATTAAGAGTATATCCTTCCCATGGTCAAGTAGAACACGACATACAGGGTAGGAGAGCAAGTACCCAACCATTCAGATAACGGGGCAAGGATTGATCAAGATGTACCCATACAACGGTGTTTGGATAACTGACCAAGAATCATTTAGCATTGGGCTTCAAAGGCTCTTGTTGAAAATTGGAGTACCACAGACATGCTTTGAGATAGCATTGGCATGGTCTTGAAGCAAAGGTCGGACTTGGATACACAAAAGACTCATCAGGAACAACTTATAGAATAAGTCTTATAATTTCCTCCTGGGAAAATGGTTATCCTTGCAAAAGAGATTATAATAATAGGTCCTCCAGCAGGGGTGCTAGGCATGACATCATACTACCGAGTCATCAAAGGACCAATATTATAACTACTGGAAAGTTGTCCCAACCATCATATCTGACCGAGATTCAGATCCGATTGGTGTCGTTTTACCTCAGACTCGGGATGTTCGAGAAGAAGAGGTGCATCACAAATCGACGAAATGGAATTGCAAGATTCTCGAGAAATGAACTATGGGAGCGGTTTCCCAAAACAATAGTTCATCATTTAACCAAGGAGAGGATGAGTAGGTGGCTGATGGGCTCAGCGTCAATTTATCGAGAATTCCAAACGGATGGATTTCCACAATAATGTGAACAAGAAGATGACACTTGTCAATTCAAATGGTATAATGTTGTATGCTCGAGGAAAACATACACCATTAATCAATAGTTGGGAGGTGTGCCCGAAATATGACCTTAAGCAGCAAGATCAATGTTAGAGGGACGATTCAATAACCAACAGTCCAAAAACAAACTGTCGGTCATTAACTTCATAGCAATAGGGTTGCTAGGATTATAGAACTCAAGCAGCATCGTTAGCATATTGGTATCCCGGTTAAAAACAACACGGGGACCAAGGAAGAATGGTGATGGTGAGAAGTATCATCATACCGAGAATTTCTAAGAGGTGGAGCAATCCCCACAACATTCTCGACATAAAAGACAATAATACTTTAAGGCAGAACACAACTCTAGCTGGAGAGCAAGTTGTATTCATAATGTGGACAAGTTCGCGATGAAAGGGAGTCAAGGATGTTGTCGATGATAATAAAAATCATCAAGGGCAAGGAGGGTATTTCTTATCATGAACACAGTTAACATCTCGGAAGAAGTCAAAGTGTTGAAGGTGATCCGACACATGTGCCGGGAGGTTTCAAGAGGATGCTATGAAACAACAACGGTAACAAGCAAGGGAATGACGAAGTGGCAAGTTATAGGACCAATATATAAGATGCAAGCTCGGAACCAAAGTTGCCTTACTGAACAAGCAACCAGACGCTGAAAGCTCGACGCAAGTTGTGCTCAATCTCTGAAGAATTACTGCACCAAAGAAGGACGAGGTAGCACAGTCAAAGATAGCTAGACAAGGGATGTACCTGATAGTCTAGGAATAAACCAGATTGAGTTTAAAAATTTCCCAGTAACATCTACTAGGGGTGTTGAATTTTTCGAGCGGAATTGATTTACTAAACGGTGTCCTCGGTTGACGGCAACCTAGAACCCGTAGAGTGATTACGACAAGCCAAGGTATTACTTCATCAAAAGTTCAAAAGGTGTAGTGCAAAGTCATGATATCCTCGAGATATCAGAGGGTAAAACTCGAAGGTAGAACACGATAGGAATTGGACTAGGTCATTGACCTATGACAGTAGATACTTCAACCTTGCCAAAATAGACGAGGAACTGGAATGAATTCCCATCAGATATATCAGATCAGGACAGCATGGTCAGAACCATAATTGTAAGGAATCAATTCAAGAGTACCGAAAGGATCATACAGCTGGATAATCGTTTTGCAAGAAGCTTCCGAGACGGTCTACATCATTTTCATGGGCATGAACACAAAGTTCAAGGTCGACTCCCACTTCTTTAATGCATATAATTTCATTCACCTCTCGCTTTGATAAAACTGTAGTGTTGGAATTTTATCTGGTAGAACACCAGAAGAGTATGACTTGTGAAAACTTTCGGGTTCTCACGGATTAGGGGAAGGCATAGATTCAACCCATCGGGCATCTTAGTAACATACACCACAAGTTTCAAAAGTGAACGCTCAAGCTCAAAAGGAGAGCAAGGTTGGCCAAGCATGGGATACAATTTACCAAAGGCATTATGAAGTAGGGGAAGAACTTCTTGAGGTTTTTGTATACGAAGGACATTGTCGGATACTATTTCAACAAAGGTTCGGGCGATCCACAACGGAGCTGATGTGAGTATCGGTACTCACTCAGAGGAAGAAAGAATGCAGAGGCATCAGATTCAAGAATCACCTTATTAGTCTGATGCTTGAAATAGAAAGAAATTATGGTTTCCAAAAGGAAGGATCAAAAGCAGACGCTCTGATCAAGGATGGGTAAGTTGAAAACACTTAGTTGGACAATCAATAAATGTTTGGATCGTCGAGAACCAACTCATGTCCGGAATGACGTCTGAGTCGGGAAGATAATTTTATAAAGGATAACCTGATGACTGCGTGCATACACACACATTGAATCAGTAGGCTCAAAACGGCCAGGACAAGGGATGTTAACGAAGACTACTAGTCATATGGAATTAACCATAATACAAGCAGGCAAGAATTTCAAGAGTAACAGGTTGCAGAGGATTTTCGAAAGATCGAAAAGTATTCTGAAGAATTTTGTGAGACACATGAACAATTGAGAAGAACGGATCCTCGATAAATGTGAGGAATCAACCGTAAGGGTTTTCATGCGAAATAAAACTGCAAGACCGTATACTCAAAGGATTCTCGGGACAACGGAGAATATTTCGAGGCATCTTGTAATAACAAGAGCGACGAGGAATGATCATGAGAATGGAAAGTGCATGCAGATATCCTTAGGGCTATATCGGTGGCAGTGAATTGCAAAGGTGATGAGCACAAGTTCTCGGGTTAACAACGGAGAGTATCTTCAGGGCCTTCTGGTGCAGCAGACGATCATCGGTAATAATGTGCTCTCCGGTTGAAAGTCATAACGAGATCCTAATGTTAGAATTTGCAAAATCCATTTATCCCGAATAGAAGAGAGATCAGAGTCCCAGAGTATAGACGAGGAGTAAAAGATCCTAATACCACCCAATGGTGTTGTGGGCCCGTAAGCCACACAACAAGTTAGTAAATTTGTTTTTCAAAGACTAGACTCAACTTCGGCCAAGGAGTTGGAAAGGGGGATTCCTACAGGCAGTTGGCTCTGATACCAACTTGTGACGCCCCCGATTTGACCGTACACTAATCATGCACGCAAATGTGTACGACCAAGATCAAGGACTCACTGGAAGATATCACAACACAACTCTAGACACAAATTAAAATAATACAAGCTTTATATTACAAGCCAGGGGCCTCGAGGGCTCGAATACAAATGCTCGAATACACAAGAGTCAGCGGAAGCAATACTATCTGAGTACAGACATAAGTTAAACAAGTTTGCCTTAAGAAGGCTAGCACAAAAGTAGCAATGATCGAAAAGGCAAGGCCTCCTGCCTGGGACCTCCTAACTACTCCTCGAAGCCGAACTCCATGTAGAAACATCATCGGGATCCTCTGGCTCCTGGACTCCACCATCTGGTTGCGTCATCCGAGAAGAAGGGAGAAAAGGGGAAAAGGGGGAGGAAAGCAACCGTGAGTACTCATCCAAAGTACTCGCAAGCAAGGATCTACACTACATATGCAATGATATCTGTGTAAAGGGGTAATATATGCGGACTGAACTGCAGAAAGCAGAATAAGAGGGGAGTAGCTAATCCAATCGAAGACTACGCTTCTCGTAACATCCATCTTGCAGCAGAAGATGAGGGTAGCTGGAAAGTAACAAGTATCCTTGCTTCTCGCAGCCTCCGTCTTGAAGCAGTAGGAGGGAAATAGATGGTAAGTTCACCAAGTAACAACGTAAGCATAATCCTACCCGGTGATCCTCCCCTCGTCGCCCTGTGAGAAAGCGATCACCGGGTTGTATCTGGAACTTGTCTGGGTGTGTTTTATTAAGTATCTAGTTCTAGTTGTCATGAGGTCAGAGTACAACTCCGGGTCGTCCTTTTACCGAGGGACACGGCTATTCGAATAGATTAACTTCCCTGCAGGGGTGCACCACATATCCCAGCACGCTTGATCCCATTTGGCCGGACACACTTTCCAGGGTCATGACCGGCCTCGGAAGATCAACACGTCGCAGCCCTACCTAAGCACAGCAGAGAGGTCAGCACGTCGGTCTAAGTCCTAAGCACACAGGGGTCTGGGCCCATCGCCCAATGCACACCTGCACGTTGCGAGGGCGGCCGGTAAGCAGACCTAGCCTCTCCTAATACCAGAGTAGGCTTCCAGTCCAATCCGGCGCGCGCCGCTAAACCGGTGACGTCAAGAAGGCTTCGGCTGATACCACGACGTCGAGTACCCATAACTATTCCCACGTAGTTGGTTAGTGCGTATAGACCAAATGGCCAGACTCAGATCAAATACCAAGATCCCGTTAAACGTGTTATTATGAAATAACCGTGGACAACGACCAGGGCCAGGCCCACCTGTCTCCTAGGTGGTCGCAACCTGCCCTGTCGCTCTGCCACAAAGTAACCATCAGGGGAACTGTCGAGAACCCAGGCCCACCACTACCTGTGTGGAACCACCTGCCCCTTCAGCCCCCATCTCCGAATCATCATCATGTGTATGTAAAGTATGTATATAGTATATACCCGTGATCACCACCCAAGTGATCACGGCCCGATAGAATAGCATGGCAGACGGACAAGAATGTAGGGCCACTGATGGAATACTAGCATCGTATACTAAGCATTAGGATGGCAGGTACAGGTATCAACAGTTGTAGCAACAATGACAGGCTATGCAACAGAATAGGAGTAACCGAACGGTAACGAGCTACACTACTCTAATGCAAGCAGTAGAGAGAAGAATGGGCGATATCTGGTGATCAAGGGGGGGGCTTGCCTGGAAGCCCTGTAGACGAAAGGAATCTTCGGAAGCGTAGCCGTAGTCGAACACCGAAGCATCAATGGTCTCGAGGTCTATCACGGTATCGGAGTCTACCGAAAATAAGCAACGAAGGGGAAACAAATAAATAGCAGAGCAAACAATAGCATCACAAAGCATAACATGGCAAAATGCGGTGCTACGTGTGACCTAACGTGGTGCTCGGTGATACAGACGAAGAGGAATAACATCCGGGAAAGTATTCCCGGTGTTAGGCATTTTCGGGCAGATGAAACGGAGGGGAATGTCGCATGTTCGGTATGATAGAGATGTGTGGCGGATGAACGGACCGCGTATTCGGATTCGTCTCGTCGTTCTGAGCAACTTTCATATATAAATTATTTTCATCCGAGTTACGGTTTAAAAGATATGATTTTCTAAAGTTTTAGACAATATTCTGAAATTAATATTAATTCGAAAATATATAAAAAAGCAGAATAAACATTTGTTACCTAGCTCTACACTAGCCTAAGTGTATGACCGGTGGGGGCCAGGAGTGGTCCAGTCAACAGAGTTGACCCAGTCAACTTTTGACCGGTCAAAAGGTAAATAGTGTTTTGGTCCCACTTGTCATTGACTTAGTTTTATTTTAACACAAGCCTATTTGTTTAACTAAAAGTGGGGCCCTTCTGTCATAGAAGCATTAGGCAATTTAGGATTAATTAACTAAGTTAATTACTCGTTTAACTAACTAATTAATTATTTTTACCAAATTATTTTAATAACTTCTTTTTTTTTGTGGCTGGGCCCCACAGTCAGTGGCCCAGGCGGGTTTACTGGGTGCGGCTAAACGGGTGCGGGCGCCCGTGTGCGGCGAGCGCCCGAGGCCACTAGGGGCGCAGCTGGGCTCGCACG
>LR738710.1:515115145-515140515 GCA_902687465.1 Secale cereale
GCAACCTCGCGCGAGCAGCGGCGAGGCAGAGAGAGCGTGGGCGCGGGCTCCGCTGGGTTGGTCGGGCGTGGCTATCAGAGGGCAATGGCGGGTGTCGGAGCGCTGGCCGCGCGGAGGGCCGAGCTCGCACGGGGAGCAGGGCACCGACAGCTGCAGCAGCAGAGTGTACGCGGGCGCGGCCAGGGAGCTCGTGTGGCGACCTACGGCCAGGGAAAATGGAAGCAAGAAGAAGGGGCTGTGAGAGGAGCTCACCTAGCAGGCACAAGGGGGCCCCGTGATCGCTTAGGAGCAGCAGAGGGCGCCCGGACTCGACGAGGCTCAGGTTGGCCGGAGACGACAACGAGGGAGGCGGCGTCCGACGAGGAAGTACGGTCGAGGGCGGCGCAGTGGTGCTCCTCAGCTTGGCTCGAAGGCGACGAGGCGGAGGGCGGCGAAGGCCCTGGCGCAGTCCCGGTGACGGGGACGGCGGAGAGCTCGTCGGCGTCGGCGGTCATGGCAGCGATGCGGTGGATCTGGAGTGCGAAAGCGGAGCGAGGAGGGGATGTGAGGGTCTAGGGTTTGGAGGGAGGCCACGAGCGACGACTTGTAGGCATCGGGGAACGATGGATGAGCGCCACGGCGACGCCCTCGGCCGTGGCGGCCATCGCAGGTGCCCACGTTCCCCCTCGTGAACAGAGGAGGGTGGGTGATGGCGCTGGTGGGTTGGCCTGGCTTGGCCAATGAGGCCAGCTGGGCCATTTGGCCCAGGGGAGGGGGTTTTCTTTTACCTAGTTCTGTTTAAAAGTTTCCTAATTTATTTTCTCATTATTTTAGATTAATAAAATATGAGACCAACACCTAAATCAATGTTTTAGTTTAACCCTCTGCCACAAAAAGTTTGCGACTCTGATAAATTAGTTTGATATTTTAGAATTTATAAAAGGCATTTACATAAATGATTAAGCCATTGTTTTAATTAATTTTGAGCACTTAAACATTTTATAAAAACTTGGTTTCTTCACTAGCAATACTTATGAATTATTTGCCACAGTTTACACATTTTAGCATGGCCATATGAAAACTTGTATTTTTGACTTTGATTGTAAAATTTGAATTTGAACAGTTTTGAACTAATGTGAGATTAGCAATAGTAATTGCGGTGACGTGGCATCATTACCAGAGGGTTACTGTAGCTTGATTACCCGGGCGTTACAACTAAACCATCTCCGATCATCACGTGAGATGGAGTAGTTTTCAATGGTGAACATCTTATGTTAATCATATCTACTATATGATTCACGCTCAACCTTTCGGTCTCAAGTGTTCCGAGGCCATGTCTGTACATGCTAGGCTCGTCAAGTTTAACCTGAGTATTCTGCACGTGCAAAACTGTCTTACACCCGTTGTATTTGAACGTAGAGCTTATCACACCCGATCATCACATGGTGTCTCGGCACGACAAACTTTCACAACGGTGCATGCTCAGGGAGAACACTTGTACCTTGAAATTTTTGTAAGGGATCATCTTATAATGCTACCGCTGTTCTAAGCAAAATAAGAAGCATAATAAGATAAACATCACATGCAATGAAAATATGTGACATGATATGGCCATAATCATCTTATGCTTTTGATCTCCATCTCCAAAGCATCGTCATGATCTCCATCGTCATCCGACACCATGATCTTCATCGTAGCATCATGGTCGTCTCACCAACTATTGCTACTACTACTATCGCTAATTTATACTAATAAAGTAAAGCAATTACATGGCCTTCGCGGTTCATACAATAAAGAGACAACCATAAGGCTCTTGTCGGTTGCCGATAATTTACAAAACATGATCATCTCATACAATAATGTATAACTCATCACGTCTTGACCATATCACATCACAACATGCCCTACAAAAACAAGTTAGACGTCCTCTACTTTGTTGTTGCAAGTTTTACGTGGATGCTATGGGCTTAGCATGAACCGTTCTTACCTACGCATACAAAAACAACAACGATTTTTAGTCAAGTATGTGTTGTTTTAACCTTCACAAGGACCGGGCGTAGCCACCTCGATTCAACTAGAGTGAGAGAGACAGACACCCGCCAGTCACCTTTAAGCAACGAGTGCTCGTAACGGTGAAACCAATCTCGCGTAGGCATACGTGTAATGTCAGTCCGGGCCGCTTCATCTCACAATACCGTTGAATCAAAGTATGATATGCTGGTAAGCAGTATGACAATTAGCGCCCACAACTCATTGTGTTCTACTCGAGCATATCATCTATGCATAGACCTGGCTCATGATGCCACTGTTGGGGAACGTAGTATTTCAAAAAAATCCTATGATCACGCAAGATCTATCTACTATAAGCATAGCAACGAGAGGGGAGAGTGTGTCTACGTACCCTTGTAGACCGAAAGCAGCAGCGTCTAGTGAGGCGGTTGATGTAGTCGAACGTCTTCGCGATCCAACCGATCCAAGCACCGAATTTACGGCACCTCCACGTTCAGCACACATTCAGCTCAGTGACATCCCACGAGCTCTTGATCCAGTTGAGCTTCACAGGATAGTTTCGTCAGCACGACGGCGTGGTGACGGAGATGATGAAGTTACCAGCGCAGGGCTTCGTCTAAGCACTGCAACGATATGACTGGTGTGTGTTTCTGTGGAGGGGGGCACCGCACATGGCTAAAACAATGTTGCTTGTGTGTCCTAGGGTGCCCCCTGCCCCTGTATATCAAGGAGCAAGGGTGAGGGCCGACCGGCCCTAGGGGCGCGCCATAGAGGGAGGTTTCCTACTCCTAGTAGGAGTAGGAATCCCCTTTCCTATTCCTACTAGGAGTAGGAAAGGAAGAAGAAGGGGAGAAGGAAGGAGAGGGGCGCCTCCCCCCCCCCTCTCCTAGTCCAACTAGGATTCCCTTGGGGGCGCGGTCAGCCCTAGTGGGCTGCCTCTCTCTTTCCCTCATGGCCCACTATGGCCCAATACTCCCCCGGGTAGTTCTGGTAACCCCTCCGGTACTCCGATTTTCTCTGAAATCACCCAGAACACTTCCGGTGTCCGAATATAGCCATCCAATATATTAATCTTTATGTCTCGGACATTCCGAGACTCCTCGTCATGTCCGTGGTCACATCCGGGACTCTGAACTACCTTCGGTACATCAAAACTCATAAACTCATAATACCGATCGTCATTGAATGTTAAGCGTGCGGACCCTACGGGTTTGAGAACTATGTAGACATGACCGATACTCATCTCTGGTCAATAACTAATAGCGGAACCTGGATGCTCATATTGGTTCCTACATATTCTACGAAGATCTTTATCGTTCAAGCTGCATACCAACATACGTTGTTCCCTTTGTCATCTGTATGTTACTTGCCCGAGATTCGATCGTCGGTATCATCATACCTAGTTCAATTTCGTTACCGACAAGTCTCGTTACTCGTTCCGTAATACATCATCTCATGACTAACTCATTAGTTGTTTGCTTGCAAGGCTTATTATGATGTGTATTACCGAGAGGGCCCGGAGATACCCCTCCGACACTCGGAGTGACAAATCCTATTCTCGATCTATGCCAACACCACAAAACACCTTCTGAGACACCTGTAGAGCATCTTTATAATCATCCAGTTACGTTGTGATGTTTGATAGCACACAAGATGTTCCTCCGATATTCAGGAGTTGCATAATCTCATAGGCATAGGAACATGTATAAGTCATGAAGAAAGCAATAGCAGTAAAACTAAACGATCAAGTTGCTAAGATAATGGATGGGTCTTGTCCATCGCATCATTCTCCTAATGATGTGATCACGTTGATGAAATGACAACTCATGTCTATGGCTAGGAAACATAACCATCTTTGATCAATGAGCTAGTCTAGTAGAGGCATACTAGGGACACTTTGTTCTGTCTATGTATTCACACATGTACTAAGTTTCCGATTAATACAATTCTAGAATGAATAATAAACATTTATCATCATATAAGTAAATACAAATAACAACTTTAGTATTGCCTCTAGGACATAATTCCTTCAAAAACCAATGCCAAAAACCTTATTCATTGGAAATAACCAGTTCATCATTTCTGATGATCATTACAGTTTCATTTAAGGGATCCTCAAATCAATCAGAAATCAAATTAGATCTAGCTAATCTAGCGAGCTCATGAGCAACTTTCGTTGCTTCTCTATGATCGTGTTTGAACCTAGCAACAAGAAAGTAACAAGCAAAATGAAAACAATCATCAAAGATGTCCAGAGCCGCACCTGTGTCGTCCGGCCTCCGTCCTTCATGGTATCAATCACCTTCAGATTGTCTGAATTAGTAATAAGATGATCACATCCCATCCTTTTGCATCACGGATAGACCAAATTTGAGGGCCAAGGCTTCTGCCGTCAGTACATCCACACATCAATCTACCTTCCCATCCCCCCTGCAATAAATTTTCCTTTGTGATCTGTTAAGACCGCCGATTGTACCCCCTGAGTAGGTCACGGTCAAAATAAGCATCAACGTTAAGTTTAGAAAAATCACTAGAGGGCAATACCAGCCCCCACTTTTCATAACAACCTTTGGAGAAAAAACGGCAACAAAGTTGGTTGTAAGAGCTAGCATCCCCATAGTAATCTGATATGCATCCTGAGTTGTCTCCTTGGGCGCCAGTTTTTATCTCTCCCACTAGAAATACCATGCCTATGTAGTGATCATTTCACGCACATTCTTATGACCCACAACACATAATTCTTGTTCTGGAAGAAGAAGCATAAACTCCAACACCGCCTCACCAGCACGATCAATCTCACATGCTCCATCAATAATATCATCCATCCCCAACCTTTTCCAAACCTCCATTGTTTTATTGTAGAGAAATAGCAGGTGCTTTGTATCTTCTAGACTAGTAGAGCAAGCAGGAAAAATTGGCGACATTTTCGTATGTCTGTTTGCAAGCTTAACACGGCATGGGAGAGTGGCATGTAGCTATGATAGATAAAAAATTAACCTTTGCGGTGCATGATAATTTTCATCACCTACTTTAAATAGGGTTATATGTGGTTCGTCCCGTTCCATTGGTGTGCCTCATTCTATTTTCGTGTTGACAGTCCCATTCCACTAAATAAGTGGGCCGAACCGAAAACATACCATTTTTCATGTAGCTACAAGCAACGAAATCTGACATATCATGTTGCGAGAGTGTAACTGCGAGTAACCTTTGTAGATCAACGAGACACTGAGTTTGTCTAATCTGACATATCATCCCAGTTATTCAAGACACGGTCGATAAGACACCACACGTTAGATAACAATTGTCCCCCTTCAGAGTAACGACTTTCCTAGTGGCCCAATGTGACGCCCCGAGACCGATGCGCCAGGTGTCAGCCAGTTATTCGTCGCCATTGCCATGTCATTTCCTTGCGTGTTGCATTTCGCCATGTCATCATGTGCATGTCACCAGCATGTTTTCAAAACTTGCATTCGCCCAAGTCCCCCTCGTCCTTTCCGTTGTCCGTTCTGAGCCCAGACACACTCACACGCGTCCGCGGCACCTCCGAAACTTTATTTTATGAGTGGCTGAAAAATGTTCTCGGAATGGGGTGAAACTTGGCGTGTGGTCTTATTATAGCATAGGTAGACCGCCTGTCAAATTTCGTCGCATTCAGAGTTCATTTGGTAGCCCAACGGTTAACCGCATTAATTGCCGGAAGCCCCTTTTCTCTTTTGGTCCAGCACTCCTCCACAACAGCCCTCAAGCCCATCCTAACCACCTCCATGCTCTCGGTCGTTGGATCGTGATCGCGTGGCCAAAAACCGCACCTCATTTGGACTCTCCTAGCTCCCTCTACCTATAAATATGTGTCTCCCCCGAAATTTGCGGGCGAAGCCCTAGCCTCCCTCCTCCTCGCGCGGCCGGACGCGTCCGTCCGCGCCGGACATGTCCGCCGGCCACGTCCCCGCAGCCAATCAGAGACCGCCACCTCAGCACGCCGCCTCCCTCCTCCAATCGGGCGCTGCCACGTCACCGCCTCCAGCACCCCACTTTGTCGCGGCCTTGCGGGCCCAGATCGGGCCCGCCCGAGCCCGTCCATCGCCGCCGGCACCCACGCCGGGCCCAAGGCCCGCCGCCTCGCTCCTCCCGCTGGACCCTGACGGGATCAGGAGCGCTCACCACCGGCGGTCCGTCCCACGACCCCGCGCCTCCCGCCGGCCTCCAAGGCCTCGCCGGAGCACCGCCGCCCTTCGCCCGCATCATGCCGCCTCGCATCGTCCGCTGCCGTAGCTCTGAACCACCGTCGTGCCTCCGCTCGTTGCCGCCTCGTTGGACGTCGCCGTCGCCTGGAACAGACCGGATCCGGTCGATCCCCGTCAGGTCCGGCCTGCTCCGGGGAGCCCCGCCACGCTGCCACCCTCGCCGGAGTGCCAGGCGCCGCCGCCGCTTGCTGCCATGGCCGTCTCGGCTCTGCTCGAGGGGAGCCCGAGCACGCACGCCCAGCTGCGCCTCGGCCGAGTGGGCCCCGCCTTCGGCCTCCTAGGCCCAGCCCGGCTTGCTATAATGCCCAGTATGAGACTATACCTCCCATGTGTCGAGGCACGACTTAAAGGTATAATCACATACTAGAATGATCTCAAGTATGGTATCTTTGCACAACTCATGTAAAAGAGGGGATGAAAATGTAAAAGAGTAGTTGGCTTACACTCGCCATGTCACACAATGAAATACATTAACATACATCATCCGAATAACATCAGAGTCCGCCTACGGACGAAGATCCAAATGAAAGATACCATAAATAAAGCAACACAAGGTCCCGATCATCCTAGTAAGAGCCCTACTGATCCTCTGGGTAAGACATGTAGTATCGCCCATGCTCTTCATCAAACTCCCAATACAACTTTGAACCACCAGCTGTGTAGTTCTCAACGGTACCTGCATCTGGTGTTGTGTAGAATCTGTGAGCCACGGAGGACTCAGCAATCCCGTTCCCGGGTAGCAATACTATCAAAGCCTTGGGTGTGGAAAAGGCTTAAACAAGGTTGCAGCAGCACTTGCACTAGCTTACGTGTTTAGAGCGAGAAGAGAAAGTGCCAACAATCGTCAAAGTGATCACGAAGTGATCCTAACTAAGCACGTCAAACATAACCCCATTGTGTTCACTTCCCGAACCCCTTTAGAAAGAGACCGTCACGGTTACTCACGCTGGTAGTGTATTATGAACATGGTGTCAAGTTTTCTACAACCGGATATTACAAAATTCCCATCTGCCACATAACCGCGTGCACGGCTTTCGAAAGATGAAACCCTGATAGTAGCCGTGCGTATCTCGTCTCAGGCCACGACCAGATGGGACAAGCTATAGGTTTTTACCAGCCTTCGGGTTTCCCCAAGGTGGCCCCGCAGGTTGCCTAGTTTGGACCAACACTCATGTGGAGCACTGGCCTAGGTTGTTGATTAAGAACTCAGGTTTATAACTCCCTATGCAAGTTTTAGTTATTAGGCAAATGTAAAACCAATGTTGGACCTTGCTGGAAATTCTTTAGCGCTAAGCGGGTTATCAAGGGGGGCCCATAAACCCCAACCGTCTTAGGGACGCAAAATCAAGGAACATAACACCGGTTTAAACGGTTCCTAGGGTGGCATGAGTGGAACAAAACACCAAGAAAAGGCTTAGCCTTCCACCCATTGCCAAATATATAGATGATTTAGTTTAACAGATTATATATTGTGATATCCCAACAATAACTTCAACATGAAGCAAGAATCTTCAAATCTTCTCCTGCAACTAACAACGCTATAAGAGGTGCTGAGCGATGCTTACGTAGCCAAACAACGGTTTGCTAGATGGGTGGTTAGAGAGATCATGGCAACAATAAGAGGCTAACAAACAGACATAGGCATCGAGGCTATAAGCTAAAGTGCGAGACATCTATCATAGGCAAAGATAGTAGTGATATCTGGGTAAGGTCATCTTGCCTGTTGATTCCATGGAGGGATCGTAACCTTGCTCCTCGCACTCAACCTCGGTAGAAACCTCGTACTCTGTATCGTCACCAGGCTCTAACAAAAAACAACAATGCAACAACGGAACAAAATCAATCAACATGCAATGCTCAACCACAAGATGCGTGAACATGATGAACAAGGACAAGAATAGATATGATGCATGGCCTAGGGTCACAAGAGTGCAACAACATCACATCCAACAAGATCATACACAAGAATGAAACAAGCAAAGGATCAACTAACAAGTTTATGTATGTTGTTCAAACAAGCATCCAACAAGTTTTAAGGAGTTGGTTAACATGGCAAGGGTGCAACTAACACTACGGCAACATGCTAGCACATTTAAATGGGTTGGAAATAAATAACAACAATATCTAGAAACTCCCATATTAATTTATTTGTATTTGGGACATATCTGAAAACTTCTGTGATAGAGTTGTCAAACATGCTAAACAACAGCACCAAAATATTCTACACATTTTTCTACCCCAAATGCATATAAAGTTTGTTAAATTTGGAGTTGTAGATATTTAGTTATGAATTTTACAAGTTTAAGCATAATTAAAACAAGTTTAAATTCAAACAACATTTTAAATGTTTTTAAACATGGCAACAAACAATATATTCATAATCTACATAAAATTCTAAGCACTTTTCATATAGGACTTATTTTCATCAGAAACATATTTACACAGATATTAATTAAACAAGAAAAGCGGAAAAAGAAAAGAACAACACTAAACTGAAAAAAAAAACAATACAAGGGCCAGGGTCCAGAGTGACCCAGGCTCAACTAGCCCAAGCCACTGACAAGAGGGCCCGGCCTCGCTGACCTGGCGCCAGCGGGTGCACGCGGGGGCTGGGAAGCAGCTGAGTGGCTGGCAGCTGGGGCCTGCCTGTCAGCCACTTACGAAAAACAAAAGGGGGCGAAATCCCACTGCGCCCGCAAGGATTCGAATGCTAGACCTCTCGCTTAACTGACGGAGCAAAAACCACTGCGCCATCGATCGGTTCTCGACAGATGACAGGAAGCATATCTGATAAGGTAACCACAGATGCAGAGACAGGGGAAAAGCTGGGCTCGTCGAAGCTGCTCCGGCAACCAAACGAGACGGCAGAGTGGTGCGAATTGCTCCTGGAAGAGTTCCGCATCCATCCAACGCGCTTGCAGCACCTAGCGTCTACTACAACGCCGGCGGCGAGCAACAACAGAACAGCGGCGATGGAGCAACGGCGAGGCGATGCAGAGGCCCTAGTGGAACGGCGACTGCACAGGCGGCACCTACATGACGAGGCGAAGCGAACGGACAGAAGAACACGGCCTAGAGGGGTCGGAACACTCGCCGGCGACGAGGTCCGATGGCGATGCGCTCAGTCACTCGATGAACTAGGACCTAGAGGGCGCGCAGGAAGGGGAAAATGCATGGGGAGAAAGAGATGCTCACCACGAGTACGGAGATGTGCTCGGCTGGCCCACGCATGGACGGAGTCGACGGCGGCGGTTCTCGAACAGCTACGGGCACCGGAGATGAAGAAGAGGAAGAAGACGTCGGCGTGGAGGCGATCGGCTCCGCGTAGGCGTCGTAGTCAAAGTAGTCGACGTCGTGGAAGCTGAAGGACACCATTGGCGAGGCTGCGGTCGACGAGGAGCTCGCCAGTGACAAGGTGGCGCTCTCAGATGCGCTCAGG
The DNA here is from genome assembly GCA_902687465.1 of Secale cereale. Classification (NCBI taxonomy): domain Eukaryota; kingdom Viridiplantae; phylum Streptophyta; class Magnoliopsida; order Poales; family Poaceae; genus Secale; species Secale cereale. The sequence continues at coordinate 515,124,818 of LR738710.1, forward strand.
TGTCGACTGGGGCGGCGGATCTGGTGGAGCTCGGCTCTCCAGGCAGCGAGAGGAGGAAGGGGAAACCTAGAGAGAAGGGGAGGACACGGTGCGGGTTTAAAAGGGGGCTCGGACCACGAGACCTCGACGTCTGTGAGTTCACGGCACGACGGTGAGTGCGCGCGCTGCTTTGCTTTTCGCTGAAGGAGGAAGACGGAGGCGCGGGGTGAGAGACAGACACGTGGGGCCAGGCGCGAGGGGAGAGACGGCGCGACTCCTGCGGCCTGCTGGCTGGGCCTGCGGGAGAGAATGGGCCTGTGCTGCAAAGGGAAAAAGGCTGGGCCTGGGGAAGGAGAAGTGGGAGGAGGCCCAGGCCACTGTGCTAGCTGCTATTTCTTTTCCTTTTTCTTTATTTCTTCAGACATAAAGAAAAAGAAAAACACAGGCTAAAAGAAAATGAGTTAGGGAAAAAGAAAATTATCCCCATGCTCAGTGATTTATGCCCTATTTAATAAAATTGACTTGGACATTTTTAGAGGCAGAAAATAAAAGGAGTTTGAATATGGTTCAAACTCTTAGTATTTTAAAACCCAACCAAATCATTTTCAAATAGGGTGATATTTGGTGGAGAGGTTGTAGGCATGGTGCAAGAATTATAGGAAAAGAAAGAACATCAAAGGGCTTGTCTTGGTGGCTTGCACAAAGGGGTAAAGAATGGACAGAAAAGAAAAGAAAGAAGAAGAAGAAGAAGAAGAAGAAGAAGAAGAAGAAGAAGAAGAAGAAGGGGTTTTGGGTTTTGCTATGCATAGCTAGAACCCACACACACAACATCACAAGGCCTCACACACACTCAACAAGAAAGTAAACTATGATGCCATGATGCTAAGATGATGAAACAATGCAAGTATGCAAAATAATAAATGATATGGCAATGCAAAAATAAAATGACAAGAACCCCCAAAGATAAGGACAAGGATCAAATTGAGAAGCTTTATTGCCATAATTGGAAAGTGTTACATATGGGGCATTACAAACTCTCCTACACTACAAAAAAAAATCTCGTCCCGAGATCTAGGACTGGTAGAAGGAAGGATACTAGGAACGAAGGTGATCTTCTCGTTCCCACGTAGCTTCTCGGTCCGTATGGTGTGACCACTTTAATTTCAAGAACTTGATTGACTTGTTGCGGGTTTTTCACTTAGTTTCCTCAAGGATAGCAACAGGGTGCTCACGATAAGACAAGTCATGTTGAAGATCAATCTCCTCCAACGGAATGGTGCGTTCAGGTGTCTTGAAGCACTTGCGGAGTTGAGACACGTGAAACACATCATGAACATAAGCAAAGGTGGAGGGAAGCTCGAGTTGGTAGGCTAGATCGCCTCTTTTGCCAAGAATCTTGAAAGGGCCCACGTATCTCGAAGCAAGCTTGCCTTTGATACCAAATCTTTGGGTTCCTTTCATAGGAGAAACACGGAGATAGACATGATCTTTAATCTCAAAAGCCAAATCATGATGCTTGCCATCATAGTAACTCTTTTGACGCGATTGAGCAGCTTTGAGATTCTCACGTATGACTTTGCACATATCTTCGGCTTCTGATATCAAATCATTGCCAAGAAGTTGACGTTCACCAGTCTCGGACCAGTTGAGCGGGATACGGCACTTTCTGCCATAGAGGATTTCAAAAGGAGGTTTGCCGGCACTTGCTTGGAAGCTGTTGTTGTATGAGAATTTGGCAAACGGGAGACAATCTTCCCACTTCATACCAAAAGAGATGACACAAGCTCTCAGCATGTTTTCGAGGATCTGGTTCGCTCTTTCGACTTGACCACTAGTCCGAGGGTGAAACACAGTGCTGAAGCGAATCTTAGTGCCCATGGCTGACTGAAAGGAGTCCCAGAACTTGGATGTGAACAAACTTCCACGGTCTAAGGAGATGACTTGAGGAATGCCATGCAACGAAACTATTCTAGAGGTGTACAACTCTACCAGCTGAGCTGCGTTGATGGATTCTTTGACGGGAAGGAAATGAGCTACTTTAGTTCTCTTGTCAGTCACTACAAAGATAGCATCATTCCCCTTCTTGGACTTAGGAAATCCAGTGACGAAATTCATTTCAATGTGATCGAATTTCCACTCGGGAATAGGTAGAGGTTGAAGGAGACCGACTGGACGTTGATGCTCTGCCTTCACTCTTCTGCAGACATCACATTCATTCACGAATTGCGCAATCTCCCTTTTCATGCGAGTCCACCAGTATGATTGCTTGAGGTCTTGGTACATCTTAGAACTTCCGGGATGAATCGAGAGGAGGGAGTCATGTGCTTCGTTCATTATGAGCTTCCTGAGATCACCCTTGGGAACCACAATTTTGTCCTCAAAGAACAAGGTGTCTTTCTCATCAACACGATAGCACTTGTACTTGGGAGTACCCTTAGCAATACCATGTTTCACTTTCTGCACCATAACATCACTTAGTTGGGCCTCACGGATCTGATCTTCCAAGGTAGGAGCAACTTGAAGATTAGCAAGAAAGCCTTGTGGAACAACTTGGAGGTTGAGCTTCCTGAATGATTCACAAAGTTCAGGCTGGAACAGTTTGAAAAGGAGACTATTGCAATATGCCTTCCTGCTCAAGGCATCTGCAATGACATTGGCCTTGCCAGGTGTGTACTCAATGCATGGATCATACTCTTGGATCATCTCAACCCAACGTGGCTGGCGAAGGTTTAGGTTTGGCTGTGTGAGGATGTACTTCAAGCTCTTGTGATCGGTGAAGATGTCCACTTTTCTGCCCAACAGAAGGTGTCTCCACGTGATCAAGGCATGTACAACTGCTGCTAGCTCGAGATCATGTGTGGGGTAATTCCTCTCATTTGGTTTCAACTGACAAGAAGTGTATGCCACAATCTTCTTGTCTTGCATCAGAACACCACCAAGTCCTTGCAAAGAAGCATCACAAAGGACTACATAAGGCTTGGACTCATCCGGAGGAGTAAGAACCGAAGAATAAATGAGCTTCTCTTTGAGTGTTTTGAATGCCACATCACAATCAGGAGTCCAGTTGTACTTGAAATTCTTCTGCAACAGGTTGGAAAGAGGCTTGGCAATCTTGGAGAAGTTCTCAACGAACCTTCTGCAATAGCTAGCGAGACCAAGGAAGCTTCGGAGTTGCTTGACATCCTGTGGGGGTTCCCAGTTGACAATAGCTTCAACTTTCTCGGGGTTCACAGAAATACCCTTGGCAGAGATGATATGGCCTAGATATAAGACTTTATCCAGCCAGTATTCACATTTGGAGAACTTCGCATAGAACTTGTGTTCACAGAGCCTGACCAGGACCAAACGGAGGTGCTTGGCATGGTCTTCTTCATTCTTGGAGAATACCAAGATGTCATCTAGATTGACAAGAACAAATTCATTGGTGTAGGGGTTGAATATGAAGTGCATCATCCTCGAGAAAGTGGGTGGAGCATTTGCGAGGCCAAAAGACATGACCGTGTATTCATAAGAGCCAAAACTTGTTCTGAATGCGGTCTTGGGAATATCTTCTTCACGGATATGGATCTGGTGGTAACCCATCCAGAGATCGAGCTTTGAGAACACCTTTGCTCCTTTGAGTTGCTTGAACAATTCATTGATACTGGGGAGCGGATACTTGTTCCTTATTGTCTTCTTGTTCAATGGCCGGTAATCAATGCAAAGGCGTTTCGTGCCATCCTTCTTCTTGACAAATAGAACACCACAGCCCCAAGGAGAAGTACTAGGCCTGATTAGACCCATACGCTCTTGCTCATCGAGTTATTTCTTCAGCTCCTTCAACTCATCAGGGGAAAGCTTGTACGGACGCCGACATGCTGGCTCGGTACCGGGCTCGAGTTCAATGACGAATTCAACTTGACGATGGGGAGGCATGCCTGGAAGCTCTTCAGGAAAAACATCTTCATACTCATTGACCACCGGAATCTGAGAGATGGCATTAATCTCACCCTTGTCATTGAGAGAGAATAGCCTGATTATGTTATCATGAGAGGCGAAGATAATCACGTCTTCGTCAGGATGAGTAAGCTTGACTTCCTTATTTGCACAATCAATGTTTGCATCATGCTTGGAGAGCCAATCCATCCCAAGAATAAGATCAATGTTGGAGTTGTCGAGAATAACCGGAGAAACCAGAAAACTTTAATCACCCATATGAATAGATATATCCGGAGCCACCATACTAGAACTCAATCTCTTGCCAGGAGATATAACACTCAAAGTTCTTGGTAAAGCTTCGATGCGAACATTATGCTTGGATGCAAATGAATATGACATGAAGGAACATGATGCACCCGAATCAAACAAAACTTTAGAAGGTATAAGGTTGACTGGAAGGTTACCAAGTATCACATCTGAAGAATTCTCTGCTTGAGCTGCATTCATCAGATTCACTCTTGCAACCTTGGGATTGTGCTTGACAAGAGCAGTGCTGACAGGTGGAGGAGGCGGAAGGCGCCTTGGGTTGGGACACTTGTTACCATAGTGACCCTTCTGAGTGCACTTGTTGCAAACCACTTCTGAGAGATGACGGTGATAAGGACCACTTGATCTTGAAGCTTGAAACTGAGGCTTGGACTGATTGCTTGGGTTGGGTGGGTGGGAGAAACCACGGCCACCTGAGTGCTTGTTGTTTGGAGGACGGAGCACTTGAGGAGGCGGAAGCCAGAACTTCTGCTGCTTTGCAACCACTTGGGAAGAAGAGGAGGAGTGAAAAGCATCTCTAATCCTCTTTTTGGAAGCTTCAATCTTGAGCTGGGCTGCCTCTAGCTTAAGAGCTATATTGTAGAATTGGTCAAATTCATCCCGCTCGAACAAGGTGAGAGCTAGTTGGAGTTCATCCTTCAGACCACCACGGAACTGATAAATCTTGCTCTTGGCATCTGGGATGTCTTGCTTGGCATTGTGACGCCCGGATAGTTAAGCTACAGTAACCCTCTCCTAATGACGACACATCACCTCAGTTACTGTTGATAATCTCGCGTTATTTAAAAAAAACGATTTGAAATACAAATTCGAAATAAAGGCAAACAACAAAAGTTTTGAAACATTAAAACTAAAATGTTCGGATTGTGGCAAATAATCCATACAAAATATTGGTGAATAAACCACACTCCTGTAAATAATATAAATGCATTATAGTAAGTAAAACATCAGCAAAACTATTATTTAAATGCTCTTAGTATAATAAACAATTATAAACTACTTTAATTCATGTGCCAAAATATTTGTGGCGGTGGAATAATTACTAATACTAAATTAGGTACAACTTTTGTAATGTACAAAACAAAATTTAAATGGTAATTAAAAGAAAACAGAAAAGAAAATAAGAAAAAGTAAAACAAAACAAAACAAAGAAAACAAAAAAAAAGTGAAAGGCCCCCCTGGGCCGAATGGCCCGCCTGGCCGGCCCAGCCGCCCCCGCGGCCTATAACCCCACTAACCCCCGAAACCCTAACTCCCCACGTCCACTACCCCCACTCACTTCGATCCCCTTTGCCCCCGATCTGGATCGAACCAGCCCCCCCGACGCCACCGGCGCTCACCATCGTCCCTTCCCGAAGCTACTCCGCCTCGACCTCCTCATCATCACCGACGCCTGGTGCCGCCTCGCCGGCGCTTCCCCGTCGCTGCCACCCCGCGTCGGATCCGCCTCGCCGGACCTCCCCGACTCCTCCCCGAGCCCGCTGCCACTCCCCTACGGCCCCGCCGTGAGCACCCCCCTCTCTCTTCCCGTCCCGGCTCGCCCTATCGAACGCGTCATCCGTGCCAGAGCGCTACACCACGGGCCCTTGGCCACGTTCGCCCCCACTGGATGCTCCAGCCCGCGCCGTTGTAGCTGTTGCGGCTGCCTGCTGCCCCGTCGCGCCCCTGTCTTCCACCATCACCGCGGCCGCACGCTGTCCCTCCCCTCGCTGTCGTCCAACCGTTGGTCGCGCCGACCGCGTGCGCCCCGGCCCCGTGCCCCGCACACTCCTTGGCATGCGTCGCTGCGCGCTGCACCGCGCCCCGAGCACGGCTGCGACCGCCGCGGCAACTGCTTCTGGTCGCCATGCGCCAGCGCTGCTTCCTCACTGCGGCCGCGCGCCGACCATCGTCTCCGCCGCCTCCCTCCGCCCCTCTGCGCTGCGAGCCTGCGCCTGGTCGCCGCCCCTCACCGGCGCCCGCACGCGCCGGCCGGCCGACCGTGGCCGCGCCCGGCGGCCTCGCCCCCATCATCGCCCCGCTCGCGCTGCGGCCCCGCCTCCCGCTCTCCTGACCGCACCTACCGGCGGCCACCCAACCCTGACCCTTCTCCGCCGCCGGCCGGGGCCTCGCCCTCCGCTGCCGCCCCCAGCGCGGGGCGCTGAGGCCGTCGGTGCCTCCTGGTGCCGGCGAGGCCACGGCCTCGCCCCACGCTCGGGCGGGCTGTGCCCAACGCCCGTCGCCCCGACACCCCAAACCCGCTAAGGCCCCCTGGGCCACTGCCAGGTGGGGCCCATGGCCCCAGAACGTTTAAAAAAAGAATAAATAAATATATATATATATATATATAATAATTAAAATATAATTAATTAATTAATTAGTGAATTAATTAAGTTAATTAATCCCATTTAATTAATCCAATTAACTGGTTAGTTTAACTAAATAGTAATTAGATTAGCTAAGTCCTAATTAAACTAAATAGTGTATGACACGTGGGCCCCACACGTCAGTTTGACCCAGTCAACACCTGTTGACTGCTGACGCCATGCTGACGTCACGTCAGCATACACTATTCTGGATAATGTTGATTTATTTAATAATTAAAAAATTAAAAAATGATTTGAAACTTTAAAAAATTATATAAAATAATTTGTAACTCGGATGAAGATAATTTATATATGAAAGTTGCTCAGAATTTAGACGCATCCGAATACGCAGACCGTCCGTCAACCACACGTCCCTAGCATACTGAACCCGCAACTTTCCCCCTCCGTTTCATCCGCCCGAAAACGCGAAACACCGGGAATACTTTCTCGGAAGTTTCCCCCCTTCGTCGGTATCACCTCCTACCGCGTTAGGTCACACGTAGCAGGGCGTTTTGCCATGTTATGCTTTGTGGTGCGATGTTTGCTTTATATTTATTGTTTCTCCCCTCTCTTCTCTCTGATAGACATCGGGACTTGACTGCTGACGGTGCCACGGTGATCGACTACATCGACGACGACCCCTCGTTCTTGCCAGAGCAACCAGGCAAGCCCCCCCCCCTTGATCACCAGATATCGCCTATTCTTCTCTCTACTGCTTGCATTAGAGTAGTGTAGCATGTTACTGCTATCGAATAATCCTATTCTGTTGCATAGCCTGTCATTGTTGCTACATCTGTTGATACTCGTACCTGCTATCCTAATGCTTAGTATAGGATGCTAGTATTCCATCAGTGGCCCTACATCCTTGTCCGTCTGCCATGCTATACTATCGGGCTGTGATCACCTCAGGTGGTGATCACGGGTATATACTATATACATTTTACATGACACATGATGATGATTCGGAGATGGGGGCTGAAGGGGCAGGTGGTTCCACACAGGTAGTGGTGGGCCTGTGTTCCCGGCAGCCCCCTGATGGTTACTTTGTGGCGGAGCGACAGGGCGGGTTGCGACCACCTAGGAGACAGGTGGGCCTGGCCCTGGTCGTTGTCCGCGATTATTTCATAATAACACGTTTAACGAGATCTTGGTATTTGATCTGAGTCTGGCCATTGGCCTATACGCACTAACCAGCTACGTGGGAATAGTTATGGGCACTCGACGTCGTGGTATCAGCCGAAGCCTTCTTGACGTCAGCGACTGAGCGGTGCGCGCCGGATTGGATCGGAACGCCTACTCTGGTATTAGGAGAGGCTAGGTCTGCTTACCGGCCGCCCTCGCAACGTGCAGGTGTGCATTGGGCGATGGGCCCAGACCCCCGTGTGCTTAGGGTTTAGACCAGCGTGCTGACCTCTCTGTTGTGCTTAGGTAGGGTTGTGACGTGTTGATCTTCCGAGGTCGGGCATGACCCAGGAAAGTGTGTCCGGCCAAATGGGATCGAGCATGCTGGGTTATGTGGTGCACCCCTACAGGGAAGTTAATCTATTCGAATAGCCGTGTCCCTCGGTAAAAGGACAACCCGGAGTTGTACTCTGACCTCATGACAACTAGAACTGGATACTTAATAAAACACACCCAGACAAGTTCCAGATATAACTCGGTGGTTGCTCTCTCACAGGGTGATGTGCGGGAGGATCGCCGGGTAGGATTATGTTATACGATGTTACTTGGTGAACTTACCATCTACTCCCTTCTACTGCTGCAAGACGGAGGCTGCGAGAAGCGAGCATACTTGTTACTTTCCAGCTACCCTCATCTTCTGCTACAAGATGGAGGTTACTAGAAGCGTAGTATTCAATTGGATTAGCTATCCCCCTCTTATTCTGGCATTCTGTAGTTTAGCCCACAGATATTACCCCCTTTACACCTATATCACTGCATATGTAGTGTAGATCCTTGCTTGCAAGTACTTTGGATGAGTACTCACGGTTGCTTTTCTTCCCCTTTTCCCCTTTTGTCCCTTCTTCTCGGATGACGCAACCAGATGGTGGAGTCCAGGAGCCAGAGGATCCCGAAGATGTTTCTACGTGGAGTTCGGATTCAAGGAGTAGTTAGGAGGTCCCAGGCAGGAGGCCTTGCCTCTTTGATCGTTGCTACATTTGTGCTAGCCTTCTTAAGGCAGACTTGTTTAACTTATGTCTGTACTCGGATATTATTGCTTCCGCTGACTCTTGTGTATTCGAGCCCTCGAGGCCCCTGGCTTGTAATATAAAGCTTGTATTATTTAAATTTGTGTCTAGAGTTGTGTTGTGATATCTTCCAGTGAGTCCCCGATCTTGGTCGTACACATTTGCGTGCATGATTAGTGTACGGTCAAACCGGGGGCATCACGGGCATAGCGAGCGAGATTCTGGAACTTGACATTGTATTGATAGACGGACATGGTGCCTTGCTTTTGGTTGCAGAATTGCTCACGCATGCCATCAATGACACTAGTTGGAATGTGGTGAGAGCGGAAATCCTTGCAGAAGTCAGTCCACGAGATCTCACGACCACCTCTGGAATCTTTGTACTGTTGCCACCAATCAACAGCTTGGTCTTTGAGTTGGAAGGCGGCAAACTTGACATAATCCTCAGGTCTCACGTTACTGCATTCAAAGTGCTTTTGAATGTCTGTTATCTAGTCTTCAGCATCTAGCGGATCCACACAGTAACTGAAGGACTTCGGTTGGTTTGCCAGGAATTGGTTGAGGGTTGCAAAGTGAGGTTGATTGAATAGACTGCCTTGGCCTTGGTTCCCATGACCACCTTGATTTGCTTGGTTGGCTTGAAAGTTCTGCATCATTTGCATAAGCATCTAGGTGCTCTGGTTGGTCGCTTGCATAATTGCTCTACAGGCCTCAGACGAAGGAGGAGGGGAAGGAGGACGTTTAGGAACACGCTCTTCTTCACCCTCTGGGTTAGCATTGGGAACCTTCTTAGGAGCCATCCTGAATGAGATGACAACTATTAGCCATTGATTGAAAATATATAAGCTGAATCAACGGCTAGAATTGCAACATAAGTCTTCACAAAGAACATTCGAACGCAATGAACGAATGTAATCCACAGTTTAATGGTACAACAATCTTCTCGAGAAGCCACTTGGGAGAACAAAAGGTAAATAAAAACAACAAGGAGCAGATAGAACAAATACAAGATAGAAGCTTCGTTCCACATGTTCCTGCTGAAAGCTCATGGAACGTGTTACAAAAGGGTTTGCAATCCCCGGATCGGCATAGCCAAGGACCCTTTAAGATGCAGCTCCCAATTGGAACAACACCCATAAAACCACTTCACTTAATGTTGAACCCCAAACTCCATATCATGCAAGAAAGAACATGCGGTGCCCCCATGTTTGGTTTTGGTAATTGATGACAATATCTATGGACTAATGGTTGCCTTGAGTTATATTTGAAGGGTTTGTCCATAGGCTTTTCTTGGAGTTCATTTGTTGGTTTCAAGGAGAGTTTGTGATGACCAAGGTGCTATTAAGAAATTATCCAAAGATTGGTCTTGTGGGTGTTGAGCTTATTGCAAGCATGTCTTGAAGAAGAAGAGTTTGTGATCATTCATGTTTACCTTCAAGACATCATCCAAGTGAAGAAAGTTGGAAAGATTCAAGGTTGATCAAAACTAAGTCAAAGAATGAATCAAGTTGATCAACACACAAAGTGTAGAAGATGTACCTAGAGGGATCAAGCAATCCCATGGTATGGTAAGCATTGTCAATCACGCTTTGTGTACTAACCCGTGGTCTTCGTGAGAGTTCTTTGTGGGGTTAGGTTGCGGTGTGCAAGTTCAAGTGGAGCATCACGAAGAGATCAAGTGCTTGAAGCTTGCCGTCCATTGTGGTGACAATGGACCTGTGAAGATATGCCGAAGAGTGGCTCACCCATAGTAGAGTATGGGGGAGCAATCTACTAGTCTTCACCGAGCCAACGCAATCAAGACAGGTGGTCCAACTTGAGGAAGTCAAGATCGTCTACATCTAGCTCAAGTGGACTTTGTGCAAGGCAAATGTTTTCCCTTGATAGGTTTTCTATTTTACCGGTCTCATGGTGGTAGTTGGGAGACCGGGTTATAGGATCGATTGCCGTACTATCAAGGGGGGCTCTCAATGAGTAGCTTGATCGTATCGTTCGTAGAGAGCTCAAACCATTGCATGCTTGCATCATCTTTATCGGTTCTTGTTTAGTTCTTATCCTTGTGAGATTTGGAGCTTATGGTCATTTTCATGACAAGCTTGAGTTCATCGAAAATGGAGTTCACATGCTTCTTCTATTGTGTTTTCGGTGTTGGAGGTTTTACCGGTCTCTTTCGAGGAAGGCTACTCACCATTTTCTTATGGTCCTTTTCTCATTTGCTTATTATTGTTATTTCTCTCAAGATTGTGTTAGGCCATGTCGCTAGCTTTCCAACAAACTTGGTTTCATCGAATTCGGAGTCCGTTTGCAAAAGTTGTGGCAGTTTTGGTGTTCTGAAAAGGCTGCAGCGGTACTACCGCGAATTGGAGCGGATGTAATTTTTTACTACCGCTCCAGAGCAATAATACCGTGGCTCCTACAGCGGTAGTACCGCTCCGGACCAAAAACTCGTCCCAAGTCTTGCGGTGGTAGGCCCGGATGTAATTTCTTAGTACCGCTCGCAAGCAGTAGTACCGCTACACTTAGCAGTAGTACCGCTACTCCTAGCGGTTGTACCGTGAGGTCAAGCGGTACTACCGCTCCGAAGGTTCTTCTGGCCTTTTTGCCTCCTCGCTTATGTTTTTCAAAGGGGTACTACCGCCCTAGCGGTAGTACCGCTCCTTGGAGCGGTAGTACCGCTCTGTGCGGGCTGTGAGCATAACGGTTGGATTTTTTCCCACCTATAAAAGGGGGTCTTCTTCCCCAATGAACCTTATCTTTTGAGCTCGTGTTCTTCCCGCATTGCTGGCCTTCTTCGAGCTTGCTATCTCTCAATCCCTCCATGGATTCTTGCTAGTTTTGGGGGGAAAGAGAGAGGAGATCTAGATCCACGTTTCCACCAATCACTTTCTCCTCTATGTGAGGGGAACGCCTTGGATCTAGATCTTGGAGTTCTTGGTGTTCTCCTTCTTGTTCTTCCTCTCTTTTTCCCTCCCTAGCATTAGTTGCTTTGGTGGGATTTGAGAGAGAAGGACTTGGGCACTCCGTGTGCCCTTGCCATTGCATTTGGTGCATTGGTTTGAGTTCTCCACGGTGATACGTGGAAGTGAAGTTGAGAAGCTTATTACTCTTGGGTGCTTGGTACCCTTGAGCTTGTTCCTCTTGGGTGCTTGGGCGCCCTAGACGGTTGTGGTCACCTCGGAGCCATATTCCATTGTGGTGAAGCTTCGTGGTGTCGTTGGGGAGATAGCCCCAACCTTGGTGTTCGTAGCTCAATCATTGTGGTGTAAAGCTCCGGGCAAGCGTTGGGGTCTCCGATTAGGTTGTGGAGATCGCCCCGAGCAATTTGTGCGGGTTCGGTAACCGCCCCCAAGGGTTGCCATTTGTACTGGTTCGGTGACCGCCCTCAAGGGTCCCTTAGTGGAATCACGGCATCTTGCATTGTGCGAGGGCGTGAGGAGATTACGGTGGCCCTAGTGGCTTCTTGGGGAGCATTGTGCCTCCATACCGCTCCAAACGGAGATTAGCATCCGCAAGGGTGTGAACTTCGGGATACATCGTCGTCTCCGCATTCCTCGGTTATCTCTTACCCGAGCCCTTTACGAATGTACTATACTTTGTGATAGCCATATTGTTTCTTGTCATATATCTTGCTATCACCTAGTTGTCTATCTTACTTAGCATAAGTTGTTGGTGCACATAGGTGAGCCTAGTTGTTGTAGGTTTTGTGCTTGACAAATTAACCATTAGGTTTATTCCGCATTTGTTCAAGCGTAAACCGTAATTATTGTAAAGCGCCTATTCACCCCCCCCCCTCTAGGCGACTTCCACTATCTTTCAATTGGTATCAGAGCCTCGTCCCTCTTTATAGGGCTTAACCGCCTAGAGAGTAAGGATGTCGACTAGGGGTTTAGGATTCTCTGACACTCTTAGTTTTGATGGCAAAAATTTTGATGTTTGGGTAATTCGCATGCTTAATCTCTTTAGGGTCATGGACCCAAATTTAGAGCGAATTGTAGATATGGGTTTTTCTCCTCCTAAGGATCCCCAAAGAATATGTTTAGAGGATGAGAAAAACTCTTATCTCAATGCTCAAGCTTCTAATGTGCTTTTCGATGCTTTGAGCAATGTAGTTATATTTCAACTCATGCCGTTCCGGGATGCTCATGAGTTGTGGACAAAGCTTCAAGATAAATATGGTGTGTCCAAGAATTGTGGGGATGATTGTTCTCCCTCCACCTCCGGCCGTGTTGCTTTCTCAACTTCTTCTACTTCACCTACATGTGGATTGCCACAAGGTAATGATATGGTGAGTAGTGGTGTTCATTGCAATGATGGTAGTGGGATTATTGTTGATGATGCTCCATCACTTTCTTATTGCAATGCTTCATCTTTGGACTTTAGCACTTTGAGCACTCAAAATGTTTCACATGCTTGTGTTGATAGTCCTTGCATATCATGTAGAAATTGCTTGACTAAATCTCATGATGATATGCTTGCTAGGTCTCGTTACCATGATAAAAATGCATATATGTCCTCGAATTGTTGTGCTAACAATGTAGAGGAAATCCAACGCCCCATGGAACAAGATGTGGCCTTGAATGGTGCTTCGAGGGATCCAACATCATCATCTCTTGTATATTGTCTTATGGCTAAGGCTTCAAAGGTATCTCCCACTTTGAATACCAATATATCTTGTGATGATAGTGATGATGACAAGAATGATGATGATGTTGATTGTGATGAAGAGAATGATAATGTTGCCTCCTTAAAAATTAAGGGGGAAATGATTTTTAAAGCTCTTCTTCAGAATAAATTAGCCCGTTCCAACTTTATGTAAATCATGTCTATTGCCATTGAGGGAAAGAAATATATTGATGAGTTGGAATCTCGTCTTGAGGAGTAAGAGGTCACCATTGAGAAAATGGAAGGTCATGAGCGTGATTACGCTAATGAGATCGCACACCTCTCTCAAGCTCTTGAACTTGAACAAACCACCAAGGAATCTCTTGAGGAGAATTTTGCTCTAGAATTGTCTAGAGTGAGGGAATCTCGTGATAGAGCTCTTGAGGTGGCTAATGATTTTGAAACTAAAAATGAGAAGCTTGAAGTTGCACATGCTAAACTCCTTGAGGACTTTGGGCACCTCGAAAATGGCTCAAGGGTCATTAAGAGTGAGCTTATCAAACTCACTGAGTCTTATGCTCAACTTAAAGCTTCATATTCTAAAGAGCTTGCCAAGTTGCCTTCTCCTCTTGCTATTATTGATGATGCTTGTGCTACTAACTCTAATTATAGTGAAGCATCCATTTTAAAGGAGAATGTTGAGCTAAGGGCTCAACTTGAGTTGCTATCTAGCAATTATGGGAAATTGGAAGAAAGTCATGTAAAGATCACAAGCTCTCATGATGATCTTCTAGTATCCCATAATGCGTGAAAGATAGCTCATGAGGCTATGATTATCAAGGTAACATCTAGTGAGTCTCATGTGGTCGCTAGCACTACTCCTAGTCAAAACGCTATATTGCCATGTGCTAGTCCTCGTAATTCATCTATGCATAACACTGGTACACCTTGTGATGAATTGCTTTCCTTGCCTTGTTGCTCTAACAATGAAGCATATACTTCCTCTAGTACTTGTTTTGATACTAACCTTGTAGAGGAAATCAAAGAGCTCAAGGCCCAAGTCTCTTCCTTGAAGAAAGACTTGGAAAAGTGTCATGAAGGGAAGTCCACACTCAACAATATATTGAGTGTGCAAAAATCCCCCAATGACAAAGGTGGGCTTGGATTCATCTCCAACAATAAGAAGAAGTCCAAAATTCATAAGAAGAAGAAGGGCCAAGAACAAGTCAAGAATTCGGCCAAGATTATTTGCTTCAAGTGCAAAATTGAAGGGCACCATGTTAGATCTTGCCCGTTGAAGAAGAAGACCATTAGTGACAAGAAACACGGGAAGAGGCCACAAGTTCAATCCCATGCTCAACCGCAAGTTGAAGAAAGGCCACTTCCCAAGAAAACTCAAGTTAATGCTTCTCATGTTGAGAAATCAAGTGAGAAGAAAGTGAAGAGTAGACGTTGCTACTTATGTCGTGAGAAAGGTCACGTCGCTTCTTCATGCACAAGTGGTAACTTATCCAACCCAATTATTATTGATGATGTCTATTCTCTTGGGAAGGATAATGTTGGCAATGTGTTTGCCAAGTTTGTTGGTACTCAAAGTGGTGTCAAGAAAAGAACCATTTGGGTGGCCAAGCCTGTTGTGACTAACCTCTTAGGACCCAACTTGGTTGGGGACCAACAAGCTAAAACTTGATCAATAGGCCTTGATGGATGTCATTGGAGACTTGGCTACATTGTGAAGAATTAAGGGGTCTTCATCATTCATATTGTCTCAAGCCAAGTCATTCATATTATCAAGTTTCTATCTTATATCCAATGTTCCTCCTTGTGGTAACTCGTGCTTAAATTGTTTACATTGAAAGTTACTTGCCCCTTTGCATGTTTTGGTTTTGTTCCTTGCATGTGTTTGTATATGTTTGTTGGGGAACGTAGCATAAATCAAAAAAAATCTACGTCTTCACCAAGATCCAACTATGGAGACATCTAGCAACGAGCAACTAAGAGTGCATCTACATACCGTTATGAAGATTGCGTGCGGAAGCTTTCAACGAAGCAAGGATGAAGTAGTCGTACTCTTCACGTTCTTCGTCACCGATGATCTAGCGCCGAACGGACGGCACCTCCGCGTTCAACACATGTACGGTGCAGCAACGTCACCTCCTTCTTGATCCAGCAAGGGGGGAGGAGAAGTCGTCAGAGATCTGGCAGCACGACGGCGTGATGACGGATGCAGTGGAGATCGCAGCAGGGCTTCGCCGGGCGCCCTGCGTGGGAGTTGGGAGGTGTGACGGGAGGGGGAGAGGCGCCAGGGCTTGGGGTGTGGCTGCCCTCTCCCCCCCCC
>LR738710.1:515147748-515188531 GCA_902687465.1 Secale cereale
CCCCCCCCACATATATATAGGGGCCAGGGGGGCGCCTGGACCTCCTGCAGATCCAATCTGCAAGGGGGCGGCGGCCAAGGGGGGTTCCTTGCCCCCCAAGGCAAGTGGAGCCCCCCCCCTCCCCTTTAGGGTTTGAACCCTAGGCGCAGGGGAGGTGGGCCCCCTTAGTGGTGCGCCAGCCCAGAGGGCTGGACACATCCCCTCGCGGCCTAGGGGCCCCACCGGGATGGGTGGCCCCACCCGGTGGACCCTCGGGGCCCCTCGGGTGGTCCCGGGACGCTCCCGGTGACCCCCGGAGATCACCCGTTGGCCGAAACTGGACTTCCCATATATCAATCTTTACCTCCGGACCATTCCGGAACTCCTCGTGATGTCCGGGATCTCATCCGGGACTCCGAATAACTTTCGGGTTTCCACGTGCATTAATCTCTACGACCCTAGCGTTACCGAACCTTAAGTGTGTAGACCCTACGGGTTCGGGAGACACGTAGACATGACCGAGACCACTCTCCGGTCAATAACCAACAGCGGGATCTGGATACCCATGTTGGTTCCCACGTGTTCCTCGATGATCTTCATCGGATGAACCACCGTGTCAAGGATTCACTCAATCCCGTATGTTATTCCCTTTGTCCATCGGTACGGTACTTGCCCGAGATTCGATCGTCGGTATTCCTGATACCTTGTTCAATCTCGTTATGGCAAGTCTCTTTACTCGATCCGTAATCCATCATCCCGTGACTAACTACTTAGTCACATTGAGCTCATTATGATGATGTCTTAGCGAGTGGGCCTAGAGGTACCTCTCTGTCATACGGAGTGACAACATCCCAGTCTCGGTTCGTACCAACTCAACAGACACTTTCGGAGATACCCGATGCGTACCTTTATAGCCACCCAGTTACGTTGTGACGGTTGGCACACCCAAAGTACTCCTACGGTATCCGGGAGTTGTACAACCTCATGGTCTAAGGAATAAATACTTGACACCGAAAAGCTTATGCATTACGAACTATACGATCTCGTGTTATGCTCAAGTTTGGGTCGTGTCCATCACATCATTCTCCTAATGATGTGATCCCGTTATCACCGACATCCCATGTCCATGGTCAGGAAACCGTGACCATCTGTTGATCAACGAGCTGGTAGCTAGAGGCCTACCAGGGACTCATTTTGATCTGTGTATTCACACATGTATCGCTGTTTCCGTACAATACAATTCAAGCATGAATAACAGACAATTATCATGAACAAGGAGATATAATAATAATGCTTTTATTATTGCCTCTAGGGCATATCTCCAACAATGTTGTGCGTCCAATTTGCGTATCTTGAGAAATCAAGTATGTGTATATTGGTTTGCACATCATGTATGTGTGTGTCGTGCGTTGAGCCTTTGTGCTTCTTGCTTTTATCTTAGTTGGCTCTTGTGAGAGATTAATGGAACATCCCATTTTGGGGGAGTGATGTGCTTTGTGCACCTCACAATCCTATAAGTGTGTGTACATGAGGAATACCATCTAGTATTGATATTACAAGATTATCTAGTCTCTATGTGGTATGTCTTCTCATGAGAAATTCAAATTCTAAATGTTCCATTAATTATCTCTTGTTGGTTCTATTTTGCATCTTGGTAAGTTTTTCATTGGTATCACATTATGGGGGAGTAACGTGCTATGTGCATATTACTAGCCTAGAAAATGTGTACATTTGAGATATTGTCACCTAGAGTTGATATTGTAAATTATCTTTTTCCTAGGTGACACGTTAGCTCTACAAGTTGCATTTTTCTTGTGTTTGCTATGAAGATGATGTTGGATATCATTGCTATCTATCACCGGGAATTATTTCCAAATACCTCTTGTCTTTGACAATTGGTAATCTTTTATGTGGTGGAAATTATTGATCATCTTCACATTGTCTTTTGGTTTTATTTGTCTTATCTCTTGCCAAGTGTGTCAACTCCCATTGCCTTCCATGCCACTTGTGGATCTTGTTATTTTATTGATTTTTTTCAAGTGTTCTCTAGATATAGTGAAAGTGGTGATCCCACCTTGTGCATTTTGTATTCAATTGCAAAGTCTCTTTAATGCACAATTCTTGGGGGAGCTATCCTATTTTCGATAGAACACTCATCTTGTGATCCATTTCAAGTGTGTGTTGGTGGAAGGCAAGCCGTTTCTTTTTGGTACTTTGTGCCATCATGAAACTTTATAGAGGGCTTGGTTTGTTTGTAACCATCCTCTCTTTTGGGAGTTCGATATCTTTCTTCTTGAGTGTGTCAATGGATATCTCATTCCTTGATGTATCTTTTAATGATATCTTCCAAGTGATGATTTCTCTATTTGATATCCTAGTTTCACTTGGTATTTATTTTTCATTTGGTATCGTTTCTTGAAAGTCTTGAGCATGCATATTTACTTCATGTAGTTCTTTGACATGCTTTCTTTCTTTGACACAATACATAGGGGAAACTCCACCTAGTCTCAATTTGGATGAGATGTGCATGAAATTCATTTTAATATATATGCACATATGTATGTGGAGTTTGTCCTATGTATTGGTGTTTCTAACTCTTTGGTCCCAATGAGTTGGGTACCATTTTGTTTGTGTTGTTCTTCTAGGAACAATTGGAGATGCATTGGATGCTCGGCTCACTCACAAGGAAGGTGTTGTCACCATGTGCTTATTGGATTCTAGCTAGGATGATCAATGAACTACTATCTACCTTCAATTGGTATCTTCTACATCATTCCAACGCTATCTCGATACCAAGTATCAGCATCTACTTCATGCAGACATTTCTTGCATGAACCTTGTGTAGGCTGTATCATGCCATGTAATTCATTCTTTCTTGTGATACTTGTTTCCTTTCTCAAAGCATCCCAACAATGATCTCTTGTTGCTAGTTGTGATGTCTTTGATGCTCGTGTGGGTGGAACTCATTTATATACAATAAGACCATATCTAGCCATGTGCTATGCGTTCAAGCAAAATATCTTATTGGTATAATTATGACTTCCTTGCGGATATATTATTACTTCCTTTTTGTAACTATTTCGAGTGTACATTCTTCTTTGTGGATTGATATCATCATGATTTTCATCTACCTAGAATCTTATACACTTGAGAGAAATTACATATCTAGAAGATATCCTTTCTTTCACGACCACCTTGTCTTTCTTGTATCGTTTCTTTGGTGGCTCCGTGAAAGCCTTTGCCTTGAGTGCGGATCCTACCTTGTTGCATCTAGATGCACTCTTGTGTGGTGAGGATTCCATTTGTCTCTTGCTTGTATTGACAAGGCTTTTGCCAATTAATTGGTATTCCTCGTATTGATAACGCTCTCTTTTTATATCTTCACCACGGGTTGTCACAAGCATAGGTTCTTTATATGCTTATTAGTGAGCTTGTGAACCCTTTTGCTAGTTGTGTGTGGGAATGATAGGCCTTGCACCGTGTATCTCATTCATTCAAGACTATATTGATGCTTAATGTTCATCCATACATTAGTCTTCTCAAGTGCTTTTCCATGACTCACACACATCATTTTGGTTGAGCCTACTCTTAAGTTGTCTCTTTTATATGTTGCTCAGCCATTTGGTTGTTGCAAGTGCTAGGCTTTGTTTCCTTCATTCTCACTTGCACTTGGTGTGAGTTTCTATTGATTTTGGGGGAGTTATGATCCTATTTTGTGCACTTGGTATCCTAATGAAAATATTCTAAGGAGTGCTCAAATTATGGGGAGCTTCACTAGTGTCTTTAGAACACTCTGTTGCTATGCCGTGAGGTTCTATTGATCTTGGGGGAGCGACGATCCTATTTTGTGCTTGTTGTATCCAAATACAAAACTAAATTGTGCACAAATCATGGGGAGCTTCTCTAGTTTCTCTAGAACACTCCTTTGCTCATATAGTAATATCTTTTATTCATTTGGCATGTAGGATCATTGGTCTAGTTGGTTCAATTGGTATCTTTTGATAGCTTGCTTCAATTGGTATCGTTTGATTCCTTGGTTGCTTGTTTCTCTCTTTGTTATGTTTTTGTGGCATATCATTCTTTTGAAATCTTTGGGCCTCAATATAGTTTGTATTCCTCCAAGTATTTACAGTTGGATATGTGTATTGCATTCCACTCTATTTTGAGAAATACACAATTTATGGAGGAACGCAATTTATATTGGCCTTCTAAGCTATTCGCCCATTTTCGCAATCGATGCCAATGGGGGAGAAGTTTCAGAGAGTTTAGTTTTGTGAGGAAGTTTAGAGAGTTGTCTCTTCTCTCCTCTTTCTTTGGTTTTGTTCCTAAGCTTTTGCATCTCATGCCCATACATTATTGTTGCATGGTATGGTGATGCATAATTCCTTATATAAACTCTCTTGAAAGTGATTGTCATCGATTACCAAAATGGGGGAGATTGAAAGAACATGCGGTGCCCCCATGTTTGGTTTTGGTAATTGATGACAATATCTATGGACTAATAGTTGCCTTGAGTTATATTTGAAGGGTTTGTCCATAGGCTTTTCTTGGACTTCATTTGTTGGTTTCAAGGAGAGTTTGTGATGACCAAGGTGCTATTAAGGAATTATCCAAAGGTTGGTCTTGTGAGTGTTGATCTTATTGCAAGCATGTCTTGAAGAAGAAGAGTTTGTGATCATTCGTGTTTACCTTCAAGACATCATCCAAGTGAAGAAAGTTGGAAAGATTCAAGGTTGATCAAAACTAAGTCAAAGAATGAATCAAGTTGATCAACACACAAAGTGTAGAAGATGTACCGAGAGGGATCAAGCAATCCCATGGTATGGTAAGCATTGTCAATCACGCTTTGTGTACTAACCCATGGTCTTAGTGAGAGTTCTTTGTGGGGTTAGGTTGCGGTGTGCAAGTTCAAGTGGAGCATCACGAAGAGATCAAGTGCTTGAAGCTTGCCGTCCATTATGGTGACAATGGACTTGTGAAGATATGTCGAAGAGTGGCTCACCATAGTGGAGTATGGGGGAGCAATCTACTAGTCTTCACCGAGACAACACAAAAGACAGGTGGTCCAACTTGAGGAAGTCAAGATCGTCTACATCTAGCTCAAGTGAACTTTGTGCAAGGCAAAGGTTTGCCCTTGATAGGTTTTCTATTTTATCGGTCACATGGTGGTAGTTGGGAGACCGGGTTATAGGATCAATTGCCGTACTATCAAGGGGGGCTCTCAATGAGTAGCTTGATCGTATCATTCGTAGAGAGCTCAAACCATTGCATGCTTGCATAATCTTTATTGGTTCTTTTTTGGTTCTTATCCTTGGAGCTTATGGTCATTTTCATGACAATCTTGAGTTCATCGAAAACGGAGTTCACATGCTGCTTCTATTGTGTTTTCGGTGTTGGAGGTTTTACCGGTCTCTTTCGAGGAAGGCTACTCACCATTTTCTTATGGGCCTTTTCTCATTTGTTTCTTATTGTTATTTCTCTCAAGATTGTGTTAGTCCATGTCTCTAGCTTTCCAACAAACTTGGTTTCATCGAATTCGGAGTCCGTTTGCAAAAGTTGTGGCAGTTTTGGTGTTCTGAAAAGGCTGCAGCGGTACTACCGCGAATTGGAGCGGATGTAATTTTTTACTACCACTCCAGAGCAATACTACCGTGGCTCCTACAGCGGTAGTACCGCTCCGGACCAAAAACTCGTCCCAAGTCCTGCGGTGGTAGGCCCGGATGTAATTTCTTAGTACCGCTCGCAAGCAGTAGTACCGCTACACTTAGCAGTAGTACCGCTACTCCTAGCGGTTGTACCGTGAGGTCAAGCGGTACTACCGCTCCGACGGTTCTTCTGGCCTTTTTGCCTCCCCGTTGTTGTTTTACAAAGGGGTACTACCGCCCTAGTGGTAGTACCGCTCCTTGGAGCGGTAGTACCGCTCTGTGCGGGCTGTGAGCATAACGGTTGGATTTTTGCCCACCTATAAAAGGGGGTCTTCTTCCCCAATGAACCTTATCTTTTGAGCTCGTGTTCTTCCCGCATTGCTGACCTTCTTCGAGCTTGCTATCTCTCAATCCCTCCATGGATTCTTGCTAGTATTGGAGGGGAAAGAGAGAGGATATCTAGATCCACGTTTCCACCAATCACTTTCTCCTCTATGTGAGGGGAACCCCTTGGATCTAGATCTTGGAGTTCTTGGTGTTCTCCTTCTTGTTCTACCTCTCTTTTTCCCTCCCTAGCATTAGTTGCTTTGGTGGGATTTGAGAGAGAAGGACTTGGGCACTCCGTGTGCCCTTGCCATTGCATTTGGTGCATTGGTTTGAGTTCTCCACGGTGATACATGGAAGTGAAGTTGAGAAGCTTATTACTCTTGGGTGCTTGGTACCCTTGAGCTTGTTCCTCTTGGGTGCTTAGGCGCCCTAGACGGTTGTGGTCACCTCGGAGGCATATTCCATTGTGGTGAAGCTTCGTGGTGTCGTTGGGGAGATAGCCCCAACCTTGGTGTTCGTAGCTCAATCATTGTGGTGTAAAGCTCTGGGCAAGCGTTGGGGTCTCCGATTTGGTTGTGGAGATCGCCCCGAGCAATTTGTGCGGGTTCGGTAACCGCCCCCAAGGGTTGCCATTTGTATGGGTACGGTGACCGTCCTCAAGGGTCCCTTAGTGGAATCACGGCATCTTGCATTGTGCGATGGCGTGAGGAGATTACGGTGGCCCTAATGGCTTCTTGGGGAGCATTGTGCCTCCACACCGCTCCAAACGGAGATTAGCATCTGCAAGGGTGTGAACTTCGGGATACATCATCGTCTCCGTGTTCCTCGGTTATCTCTTACCCGAGACCTTTACTTATGCACTATACTTTGTGATAGCCATATTGTTTCTTGTCATATATCTTGCTATCCCCTAGTTGTCTATCTTGCTTAGCATAAGTTGTTGGTGCACATAGGTGAGCCTAGTTGTCGTGGAATTGTCACGGCAGATGTCCTAGTGTGAGGACTTAGTCATGAGGCCAGCGCATCTATGTATTAGCTTGAGAGGGGTTGAGCGGAATCGAGAGACGCAACACACAAGACACGGATTTAGACAGCTTCGGGCCCCGGGAAACATCATCCGGTAACAACCCTACATGCTGTTTGAGGCTAGATCTCATTATGACCCTCATGGTGTCGTCGGTAAACCGGCTCTCCTTTAGTTGTGTCTAGCCCTAAAAAAGATGGCGCCTCTAACTTATGAGAACTTGTCCCTCTTTCGGGAGCCCTGCCCCTCCTTATATATGTTGAAGGGGCGGGTTACATGACTAGTCCTAGTAGGAGTAGGATTACTCTATTACAAGGAGTCCTAGTCTTGCTTCCTTTGTAGGAGAATATTCCTTATGCTTTCTTCATAAACCGGCCCACCATAACATGAACCGGCCTTCTGGGCCGTGGGCCTTGTCATCCGTGATCCGGCCGTCGGGTTACCAGTGAATCGCCAAGTGTAAACCGTCTCAAGTAAACCGCCAAGTCCAGCCGGGTTATACTTCCGGCCGGGTTACGCCGCGGGGTATATCCCCGACATTAGCCCCCAGTTTAATTTGGATTTATCCATGTTAATCTTGATCCTTCTTGCATACATAAACACGAGAACGAATTTGATAGGTTGTGCTCCGGGTTAAAATATTTTCTTTAACCGACACCTGATCATCCTTATATCCTTGTCATTTCCTCCTTTATATGTATCCCTGATCTCATAGCAAATCTCCTTAGCAGATATGTTCAAATATTACCAATGCAAAAAATCTAGGCACTTCTTCTGAAAACTTCGGGTCAATAGTCCAGCTTCATAATCAATTTGTTTGCACAAGAAATATTGTAAATCAAGAATCGATTTGAATCGGCCTTCAATGCTCTGACTTGACAAAAATATTGATCTTCAAATATTCAATTGATATCCAGCCGGTTTGGAAATGTAGAACTTGCCGGTTTATGATTACCACCATTGTCGGGTTATAAAAACTGATGATTCCAGGTCATGACTGTTTATAGACGCCGGGTTATGATTGTTTCCAACGCCAGGTCACACAATTAATCTTCCTGATTTGCCCCAAAACTGAGAATTTGAAGATGTTCCTCCTTTATATGCATATTACCTGTAGCCCCCAAGTCTTAAGAGGAGAACATAGTGATAGCTTAAGACTTGTTTCAATATAAATGTTGCAACCTTGAAGAAATCCAGATTGTTCATCCCAGTCATTAGTAAAAACTGAATATTCCACATATGTAGCCCCAAAGTGTCGGGTTGTCATGCTTGCATCAACCTGGGACTTGAAATTTCCTTATGCTCAAAAAACTTCAACCAGTGTAGCGCCCAAGGGCCGGGTCATTATGCAATAATGAGCAGGGAATTTGTATATACTTCATTAAAAATAGCATTATATAATGTAACTCCCATCATGGGGCTTGAACCCACGTCCACAAGGTTAAGAGCTTTGTGTTTTACCAACTGAGCAGTGGACTCTTGAATATAATGGATTAATACTTGTGTACCTTGAATTGTTTGACTGGAGCAATTGGCAGCCCCCGAGGGCCGGCTCATTATAATGTAATGAGTCGGGTCTTCAATAAGGTGAGCAAAAAATGACTTTGCATTAGCCCCCAAGTGTCATGGTGCGTGCTTGCAGCGACATGAGACTTGCATATTTGATGTAATCTCAATTTGAATAATGTAGCCCCCAAGTGCCGGGTTGTAAGCCTGCAGCAACTCGGGACTATTCCTTCAGTTGTAGAATAACTCATACCCATTGATAAAATAATATCCATTGCGCTGAAGCGACTTTGAAAACCACAATCATAATATTGGTTATTGATAACCATAAAAATCCAGCCATGTTGGCTATTTAAAGATTTGAATAATATAACTCGGTTTGAAAACCGGTTCCAGTGATATTTGATCACAACCAGGCCGGGTTAATAAACACCGGTCATTATTTTATCTCATACTAGCGAGTCATAGTCAAAAACCAGGCCGGTTTAATAAACACCGGTTATTATCTTACCTGCTTCTGCATAAAACAATGTTTAAAGTGTCCTCGCGTTTTATTGCCGAACGGGCCATAGTGCCTAAACACATGATCTAAGTTTATAAATTGAACTGTGTACAAAATATAAAGTATGTATCATACCTGTGATTAAGTGTGTCACGATTAACCTTAATCCGGTAGCCAAAGATAATGACCCAAGGCACAAGTGTTGATGACTCCCTTGATTATTTGCCGGTTCATTATGAAACCGAACCGGGTTATGATGAACTCCGGTTTAACTTTAGTTTAGTACTGGTGTTTGTAACCCAGACTAAGGCTCTGTAAGCGCAGGTGTAGTGGCAACTTATAGTCATCCACTCCTTGAATCGATGGACTTGGTTGAAAAACCAATGACCTTGAGGATAAAGATTTAAGAAAACATAAAAAAATGAAAAATAAAGTTTTTGGGCAAATAAGACCATGTAGTCGAGGCTTTTTACGAGCTGCCAGGCTCCAAATTCGAGGTTTTTATGAGCTGCCAGGCTACTGTCATTAACCATTTTAGCAAAGCATGTTAAGATGATCCGCAATCTTTAACCAAATCATCAATGTCAAATGCTACCAATGTTCAAAATCTCATAAAGATTTTGGCTTGTGTAATCACTTGATGATCGTCAATTTAACGTGACCAAGTTCAGGGTCCCGAAGGATTGACTTGTGATACGTTCGATGGGTCATACCAGGTTTACCTGGATGGCGCGACTTACTTGATGCAGGCAGGTTAATCCGGGATTTTAGGTGTATACACCGGGCTTCCAAGCTGTGTTCACTACAAGAGTTTTCAACTCACTGATGAACTTGCATCAGGAGCCCCCAGGTAGCGTGTGAGCATTGCTCGTCGGGGCATATGTTTGAGTTGTGCTAGGCATCAAACCCTCTTTTGCCCCTCATCATCATGTGGAAATTGCCGAAGCAACCAGAGCAGTGCTCTTATGATGGTCTTCATATGGCCGCCGGTTTAAGAGGCCATAGAAAACTCCCTTGCCCACGGAAGCCCCCATGTGATACTCTTATGAAAAAAGATGGCTGCTACCTCGATTTAACGAAGGCGCCGGTTTAAGAGGCCATAGGAACTCCCTTGCATACGGAAGCCCCCATGTGATACTCTTATGATGGTCTTGGGTTGGTCGCCGGATCAGGAGGGTAGTCAGAACTGCACTTTATAAACAGAAGCCCTCATGTGACATATTTCTGAGCTGTGCTCGCCGGATACCTATGTTTGAGTTATGATGTGCAACAAACTTTCTTTGGTCCCTTTAATAAATAATTGTCCTGCATACCAAAATATACGGATCAAAGCAACTGTTTTCTTGATGAAAACAATATATACCAAGAAAATAGATTTAGATGGATATCACCTGATGTATTTGGACCTTATGATCCTCATCGGTGTCTGTTAGCCAACCCGGTATGTTGAATAGACCGGACCACAGGGCGGACAGTAAAACGACCATAGCATCAGAGGCAGCACAGACACATGAGTCGGCCGCAGTGTTGTAAGCCGGCGCAGATGAGCAAGTTGTCCTCCGCATCGTAAACCGGTGCGGTCGCGAAAGACGGCCACGGCGAGGTAAACCAGCGCGATCGCGAGAGATGGCCATGGCGCTGTAAGCCGGTGCGGGAGTCCGTTGAATAAGGACGACCGTCTGTGCTGAATGATGTTGTCGTGGCTCCGTCTCCGCGGTATAATACCACTTTATAATGAATAATTTTCCTGTGTATAAAATACAGCAGGGCAAGGTATTTTTGCTTGGATGAATTAATATGTATTAAGAAATAAATAGGATAGATATCACCTGATTCGCCCGGACAACAGATGAGTTGGTCGTCGCATTATATGCCAGTGCAGACGGGCAAGTTGTTCTCCACATTTGTAAACCGGTGTAGACGCGTGAACCAGACGTCCGTTCATCAGGTAATATGACACGGAGGAAAACGCCGTTGTAGAACGTTGCCAGTGCATGCTTTATACCCGCAGTATAATAATACTTTTGTAATGAATAATTTACCTGCGTATAATAACACTATAGGGCAGAGTGGTTGTTTTCACAAAAAATTAACAAGTACTGATAAAAAAGTAAACTGGATGGATATCACCTGATAATGTCAGGCTAGAAATTATTAACCGCGGAATTGATGATCATCACGGTGAAGCTGAAATTACTCCCATTTGAGTCGGCCGCGGTTTTTATAAACCGGTGTGGGCGGCAGAGTCAATCACAGGCGCGGTAATTCGCATGGGCGGGCGTGTCATCTATGTCATGTTGATGCAGTAGGGGCGGCGACTCACGTACGTACCCATCGAGTAGTACGGCACGGACAAATGCTAGCGCAAAAATAATATTTGCTCACGCCCCTTTTGTGACACCCTTTTGTAAGGAATAACGGTCCTGCGAAAAATTATCATAAACCAAGTAATTATTCTCAAACAATTTAATAGTTGCTGATAAAATACATAGAAAAGATAACACCTGGTATTTTGAACGGATGAACAAGGACAATGATACTGAACGTGGTCAGACACAAAAGACCGTCCGTACATATGCACGTCATCTACATGTTTTTCCTTTGTCTTTTTCCCTTTTCCAAAGTAATGATTGCCTGCATGTAGACTTTGATGTGTGGCGATGAGTAGCATCGGTGGTTCCTGTAATATTTTTTCTGAACAAGTATGCATGTGCTACAGATCAATCAGACCTCAATCTCTGTACAAATACTAGTGTCCATCTTCTTCCCTTTTCAATCATCTTTACATGTGGAGTAGTCTTCAGCCAGTATTATGGAGCGAACTGCTCCAGATCTCTCCATAGCAGTAAAAAGACTCTCGCTTGTATTTCTTCAGTCCCAGTGCTTAAGAGCATTTGTAGCCAACCCGGCCTAGTATACCTAAAGGATTTTTCAGGTGGTTGCAGGGACGGTTCAGAGTAGCCGGTCACAACGGCGGCTGAGGCAGCGGGAACACGGTGCGTCTAGAACTCAGGCGGCGTCGGCCGCTCAAGGCACGGCAGGCTCAGCGAAGATTTTAGGGAGGCCATGGCGGCTCGGACGGCGCAGAGGCAGGGCCAACGGCAGCTGTGCAGCAGCAACGGGGCTCAGGCAGTGCGCCCATGCTGGCGGAGAAGTCAATGCCCGACACAGCCCATGACAGAGAGCGGCCGGCTAACTATGGAGTCCGAGACGAACGGCGGCTCAGCAAGGAGCAACACAAGGGCGGTACTCGAAGGGGTGCGAGGCTGTGGCGGCTCAAGGCGACACTTAGGCGGAGGTGGCTCGAGGAGACACCCAGGCGGCTTGTGACTCACGGGCAGCTCACGGACGGCAGTCGCGTCTCGCTCAACGCCAGAGGCAGCGGCTCGTAGCAGCGTCGCGGTAGCCGCAAACGCGACGACTGCGACCGGCGGCTTGAGGGGGAGCGACGGGACGGGCCGCCGACGAGGGCAGCTCGAAGGCAGGCAGTTTAGAGGGGCGGCCTATAACACACCGGCGGAGCTCGAGGCCGCGGCGGCGGATTGGAGTCGCAACAATTTGAAGCTCTGTCGGTGCCGAGTCCACCTCTGCTTTCCGTGTTGTGGGTTGTGGCCCGCTCGATTTACTTTCATTTGTGTCTTTCTCCCAGTCGCTGCCTTCCTTAATCAATTCGGCTTTGCTGCAGATCGGATCGATTCGACGACTTCTTTTTCCTGACGTGCCGACGAAATAGACTGCTACAAAAAACGCCATCCTCGGCGACTTGTGATTCCACCACATCAGACGAACAGTTCGTGACTATCTTGAACTCAAATATTACACTCCCAGAATCAAAGTTGACCAGTGAATTTTAATTAATCCGGCTGCGGCTATGCCCAAGACTGTTGCTCCGTGCCGGTTCTTCTTCATCTGTGAATTGCCAACCTCTCGATCCCTGAGAAAAATGCCTCCAAGAACTCATCACCACCGTGCGCGAGCCCCACGGTGGGCGCCAACTGTCGTGGAATTGTCACGGCTGATGTCCTAGTGTGAGGACTTAGTCGTGAGGCCAGCGCATCTATGTAGTATCTTGAGAGGGGTTGAGCGGAATCGAGAGACGCAACACACAAGACACGGATTTAGACAGCTTCGGGCCCATCATCCGGTAACAACCCTACATGCTGTTTGAGGCTAGATCTCATTATGACCCTCATGGTGTCGCCGGTAAACCGGCTCTCCTTTAGTTGTGTCTAGCCCTAAAAAATATGGCGCCTCTAACTTGTGAGAACTTGTCCCTTTTTCGGGAGCCTTGCCCCTCCTTATATATGTTGAAGGGGCGGGTTACATGACTAGTCCTAGTAGGATTAGGATTACTCTATTACAAGGAGTCCTAGTCTTGCTTCCTTTGTAGGAGAATATTCCTTATGCTTTCTTCATAAACTGTCCCACCATAACATGAACCGGCCTTCTGGGCCTTGGGCCTTGTCATCCGTGATCCGCCCGCCGGGTTACCAGTGAATCGCCAAGTGTAAACCGTCTCAAGTAAACCGCCAAGTCCGGTCGGGTTATACTTCCGGCCGGGTTACACCGCGTGGTATATCCCCGACACTAGTTGTTGTAGGTTTTGTGCTTGACAAATTAACCGCTAGGTTTATTCCGCATTTGTTCAAGCCTAAACCGTAATTATTTTAAAGCGCCTATTCACCCCCCCTCTAGGCGACTTCCATGATCTTTCAATGCACTCGTTGGAAGAATGCCTACGAGCTACTAGAAGAAGCCACCTATTAATTTCCGAAGGTTTCCGGTTATGCAATCGGGTGTTGGGGATACATGGGAAGCACCGCGCACTCAACTATAATCCTACATCCAGCTATATCCATCCTTCAACACATAACCAGTCATTTTCGGAAACCGTTTACCTCGGACCTTCGAAACGCATCTGCTATACAAGATCTGGCAATACTCCCGAACTACCTCCCCAGTACTGGATGATGTCGGGGTTATCTCACCACTAACCGCATAGAAGAGTTTCCGATGTCGGTCGTCTTAAGTATTCTAGAACTGTTGCGATAGATTTGTGACGACAACACCTCGGAGATCAACTCCCCGGGACACTGCCACAACCCCTAAATGACATGAGGCATGTAGAATAATGTTCTCGTCACAAAGATATCGGAACAATCCAAACAATACTCGCGTGATCCTAAAAAAATTTAGTGAATTTTTGAGAGTAGAAGAGATAGAGCAATCGTCAGGAGTCCTCGCCAGAGTGATAAAGGGATGAGGAGTAAAAAGAAATCCTACTCTCCGATATATATATATATATATATAGGACTCAAAACATTTTCATGTGTGTGCCTAGACTCAACCGTCAATGATTCGATCAATCAGGGAGGGCTCCTAGGTCGGAGAAGGCTCTGATTACCAACTTATAATGCCCAGTATGAGACTATACCTCCCACGTGTCGAGGCACGACTTAAAGGTATAATCACATACTAGAATGATCTCAAGTATGGTATCTTTGCACAACTCATGTAAAAGAGGGGATGAAAATGTAAAGGAGTAGTTGGCTTACACTCGCCACGTCACACAACGAAATACATTAACATACATCATCCGAATAACATCAGAGTCCAACTACGGATGAAGATCCGAATGAAAGATACCATAAATAAATCAACACAAGGTCCCGATCATCCTAGCAAGAGCCCTACAGATCCTCTGGGTAAGACACGTAGTATCGCCCACGCTCTTTATCGAACTCCCAATACAACTTTGAACCACCAGCTGTGTAGTTCTCAACGGTACCTGCATTTGGTGTTGTGTAGAATCAATCCCGTTCCCGGGTAGCAATACTATCAAAGCCTTGGGTGTGGAAAAGGTTGCAGCAGCACTAGCACTAGCTTACATGTTTAGAGCGAGAAGAGAAAGTGCCAACGATCGTCAAAGTGATCACGAAGTGATCCTAACTAAGCACGTCAAACATAACCCCACCGTGTTCACTTCCCGAACCCCTTCGGAAAGAGACCGTCACGGTTACTCACGCTGGTAGTGTATTATGAACATGGTGTCAAGTTTTCTACAACCGGATATTAACAAATTCCCATCTGCCACATAACTGTGGGCACGGCTTTCGAAAGATCAAACCCTGATAGTAGCCGCGCGTATCTCGTCTCAGGCCACGACCGGATGGGAATAGCTACAGGTTTTTACCAGGCCTCGGGTTTCCCCAAGGTGGCCCCGCGGGTTGCCCAGTTTGGACCAACACTCATGTGGATCACTGGCCCGGGTTGTTGATTAAGAACTTGGGTTTATAACTCCCTATGCAAGTTTTAGTTATTAGGCAAATGTAAAACCAATGTTGGGCCTTGCTGGAAAAGCTTTAGCGCTAAGCGGGTTATCAAGGGGGGCCCATAAACCCCAACCGTGTTAGGGATGCAAAATCAAGGAACATAACACCGGTTTAAACGGTTCCTAGGGTGGCATGAGTGGAACAAAACACCAAGCAAAGGCTTAGCCTTCCACCTATTGCCAAATATATAGATGATTTAGTTTAACAGGTTATATATTGTGATATCCCAACAATAACTTCAACATGAAGCAAGAATATTCAAATCTTCTCCTGCAACTAACAACGCTATAAGAGGGGCTGAGCGATGCTTACGTAACCAAACAACGGTTTGCTAGGTGGGTGGTTAGAGAGGTTCATGGCAACAATAGGAGGCTGACAAACAGACATATGCATCGAGGCAATAAGCTAAAGAGCGAGACATCTAGCATAGGCAAAGATAGTAGTGATATCTGGGTAAGGTCATCTTGCCTGTTGATTCCACAGAGGGATCGTAACCTTGCTCCTCACACTCAACCTCGATAGAAACCTCGTACTCTGTATAGTCACCAGGCTCTAACCAAAAACAACAATGCAACAACGGAACAAAATCAATCAACATGCAATCTCAACCACAAGATGCATCAACATGATGAACAAGGACAAGAATAGATATGATGCATGGCCTAGGGTTACAAGAGTGCAACAACATCACATCCAACAAGATCATACACAAGAATGAAACAAACAAAGGATCAACTAACAAGTTTATGTATGTTGTTCAAACAAGCGTCCAACAAGTTTTAAGGAGTTGGTTAACATGGCAAGGGTGCAACTAACACTATGGCAACATGCTAGCACATTTAAATGGGCTGGAAATAAATAACAACAATATCCAGAAACTCCCATATTAATTTATTTGTATTTGGGACATATCTGAAAACTTCTGTGATAGAGTTGTCAAACATACTAAACAACAGCACCAAAATATTCTACACATTTTTCTACCCCAAATGCATATAAAGTTTGTTAAATTTGGAGTTGTAGATATTTTGTTATGAATTTTACAAGTTTAAGCATATTTAGAACAAGTTTAAATTCAAACAGCATTTTAAATGTTTTTAAACATGGCAACAAACAGCATATTCATAATCTACATAAAATGCTAAGCACTTTTCATATAGGACTTATTTTCATCAGAAACATATTTACACAGATATTAATTAAACAAGAAAAACAAAAAAAGAAAAGAAAAACACTAAACAGAAAAAAAATACAAGCGCCAGGGTCCAGAGTGACCTAGGCTCAACTAGCCCAAGCCACTGACAAGAGGGCCCGGCCTCGCTGACCTAGCGCCAGCGGGTGCGCGCGGGGGCTCGGAAGCAGCTGAGTGGCTGGCAAGTGGGGCCTGCCTGTCAGCCACTCACGAAAAACAAAAGGGGGCGAAATCCCACTGCGCCCAGAAGGATTCGAACGCTAGACCTCTTGCTTAACTGACGGAGCACAAACAACTGCGCTATCGATCGGTTCTCGACAGATAACAGGAAGCATATCTGATAAGGTAACCACAGATGCAGAGACAGGGGAAAAGCTAGGCTCGTCGAAGCTGCTCCGGCGACCGAACGAGACGGCGGAGTGGTGCGAATTGCTCCTGGAAGAGTTTCGCATCCATCCAACGCGCTTGCAGCACCTAGCGACTACTACAACACCGGCGGCGAGCAACGACAGAACGGCGGCGACGGAGCAACGACGAGGCGATGCAGAGGCCCTAGTGGAACGGCGACTGCACAGGCGGCACCTACACGACGAGGGGAAGCGAACGGACAGAAGAACACGGCCTAGAGGGGTCGGAACACTCGTCGGCGACGAGGCCCGACGGCGATGCGCTCGGGCGCTCGATGAACTAGGACCTAGAGGGTGCGCATGAAGGGGAAAAGGCTTGGGTAGAAAGAGGAGCTCACCACGAGCGCGGAGATGTGCTCGGCTGGCCCAGGCATGGACGGAGTCGATGGTGGCGGGTCTCGAACAGCTACGGCCACCGAAGATGAAGAAGAGGAGGAAGTCGTCGGCGTGGAGGCGTTCGGCTCCGCGTAGGCATCGTAGTCGAAGTAGTCGACGTCATGGAAGCTGAAGGACACCATTGGCGAGGCTGCGGTCGACGAGGAGCTCGCCGGCGACGAGGTGGCGCTCTCAGATGCGCTTGGGTGTCAACTGGGGCGGCGGATCTGGTGGAGCTCGGCTCTCCAGGCCGCGAGAGGATGAAGGGGAAACCTAGATAGAAGGGGAGGACACGGTGCGGGTTTAAAAGGGGGCTCGGACCACGAGACCTCGATGTCCGTGAGTTCACGGCACGACGGTGAGCGCGTGCGCTGCTCTGCTTTTCGCTGACGGAGGAAGACGGAGGCGCGGGGTGAGAGACAGACAGGTGGGGCCAGGCGCGAGGGGAGAGACGGCGCGACTGTTGCGGCCTGCTGGCTGGGCCTGCGGGAGAGAATGGGCCTGCGCTGCGAAGGGAAAAAGGCTGGGCCTCGGGAAGGAGAAGAGGGAGGAGGACCAGGCCACTGTGCTAGCTGTTGTTTCTTTTCCTTTTTCTTTATTTCTTCAGACAGAAAGAAAAAGAAAACACAGGCTAAAAGAAAATGAGTTAGGGAAAAAGAAAAATATCCCCATGCTCAGTGATTTATGCCCTATTTAATAAAGTTGACTTAGATATTTTTAGAGGCAGGAAAATAAAAGGAGTTTGAATATGGTTCAAACTCTTGGTATTTTAAAACCCAACCAAATCATTTTCAAATAGGGTGATATTTGGTGGAGAGGTTGTAGGCATGGTGCAAGAATTATAGGAAAAGAAAGAACATCAAAGGGCTTGTCTAGGTGGCTTACACAAAGGGGTAAAGAATGGACAGAAAAGAAAAGAAAGAAGGAGAAGAAGAAGAAGAAGAAGAAAAAGAAGAAGAAGAAGAAGAAGAAGGGGTTTTGGGTTTTGCTAGGCATAGCTAGAACCCACACACACAACATCACAAGGCCTCACACACACTCAACAAGAAAGTAAACTATGCTGCCATGATGCTATGATGATGAAGCAATGCAAGTATGCAAAATAATAAATAACATGGCAATGCAAAAATAAAATGACAAGAACCCCCAAGGATAAGGACAAGGATCAAATTGAGAAGCTTTATTGTCATAATTGGAAAGTGTTACATCTGGGGCATTACACTTGCCTCCTCTCTTCCTGGGCCACGACCCGCAAGGTGAGCCCTGCCCTGCCCGTCCTATCCCGTGCCCATGTGTGTCGTTTAGTATTTTGCGCTCGCTTCGTTTTTCTGAAATGGCTAAGTCCATAGGAATCATCGACATGTTGCATTCTTTGCTTATGGACAACTTTGTGCACGTTTACCCAAATTGAGCATATGATATGTCAAAATGTTCGTTGTGATATGCTCTACATATTAGTTGCATTTGCATGCATGTTAATCTTCATCTTGTTGTATTAATCTTTGTTGCAAAACTGCTATGTGATGTTAGTGTCAAGTCTTGTTGTTTGTCAACATTATGATAGCATGTTTGACATGTTGTAACTTTGTGCATGTTGGTCCAAATGGGATGTATGATATGTCAAAATGTTCATTGTGAAGTGCTCCACATGATGGTGGTTGTTGCATTCATGTCAGATGCCATATTGCCATGCTTATCTCTGTTGCAAAAGTGCATGTGACTGTTAAGTGCTGAAACTTGTTATGAGATGCTGATTTGTCTTTTTCATATACTTATGTGTGATTTTTGTTTGAGCTACATGTCAATATGTTTTAGAAGCACAATCATGCCATCTTTGCTGTGGTGCAATCCACTTTACATGATATGCCTTGTGGTGAGTGCAACAAGCTTGCAAAGTGACCTACTCGTTGTTGGCTGTTTTCTATGACTTGTTGAAAACTGCTAAGTCTGAAATTGTTATAACCTGATGCCATGTTTGCTTGATGCCCCACTCAAATCCATGAATGTTTTGGGTTGTCCAATGATCATGTCCCGTTGTCCATGTTATGCTCTATGCATTCATGCCCTTGTTTGCATATATGGCCTGCTGTAGCTTGTTGTTTTCATGCTCTCAAATTGCTATAAAATGTTTCTGTCAGCCTGTTATCAGCAAGTTCAGTTTTGCCATGTGAATAGCTAGTGTTCTATGCATCCTATGACCATGTTCTTGCCATGAGTAGTTATATAAACATGTCTTGTTGCTGTTGGTTATATTCACATGTCGTGATATGCTCTGAGATGAGTTGCACAAGCTTGCAAACATGCCTACTTGTTGTTGTTGCTACCATTTCTAGTTTATTTCACTAAGTCTGTGAATCTGTAATCTTTTGCAATCTTGCCATGATGTTTTGAGCATGTTCTAGTGGTGTTTGGTAGTAGCTCAGTGATCATGCATGTAGTGCTTGACATATACATGCTTGCCATGCCCTTTGTCGCCGTGAAATGTTATTGTATCATGTTGTTTTGATGTCAACTAAGTGTTATGTTGCCAGTTTCGGACAGCTTGTTGTTATATCTTGTTTCATGTGTATGTGTTGAACCGTTGCTCCCTTTTGGACGTGTCCTATATGACACTTGTGTGTTTTGCATGTAGATGCATAATAGCATGTTGAATACCTATTTGGAGTGTGTTTGCTTGATGTTTGGATGAGTTTTGCATCGATGACATGCTTGACTTGTTTTGCTCATATCTTCTAGACCGTAGCTCTGAATTAAATAAACTTTATATGAAACTTGACTAGAATTTCGAGTAGATCATCATGGTGCATGTTAACTTAATGTTTAACAACTTTAACATAAGGTTTGTTCAGATCTGGATCAATTTCAAAAATTACATATGAGGACTTACCGGAATTGTTGTATGTTGTTTCCGGTCTCATTTAAACTTGCTTTGTATGATGTTCTTGCATGCTTCATCCTTGCCATGTTTTGCATCATATAGACTTGTCTTGCATCATACTTGTTTGGGCATTATGTCATGTTCTTGTGTGATGTGTTTACCGTGTTGCTTGCTTCTTCTCGTTAGTGCTTGTTTCATTACGATCGTGAGGATTCGTTCGACTACGCGTGGTTCGTCTTCGTGGCTTCTTCTTCGTCTTCTTCCTGGACTCATTCTTCTTCCTTGCGGGATCTCAGGCAAGATGATTGTCACCTTGGATACCTTTACTATCATTGCCATGCTAGTTGTCACGATGCTATCACTATATGTCATGCTACCTATCTATTTGTTGTCAGCCTCTCCTTGTTGCCATGAAACCTCTAACCTTTGACACCATTATGACGCCCCCGATTTGTTCGTACACTAATCATGCACGCAAATGTGTACGACCAAGATCAGGGACTCACTGGAAGATATCACAACACAACTCTAGACACAAATTAAAATAATACAAGCTTTATATTACAAGCCAGGGGCCTCGAGGGCTCGAATACATAAGCTCGAAACACCAGAGTTAGCGGAAGCAACAAAACTTGAGTATAGACATAAGTTAAACAAGTATGCTTTAAGAAGGCTAGCACAAAATTAACAACAATCGAAAAGGCAAGGCCTCCTGCCTGGGACCTCCTAACTACTCCTCGAAGCCGAACTTCACGTAGAAACATCATCGGGATCCTCTGGCTCCTGGACTCCACCGATCTGGTTGCATCAACCAGAAAGAAGAAAGAAGGGGGAAAAAGAGGGAGCAAAGCAACCGTGAGTACTCATCCAAAGCACTCGCAAGCAAGGATCTAGACTACATATGCAATGATATATGTGTAAAGGGGTAATATATGTGGGCTGAACTGCAGAATGCCAGAATAAGAGGGGGATAGCTAATCCAATCGAAGACTACGCTTCTGGCAACCTCCATCTTGCCGCAGTAGAAGAGAGTAGATGGAATAGTAACAAGCGTCAAAGCTTCTGGCAGCCTCCGTCTTGAGTAGCAGAAGAGTGCACCAAGTAACATCATATAGCATAATCCTACCCGGTGATCCTCCCCTCGTCGCCCTGTGGGAAAGCGATCACCGGGTTGTATCTGGAACTTGTCTGGGTGTGTTTTATTAAGTATCCAGTTCTAGTTGTCATGAGGTCAGAGTACAACTCCGGGTCGTCCTTTTACCGAGGGACACGACTATTCGAATAGATTAACTTCCCTACAGGGGTGCACCACATAACCCAGCACGCTTGATCCCATTTGGCCGGACACACTTTCCAGGGTCATGCCCGGCCTCGGAAGATCAACACGTCGCAGCCCTACCTAAGCACAGCAGAGAGGTCAGCACGCCGGTCTAAGTCCTAGGCACGCAGGGGTCCGGGCCCATCGCCCAACGCACACCTGCACGTTGCGTAGGCGGCCGGTGAGCAGACCTAGCAACCTCCATCACTAAGGAAGTTGCGTTACGCGGTCCAACCCGGCGCGCGCCGCTAAGTCGCTGACGTCAAGAAGGCTTCGGCTGATACCACGACGTCGAGAGCCCATAACTATTCCCACGCAGCTGGTTAGTGCGTATAGGCCAACGGCCAGACTCAGATCAAATACCAAGATCCCATTAAACGTGTTATTATGAAATAACCGCGGACAACGACCAGGGCCAGGCCCACCTGTCTCCTAGGTGGTCGCAACCCGCCCTGTCGCTCCGCCACAAAGTAACCATCAGGGGGCTGTCGGGAACCCAGGCCCACCACTACCTGGGTGGAACCACCTGCCCCTTCAGCCCCCATCTCCGAAACATCATCAGGTGTAAGTAAGTATGTATATAGTATATACTCGTGATCACCACCCGAGGTGATCACGGCCCGATAGTATAGCATGGCAGACACACAAGGAGGTGGGGCCACTGATGGAATACTAGCATCCTATACTAAGCATTAGGATAGCAGGTAAGGTATCAACAGTGATAGCAACAATGACAGGCTATGCAACAGAATAGGAGCTACCGAATCAACAACAGTAGTAAACTAATGCAAGACTAAGAGGGAGGAGAATAGGCGATATCTGGTGATCAAGGGGGGGGGGCTTGCCTGGAAGCCCTGCAGACGAAAGGAATCTTCGGAAGCGTAGCCGTAGTCGAACACCGAAGCATCAATGGTCTCGGGGTCTATCACAGTATCGGAGTCTACCGAAAATAAGCAACGAAGGGGAAACAAATAAATAACAGAGCAAACAATAGCATCACAAAGCATATCATGGCAAAAGGCGATGCTACGTGTGATCTAACGTGGTGCTCGGTGATACAGGCGAAGAGGAATAACATCCGGGAAAGTATTCCTGGTGTTTAGGCATTTTCGGGCAGATGAAACGGAGGGGAATCTTGTATGTTCGGTATGATAGAGATGTGTGGCGGAGGAACGGACCGCGTATTCGGATTCGTCTCGTCGTTCTGAGCAACTTTCATATATAAATTATTTTCATCCGAGTTACGGATTATTTTATATGATTTTCTAAAGTTGATAACATTTTCTAGAATCATGACGTCAGCGGTCAACTCTGAACATTGACCAGTCAAGCTGACAAGTGGGGCCCCTTCGTCATAGTCTCAGTCTAATTAATGAAAGTTAATTAGTTTAACTCGTTGTTTAGGTTACTAAATTTAATTAATCAAATTAATTAAGCTAATTAATTTACTAATTAATTAATTAATTAATTAATATTTTTATTTATTTTTATTACATTTTTTTAAGTCCTGGGCCGTGGGGCCCCCTTGTCATAGGCTCGTGGGGGCCGTGCGGGTCGGGGGTGCTTAGCGGGGCGGGCGTTGGGCGCTGGGTGCGCACCCGCACCGGAGGACATGGCGGGGCACCCGTGGGCGGCCGCAGGGCGAGGCCAGAGCCCGGGACCGGCCGCAGCTGCCGTGAGCAGCGAACGGCGGCGCGCGCGGCCAGCCGGCTGCGTGGCAAGGCGGGCAGAGGGGGAAGCAGGCGGACCCCGGGAGATGGCATCGGCAGGGCGGGGTGCTACCCGGGCGCTGGCCGGAGCGGCGATGCCCGAGCGTGGGCGCGCGAGTGTGCCAGTGGCTGCGGGGTAGCCGTGCGGCTGCGTGGACGCAACGGGGAGGCAGCGGAGGCGCGTGGCGGCCAGAGCAGCAGAAGGACGCGGCGGCCGTGGGCGTCGTCCGGTGGGCGCGGCCTCGCACGGGCGTGCAGGGACTGGCGAGAGGCGCGGTGGCGGCGGGGTCGTGTTGAGAGCGAGGCGAGGGGGAGAGGAGGCCGGGGCCTCACCGGCGTTTGCTGAGAAGAGGGCGGCGAGGCGCGTTGGCGCCGTTGAGGAGGAGGTCGGGGAGGCGACGGCGACGGCCGTGGTGAGGAGGCGGATTACGACGATGGCGTCGGCGAGGTGAGGTAGAAGGGCACGGGGTCAGCACGGCGGCGGGCGACACGCTCGTTGGGGTCGGGCGATGGCGGGGCCGAGCCGGGGCGTAGGCGACCAGGGCGTCGGGTGCCTCTGATCCCGATCCAGTTTTGGATCAGGGGGAGGAGGAAAAATCAGGGGGATTCTGTCGGTGGGGGAGGGGGGTTCTTTCGGTGGGGGTTAAGGCGAGCGAAGGGGGCCGTTGGGCCAGAGGGAGGGGGCTGGGCCGGAGAGGGGGTTGTCTTCCTTTTTATTTATTTTCTTTTATTGTTTTATAATTTATGTTTTCTCTTTTAGCTTTTCTTTTCTTTTAGTTTTATAAAATATAGTTCCCACACCTAAATTCATATTAGCAATTAGGTTACAGTCACAAACAATTTGGCACTAAAAATATGCTCATAATTGTTTATTTTTAAAAGCATTGGATAATTGCTTTTAGCCTATGTTTATTTAGTTTAGTGCATTTAAACACTTTACAAAAATGTGGGTCCACCACCATAGTTAGTTATAGAATATTTTTCATACTTTGGATATTTTAGGTTTTGACATTTGAAAACTTTATTTGTTTGACTTTATTTTAAATTGAATTTGACGGGGTTTGAATCAAGGTCAGTTTATCAACAGTAACAGTGGTGACGTGGCGTCATTAGCAGACATTTACTGTAGCTTAATTATCCGGGCGTCACAATTCTCCTCCACTACAAGAAATCTCGTCCCGAGATTTAAGCGGTGTAGTAGGGGGGTGCTGGTAGCGAAACCTAACGAGTCTTCTTGGTATTGACTGGCCTTTCGAAGAGGTTGATCCATTTCGTTGATGTCTTCGTTTCTCTGCTTCGAGTCATCGTGATCAAGTCGTCATCCTTTCTCCGGGATCTCCATTGTCCTAGGAATACGACCAGGGGAAATTTTCTTTTTTTTTAAATATATTTTTATTATTATTATTATTGGAAGAACGCATCTCCACAAAGCTAGGCACCTGACGGTGAACTAATTGGGAAATACACGAAGTACCCTACGAGTAGTATTTTAGTGAACTCACTGAGAGCAACTCACGATGGTACAAAAGTTTCAGATGGGTAGGCAATCATTCGATGCCTAGACAGAAGCTGGAATGGGGGCTCGAATCAACGAGAATAACATGGTGTTTGATTCTAGGATGAATAATGGTATAGAATGTAGCTCGTGAATCACATTCGAACCCAGGTGCAAAGGATACATTAGAATTCGGGTTGTAAAGAAGAGTCAGGTTTCGATCCAGTGGACCTGTGGGTTATGGGCCCACCATGTGGGTTGAAATAAGAAGGGTGGTGACATCTTGCACATCCTCGACAGGGAGGCATGACAGTGGATAGCTTGTCAGCTATGTCGCCAACAATGTCGGTACCAAGGACGGGGAACGAAGAGAACCATTTTCCCGCTCGTTGAAACGAGGCGGACCAATAGGCAAAGTTCTCGTCCGCCAGTGGTTACCAAAATTTTATCATCAATAGTAACAGGGTCTTACTGACAGAGTTGTACACCAAGGTGTTTACGTAAGCAGAAAATTATTACTGCTTAGATTATATGTAGATCAAAGAAAGGTTAAACAAACAAATGGAAAGGAAAATTGTGATTACACACAATTATTAAGAGTATATCCATCCCATGGACAAGAAGACCATGGCATACAGGGTAGGAGAGCAAGTAACCAACCATTCAGATAAAGAGGCAAGGATTAATCAAGATGTTACCCATACAACGGTGTTTGGATAACTGACCAAGAAACATTTAGCATCACGCCTCCAATGTTCTTGTTGATGAGCGGGGTATCATAGTCATGCTTCGAGGTAGCTATGATATGGTGTTTCAATCAAGGGCCAAACTTTGGATACCCAAATGATCCACCAAGAGCAACTTATAAAATAAGTCCTACAATTTCCTCCTGGAAGAATGGTTATCCTTGCGAGAGAAATTATAATGATAGGTCCTCCAGTCAGGGGTGCTAGGCATGGCATCATATTACCGGGTCATCAAAGGAACATTATAACTCCTGGATAGTTGTCCCAACCATCATATCTGACCGAGATTCAGATCTGATCGGTGTCATGATACCTCAGACTCAGGATGTTCGAGAAGAAAAAGGTGCAACACAAATCGATGAAATGACATTGCAAGATTATCGGGAAATGAACTATGGGAGCGGGTTCCCGAAACAATAGTTCATCATTAAACCAAGGAGAGAATGAGGAGGTGGCTAATGGGCTCAGCGACAATTCATTGAAAATTCCAAACGGATGGATTTCCACAATAACGTGAACAAGAGGATGACAATTATCAATTCAAATGATATAATGTTGTATGCTCGAGGAAAACATACACCATTAATCATTAGGTGAAAGGTGTGCCCGAAATATGACCTTAGGCAGCAAGATCAATGTTAGAGTGACGATTCAATAACCAACAGTCTAAGAAAGAACTGTTGATCGTTAACTTCAAAGCAATAGGGTTGCTAGAAGTGCAGAACTCAAGCAGCATCGTTAGCATATTGGTATCCCAACACGGGGACCAAGGGAGAATGGTGATGTGAGAAGTATCATCATGCCGAGAATTTCTAAGAGGTGAAGCAATCCTCACAACATTCTCGTCATAAAAGACAGTAATACTTCAATGCAGAACACAACACTAGTTGTAGAGCAAGTTGTATTCATAATGTGGACAAGTTCGCGATGAAAGGAAGTCAAGGGTGTTGTCGATGATAATGAAAATCATCGAGGGCAAGGAGGGTATTTCTCATTATGAACACAGTTGACATCTCGGTAGTAGTCAAAGTGTTGAAGGTGATCCGACACATTAGCCGGGAGGTTTCAAGAGGATGCAATCAAACAACAATGGCAACAAGCAAGGGAATGACGAAGTGGCAAGTTATAGGATCAATATATAAGATGCAAGATCGGAACCAAAGTTTCCTTCCAAGACAAGCAACCTGATGTTGAGGGCTCGACGTAAGTCGTGCTCACACACTAAATAATTTGTGCACCAGAGAAGGACGAGGTAGCACAGTCAAAGATAGCAAGACTAGGATGTAGCCAATAGTCTAGGAATGACCAGCTTGAGTTCAAAATTTCCCAGTAAAAATTCTAGCGGTATTTGATTTGTAGTGCGGAATAATTTCGCTAGTCGGTGTCCTCGGTTGACAACAACCTAGAACCCGTAGAGTGATTACGACAAGGAAAGACATTACTTCAACAAAGTTCGTAAGATGTGGTGCAATGGCAAGACATCTTCGAGATACCAGGGGGTAATACTCGAAGGTAGAACAATATAGAAGTAGAACCGGGTCATTGACCTATGACAGTAGATACTTCAACCTTGCCAAAAATAGATGAGGCACTAAAATGAATTCCCATCAGATATATCATATCAGGGCAGCACGGTCAGAACCATAACTGTAAGGGATAAAAAATATCGAAAGGATCATATAGCTGGATAATCATTTTCCAAGAAGCTTCCGAGACGGTCTACATCATTTTCATGGGCATGAACATAAGTTCAAGGTCGACTCCGACTTCTTTAATGCATATCATTTCATTCACCTCTCGCTTTGATAAAACTGTAGTGTTGGAATTTTATCTGGTAGAACACCGGAAGGTATGACTTGTGAAAACGTTCGGGTTCTCACGGATTAGGGGAAGGCATAGGTTCAACCCGTCGGGCATATTAGTAACATAAACCTCAAGTTTCAAAAGTTAATAAAACAAGCTTGATAGTAGAGCATGGTTGACAAAAGCAGATGATACAATTTACCAAAGGCAATATGTATCAGGGGAAGAACACACAAGATGATAGAATATGAAGCACACTGTCGGATAAGAATCCAACAATGGATCGGGCGATCCACAACGGAGCTGAGGTGAGTATCGGTACTCACTCGGAGGGAGAAAGAATGCAGAGGCATCAGATTCAAGAATCACCTTATTAGTCTGATGCTTAAATAGAAAGAAATTATGGTTTCCAAAACGAAGCATCAGAAGCAGACGCTCTGATTAAGGATGGATAAGTTGAAAACACTTAGTTGGACAATGAATAAAGGTCTGAATTGTCGAGAACCAACTCATGTCCAGAATGATGTCTGAGCCGGAAAGATAATTTTAAAAAGGATAACCTGATGACTGCGTGCATACGCACACATTGAATCAATAGGCTCAAAATGGCTAAGACAAGGGATGTTAACAAAGACTACTAGCCATATGGAATTAACCATAATGCAAGCAGTCAAGAATTTCAAGAGTAACATGTTGCAGAGGATTTTCGAAAGATCAAAAAGTATTCCGAAGAATTTTGTGAGACACATGAACAATTGAGAAGAACGGATCCTCGATAAATGTGAGGAATCAACCGTAAGGCTTTTCATGCGAAATAAAACTGCAAGACAGTATACTCAAAGGATTCTCGGAACAACGGAGAATATTTCGAGGCATCTCGTAACAATAGGAGCGACGAGGAATGATCATGAGAATGACAAGTGCATGCAGATATCCATAGGGATATATCGGTGGCAGTGAATTGCCAAGGCGATGAGCACAAGGGTCTCGGGAAAATGTCGAGGGATATCCTCAGAACCTTCTGACGAAGCAGGTGATCTTCCGTAATGAGGGCTCTTCGGAAGAAATAGTTGCGAGAACCTAGAGTCAGAGTTAATAAAATCTTTTGACCCGAATAGAAGAGAGATCAGAGTCCCAGAGTATAGACGAGAAATAAAAGATCCTAATACCATCTATTGGTGATGTGGGCCCGTAAGCCACAGAACAAGTTAGTAAATTTGTTTTTCAAATGCTAGACTCAACTTCGGCCAACGAGTTGGAAAGGGGGATTCCTACAGGCAGTCGGCTCTGATACCAACTTATGACGCCCCCGATTTGTCCGTACACTAATCATGCACGCAAATGTGTACGACCAAGATCAGGGACTCACTGGAAGATATCACAACACAACTCTAGACACAAATTAAAATAATACAAGCTTTATATTACAAGCCAGGGGCCTCGAGGGCTCGAATACATAAGCTCGAAACACCAGAGTTAGCGGAAGCAACAAAATCTGAGTACAGACATAAGTTAAACAAGTATGCCTTAAGAAGGCTAGCACAAAATTAACAACAATCGAAAAGGCAAGGCCTCCTGCCTGGGACCTCCTAACTACTCCTCGAAGCCGAACTTCACATAGAAACATCATCCAGATCCTCTGGCTCCTGGACTCCACCGATCTGGTTGCATCAACCATAAAGAAGAAAGAAGGGGAAAAGGGGGGAGCAAAGCAACCGTGAGTACTCATCCAAAGTACTCGCAAGC
Organism: Secale cereale; assembly: GCA_902687465.1. Classification (NCBI taxonomy): domain Eukaryota; kingdom Viridiplantae; phylum Streptophyta; class Magnoliopsida; order Poales; family Poaceae; genus Secale; species Secale cereale. Next base: position 515,176,733 of record LR738710.1, read on the forward strand.
AAGGATCTACACTACATATGCAATGATATATGTGTAAAGGGGTAATATCTGTGGGCTGAACTACAGAATGCCAGAATAAGAGGGGGATAGCTAATCCAATCGAAGACTACGCTTCTGGCAACCTTCATCTTGCAGCAATAGAAGAGAGTAGACGGAATAGTAACAAGCGTCAAAGCTTCTGGCAGCCTCCGTCTTGAGTAGCAGAAGAGTGCACCAAGTAACATCGTATAGCATAATCCTACCCGGCGATCCTCCCCTCGTCGCCCTGTGGGAAAGCGATCACCGGGTTGTATCTGGAACTTGTCTGGGTGTGTTTTATTAAGTATCCAGTTCTAGTTGTCATGAGGTCAGAGTACAACTCCGGGTCGTCCTTTTACCGAGGGACACGGCTATTCGAATAGATTAACTTCCCTGCAGGGGTGCACCACATAACCCAGCATGCTTGATCCCATTTGGCCGGACACACTTTCCAGGGTCATGCCCGGCCTCGGAAGATCAACACGTCGCAGCCCTACCTAAGCACAGCAGAGAGGTCAGCACGCCGGTCTAAGTCCTAGGCGCGCAGGGGTCCGGGCCCATCGCCCAACGCACACCTGCACATTGCATACGCGGCCGGTGAGCAGACCTAGCAACCTCCATTACTAAGGAAGTTGCATTACGCGGTCCAACCCGGCGCGCGCCGCTAAGTCGCTGACGTCAAGAAGGCTTCGGCTGATACCACGACGTCGAGAGCCCATAACTATTCCCACGCAACTGGTTAGTGCGTATAGGCCAACGGCCAGACTCAGATCAAATACAAAGATCCCATTAAACGTGTTATTATGAAATAACCGCGGACAACGACCAGGGCCAGGCCCACCTGTCTCCTAGGTGGTCGCAACCCGCCCTGTCCTCCGCCACAAAGTAACCATCAGGGGGCTGTCGGGAACCCAGGCCCACCACTACCTGGGTGGAACCACCTGCCCCTTCAGCCCCCATCTCCGAAACATCATCGGGTGTAAGTAAGTATGTATATAGTATATACCTGTGATCACCACCCGAGGTGATCACGGCCCGATAGTATAGCATGGCAGACGGACAAGGAGGTGGGGCCACTGATGGAATACTAGCATCCTATACTAAGCATTAGGATAGCAGGTAAGGTATCAACAGTGATAGCAACAATGAGAGGCTATGCAACATAATAGGAGCTACCGAATCAACAACAGTAGTAAACTAATGCAGGACTAAGAGGGAGGAGAATAGGCGATATCTGGTGATCAAGGGGGGGGGGCTTGTCTAGAAGCCCTGCAGACGAAAGGAATCTTCGAAAGCGTAGCCGTAGTCGAACACCGAAGCATCAATGGTCTCGGGGTCTATCACAGTATCGGAGTCTACCGAAATAAGGAACGAAGGGGAAACAAATAAATAACAGAGCAAACAATAGCATCACAAAGCATATCATGGCAAAAGGCGGTGCTACGTGTGACCTAACGCGGTGCTCGGTGATACAGGCGAAGAGGAATAACATCTGGGAAAGTATTCCCGGTGTTTAGGCATTTTCGGGCAGATGAAACGGAGGGGAATGTTGTATGTTCGGTATGATAGAGATGTGTGGCAGATGAACGGACCGCATATTCGGATTCGTCTCGTCGTTCTGAGCAACTTTCATATATAAATTATTTTCATCCGAGTTACGGATTATTTTATATGATTTTCTAAAGTTTATAACATTTTCTAGAATTAATTATTTATTTAAATCTAACATTATCCATAACAGTGTTTGCTGATGTCATCATGACATCAGCATGACGTCAGCGGTCAACTCTGAACATTGACCAGTCAAGCTGACAATTAGGGCCCCTTCGTCATAGTCTCAGTCTAATTAATGAAAGTTAATTAGTTTAACTCGTTGTTTAGGTTACTAAATTTAATTAATCTAATTAATTAAGCTAATTAATTTACTAATTAATTAATTAATTAATTAATTAATATTTTTATTTATTTTATTACATTTTTTAAGTCCTGGGCCGTGGGGCCCACTTGTCATAGGCCCGTGGGGGCCGTGCGGGTCGGGGGTGCTTAGCGGGCCGGGCGCTGGGTGCACACCCGCACCCGAGGACATGGCGGGGCGCCCGTGGGCGGCCGCGGCGCGAGGCCGGAGGCCGGGACCGGCCGTAGCTGCCGTGAGCAGCGATCGGCGGCGCGTGCGGCCAGCCGGCTGCGTGGCAAGGCGGGCAGAGGGGGAAGCAGGGCGGACCCCGGGAGATGGCATTGGCGGGGCGGGGCGCTACCCGGGCGCTGGCCGGAGCGGCGATGCCCGAGCGTGGGCGCGCGAGTGTGCCAGTGGCTGCGGGGTAGTCGTGCAGCTGCGTGGACGCAACGGGGAGGCAGCAGAGGTGCGTGGCGGCCAGATTAGCAGAAGGATGCGGCCGCCGTGGGCGCCGTCCGGCGGGCCTGGCCTCGCACGGGCGTGCAGGGACTGGCGAGAGGCGCGGTGGCGGCGGGGTTGTGTTGAGAGCGAGGTGAGGGGGAGAGGAGGCCGGGGCCTCACCGGCGTTTGCTGAGAAGAGGGCGGTGAGGCGCGTTGGCGCCATTGAGGAGGAGGTCGGGGACGCGACGGCGACGGCCGTGGTGAGGAGGCGGCTTACGACGATGGCGTCGGCGAGGTGAGGTAGAAGGGCACGGGGTCAGCACGGCGGCGGGCGACACGCTCGTCGGGGTCAGGCGATGGCGGGGCCGAGCCGGGGCGTCGGCGACCAGGGCGTCGGGTGCCTCTGATCCCGATCCAGTTTTGGATCGGGGGGAGGAGGAAAAATCGGGGGGATTCTGTCGGTGGGGGAGGGGGGTTCTGTCGGTGGGGGAGGGGGGTTCTGTCGGTGGGGGTTAAGGCGAGCAAAGGGGGCCGCTGGGCCAGAGGGAGGGGCTGGGCCGGAGAGGGGGTTGTCTTCCTTTTTATTTATTTTCTTTTATTGTTTTATATTTTCTGTTTTCTGTTTTAGCTTTTCTTTTCTTTTAGTTTTATAAAATATAGTTCTGACACCTAAATTCATATTAGCAATTAGGTCACAATCACAAACAATTTGGCACTAAAAATATGTTCATAATTGTTTATTTTTAAAAGCATTGGATAATTGCTTTTAGCCCATGTTATTTAGTTTAGTGCATTTAAACACTTTACAACAATGTGGGTCCACCACCATAGTTAGTTATAGAATATTTTTCATAATTTGGATATTTTAGGTTTTGACATTTGAAAACTTTATTTGTTTGACTTTATTTTAAATTGAATTTGACGGGGTTTGAATCAAGGTCAGTTTATCAACAGTAACAGTGGTGACGTGGCGTCATTAGCAGACATTTACTGTAGCTTAATTATCCGGGCGTCACAACCATCCCAGCAAACCGTTGTTTGGCTATGTTACCGCTCGCTCAGCCCCTCTTATAGCGTTGTTAGTTGCAGGTGAAGATGAATATTGCTCCATGTCAGATCTTGGTGTTGGAATATCACAATATCTATTAATTTAATTAATGCACCTATATACTTGGCAATGGGTGGAAGGCTTGGCCTTTTGCTCGGTATTTTGTTCCACTCATGCCGCCTTAAGAACCGACAAACCGGTGTTATGTTCCTTGATTTTGCGTTCCTAACACGGTTGGGGTTTACGGGCCCCCCTTGATAATTCGCACTACTTAAAGCTTTTCCAGCAAGACCCAACTTTGGTACTACATTTCCCTAATAACTAAAAACTTGCATAGGGACCAGCTAGCACCCGAGGACTCTTAATCAACCCCCGGGCCAGTGCTCCTCATGAGTGTTGGTCCAAACTTGTCAACCGCCGGTGACCGCCAGGGGCAACTCTGGTATGTTGGTCTACCGGAAGTTTGGACAATCCGATCATTGCCTGAGACGAGATACGCGCGGCTCCTATCAGGGTGTCGACACATCGGGAGGTCTTGCTGCATTAGTTTTACCTTTGTTGAAATATCTCGAGCACGGGATTCCGAGAATACTCGAGTCTTCCCAACATGGACTTGCGACTCCGCGGATCATGAGCTTGTGATGGGCTAAGTTGGGACACCCTGCAGGGTTATGATCTTTCGAAAGCCGTGCCCGCGGTTATGTGGCAGATGAGAATTTGTTAATGTCCAGTTGTAGAAAAATTGATAGAGGATCCGAGTTAAAACACACAACCGCATGAGTAACTGTGGCCGTCTCTTTTCACTTTGAGAAGAGAACACGGTGGGATTATGTTTGACTCGTAGGTAGTTCAGGATCACTTAGCGATCATTACTAGTTTGCGGCCGTTTGCGTAGATGCTCATCTTATTCTTGTACTCGTGAGTTAGCCACCATATATGCTTAGCCGTTGTTGTTACCTCACCACTTAACCTCTCCCTATCCATTAAGCTTTGCTAGTCTTGATACCCATGGTTATGGGATTCCTGAGTCCTCGTGGCTCACATATACTACAACAACAGTTGCAGGTGCAGGTTTCCGATGACTTGACGTGAGAGCGATGTATTTGTCTTGGAGTCCTTTCTTCTTCATAGTCAATCTTGGGTTAGGTTCCTGGCCGGCAGCCTGGGATAGCAGATGCATGTCGTTGTGCTTTTCATGTTTGCATCCGTAGTCGAATGCCTTGTATGTGATGATGTTGTATTCATGTGAATTGTATGACTTGTATGTATCCCCATGTATGTATGTAATGGTACGATGTAATGATATCCAGCTTGCTAAGCGCTTGAAATGCGGTTGTGCCTCAATCACAAGTTTTATCTAGTGATCGAGATAGAATCGCATCTTGGGTGTGACAAGTTGGTATCAGAGCCTCGACCGACCATAGGAGCCCCCTTGATTGATCGTAGTTTGTCTGTTGCCGAGTCTAGCAGAAAACTTTTTCGGAGTGTAGTTATATCGGAGACTAGAAATTCTTTTTACTCCTCAGCCCCTTCGTCGCTCTGGTGAGGAATCTTGATGTAGGTGTTTTGAATTATTCATCTTCCTCTTCAAATTGTTTTTAGGATCACGCGGTTAGTTTTCGTTCGCTGCGATGTCTCTCTTTTCATCCGGTTCAATTCTAGTGAAGTTGATTCGATCCTCTTCATCTTTTGCAAGTTCAACCCTCGGTTCTTTCCTACCGATGTCGTTTTCCCCATCCGAATTGTCTTTCTTTTTCCCACCCGCCCACCCTTTTTCTTCTCGGGACCGGAGTCCTCAGTCGAGTATCCATCCTACTCGTGTGAATCATTTGCATTCTTTCCTCAGTTATTTCAATCGGTGAATTCTTGTCTCATCGTCATTATTCATATCTTTTTCTTCTCTGGTGAATTCAATTCAAGTTTTCGGTGTTGATCTTACTCTTTTCCATTGCTCAAGTGTTTTCCCCTTCCCTCGTTTGCCTCTCGCCATTTAATTGTTCCGGTGTTCCAAAGACATTCCAGAAAATTCAACTGTGTTCTAAATTATTCGAGGTTGTCACCTCATTCGAGTCTTTCAAACATTCCGGTGCATCGTTTCTCACTCGAATAATCCTTTCAACGGTGTTTTTCTCTTCGGTGGGCTCATAACCCACAGGTCTTTTCCCAGGATCTTACCTGACTCTTCTAATTTCCTGGAGTGTTCCGAAATTCTTTTCAAGTATGATGTAAGTATGGATTCCATCCGTCATGTGCCTTCTCCAAGATCGTTTGCAAATTATTTTCATCGTTGGTTCAACCTTTCTTCTTTTCATCCTTCCGGAGTTTTTCATGAATTCTTTTCTTTGTGTTCCTCCGATCGCCATCATTTCAGAAGATTTCTTCATTCTCAGTTTTCAACTTCGTCCTCCAAATATTCTTCATTGATGCCTCTTTGTTCGTCTCACATTCGTCTGGTGCTTCGTTTAAGAATTCTCTTGCATAAAATTCTCTCAAGTTATTTATTCTTCCCGGTGATTTATTCGCTTTTCTTCGTTCAATATCAATTCTCTACGGTGGTTTGTTCTCCTTCGTCACTCGGTTTCAATTCTTACGGTGGTTAGTGCAAGATTTTCACTTCCGTTCTTATCACGGCTATTCATTCGTTCTTTCAAATCCTACCGGTGGTTCATGAAGACTTTCTCAAGTATTGTGCTATATCCCTCTTTGATCATTTCAACGAGAATAAGGGATATGCAAATCCATTGCTTCTCATCAATTTAAGTGATGAAGGACAAGCATAACATAATTCTTATTCTTCAAGTTGATTTAATCTTTTCCTTCACAGTTTGTTCATGATGAATAAATTCTAATCCAAAGTGATTCACCTTTTCTTTTTTCGGAGTTCAAAGTTTTCTCGGCAATCTCGTCGGAACCTCCATCTAAATCATCGCAAGGCTTTAATCTTATTCTTTTCATCCGTCATTTCTATATCATCATCCTTTTGTTACTGGAGTTCTTCATAATCTAATTCATTCTCCAAGTGTTCTTCAAAATTCTTGTGGAGCAGCTCAAGCTTTATTCTTCTTGCGTCTCGAAGTGCAATTAATTCTCCGTATTGTTAAAGTGGAGTTTTGCATTTCTTCCTTCATCTCATCTATTCAATCTTTTGGTAGTGGCACAAATTCACCTCAAGTTTTCAGATGTTTAAATAAGTCCACAACAAGCTTATTATTTTGTCGTTAATTTTCGCAACAACTCCATTCAATCCTACCTTCTAAGGATGCCTTCAAATTCATTGTGCTAGAAGATGTGTTCTTTCCCCTTTTTCTTCTCATTCCATCCTTTAATTCTTCCGGAGGCATTGTCTTGTTCATCTCGTGACGCCCCGAGACCGATGCGGCAGGTGTCCTCCAGTTATTCATCGTCGTTGCCATGTCATCTGCTTGCGTGTTGCATTTTGCCATGTCATCAGCATGTTTTCAAAACTTGCATTCGTCCGAGTCCCCCTCGTCTTTTCCAGTGTCCGTTCTGAGCCCAGACACACTCACACGCATTGCGGCACATCCGAAACTTTTTTTTATGAGTGGCCGAAAAATGTTCTCGGAATGGGGTGAAACCTGGCGTGTGGTCTTATTATAGCATAGGTAGACCACTTGTCAAATTTCGACGCATTCGGAGTTCGTTTGATAGCCCAATGGTTAACCGCGTTAATCGCCGGAAGCCCCTTTTCTCTTTTGGCCCAGCACCCCTCCACAACAGCCCTCAAGCCCATCCTAACCACCTCCATGCTCTCGGTCGTTGGATCGTGATCGCGTGGCCGAAACCGCACCTCATTTGGATTCTCCCAGCTCCCTCTACCTATAAATATGTGTCTCCCCCAAAATTTGCGGACGAAACCCTAGCCTCTCTCCTCCTCGCGCAGCCGGACGTGTGCGTCCGCGCCGGACATGTCCGCCAGCCACATCACCACAGCCAATCAGAGGCCGCCACCTCAGCGCACCGCCTCCCTCCTCCAATCGGGCGCTGCCACATCACTGCCGCCAGCGCCCCACTTTGCCGCGGCCCTGCGGGCCCAGATAGGGCCCGCCCAAGCCCGTCCATCGCCACCACCACCCGCGCCGGGCCCGAGGCCCGCTGCCCCGCTCCTCTCGCTGGATCCTGACGGGATCGGGAGCGCTCGCCGCCGGCGGTCCATCCCGCGACCCTGCGCCTCCCACCGGCCTCCAAGGCCTCGCCGGAGCACCGCCGCCCTTCGCCCGCATCGCGCTGCCTCGCATCGTCCGCCGTCATATCTCTGAACCGCCAACGTGCCTCTGCTCGTTGCCGCCTCGTTGGACGTCGCCGTCGCCTGGAACAGACCGGATCCAGTTGATCCCCGTCAGGTCCGGCCAGCTCTGGTGAGCCCCGCCGCGCGGCCGCCCTCGCCGGAGTGCCAGGCGCCGCCGCCGCTTGCTGCCATGGCCGTCTCGGCTCTGCTCGAGGGGAGCCCAAGCGCGCACGCCCAGCTGCACCTTCGCCTGGTGGGCCCCGCCTCCGGCCTCCTAGGCCCAGCCCGGCTTGCCTCCTCTCTTCCTGGGCCTCGGCCCGCAAGGTGAGCCCTGGCCTGCCCGTCCTATCCCGTGCACATGTGTGTCGTTTAGTATTTTGCGCTCGCTTCATTTTTCTGAAATGGCTAAGTCCCTAGGAATCATCGGCATGTTGCATTCTTTGCTTGAGGACAACTTTGTGCACGTTTACCCAAATTGAGCATATGGTATGTCAAAATGTTCGTTGTGATATGCTCTACATGTTAGTTGCATTTGCATGCATGTTACTCTTCATCTTGTTGTCTTAATCTCCGTTGCAAAACTGCTATGTGATGTTAGTGTCAAGTCTTGTTGTTTGTCAACATTATGTTAGCATGTTTAACATGTTGTAACTTTGTGCATGTTGGTCCAAATGGAGTGTATAATATGTCAAAATGTTCAATGTGAAGTGCTCTACATGATGGTGGTTGTTGCATTCATGTCAGATGCCATATTGTCGTGTTTATCTCTGTTGCAAAAGTGCATGTGACTGTTAAGTGTTGAAACTTGTTATGAGATGTTGATTTGTCTTTTTCATATCTTTATGTGTGATTTTTGTTTGAGCTACATGTCAATATGTTTTAGAAGCACAATCATGCCATCTTTGTTGTGGTGCAATCCACTTTACATGATATGCCTTGTGGTGAGTGCAACAAGCTTGCAAACTGACCTACTCGCTGTTGGCTGTTTTCTATGACTTGTTGAAAACTGCTAAGTCTGAAACTGTTATAACCTGATGCCATGTTTGCTTGATGCCCCACTCAAATCCATGAATGTTTTGGGTTGTACAATGATCATGTCTTGTTGTCCATGTTATGATCTATCCATCCATGCCCTTGTTTGCATATATGGCCTGCTGTAGCTTGTTGTTTTCATGCTCTCAAATTGCTATAAAATGTTTCTGACAGCCTGTTATCAGCAAGTTCAGTTTTGCCATGTGAATAACTAGTGTTCTATGCATCCTATGACCATGTTCTTGCCATGAGTAGATTCATAAACATGTCTTCTTGCTGTTGGTTATATTCACATGTCATGATATGCTCTGAGATGAGTTGCACAAGATTGCAAACATGCCTACTTGTCATTGTTGCTGCCATGTCTAATTTATTTCACTAAGTCTGTGAATCTGTTATCTTTTGCAATCTTGCCATGATGTTTTGAGCATGTTATAGTGGTGTTTGGTAGTAGCTCAGTGATCATGCTTGTAGTGCTTGACATGTACATGCTTGCCATGCCCTTTGTCGCCATGAAATGTTATTGTATCATGTTTTCTTGATGTCAACTAAGTGCCATGTTGTTGTTTTGGACAGCTTGTTGTTATATCTTGTTTCATGTGTATGTGTTGAACCGTTGCTCCGTTTTGGGCGTGTCCTATATGAAACTTGTGTGTTTTTTCATGTAGATGCATAATAACATGTTGAATACCTGTTTGGAGGGTGTTTGCTTGATGTTTGGACATATTTGACTTGTTTTGCATCGATGACATGTTTGACTTGTTTTGCTCATATCTTCTATACCATAGCTCCGAATTAAATAAACTTTATATGAAACTTGACTAGAATTTCGAGTAGATCATCATGGTGCATGTTAACTTGTTGTTTAATAACTTTAACATAAGGTTTGTTCAGATCTGGACCAATTTCAAAAATTGCATATGAGGACTTACCGGAATTGTTGTATGTTGTTTCCGGCCTCATTTAAACTTGCTTTGTGTGATGTTCTTGCATGCTTCATCCCTTGCCATGTTTTGCATCATATAGACATGTCTTGCATAATACTTGGTTGGGCATTATGTCATGTTCTTGTGTGGTGTGTTTACCGTGTTGCTTGCTTCTTGTTGTTAGTGATTGTTTCATTGCGATCGTGAGGATTCGTTCGACTACGCGTGGTTCGTCTTCATGGCTTCTTCTTCGTCTTCTTCATGGACTCGTTCTTCTTCCTTACGGGATCTCAGGCAAGATGACTGTCACCTTGGATACCTTTACTATCATTGCCATGCTAGTTGTCACGATGCTATCGCTATATGTCATGCTACCTATCCATTTGTTGTCAGCCTCTCCTTGTTACCATGAAACCTCTAACCTTTGACACCATCCCAGCAAACCGTTGTTTGGCTATGTTACCGCTCGCTCGGCCCCTCTTATAGCGTTGTTAGTTGTAGGTGAAGATGAATATTGCTCCATGTCGGATCTTGGTGTTGGAATATCACAATATCTATTAATTTAATTAATGCACATATATACTTGGCAATGGGTGGAAGGCTTGGCCTTTTGCTCGGTGTTTTGTTCCACTCATGCCACCTTCAGAACCGATAAACCGGCGATATGTTCCTTGATTTTGCGTTCCTAACACGGTTGGGGTTTATGGGCCCCCCTTGATAACTCGCACTACTTAAAGCTTTTCCACCAAGACCCAACTTTGGTACTACATTTGCCTAATAACTAAAAACTTGCATAGGGACCGGCTAGCACCCGAGGACTCTTAATCAACCCCCGGGCCAGTGCTCCTCATGAGTGTTGGTCCAAACTTGTCAACCGCCGATGATCGCCAGGGGCAACTCTGGTATGTTCGTCTACCGGAAGTTTGGACAATCCGATCATGGCCTGAGACGAGATACGCGCGGCTCCTATGAGGGTGTCGACACGTCGGGAGGTCTTGCTGCATTAGTTTTACCTTTGTCGAAATATCTTGAGCACGGGATTCCGAGAATACTCGGGTCTTCCCAACATGGAGTTGCGACTCCGCAGATCGTGAGCTTGTGATGGGCTAAGTTGGGACACCCTTGCAGGGTTATGATCTTTCGAAAGCCGTGCCCGCGGTTATGTGGCAGAAGGGAATTTGTTAATGTCCGGTTGTAGAAAAATTGACAGAAGATCCGAGTTAAAACACACAACCGCATGAGTAACCATGACCGTCTCTTTTCACTTTGAGAAGAGAACACGGTGGGGTTATGTTTGACTCGTAGGTAGTTCAGGATCACTTAGCGAGCGTTACTAGTTTGCGACCGTTTGCGTAGATGCTCATCTTATTCTTGTACTCGTAAGTTAGCCACCATATATGCTTAGCAGCTGCTGCAACCTCACCACTTATCCTCTCCCTACCCATTAAGCTTTGCTAGTCTTGGTACCCATGGTTATGGGATTGCTGAGTCCTTCTGGCTCACAGATACTACAACAACAGTTGCAGGTGCAGGTTTCCGATGACTTGACATGAGAGCGATGTATTTGTGTTGGAGTCCTTTCTTCTTCGTCGTTGATCTTGGGTTAGGTTCCTGGTCGGCACCCTGGGATAGCAGATGGATGTCATTGTGCTTTTCATGTTTGCATCCGTAGTCGAATGCCTTGTATGTGATGATGTTGTATTCCTGTGAATTGTATGACTTGTATGTATCCCCATGTATGTATGTAATGGTACGATGTAATAATATCCATCTTGCTAAGCGCTTGAAATGCGGTTGTGCCTCAATCACAAGTTTTATCTAGTGATTGAGATAGAATCGCATCTTAGGTGTGACAAGTTAGTATCAGAGCCTCGACCGACCATAGGAGCCCCCTTGATTGATCGTAGTTTGTCTGTTGTCGAGTCTAGCAGAAAACTTTTTCGGAGTCTAGTTATATTAGAGAATAGGAATTCTTTTTACTCCTCAGCCCCTTCATCGCTCTGGTGAGGAATCTTGACGTAGGTGTTTTGAATTACTCCTCTTCCCCTTCAATTTTTTTTAGGATCACGCGGTTAGTTTTCATTCGCTGTGATGTCAGTTCTTTTCATCCGGTGCAATTCTAGTGAAATTGATTCGATCCTCTTCATATTTTGCAAGTTCAACCCTCAGTTCTTTCCAACCGATGTCGTTTTCC
>LR738710.1:515188622-515210036 GCA_902687465.1 Secale cereale
CAGGACCGGAGTCCTCAATCGAGTATCCATCCTACTCGTGTGAATCCTTTGCATTCTTTCCTCAGTTATTTCAATCGGTGAATTCTCGTCTCGTCGTCATTATTCATCTCTTTTTCTTCTCTGGTGAATTCAATTCAAGTTTTCGGTGTTGATCTTACTCTTTTCCATTGCTCAAGTGTTTTCCCCTTCCCTCGTTCGCCTCTCGCCATTTAATTATTCTGGTGTTCCAAAGACATTCCAAGAGATTCTTCCGTGTTCTAATTTATTCGAGGTTGTCACCTCATTCAAGTCTTTCAAACATTCCGGTGCATCGTTTCTCACTCGAATAATCCTTTCAACGGTGTTTTTCTCTTCGGTGGGCTCATAACCCACATGTCTTTTCCCAGGATCTTAACTGACTCTTCTAATTTCCTGGAGTGTTCCGAAATTCTTTTCAAGTATGATGTAAGTATGGATTCTATCCGTCATGTGCCTTCTCCAAGATCGTTTGCAAATTCTTTTCATCGTTGGTTCAACCTTTCTTCTTTTCATTCTTCCGGAGTATTTCATGAATTCTTTTCTTTGTGTTCCCCCGATCGCCATCATTTCAGAAGATTTCTTCGTTCTCAGTTTTCAACTTCGTCCTCCAAATATTGTTCATTGATGCCTCTTTGTTCGTCTCACATTCCTCTGGTGCTTCGTTCAAGCATTCTTTAATCCATCCGCGATCTCTTCATTCTCTTGCATAAAATTCTCTCAAGTTATTTATTATTCTCGGTGATTTATTCGCTTTTCTTCGTTCAATATCAATTCTTTACGGTGGTTTGTTCTCCTTCGTCACTCGGTTTCAATTCTTACGGTGGTTCGTGCAAGATTTTCACTTTCGTTCTTATCACGGCTATTCATCCGTTCTTTCAAATCCTACCGGTAGTTCATGAAGACTTTCTCAAGTATTGCGCTATATCCCTCTTTAATCATTTCAACGAGAATAAGGGGTATGTGAATCCATTGCTTCTCATCAATTTAATTGATGAAGGACAAGCATAACATAATTCTTATTCTTCAAGTTGATTTAATCTTTTCCTTCAGAGTTTGTTCATGATGAATAAATTCTAATCCAAAGTGATTCACCTTTTCTTTTTCTGGAGTTCAAAGTTTTCTCGGCTATCTCGTTGGAACCTCCATCTAAATCATCGCAAGGCTTTAATCTTATTCTTTTCATCCGTCATTTCTATATCATCATCCTTTTGTTACTGGAGTTCTTCATAATCTAATTCATTCTCCAAGTGTTCTTCAAAATTCTTGTGGAGCGGCTCAAGCTTTATTCTTCTTGCGTCTCGAAGTGCAATTAATTCTCCGTATTATTAAAGTGGAGTTTTGCATTTCTTCCTTCATCTCAGCTATTCAATCTTTTGGTAGTGGCACAAATTCACCTCAAGTTTTGAGATGTTTAAATAAGTCCACAACAAGCTTATTATTTTGTCCTTAATTTTCCCAACAACTCCATTCAATCCTCCCTTCTAAGGATGCCTTCAAATTCATTTTGCTAGAAGATGTGTTCTTTCCCCTTTTTCTTCTCATTCCATCCTTTAATTCTTCCGGAGGCATTTTCTTGTTCATCTCGTGACGCCTCGAGACCGATGCGGCAGGTGTCAGCCAATTATTCATCGTTGTTTCCATGTCATCTGCTTGCGTGTTGCATTTTGCCATGTCATCAGCATGTTTTCAAAACTTGCATTCGTCCGAGTCCCCCTCGTCTTTTCCGGTGTCCGTTCTGAGCCCAGACACACTCACACGCATCCGCGGCACCTCTGAAACTTTATTTTATGAGTGGCCGAAAAACGTTCTCGGAATGGGGTGAAACCTGGCGTGTTGTCTTATTATAGCATAGGTAGACCGCATGTCAAATTTCGACGCATTCGGAGTTCGTTTGATAGCCCAACGGTTAACTGCGTTAATTGCCGGAAGCCCCTTTTCTCTTTTGGCCCAGCACCCCTCCACAACAACCCTCAAGCCCATCCTAACCACCTCCATGCTCTCGGTGGTTGGATCGTGCTCGCGTGGCCGAAAAACGCACCTCATTTGGACTCTCCTAGCTTCCTCTACCTATAAATATGTGTCTCCCCTGAAATTTGTGAACGAAACCCTAGCCTCCCTCCTCCTCGCGTAGCCGGACGCGTCTGTCCGTGCCGGACATGTCCGTCGGCCACATCACCGCATCCAATCAGAGGAGGCCACCTCAGCGCGCCGCCTCCCTCCTCCAATCGGGGGCTGCCACGTCACCGCCGCCAGTGCCCCACTTTGCTGCGGCCCTGCGGGCCCAGATCAGGCCTGCCCAAGCCCGTCCATCGCCGCCACCACCCGTGCCGGGCCCGAGGCCCGCCGCCCCGCTCCTCTCGCTGGATCTCGACGGAATCGGGAGCGCTCGCCGCCGGCGGTCCATCCCGTGACCCCGCGCCTCCCACCAGCCTCCAAGGCCTTGCCGGAGCACCGCCGCCCTTCGCCCGCATCACGCCGCCTCGCATCGTCCGATGTCATAGCTCCGAACCGCCACCGTGCCTCCGCTCGTTGCCGCCTCGTTCGACGTCGTCGTCGCCTGGAACAGACCGGATCCGGTCGATCCCCGTCAGGTCCGGCCAGCTCTGGTGAGCGCTGCCGCCCTCGCCGGAGTGCCAGGCGCCGCTGTCGCTTGCTGCCAAGGCCGTCTCGGCTCTGCTCGAGGGGAGCCCGAGCGCGCACGCCCAGCTGCGCCTCCGCCTGGTGGGCCCCGCCTTCAGCCTCCTAGGCCTAGCCCGGCTTGCCTCCTCTCTTCCTGGGCCTCGGCCCGCAAGGTGAGCCCTGGCCTGCCCGTCCTATCCCGTGCCCATGTGTGTCGTTTAGTATTTTGCGCTCGCTTCGTTTTTCTGAAATGGCTAAGTCCCTAGGAATCATCGGCATGTTGCATTCTTTGCTTGTGGACAACTTTGTGTACGTTTACCCAAATTGAGTATATGATATGTCAAAATGTTCGTTGTGATATGCTCTACATGTTAGTTGCATTTGCATGCATGTTACTCTTCATCTTGTTGTCTTAATCTCTATTGCAAAACTGCTATGTGATCTTAGTGTCAAGTCTTGTTGTTTGTCAACATTATGTTAGCATGTTTGACATGTTGTACCTTTGTGCATGTTGGTCCAAATGGAGTGTATGATATGTCAAAATGTTCATTGTGAAGTGATCTACATGATGGTGGCGGTTGCATTCATGTTAGATGCCATATTGCCATGTTTATATCTGTTGCAAAAGTGCATGTGACTGTTAAGTACTGAAACTTGTTATGAGATGCTGATTTGTCTTTTTCATATCTTTATGTGTGATTTTTGTTTGAGCTACATGTCAATATGTTTTAGAATCACAATCATGCCATCTTTGTTGTGGTGCAATCCACTTTACATGATATGCCTTGTGGTGAGTGCAACAAGCTTGCAAACTGACCTACTCGTTGTTGGCTGTTTTCTATGACTTGTTGAAAACTGCTAAGTCTGAAACTGTTATAACATGATGCCATGTTTGCTTGATGCCCCACTCAAATCCATGAATGTTTTGGGTTGTCCAATGATCATGTCTTGTTGTCCATGTTATGCTCTATCCATCCATGACCTTGTTTGCATATATGGCCTGCTCTAGCTTGTTGTTTTCATGCTCTCAAATTGCTATAAAATGTTTCTGTCAGCCTGTTATCAGCAAGTTCAGTTTTGCCATGTGAATAACTAGTGTTCTATGCATCCTATGACCATGTTCTTGCCATGAGTAGCTTCATAAACATGTCTTTGTCACATCCCCAGTTCTGGTCTGCTCTGGTCCAGTTAGTCTTGTGTTGCATCATGTTTAAATTTATCTTAAACTGAAATGGGGATGACTAAACCCTAGCACCAGATGAAACCAACTAGGTTCAAAATTCAAATCTTTTCAATGAACCCAAAATGCTCTCTGGAAAAGTTCATCATTTTTGGATTGATTAAAAACCTCTGCCAAAAATGTTGCACATATTTCTAGGACCATTCTGGATTTTTGAATTAAATCATATCTTATTTGCATTTGGGCATTTAAATTTTATATATTATTTTAAATGCTCAAATAATCCTAAACTGAAATGTTCCATGTTGGTTATATGCCAAACAGTGGGCATGAGCAGTTTGGTGATTTTTGAAAATGCCTAAGCATTTTTAGAAAAGCCGCCAAGTTACAAAAGAATTAGAAAACAGAAGATAAAATAGAAAACAGAAACTTTTATTAGAAAAGAGAGAGAGAGTGGAAGTACCTGGCCTTTACCTGTGCAGCCCACCTGGCGGCCCAAGTGGCCGGCCCAGCCCACCACCGCAACACTCCACCGCGTCGTCTTCCTCCGCCAGTCGGAGCAGCTCGCTGTCGCGCGCGCGCTCGCCCTGGCCAGCTCCTGCTTGCCACCTCCTGCTTCTCCTCGCGCCTGGAGACGTCCAGGGACTCGCTAGTCCCCCTCTCTCTCACCCTCGCCTCATTCTTTTTCCCCCCTGGCTCTCTTCCTCGCCGTTGTTCACCTTGGCCGAGCGCCACCGTCGCCGTCGTTGCCGTAGCCGTAGCCACCGTGACCCCCGAGCCTCTCCGACCGTCCACGAGCTTCGCCTCGTCCCTCTCTTCCTCCTTGCCAAGCCGCCCGACGCCGGAATCCCCCGAACGCCCTCACCATCGTCTTCTTCAACCTTCGACCGCCGTCGACCTCGCCGGCGATTCGCGGCAACCAGCATGCCCCCGAGCCCGCTGACCGTCCCTGCAGCTTCGTTGTGAGCTCCTGCACCGAAACCCCTTCTTCCCCGCTTCTTTTTCTCGCCGTAGCGTCGTTCCCGCCGTGGCCGTGAGCTTCTCGCCGCCGGCGATGTTGCAGCCGTGGCCACCGTCGCCCAGGGCGGCAACCGAGCACATCGGCGTGCTCAGCGTTCCTCCAGGAGCCCGTAGCCACTTCTTTTCTTCCTCCCGAGCCCCCTAGCGCCGCGCCCGCGCAAGCCCGAGCGCGGCCGCCGCTGGACCTCGTCGCCGGCCACCTTCCGGCCACCCTAGCCCCCTTCTGATGGCACAGATGGATGCGGGCGAGTCCCAGCTCCACGTAGACGCCCTCCGCCGGCCATTTGGTCGCCGGAGGAGGATTTCCGACGCCCTCCGCCACGTCCAGCCTCGCCGGCGGCTAAACGCCGGCGGGATGACCGTTTTGACCGGCGAGGTTGACCTTCCCCGAGTCGCTGACAAGTGGGCCCTGGGCCCTGTTAATTTAAATTAAGTTTTGTTAAGCTTAATTAACCCTACTGACACTGACATGTGGGCCCTCGCGCCTAATTAGGTTAGTCTAATTTTCCTGTTTAGCTTAGTACTAATCCGGTGGACCCCACATGGCAGTTTGACTTTGGTCAAGTCAACACTGACTGGTCCCACCTGTCATGCACACAAACCAGCCCTTAGACACTGACCAGTGGGCCCCACTGGTCAGGTTTGACTGGACCAGCCCCTGTTGACTTGCTGATGTCAGCATGACCTAGTGCTGACGCAGTAACTATTTTCTGGGATTTTAAATAAACCAGAAATGATTTATTTATTTCAGAAAATAACCAAAACTTCTAAAAATCATAGAAAATAATCTATAACTCAGATGAAAATAATTTATATATGAAAATTGATCAAAAAAATTCAAGGAATCTGTTTATGGCATTTTCATGCATGTTTGAACAAGTTAAACCTGCTGATCAGGTCAAATCAATTAAATGGCATTTAAATAATCACATATGAAGTTTGAATTTGAACCTTTGGTTCAAACCAGCTTCATTTAATTGTGTTGCTAGTTGCATAGCTCAATCAACAGCATATTGCCATGTCATGATCATGCATCATATTGTTGCATTGCATTGATTGTGTTCTTTCTCTGTTTGTCGGTTTTGTCCCCTCTCAGTAGACGACATTCCGACGATGAGTTCGATGACACCAATGAAGACCCAATGTTATCTTCAGAAGTGCCAGGCAAGCAAAACCCCATTGAACATTCCGATACAATCCCACTCTCTCGCTCTTGCTCTCTTTTACTACATTAGGACAACATCGCTTCAACTGTTACTTGATGCGGTAGTTGAACCCCTTTCCACTGCATGACCCGTCATTGCCACAGTAAATAGTTGAAACCCACTAGTATGAGTAGGAGTTGTTTGAGCCATGTTGTGCCTACTCATTGATGCTTTCTGGTTATGCCTGCTATTGCTTAGAGTTGTGTCAGGTCTGATTCATCGGGGATGAATTGGAATGGTGACGAACATGTCCTAATGTGTGTGAGCTAAGTGTGTGAACACGATTTGGTAAAGGTAGCAATGAGAGGCCATGTAGGAGTACATGGTGGGTTGTCTCATTGAAACCGTCCTCAGGAACTGAGTTCTGTGTTGGTTGATCCATGAAACAGCTACTACCACACATTGGGCCCTGAAATATGACCCCGCTCGACTTATTGACTGCCCTTGTTCTCTGTCCAGGAGTTGCAACTAGTTTCTGGTGTTTGTAGTTTACTGGAGGTCGTGCGCAGTGCTGACCCTCGGGGTGGACTGTGACACGGCAGGTACATGGCACGGTGTACCGGTCGCCCGTTTGGTGACGCGGGAACCCTGTACACATCGTTTGGGGCCGTGAGCGACACCCCGGCCGGATCTCCCCACGGATGGAACCCAAATAGGCGATAAACCTGGACGAGAGACTTGAGTGGTTGGTTAGGTCGTGGTCTACACCCACGTCGGCTTTCGCTTGAAGTCTGCCGAGCACATGTCGTGTGCAGAGGCTAAGTGGTGGAAACATGTGTGAAGAAGTACACCCCTGCAGGGTTATACATAATCTATTCGAATAGCCGTGTCCGCGGAAATGGACTTCTGGGTTGCCTATTACAGTTCATAGACAAGTGAAAGTGGATACTCTAAAACGCGCAAGATAAGCGTGAGTGCTATGGATGGCCTTCTCGTAGGGAGACGGGAGCGGATCCATAGTGGTGTATTGATTGGTGAATATGTGGACTCGTGTGCGCCACCTCAAAGAGTTACTTACAGTTGTAGTTTAGGATAGCCACCGAGTCAAAGCTGGCTTGCTGCAGTCAAACACCACCACCCCCTTTGTTGATACTGATGCATATGTAGCTAGTTCTGATGTAAGTCTTGCTGAGTACCTTTGTACTCACGTTTGCTTAATTTATGTTTTTGCAGAGAGACTTCAGTCTCGCTAGTGGTTCCGCATGGACTTCGACGTTTAGCTTGTTACCTCAGCTACGATCTTGTACCCTTGGGAGGGTCTGGTAGATAGTCAGGCTCCTCAGCCTTTTTCATTTGTAGTTGTCTGTACTCAGACATGTTATGCTTCCGTTGCCTGTATGCTCTGTATGTTGGGTCATGTCACCTCTGATTGTAATAAATGCTATGATGGCTCTTCTGGGCCTTTATCTATATGAGTTGTTGAGTTATGTTGTGATGCCATGTTGTACAGCACATACTTGCATGTTATGCGTACGTGTAATGTGTATTGCTATGTGTGGGATCCGACACCTAGTTGTTTACCTTTGGTAGCCTATCTTACAGGGAAATGTCTCCTAGTGCTTCCACTGAGCCTTGGTAGCTTGCTACTGCTCCGGAACACTTAGGCTGGCCGGCATGTGTCCTTCTTCGTTCCTGTGTCTGTCCCTTGGGGGAAATGTCACGCGTTGTTCCTTTAAGTCCTTGTATCTTGCTACGACTTGGGTTCATACGTTGATGACCGACACGTTCGTTGCTGGGTCATGTATGCCTGTCTCTGTAATTTAGTGCCACTTTTGGTTTATAACTGGTCATGTCGGCCCGGGTTCTCTGTCATATGGATGCTAGCGACACTATCATATACATGTGCCAAAATGCGCAAACGGTCCCGGGCCAGGTAAGGTGGCACCCGTGGAATACCGTGCGTGAGGCCGCAAAGTGATATGGTGTGTTACAGGCTAGACCTGTGTGACTTAGGATCGGGGTCCTGACAGTCTTCTTGCTGTTGGTTATATCCACATGTCATGATATGCTCTGAGATGAGTTACAGAAGCTTGCAAACATGCCTACTTGTCATTGTTGCTGCCATGTCTAGTTTATTTCACTAATTCTGTGAATCTGTTATCTTTTGCAATCTTGCCATGATGTTTTGAGCATGTTCTAGTGGTGTTTGTAGTAGCTCAGTGATCATGCTTGTAGTGCTTGACATGTACATGCTTGCCATGCCCTTTGTCGCCATGAAATGTTATTGTATCATGTTCTTTTGATGTCAACTAAGTGCCATGCATGTTGTTGTTTTGGACAGCTTGTTGTTATATCTTGTTTCATGTGTATGTGTTGAAACTCCGTTTTGGGCGTGTACTATATGAAACTTGTGTGTTTTTGCATGTAGATGCATAATAACATGTTGAATACCTGTTTGGAGTGTGTTTGCTTAATGTTTGGACATATTTGACTTGTTTTGCATCGATGACATGTTTGACTTGTTTTGCTCGTATCTTCTAGACCGTACCTCCGAATTAAATAAACTTTATATGAAACTTGACTAGAATTTTGAGTAGATCATCATGGTGCATGTTAACTTGCTTTTTAACAACTTTAACATAAGGTTTGTTCAGATCTGGACCAATTTCAAAAATTGCATATGAGGACTTACCGGAATTGTTGTATGTTGTTTCCGGCCTCATTTAAACTTGCTTTGTGTGATGTTCATGCATGCTTCATCCCTTTCCATGTTTTGCATCATATAGACATGTCTTGCATCATACTTGGTTGGGCATTATGTCATGTTCTTGTGTGGTGTGTTTACCGTGTTGCTTGCTTCTTCTCGTTAGTGCTTGTTTCATTGCGATCGTGAGGATTCGTTTGACTACGCGTGGTTCGTCTTCGTGGCTACTTCTTCGTCTTCTTCATGGACTCGTTCTTCTTCCTTGCAGGATCTCAGGCAAGATGACTGTCACCTTGGATACCTTTACTATCATTGCCATGCTAGTTGTCACGATGTCATTGCTATATGTCATGCAACCTATCTATTTGTTGTCAGCCTCTCCATGTTGCCATGAAACCTCTAACCTTTGACACCATCCCAGCAAATCGTTGTTTGGCTATGTTACCGCTCGCTCAGCCCCTCTTATAGCGTTGTTAGTTGCAGGTGAAGATGAAGATTGCTCCATGTCGGATCTTGGTGTTGGAATATCACAATATCTATTAATTTAATTAATGCACATATATACTAGGCAATGGGTGGAAGGCTTGGCCTTTTGCTCGGTGTTTTGTTCCACTCATGCCGCTTTAAGAATCCATTAAACGGGCTTTAAGTTCCTTGATTTTGCGTTCCTAACACTTTGGGGTTTATGTGCCCCCTTGATAATTTGCACTACTTAAAGCTTTTCCAGCAAGACCCAACTTTGGTACTACATTTGCCTAATAACTAAAAATTTGCATAGGGACCGGCTAGCATCCGAGGATTCTTAATCAATCCCCGGGCCAGTGCTCCTCATTAGTGTTGGTCCAAACTTGTCAACCGCTGGTGACCGCCAGGGGCAACTCTGGTATGTTGGTCTACCGGAAGTTTGGACAATCCGATCGTGCCCTGAGACGAGATACGTGTGGCTCCTATTAGGGTGTCGACACGTCGGGAGGTCTTGCTGCATTAGTTTTACCTTTATCGAAATATCTTGAGCACGGGATTCCGAGAATACTCGGGTCTTCCCAACATGGAGTTGCGACTCCGCAGATCGTGAGCTTGTGATGAGCTAAGTTGGGACACCCCTACAGGGTTATGATCTTTCGAAAGCCATGCCCGCGGTTATGCGGCAGATGGGAATTTGTTAATGTCCGGTTGTAGAAAAATTGACAGAGGATCCGAGTTAAAACACACAACCGCATGAGTAACCGTGACCGTCTCTTTTCACTTTGAGAAGAGAACATGGTGGGTTTATGTTTGACTCGTAGGTAGTTCAGGATCACTTAGCGATCATTACTAGTTTGCGACCGTTTGCGTAGATGCTCATCTTATTCTTGTACTCGTAAGTTAGCCACCATATATGCTTAGCCGCTGCTGCAACCTCACCACTTAACCTCTCCCTACCCATTAAGCTTTGCTAGTCTTGGTACCCATGGTTATGGGATTGCTGAGTCCTCGTGGCTCACAGATACTACAACAACAGTTGCAGGTGCAGGTTTCCGATGACTTGACGTGAGAGCGATGTATTCGTGTTGGAGTCCTTTCTTCTTCGTCGTCGATCTTGGGTTAGGTTCCTGGTCGGCAGCCTGGGATAGCAGATGGATGTCGTTGTGTTTTTCATGTTTGCATCCGTAGTCGAATGCCTTGTATGTGATGATGTTGTATTCATGTGAATTGTATGACTTGTATGTATCCCCATGTATGTATGTAATGGTACGATGTAATGATATCCATCTTGCTAAGCGCTTGAAATGCGGTTGTGCCTCAATCACAAGTTTTATCTAGTGATCGAGATAGAATCGCATCTTGGGTGTGACAAGTTGGTATCAGAGCCTCGATCGACCATAGGAGCCCCCTTGATTGATCGTAGTTTGTCCGTTGTCGAGTCTAGCAGAAAACTTTTTCGGAGTCTAGTTATATTGGAGAGTAGGAATTCTTTTTACTCCTCAGCCCCTTCGTCGCTCTGGTGAGGAATCTTGACGTAGGTGTTTTGAATTACTCCACTTCCCCTTCAATTTTCTTTAGGATCACGCGGTTAGTTTTCGTTCGTTGCGATGTCAGTTCTTTTCATCTGATGCAATTATAGTGAAGTTGATTCGATCATCTTCATCTTTTGCAAGTTCAACCCTTAGTTCTTTCCAACCAATGTCGTTTTCCCCATCCGAAGTTGTCTTTCTTTTTCCCCCCTGCCCACCCTTTTTCTTCTCGGGACCGGAGTCCTCAACCGAGTATCCATCTTAATCGTGTGAATCCTTTGCATTCTTTCCTCAGTTATTTCAATCGGTGAATTCTCGTCTCGTCGTCATTATTCATCTCTTTTTCTTCTCTGGTGAATTCAATTCAAGTTTTCGGTGTTGATCTTACTCTTTTCCATTGCTCAAGTGTTTTCCCCTTCCCTCGTTCGCCTCTCGCCATTTAATTGTTCTGGTGTTCCAAAGACATTCCAGAAAATTCATCTGTGTTCTAAATTATTCGAGGTTGTCACCTCATTCGAGTCTTTCAAACATTCCGGTGCATCGTTTCTCACTCGAATAATCCTTTCAACGGTGTTTTTCTCTTCGGTGGGCTCATAACCCACATGTCTTTTCCCAGGATCTTACCTGACTCTTCTAATTTCCTGGAGTGTTCCGAAATTCTTTTCAAGTATGATGTAAGTATGGATTCTATCTGTCATGTGCCTTCTCCAAGATCGTTTGCAAATTCTTTTCATCGTTGGTTCAACCTTTCTTCTTTTCATTCTTCCGGAGTATTTCATGAATTCTTTTCTTTGTGTTCCCCCGATCGCCATCATTTCAGAAGATTTCTTCGTTCTCAGTTTTCAACTTCGTCCTCCAAATATTGTTCATTGATGCCTCTTTGTTCGTCTCACATTCCTCTGGTGCTTCGTTCAAGCATTCTTTAATCCATCCGCGATCTCTTCATTCTCTTGCATAAAATTCTCTCAAGTTATTTATTATTCCCGGTGATTTATTCGCTTTTCTTCGTTCAATATCAATTCTTTACGGTGGTTTGTTCTCCTTCGTCACTCGGTTTCAATTCTTACGGTGGTTCGTGCAAGATTTTCACTTTCGTTCTTATCACGGCTATTCATCCGTTCTTTCAAATCCTACCGGTAGTTCATGAAGACTTTCTCAAGTATTGCGCTATATCCCTCTTTAATCATTTCAACGAGAATAAGGGGTATGCGAATCCATTGCTTCTCATCAATTTAATTGATGAAGGACAAGCATAACATAATTCTTATTCTTCAAGTTGATTTAATCTTTTCCTTCAGAGTTTGTTCATGATGAATAAATTCTAATCCAAAGTGATTCACCTTTTCTTTTTCTGGAGTTCAAAGTTTTCTCGGCTATCTCGTTGGAACCTCCATCTAAATCATCGCAAGGCTTTAATCTTATTCTTTTCATCCGTCATTTCTATATCATCATCCTTTTGTTACTGGAGTTCTTCATAATCTAATTCATTCTCCAAGTGTTCTTCAAAATTCTTGTGGAGCGGCTCAAGCTTTATTCTTCTTGCGTATCGAAGTGCAATTAATTCTCCGTATTCTTAAAGTGGAGTTTTGCATTTCTTCCTTCATCTCATCTATTCAATCTTTTGGTAGTGGCACAAATTCACCTCAAGTTTTGAGATGTTTAAATAAGTCCACAACAAGCTTATTATTTTGTCCTTAATTTTCCCAACAACTCCATTCAGTCATCCCTTCTAAGGATGCCTTCAAATTCATTGTGCTAGAAGATGTGTTCTTTCCCCTTTTTCTTCTCATTCCATCCTTTAATTCTTCCGGAGGCATTTTCTTGTTCATCTCGTGACGCCCCGAGACCGATGCGGCATGTGTCAGCCAGTTATTCGTCGTCGTTGCCATGTCATCTGCTTGCGTGTTGCATTTTGCCATGTCATCAGCATGTTTTCAAAACTTGCATTCATCCGAGTCCCCCTCGTCTTTTCCGGTGTCCGTTCTGAGCCTAGACACACTCACACGCATCCACGGCACCTCCGAAACTTTATTTTATGAGTGGCCGAAAACGTTCTCGGAATGTGGTGAAACCAGGCGTGTGGTCTTATTATAGCATAGGTAGACCGTCTGCCAAATTTTAACGCATTCGGAGTTTGTTTGATAGCCCAACGGTTAACCGCTTTAATCGCCACAAGCCCCTTTTCTCTTTTGGCCCAGCACCCCTCCACAACAGCCCTCAAGCCCATCCTAACCACCTCCATGTTCTCGATCGTTGGATCGTGATCGCGTGGCCGAAAACCGCACCTCATTTGGACTCTCCTAGCTCCCTCTATCTATAAATATGTGTCTCCCCCGAAATTTGTGAACGAAACCCTAGCCTCCTTCCTCCTCGCGCAGCCGGATGCGTCCGTCCGCGCCGGACGTGTCCGCCGGCCACATCACCGCAGCCAATCAGAGGCCGCCACCTCCCTCCTCCAATCGGGCGCTGCCACGTCACCGCCGCCAGTGCCCCACTTTGTCGCGGCCCTGCGGGCCCAGGTCGGGCCCGCCCAAGCCCGTCCATCGCCGCCGCCACCCGCACCCGGCCCGAGGCCCGCCGCCCCGCTCCTCCCACTGCATCCCGACGGGATCGGGAGCGCTCGCTGCCGGCGGTCCATCCCGCGACCCCGCGCCTCCCACCGGCCTCCAAGGCCTCGCCGGAGCACCGCCGCCCTTCGCCTGCATCGCGCCGCCTCGCATCGTCCGCTGTCATAGCTCCGAACTGCCACCGTGCCTCCGCTCGTTGCCGCCTCGTTGGACGTCGCCGTCGCCTAGAACTGACCGGATCCGGTCGATCCCCATCAGGTCCGGCTAGCTCTGGTGAGCCCTGTCGCGCTGTCGCCCTCGCTGGAGTGCCAGGCGCCACAGCCACTTGCTGCCATGGCCGTCTCGGCTCTGCTCGAGGGGAGCCCGAGTGCGCACGCCCAGCTGCGCCTCCGCCTGGTGGGCCCCGCCTCCGACCTCCTAGGCCCAGCCCGGCTTGCCTCCTCTCTTCCTAGGCCTCGGCCCGCAAGGTGAGCCCTGGCCTGCCCGTCCTATCCCGTGCCCATGTGCGTCGTTTAGTATTTTGCGCTCGCTTCGTTTTTCTGAAATGGCTAAGTCCCTAGGAATCATCGACATGTTGCATTCTTTGCTTGTGGACAACTTTGTGCACGTTTACCCAAATTGAGCATATGATATGTCAAAATGTTCGTTGTGATATGCTGTACATGTTAGTTGCATTTGCATGCATGTTACTCTTCATCTTGTTGTCTTAATCTTCATTGCAAAACTGCTATGTGATGTTAGTGTCAAATCTTGTTGTTTGTCAACATTATGTTAGCATGTCTGACATGTTGTAACTTTGTGCATGTTGGTCCAAATGGAGTGTATGCTATGTCAAAATGTTCATTGTAAAGTGCTCTACATGATGGTGGCTGTTGCATTCATGTTAGATGCCATATTGCCATGTTTATCTCTGTTGCAAAAGTGCATGTGACTGTTAAGTGCTGAAACTTGTTATGAGATGCTGATTTGTCTTTTTCATATCTTTATGTGTGATTTTTGTTTGAGCTACATGTCAATATGTTTTAGAAGCACAATCATGCCATCTTTGCTGTGGTGCAATCCACTTTACATGATATGCCTTGTGGTGAGTGCAACAAGCTTGCAAACTGACCTACTCGTTGTTGGCTGTTTTCTATGACTTGTTGAAAACTGCCAAGTCTGAAACTGTTATAACATGATGCCATGTTTGCTTGATGCCCCACTCAAATCTATGAATGTTTTGGGTTGTCCAATGATCATGTCTTGTTGTCCATGTTATGCTCTATCCATCCACGCCCTTGTTTGCATATATGGCCTGCTGTAGCTTGTTGTTTTCATGCTCTCAAATTGCTATAAAATGTTTCTGTCAGCCTGTTATCAGCAAGTTCAGTTTTGTCATGTGAATAGCTAGTGTTCTATGCATTCTATGACCATGTGCTTGCCATGAGTAGCTTTATAAACATGTCTTCTTGCTGTTGGTTATATTCACATGTCATGATATGCTCTGAGATGAGTTGCAGAAGCTTGCAAACATGCCTACTTCTCATTGTTGCTGCCATGTCTAGTTTATTTCACTAAGTCTGTGAATCTGTTATCTTTTGGAATCTTGCCATGATGTTTTGAGCATGTTATAGTGGTGTTTGGTAGTAGCTCAGTGATCATGCTTGTAGTGCTTGACATGTACATGCTTGCCATGCCCTTTGTCGCCATGAAATATTATTGTATCATGTTCTTTTGATGTCAACTAAGTGCCATGTTGTTGTTTTGGACAGCTTGTTGTTATATCTTGTTTCATGTGTATGTGTTGGACCGTTGCTTCGTTTTGGGCGTGTCCTATATGAAACTTGTGTGTTTTTGCATGTAGATGCATAATAACATGTTGAATACCTGTTTGGAATGTGTTTGCTTAATGTTTGGACATATTTGACTTGTTTGGCATCGATGACATGTTTGACTTGTTTTGCTCATATCTTCTAGACCGTAGCTCCGAATTAAATAAACTTTATATGAAATTTGACTAGAATTTCGAGTAGATCGTCGTGGTGCATGTTAACTTGATGTTTAACAACTTTAACATAAGGTTTGTTCAGATCTGGACCAATTTCAAAAATTGCATATGAGGACTTACCGGAATTGTTGTATGTTGTTTCCGGCCTCATTTAAACTTGCTTTGTGTGATGTTCTTGCATGCTCCATCCCTTGCCATGTTTTGCATCATATAGACATGTCTTGCATCATACTTGGTTGGGCATTATGTCATGTTCTTGTGTGGTGTGTTTACCGTATTGCTTGCTTCTTCTCGTTAGTGCTTGTTTCATTACGATCGTGAGGATTCGTTTGAATACGCGTGGTTCGACTTCGTGGCTTCTTCTTCGTCTTCTTCATGGACTCGTTCTTCTTCCTTGCGGGATCTCAGGTAAGACGACTGTCACCTTGGATACCTTTACTATCATTGCCATGCTAGTTGTCACGATGCTATCGCTATATGTCATGCTACTTATCTATTTGTTGTCAGCCTCTCCTTGTTGCCATGAAACCTCTAACATTTGACACCATCCCAGCAAACCGTTGTTTGGCTATGTTACCGCTCGCTCAGCCCCTCTTATAGCGTTGTTAGTTGCAGGTGAAGATGAAGAATGCTCCATGTCGGATCTTGGTGTTGGAATATCACAATATCTATTAATTTAATTAATCCACATATATACTTGGCGATGGGTGGAAGGCTTGGCCTTTTGCTCGGTGTTTTGTTCCACTCATGCCGCCTTAAGAACCGATAAACCGGTGTTGTGTTCCTTGATTTTGCGTTCCTAACACGGTTGGGGTTTATGGGCCCCCTTGATAATTTGCACTTCTTAAAGCTTTTTCAGCAAGACCCAACTTTGGTACTACATTTGCCTAATAACTAAAAACTTGCATCGGGACCGACTAGCACCCAAGGACTCTTAATCAACCCCCGGGCCAGTGCTCCTCATGAGTGTTGGTCCAAACCTGTCAACCGCCGGTGACCGCCAGGGGCAACTCTGGTATGTTGGTCTACCGGAAGTTTGGACAATCTGATCATGGCCTGAGACGAGATACGCGCGGCTCCTATCAGGGTGTCGACACGTCGGGAGGTCTTGCTGGATTAGTCTTACCTTTGTCGAAATATCTTGAGCACGGGATTCTGAGAATACCTGGGTCTTCCCAACATGGAGCTGCGACTCCGCAGATCGTGAGCTTGTGATGGGCTAAGTTGGGACACCCCTGCAGGGTTATGATCTTTCGAAAGCCGTGCCCACGGTTATGTGGCAGATGGAAATTTGTTAATGTCCGGTTGTAGAAAACTTGACAGAGGATCTGAGTTAAAACACAGAACCGCGTGAGGAACCGTGACCGTCTCTTTTCACTTTGAGAAGAGAACACGGTGGGGTTATGTTTGACTCGTAGGTAGTTCAGGATCACTTAGCGATCATTACTAGTTTGCGACCGTTTGCGTAGATGCTCATCTTATTCTTGTAATCGTAAGTTATCCACCATATATGCTTAGCCGCTGCTGCAACCTCACCACTTAACATTTCCCTACCCATTAAGCTTTGCTAGTCTTGATACCCATGGTTATGAGATTTCTGAGTCCTCGTGGCTCACAGATACTACAACAACAGTTGCAGGTGCAGGTTTCCGATGACTTGACGTGAGAGCAATGTATTTGTATTGGAGTCCTTTCTTCTTCGTCGTCGATCTTGGGTTAGGTTCCTGGTCTGCAGCTTGGGATAGCAGATGGATGTCATTGTGCTTTTCATGTTTGCATCCGTAGTCGGATGCCTTGTATGTGATGATGTTGTATTCATGTGAATTGTATGACTTGTATGTATCCCCATGTATGTATGTAATGGTACGATGTAATGATATCCATCTTGCTAAGCGCCTGAAATGCGGTTGTGCCTCAATCATAAGTTTTATCTAGTGATCGAGATAGAATCGCATCTTGGGTGTGACACCCAATTTGGAATCCAAGCGTCTTCACAAATATTGATGTTCCGGTCATTCCCCACTCGCAAAATATGACCATGTTCCAGAGAGTTAACACCTGTCATAATACTTTGTCAGGTAAAAGAGGAACCCTTATTTAACTTACTATTTAACAAATCTCCATCAGGATAGTATTTAGATTTCAGAATAGTAGCACATAAAGAGTCAGGATTCTCTAGGAGACGCAAAGCCTATTTGGCTAGAATTGCCAAATTGAAACAGTGAATATCACGAAAGCCCACACCTCATTTATTCTCAGGGATACATATTTTCCACAAACCATCCAATGCATTCTTTTGTGGTTCTCCTCGTCTCCCCACCATAAATGCATCATCACGTCGATAATTCCTTTACATTTCTTTAAGAATTTAAAGACCAACATTGCATAGTAGGCACGACTCTGACAGCAGACTTGAGAAGGATCTCCTTACCTCCTCCAGAAAGTAATTTTTCCTTCCACCTACTGATTTTCATAATAATACAATCAATCAAATATTGAGAACAATAGGTTTTATCTAATCCCACGTCTGCCGGCAAGCCCAAGTATCTACCATTAAGGGTCTCGGTCATTATATTCAATGTGGTACATATTTGTTCTCTGATTTCCACCTTCATAATAAGACTAAAATAGATGTTGGATTTATCAACGCTAACTATTTGCCCCAAGGCCGCACAATATGAATCCAGAGCTGATTTTAGCGGTTACCCATCGTGCAAATAAGCTTTAATAAGAATCAACGAGTCATCAGCAAAGAGACGGTTAGTAATGGGTGGGCCATCCTTGCAGACTTTAACTCCTCAAATATCATGTGTTAGTAGGTAAGGTGATAACAGATCTCCCCGTCTTAACCCCCTTGTAGGCTTAAAACGCTCACTTTCCTCCGCATTAAACCGAACTCGGTATTCAATAGCTGACACGCATTGCATAATGAAATTTACCTAATTCTCACATAAGCCTAGTTTCAACATAATCTCATTCAGAAAAGGCCACTCAATTTAGTCATAAGCTTTACGCATATCGAGCTTTATAGCTCGCACACCCTCTTCGCCTTCTCTTTTGGTTTTGATTGTATGAAAACACCCGTAAACCACTAAAGCTTCATGTGTAATTCAATCTAGCAGACATGACACTCGGAGTTTTTTTTTTTTTTGAGAGAACTCTGAATTGATCTGATCTTTTCCTTTTAAGAATTTCACGAAGCTTTATAAAATTGTCACAGTGTTTGCGAGAACGAAGATCGTTCGGGTGCCCTAACAAAGACGGCCAAAACCCAGGTTGGTTTTTGTGTAGGTTTGGTGGTGATCGGCGTTTGTGTTGTCCTCAACCGAACGCTAGCCCGTCCGTCCGCTGCGCCCATTTAAACATCCCGCGGCCCCACCAACACTAAATGCCAACTGGTAACTTCCCACCACCGCACCGCACCTCGTTTTCTGGACCTTTCGGCCCACGACGCCACCTTGCGCCCGTGCCGTGCCGCCTAACTTTTTTAAACTCTCTCCTCCTCCTGTCCCCGTCCCTCGGTCCAAGCATCCAATTCCGAACCACGCACTAGTCGACGACGACCACCTCGCCGCCGCGGTAACGCGCACGCTCTCCCCTTACCACTCATCACCGCGCTTCCAGTTTTGTACGCCTCATGCCGCCGGCCGCGCGGGTCAAACCTCCCAAAACATGAAACTCGGTGCAATGAGGCCGTGCCGCTTGCCGCCGGCCATCGCGGCCGCCGCGCTGTCTGCGGCGGCGCTGCTGGTGCTCTTCCGCGCATCCCCGTACGGGATCGCCTATCCTCGCGTGCGCGTCCAGCCAGGGCCGCCGCTCGTGGCGAGGGGTCCTGGGAGCCCGCCCTCGTTCGCGTACTACATATCCGGCACGGGCGGAGAGGGCCGCAGGGTCCTCAGGCTGCTTAGGGCGGTGTACCACCCGAGGAACCGGTACCTGCTGCACCTGGACGCGGGGGCGTCGCGGGACGAGCGGACGGAGCTGGCCGCCGCTGCGCGGGACGAGGCGGCGTGGAGGGAGTTCGCAAATGTCGACGTGGTAGGGGAGAGCTACGCGGTAGACAGGACGGGCTCCTCGGTGCTCGCCGCGGCGCTGCACGGCGCCGCTGTGCTGCTCAGTATTGGGGCTGACTGGGACTGGTTCGTCACGCTCAGCTCCTGGGACTATCCTCTCGTCACGCAGGACGGTAAGATAAATACTTCTAGCAAAGTAGCAATCACTCTTCTGATGTACTAGTATGCTCTTCCTAGTTTAATTAATTTTCTATGTTTGTTCAATATACATGAAATTGCATATAGAAAGGTCTCCAATCCATATTATCTGTCGCTGGTTTAGTACAAAGTTAGAAGTAGTTGATTTTTTTTTTAGAACAAAGACGTCAGGGACGTCCGGCTTTAAATTAATAAAGCCCACACAGGCAGCGTAAAGAACAGACCATCGAGACCTCGAACATAAATAAGTTTTGGGACCAAAGCACTACACCAAAAGGGTCGTCGGGAGCATAAGTGCAATACATGGCTACACAGCCAAGGAACGAGCGCGCATGCTCAGCAATGACACAACCAAAAGACGCCATCCATCCCTATGGAGCATCGGAGGCGGGCGACGGAGCTCGGGAAGACGCGTAGACCGCTCGAAGACGTGCGAGAGCTTGGCGATGAAGATCAGAGTCCTGGAGTCTTCCCAGCGGTGCCCACAGCTGCAAGAACACGATACATTTGAATAGAATATCAGCCGGGTGGGAGGGGAAAACACCCTCGATAGAAAACTTGTTGTGAATCTGCCACAGAGCTCACAAAATAGCCGCCGCGCATGTCCACATGACACGACGCGCCGGTCCCTGAACCAAAGACATCAAGTTAACAAGCGCGGCACGTGAGCGTGGATCCCAATCCACGCCTGTGGCTTCGCGAACCGCGCTCCAGGCGAAACGCGCCAAAGGGCAGTGGAAAAAAACGTGGTCGGCGTCTTCCGGAGCCGCACATAGCGCACACGGCCTTGAAGCCGGACCATTGCGCTTGGCGATGTTGATTGAAGTGGGGAGACGATCTTGACAAAGTTGCCATAGAAAGACTTTAACTTTGAGAGGGATCCGAGCCTTCCAAAGACCCGCGGCGGCCGAGGGCCCAGCCCCTCGTGTAAGCGTCCGATACATAGATTTGACTGTGAATTTGCCAGAAGCCGAGAGGGTCCAAGACACCGTGTCCTCAGCGGGAGTTAAAACGACCTCTGAAATCAAAGCCCGAAGGCGATACCAATCCGCCAATTCAGGTTCTGAAAGCTCCCGCCTAAAGTAGATGGCGGGAGGAGAGGTGCTTAGGGCGGAGGAAACACGTTGATTCGGTTCCACCGCGATGGCATAGAGTTGGCTAAACTCCGACCAAAGGGGTTGTTGGCAGATCCACATCATGCCAAAAACGAGTCGATCGACCATTATTAACTGAGAACTTTGCACCCCTGGCAAAGAACGGTTTGAGGGATTGGATAAAATTCCAGAAAGGGGATCCTCGAGGTAGAGCCTCAAAAAAATTCCCATTTGGGAAATATTTTGCCCGTAGCAGTTCCATCCAAAGGCCACCCCCCCCCCCCGGGACAGCTTCCAGATCCATTTACACATGAGTGCAATGTTCATCAGTTTAGAGTTGATGATCCCGAGGCCCCCTGGGCCTTAGGTCTACACACTGCCTGCCATTTCACTATGTGGTATTTTCGTTTCGGGCCTCCCAAAAGAAACGAGACCGCGGAGTGTCCATCTTGGTGTGCACTCCATCAGCCAACATAAAGAGGCCCATAGCAAACATTGGTAGAGACGATAGACTAGAGTTAGTTAGGATCAGTCTTGCCCCTGAAGACATGAAGCGACCCCTCCACGGGCAGACCCTGCCCGCCACCTTTGTACACAGAGGTTCCCAATCGGAAATCGAGCATTTCTTCTCGGCAATAGGGAGACCTAAGTACGTAAAAGGTAGTTTTCCAAGTTTGCAATTTAGCAAATTGGCTACTTTGAGGCTTTCGGCCGCATCCATCCCTATGGAAATAACTTCACATTTGTGGAAGTTGATTTTGAGACCTGACATAAGTTCAAAGCAAAGGAGGATAGCCTTGACCGTTGCAATACTATGTTGGTCCGGTTCAAACAGCAGCAGCGTGTCATCTGCGTATTGTAGGCGTGAACCCCCC
>LR738710.1:515210131-515221296 GCA_902687465.1 Secale cereale
CCCCCGGGATCAAGTGCTCCACCACTCCCTTGATATGGCCAGCGGTGCGAGCTTTGTCTAGCATGGCTCCGAGAGCATCTGCCACGAAGTTAAACAACAACGGCGAGGCCGGGTCCCCTTGACGCAACCCTCGTTTGTTGCGAAAGAAGTTCCCTACTTCTCCATTGACGGCAATCGCCGTTTGGCCCCCCGAGACCAGTTGCATCAAGCGGTGGACCCAAACCGCCGAGAAGCCTCTATCCCGTAGGATTTGACGGAGGAACTCCCAGTTCACTCGATCATAGGCCTTCTCAAAGTCTAGTTTCAGAAGGATAGCCGTTTGTCGCGCTGTTTTAAGTGAGTGCACAACCTCCTGGAGGACTAGCGGTCCTTCCAGAATGTTACGACCACGAATGAAGGCCGTCTGGTTCCTACTAATAATACGATGAGCAATAGGAGTCAAGCGAGTGGAACATGCCTTTGAACAGATTTTAAACGAAACATTAATAAGCGCAATGAGGCGAAAGAGACGAATGCTGTCAGCACCCGGCACTTTGGGGATCAGGGAAAGGACCCCAAAATTAAGGCGAGAAATATCTACACTACCGCGCATAAAGCCATTGCAAACATCGAAAATTGGCCCCTTAAGGACTCGCCAAAAGCGCTTGAACATTGCCACTGGCCACCCATCTGGGCCTGGCGCAGTGTCAGATTTCATCCCTAAGACCGCCGAGTCGATTTCCTCGGGGAGGAAGGCCAGCCCCAGACCCTCGTTCTCTTCGTCCGAGACCTGCAACGCGGGGTTCCACACATCTACCCGTAGCCGACCGCGAGACTCCTCCCTAGAGCCCATCAGCTGGATGTAGAAGTCATATATATGACGCACAATGTCCTGTTGACGCAATAGGAGCCCCTGCTCGGATTGCAGCCTAAGGATGGCACACTTCCGACGACGACCGTTAGCGTAGGCCTGGAAGTATTTAGTGTTCGCATCACCCTTGAGCGTCCACTTTAGACCACCGCGTCTACGCCTGTACTCCTCCTCTGCCCTGAGGAGAGACTCAACCTGGGCTTCCACCTCATAGCGCCGTGCCCATTCCTGCTCCGAAAAGCCTTGTGTGTCAGCGATCGAGTCCATACGAGCGAGCTCCGCTGTCAGCTGTACTCGGAGCAGCTTATCTTCGCGGCCCTGGTTGGCCCCCCAGCCTTTTAGAGCCGCTCGCATTGCTGCCCCTGCAGCAATCCAAAACTCCATCGGCCCGCGCGTGCGGCCGATCCGGGACACACTTGGCTCCCACTTGGATAAGAAGATTTGGTCAAAATCTTGGCACTCAAACCATGCTGTTTCAAAGAAGAAACGTGGGCTGCGTTTGAGCCTGTCCTCCCCTGAGGATAGGATTAAGGGTATGTGGTCCGACCCTATCCTTGTTTCGGCATGCAAAGCGCACAAAGGGAAGAGCATTTCCCACTCAGCAGACATGAAAACCCTATCCAGCACAGACCGCACCGGCGTGAGCTGTTTGTTGGTCCATGTGTAACGCGCACCTGCACGAGCCACTTCCCTAAGTGCCATAGACGCGATCGCGTTGTTAAACAGAGACACCCTTGTCCAGTTGATGATTCCGTTGTTCTTATCCGCTCCCGAGCAAATAAGATTGAAATCGCCCCCCACAAG
Organism: Secale cereale; assembly: GCA_902687465.1. Classification (NCBI taxonomy): domain Eukaryota; kingdom Viridiplantae; phylum Streptophyta; class Magnoliopsida; order Poales; family Poaceae; genus Secale; species Secale cereale. The sequence continues at coordinate 515,211,786 of LR738710.1, forward strand.
CGTTGGCCTGTTGCTCGCACATAACGTGGTCACTTTGTGCTGAAGTTCCATCAGGAACTCTTGGGAGCGCGAGTGGTCGGCCGGCCCGTAGACCACTATGACCTCCCACTCGCGAAGAGTCGCGCGATGGCGCACGTGAGCCGACAGAAAGAACCTGCCAGCATCCCATGCCACCACTTCGCAGCAGTCAAGGCTAATGCCCAGCAGTAAGCCGCCTGAATGACCCTCCGCAGGCACCCAATGCCATGAGAAACGTTCAAGCGGGTCGACAGCAAGCAAATCTCTATGAGTAAATCTGCCTTGATTGTTTCCTGCAAGCCAACCACATCTATTGCTTCCGCTCTCATAAATTCTTTCAGCTGGGTCCGCCTCCCAGCGTGGCCGAAACCACGAATATTCCAAAAGATGAACCGCATCAAATAATTCGATTACGTAGGCGGATACCGCGGGTAGTAATCGCTTTGTCCACGCGCCGTGTCTTAACTTTCCCACGGGCTGGGGGGGACGACGCAGCCCCTGCTGCTGTGTCCGCCGAGACGGGCCGTAAAAGGGCAGGCTGGGAAGCCCCTGCTTCCTCAGCATCTTGCAGCGCACGAGCCGCCGCCGCCTGGGCGAGTGCGGCCTGCGCAATTTCCTAAGAACGAATGAGGGAAAGGAGCTCGCGAGCATCATCTACCTCGGACATATCAACGCCACTATCCTCTAAAATGCCCCCCAAGTGCGCATCAGAATAATCATCGAGAATCGTAAAGCGGGGAGGAGGATTACCTTCAATCTCCATATTCTTCTGGGCCACCAGGAGTTGAACACGTTGCAGGACCGGGAGGTTTCCCTTGGCGCCCTTCGGGCGCGAGCTGGTCCGCTCCAAAGACGCCGGCGACGCCACCACCGCCTTTGAGCGCTTGGCCGTGGCAATAGGCACCACCTTGTTTGCCTCGGCGCGGAGCGCGTCCGATAGGGGAGGAAGAGGGGCCGTCCCAGGGCCACGGGCTGGGCCCCCTGGGGAGGCCAACGCCATTACCACCGGACGGGTCGAGGCCGGCGTGTCCGCGCGAACCGAAGGAGGGCTCGGCATGGCAGCGGGAGGAGGTGGGGGCTTGCGGTCCGCCGTCTTCTTCTTTCCGCCACCGCCTTGGCCCAGCACAGGCTGGGGGGAGCCCATCACCACCATACGAGCCCCACCCTTCTCCACAGCCGACGGAGAAATCAGCATCGAGCGCCCTTCCGAATCGCAAGAAGCAGTGACTCCCTTGTCGATGTCGAGGCCGAGGGAGAGGTTGGAGCCGTATTGGTTGAAGCCGATGTCGTTGCTCCCGACCACCACCTGCCGTTCCCCTTGCTCGGTGGTAGCCCCACCCTTAGGAGCCACCGCCTCACCATCTTTATCCTTGAGACCTAGCTTGTTCCACGTCGCCGTGTTAATCGAGTCATCCCCCATGCTCGTGTCAGGGTATTTGTCCGCGCCGTCCGGGTCCTTGTCAAGTGTAGCTGGTGGAGGGGGGGAGGCGCCGCGCCCTGCACACCGCCCGTCTCGGCCTCCATCCGGATCGTGAAGCCTTCACTATTGAACCAGATTTGCACGTATCCACGCAGCTTGGCCGGAGCACGGCATGCAAAGCGCATCCGCACCGGGCCCAAGCCATCTAGCGACGCCTTGTCCATCTCTATGGGGCGGCCAATCATCACGGTCCCCGCCATGAGGCGATCGGCGCGGCGGTGCTTTGATGGAACACCCCACAGCTTGACCCAAACGTCCGGCATGATCTCCGCCTTGGGCTCCTCGAGGAGGGATTCCTTGATGTCCGCCATGATGTTGTTGAGGGAAAGGAAAAGCTTGCCGCTGCGGGTCGCCATGCGCAGCATCGCCTTGTTGGGGAAGATGACGGAGAAGGCATTCTCCTCCACCGCCTTCACTTGCCAGTCCCACTCCCCCTCGAAGAGGTGGGGAAGCTCCGCCTCCAAGATGGGGACTGACAGCGCTCCCGGAGTCGATGACCGCCGCGTCCGATACGGCAGGAGTACGCACCTCCGCCCCCTACGTCTCCACGAACGGGAGGCAGAAGAACCCCTCGCCTGGGATCGCATTTCCCATGATCTGCATCAGCAGCGGGCGACCGCGCGTGGGGCAGTGCGCGGACGCATGCCCCTCCTCGTGGCAGACGACACAGAGAGGCTTGAACTGGCAGGCGTTTTGGTAGTGGCCCACCCTGCCGCACTTGAAGCACTCCGGCCCATCGGATTCCCCGACAGGGATTGAGGCGTCCGCCGAGCCCTTCGACGCCGGCAGCCCGACCGTCCCAGCCGGCTGCGTGGAGCTTCCCCCTTGCTGCTTCTGCTTCTTGGCGAGGGGATCCCCAATCCGCTCACCGCCAGGGGGAACAAGGGATTCCTTCCGCTTGAGCTCCTTCTTTTGTGATTGCGATCGGTGGCGGAGCCAGGAACTAAAGATCAGGGGGGGCAAATGACTCAATCTTTTGATAACAGGGGCCAAACAATACTAATGCATGTGTTTTTGTCTAAATGCATGTGATCCATTGCTTACCTCTCAAGATTCATGGGATGGATGTCTTTCTTGTGAGTTACAATATTGTCGTACACAAGTTGTTGACATAGCTGTATGTGGTGGCTTCGGTCGCTTGATGTATGTTCTTGTCAGACCTTTGTTAAATAATTAATTAATAAAGATGGTGTATGCATCGATTGATGCAGAGGCCGGGGGTTTTAACTTCCTTTTCTAAAAGAAAGAGTTGATGACATAGCTTTCTTTAATTTGGTCGTTGTTGCCTGACATTACAAGCTATGAATCAGTCTAAAATCTCACATTCCGAATTTGGATACTTCAGGTGCATTGATCGTGCTGTTAGTCCTTGAAACTGTTAGGTACTAGCTGCACCTTTGTACAACTCTGTTTCTGGTTTGCCAATTTCAGTGCCATCCTCAAGTGCGTTGCAATATGATTTTGCGCTGAATACTCCGCGGTGCTGTACTTGCTTAATCAATTCTGCAACAACCTACCAGAATCAATAAGGTCCGGCAACTCATGTGTGCTTCTGAATTTTGATAGTCAGCGAGAGCTATCATTGGGATATTGCTCAAACGTCTCACAAATCACTTTCATTTCATATGACAGATTGATAGTGGCACCGTATAACCATTTTTTTTTTGAAACGAGGCAAAAGACTTGCCATTTTCATTAATTAAGAAGAAGAGAATTGCCCGGTTAATTGATGGAAAACCGAGCTAAAACCGATACAACACAACCCACATGACATGGGCACCACCGGCCAACCTGGCCACCGACATGGAACAGAATCCACGACGGCACATGCCAACAGATGGCCACACGCGCAAGCAACCGACAGCTCCGACTTCGACGACGAGCAACAAAAGGGAAATATGCAGGACTTGCGCCGACCGTGCCCGCCGCAAACGACCGCCAAGTGTCTGTCATCGTCACCACCTGGACTCGCTCCAACGCAGCTCCGACTTCAAAGCAACCAAGCAACCACGGAAGAGCACATCGGACACGCTGGGAAGAACCGACTACCAAAGACCACGCCGCGACCCAAGCTCCTCTCGACGCCATCATCGTTGCCAAACAGAAACCAACGCCCCGCCTCAGCAAACCACGCGGCGAAGATGCCGCCATCGATGGCGAAGATGCCATCATCCACCAGTCTCTCCGTCGTAGCCGGCTCCGAGACGATGCCCCCAAGAAGGAGAAAGACGCTAAGCCGCCTCCATCGCCGATCCAGCGGATCTGAGGTTTCCCTCCGGAGCCAAAGCCATGGGTAGAAGGAGGAGCACCTCCACGACAACGCATCCAAGAAAGAACGCGACACCCTCGGGCGCCGCCGTTGTCGGCTCCGGTGAAGACCAGAGCAAGGATTTCTCCCGGAGATGTGCCGACAACCTGCCACCACCGACTGCCGCCCGCTAACCACCACCTCTGCCGAGACCGACCTCACTCTGGCCACGGGATCCCACGATCCACCGCGGACAGACACACACCACCCCCTGGCCGAAGCCGCCACCACCGAATCCGGGGCCGCCGCCCCGGCAACACTGTCAACCACCATCTTGGACTAGCGCCATCCACGAGTCCCCACAGCCGAAAACTCAGTCAGGAGACGAGCTGCAGCGACAACGCCCTCAACAGGGTCACGACGCCCGTGGACGCCGCTATCGTCACCCCGAACGCAGACAGGCATGGTTTTCACCAGCAGCCACGCCCCACGACCGAAGACCGGCTGGTCCAGCCGGCATACCACGGCTATTGCTTCACCCGCGTGAACATCGCAGCCGTCATCACCCACCACCGTCTCGGGGTCGCCGCCCCGAGATCCAGCCTTCACCGTCCGTCAAGCGACGCCTGACCGAGCACCACGTCCAGCCAAGCCGAGCACGCCCAGCCGCGGCCAGCCACGACCCTCCCGCAGCATCACCGCTGGAGCAGCGGAGCAGCGCCGCCCCCGCTCTCGAGAACGGCGACCAAGGGGTCCCGCCGCCGCCGCGCCGCCAGGGCTTTGCCTGGCGACGCCTCTGGCGGCGGCGAGAGGGGAGGGAGGCGCACGGGGACCTGCTCGAGCCCGCAGGGGCGCCCCGGTGCGGCCCGGCGCGGCCGCACGGGAGCGGGACAGGAAGAGGGAGAGGGCCCGACTTGAACTGTTCCGCGGGGAGAGAGCCGGCGAAGACGGCGCCGGGCTTCGGGATGGATGGAGAGAGGACGCCGGGAGGGTCCTGGATCTGTGCTTGGCTGGGCTGGAGATGGGCGGAGGAGGGAGATCAGCCGGCGGCGGCGGCGGCCTCTGCGCCTTATATAAGAGCATTGAGGTTAGCCAGAACGGTGGCATTTTATCTTTGAGCCTTATTTAATACTCCCTCCTTCCCAAAATTAAGGGGCCGGTTGACTTTTCTGGTCTTAGTTGCACAACTTTGACTATGATTTTCACGTATTGTTTGTCTACAAAACTAGTATACAGACATATGAAATAAACTTGTTTTGCAAAACAAATACGACGATGCCATTTATACATGTTCAATCAATGTACTTTGATATATATTAGTGGTCAAAATTGTGCATCAAAAACCGTGCAAAGTCAATCGCGCCTTATATTTTGGGAAGGAGGGAGTACGTATATACAAATAATGCCTGGCTTACGGGCCGACTCTTGTGGGTGTAATCCATCCATAAGAGTCTATATCCCGCAAATAAAATAACTCCATTCAAGAAGGGTAATGCGCAACAGGGCTTAGTGTGCTACCCATGGGATGCCTTACATCCCGCTCATCACAAGCGTGTGCCGGTCCATGTGGCCAGTTGCACCGTGCAAGGTCGGTGGCGCTGCAGATGATTTCTCGTTTGATTTTATACCATCAGGTTATGGTGAAAATTATTGTTGCTTGCTGCCCTTCAGTAGGAGAGTGCACATTTTCCTTTATGTAAAAATCTGACAAAAGATGACAAATGTCGTTTTCTGCACACAACCAACAAATGTCCACTAATGAAGACAACATATATAGAGCTGGTTGGCATATATTGTTTATTTGTTTGTTTTATAGATATATCGTTCATTTGTTTGTTTATAGAGATATTGTTTTGGCAAAGTGCGTTAACTTATTGATCACCCCTTTCACTTTGTTTTATATTAATTTAAAGCATCGTCACTGTTTTAATGCAGATCTCTTTTATGCATTTTCTTCTGTACCAAGGCACCTCAACTTTATTGAACACACAAGTGATCTCGGATGGAAAGAGTGAGTTCTGTAAGAAGGAAAATTTCAAGAATGTAGCTCGCTATATCTTGTTCCGTTCCCTAATATTTTCTTTGGCCCTTATAGACATGAAAGGTTTGAAAAACTTATTGTTGACTCAAGTCTGTATATGGACAAAAATACCCAGCCCTTTCCTGCGACAGAAACAAGACAAATGCCTGAGGCATTCAAGATATTCACAGGTGTGTGCAAACATGTTTTCTGTTTCAGGTCTTTTTCAGTATTTAAAGCATTTCTGAAAATATATAACAGGACATCAGTGATTCAAATAGGTTTGTTTCAACCCCGGTGCTATTAAATCTGGAACAAAATCACCAACCGATTGTTCTTTCATGTGCTATTGATTAATTAAAGATCACTAGGATTAGCCCGCATGCTGAATCAGACATTATGAGTTAAGAATTATAAGCATACAAAAACTTCTTTAGAAGGAAAATAATAATTAAAGGGTCTGTCTAAGGCTCATCTAGATGTGACATAACACATCTAATATGACATCATCACTGTTTTGTAGTCCCGTTCCCAACTCCCCTGCCCTCCCCTCAGCCTCTGTCTTTGCCGCTGCTTTTTTTTTTGTTCCTCTTGATATGTGCGTGTGTTCTAATTGGGCTGGTTCGATGCGTGTGTGTGTGTTTCAATTGGACTGGTTTTTTGTCTTTATCACTTGTACTTTTGTTTTGTCCCTTGACCATTTGGATTGGACTGCACAAAGAAACACAAGAAAATACACAGGGACAAAAATATGGACTTTTGATGTGCAGTGCACACGCAGGGCGCTGCTATGCCTTGTGTGTTGTTTCTTGCTTTTCAAGTAGGTCCCACGGTGCAGCGAAATGGTAGAACAAATAGAAAGGGAAAAAATGTGCCAACTACTGAAAAATGTATTGTTGATAGTGTTTTTTTTCAACAAAAAGTATAAAAGCAACAAAATAGTGTTGTTAATTTGCACAAAAAACGTGTTAGCATTGTCGTTCAAAACCTTTTTTGCAGTAAAAAAGCCCCCCTCCCTCCGTCAAGTGGAATACTGGAATAATCATAATAATTTCGGGTTGGGCCAGTTGCGTGTTGAAGATGAACATGCTAGGGTCGGGAGCAAGTTGGGCGGGGAGGGTGGACATGCAATTGGGTCAGGGGTCAAGGGGTCAGGGCAAGTTGCATGTCGATGATGGACGTGCAATTGTGTTAGGTTGGGGGCGAGTTAGGTGTCAAGGGTGGACATGCAACTGGGTTGGGTCTGGACAAGTTGTGTGTCGATGGTGGACATGCAACTGGGTCGGGGGTGGGGCGAGCTGCGTGTCGATGGTGGACGTCGACACTGACCAGCTTCCCGGGCCTCCAGGCAATGCACCCGTCCTAAGGAAGAAGAAGTGTGGTAGTATGCAATGCTCCCTGCCGCAGGGCCCTCCCGTCTCTTGTAATTGATGGCCGAGACTATCTAGCTCACCATCACCGTCGCTCGAATCTCCAGATCTGAATTCACGCCACCGACAGTGGTGGAGAAGCTGGAGGAGGAAGAAGACACGCAGCCCTCTGCGCGCCCGTGGCTTATAAAGGCGCGTGTTGAACGCGAAACGGCCGCACGGTCCACGGGAATTGCGCAGAAGTGGGGCGACACGTGGATCTTTGGCACAGGAAGCGAGGCAAAGTTATTGCTCTCGGTATGAAGTCAAGGAACCCTCGGTATGACGTTCGTCTAACTCTCACTCCCTTTATAAGGTAAGGCTAGGGGTAGTTTCTATTATATACTCTTGTAGAACCTGCCCTTTAGCTTTTGTGGCACTCTCTTGTCAATGAGAACGCCAGAAGCTAGGCGCCACTTCATCCATCCGGCTTTGATTTGATGGCTCACATCTTCATCGATACCACCATCCTTCTACTGCATTGACCCCAAATATTGAAACCTGCCCTTCTGAGGTACCACCTGACCATCAAGGCTAACCTCCTCCTAGTAGTATTGAAACTGCATCTCATGTACTCAGTTTTAGTTCTACTACCTTTCGATTCCAAAGTTTGTCTTCAAGGCTCTAAATTTCTATTAACCCTCATCCGACTATAATCGACTAGAACCACATCAGCTGCAAAGAGCATACACCATGGGCTATCTCCTTGTATATCCCTTGTAACCTCATCCATCACCAATGCAAAAAAGATACGAGCTCAAAGCTGACCCTTGGTGTAGTCCTATTTTAATCGGAAAGTCATCTGTTCACTTCTTTGAACACCAGTCGTTATCGTACATGTCCTTGATGAGGGTAATGTACTTTGTTGGGACTTTGTGTTTCTCCAAGGCCCACCACATGAAATTCCGTGGTATCTTATTGTAGGTCTTCTCCAACTCAATGAACACCATTTGCATGTCCTTCTTTTGCTACATGTATATCTCCATAAGTTGTCGTACCAAGAAAATGGCTTCCATGGTCGACCTCTTAGGCATGAAACTAAACTGATTTTGGGTCACAATTGTCATTTCTCGTAAGCGCCGCTCAGTGACTCTCTCCCATAGCTTCATTTTATGGCTCATCAGGTTAATGCACGGTAATTAGTACAACTTTGAACACCCCCCTTGTTCTTGAAGATTGATACTAATATACCCTGCATCCATTCTTCTGGCATCTTGTTTGCCCGAAAAATGAGGTTGAAAAGCTTAGTTGGCCGCACTATCGTCATGTCTTCGAGGCCTCTCAATACCTCAATGGGGATACAATCAGGGCTCATCGCCTTGGCTCCGTTCATCTTTTTTAAATCCCCCCGACCTCAGACTCCTGGATTCGTCATACAAAATGCCTGTCGGTATCATCAAAGGAGTCGTCCAACTCAATGGTAGAGCTCTCATTCTCTCCATTGAACAGTTTGTCAAAGTACTCCCGCCATCTAATACCCTCGTCCTTCACCAGGAGCTATTATGCTTATAACAAGAGAAAAGAGTGCATCTGCCTAATTTCCATGAACTATATACATAATAACTGTTTATGATAATCAAATTCATTATAAAGAATTTATCGGTCCACATTTAAAATATAACTTTGTGTCCTATAAGCATTCCAAGAGCTTGGGCTTGCCTAACTTTTTCCATTGAAGTTGAATTTGTCTAAAGATGAAAAATTCAAAGCAAATTGTAGGATTACAATTTTCTACAGCCAATCCTTCATTTTCTTTTTTGCTGGAGACATTGAAAACGTGATTCATGATGTTCATAGATAAAGGAAGAAAGCTATTGATGCTTTGCCATCAATGTGTTGGGAAAATGCTGAAAGAAATTGCGGGTGATTAAAAATCCTGCGCGAGTACTGAGTACAAAAAAATCTACGAGAGAACTCAGGAAATATCGCACCATAACAAAGTTAAGGAAACAAAACAGAGGTATGGAGAAATTTTTGGCCAAATTAAACGTTTGATGCCTAGTCAGATAAGTCCTAACATATTTTAGCCATTCACATCCCACTTGATAGTGATTTAGAAAAGGACTGAGGTTTTGTTACTACCCCCAGTTGTTGCTGTTTTTGATGGTATAGTCTAAAGTGATTAATTGTAGTGAAATTATAAAAAATATTCACAATCTAAGTTTTTAACGGCAATATTGACAATCTAAGTTGGTCGGTCGAACATGAGAAGCATCTGCCATCTGCTAGTATTTCTTAAAAGTTAGTGACGATCCATGCAGTTAGGATGGTTGTGTTCAAATATAAGAAAGTTCACATGCTCCTTGAGGTTATATTTAAGTTCCCATCCACTAGCT